>CM044979.1:15178447-15895947 GCA_024586325.1 Stellera chamaejasme | reverse complement strand
CAATATTTCTATCCACTACGTGCAAATGTAACAAAATACTTTTATAATGTAATAATTCTAAGCAGATGGCCTTTCATTTCAGGCCTAAGGTGTACAGTTTTCTCCTCGACCTTCTCAACCCATCCTTTTAAAGTTTTCAACTCCCCTTCGATAATAATAACTGCATCACCCTTCATGAAGTAACACTTTTCCGATTACTAAATAAAGTTAAAAATAAGTTATATCACTATCATTCTCATGAGGCTTCCTAACTTTTTAAGTTCATCAAAAGTCAGTTTAATATTGTGAGAACAAATTGAATTCATAGATAGTGCCAACCGAGATAGATTTATTATTAAAGATAAAATACCCCTTAATATGACCACATTCTACCGACTTCTCACTCATTCTTTCAACCACAGGAAAAATGGAATAAAGTAAACACGTGTGTAAGTTCAAGAAAATTAGATTAGATGGTCGTTAAAATCTATCACTAAAGCAGATAATGCATGTATGCCGATTGATTGCATGAAAGACTTTAGCTAATTGCATAAAATACTCCAATCAGCTAAACTGAGCATAAAAGGTATAAAGGATAAAGCAAGATCAATTTACAGTGACTATATATGAAACTTCTTTTAGTTCATGCATAATTATTTCAGAAAATAAACTATTATTATAATTTTTTTAATCAAATATACAAGACAAAGGAACCTAGCATCAATTTGAAATGTCAAAAATAGATTTGGAACTCACTTACTTGCACAATGGGTACTTTGTCAAGTCTTTCTCTCCTTCAAGAGTAGTGATCAGATCTATCATCCGGTGGCAAGTTGTTTGTGTTACGGTCACCCCGAGCGAGTAGTGACTCGGGTGACCCGGGACTTTGGATTTAGACTGCGGATCATGTATTTGGACGATCAGGCAGCTTCCGAGGCTTATCTGGGCATTATTTTTGGGAATTCTTCGGGATTTGAGGTCGTATGGGTTCCCCGGACATTTCCACCGAAAATATTTTTTCGGGACCTGGACTTGTCTCGGGACGTACAGCGGGCTCGGTAGCGCTCCCGGGACCTCGGAAAAGGAAACCGTTGGCATATTTGGAATCGTGGGAACGTCCAGGATCTTTTTACGGAGTATATTTTCTGGGGCGGGACGTTTGGTCCCGGGCGACTCCCGGGGCTCGGGACGGGAATCCCGGGGCTCGGGATGGAAATTTTGCTATGGCTTGGGTGTAAAGTATGTTATGACTCGAGACGGATTTTATGGTATTAAGGATTTTTGGCATGGCGGGATTTTGGTTTGGGCCGACACGCGCGCACGTTGGGAATTACGCGGTTGGCGTTGGCGCGGGTTGGCGCATCAACACTTAACCATTATCAGATTTTTGGCTAAGGGGTGACTCATGGGATGACTAAGGGGCTAGGGGATGAGATAAGGGACACTTGTCCCATTTATGGAAAAGATGGAAAAGGAAGAAAAGAAAAGAAAAGAAAGAAAGAAAATATATAAGGGAAGAGAATTTCATTTTCTTCAATTTTCTTCTTCTTCTTCTTCTTCTTCTTCCTCTCTTCATGGCGCCATGAGCACTATTCACCAACCTTCTTGGTGTTCTTCATTTTGGGCAAGGAATCAACAAGGTTTTGGGCTTCAATTCTTGGTAAGCTTCTTCTCTTCAAGATTTAGCAAGTTGGAAGCATGGATTTTGGTGGAAAAGGGGGTTTAGAATCGAAATTGTGTTTGTTCTTTGCTATGAGTTGTGATGATCTTCTTGCTTCCATCTTTTGGTATGTTGTTCTTGGTATGGAGAGGAGTAAGAATCAAGGTTTAGATTTTGAAAAAACATCATGGTTAAGAAACCCTAATTATGCCGAATTATTGGTTGTTTTCTAAAGTTGGTGTTTAGTGATGTTCTTGAATCATGCTTTGGATATGTGGTTTCTAGCATGATTCTAAGGCATTGTGTGGTTTCAATTTGATGGAAAGCATGTTGTGTGAGAAACCCCAATTTGCCGAAATGCTCAATTAGGGTTTATGTTTGATCTTTGGTGATTAAGATGGAATTGGTTAGTAATCAAGCTTAAAGTGTGAAATTGGTGGTTAAAGTAAGTGTTTGGTAGCTTGAATGGTTTGAAATGGAAGTTTGGTGGAATTTGGGCAAAGGGCCGAAATTAAAAGGAGGAACTTTATCTATGTTGAGTTGTGTTTTGGATGATTTGGATGGTGTTTTGGTATCGGGGATGGAAATATGTGCGTAACGATGTTTGGAACATCGTTTTAGGGCATTAGGAGCAAAACCGACCTTTTTGCTTGGTTACGAGTAAAGTGTCTGGAAAGTGGGATTTAATGGCTTGGATGTGTTTGTGGATGTATGAATAACAATGTTCTAGCTCGGTTCAGGAAACTGAGCTTTTTGTGGATTTTTGCGGGAAAGTGCGGGATTGTGCGGGTTTGGTTTCTGGGGGTTTGTTTTGGTGAGTTCTGACTTGTGTGTGGTTGTTCAGTGTGTTTCTGCGTTGGTGGAGTTGTGCGGGACCTTAAAGGGCACAGTACTACATTTCGGGCCGGGAGCCGGGATTTCGCAGGACTTTTGCTGCGGAGCGGTTTTTCTGAGGTAAGGGCTCAACTTCTCTCGTTATGCATTCTGGAATGGGACTTTATGTATATCGGGTTTAGTTGAGGCGGGTTCCGGGTTGAGGACGGTGGTTCGGTGATCCCGGGTCCTGTCATATGGTAAGATACTGTTTGTAGTTTGTTATGCTTCAAGGCCCGGATGATCTTGGAGGCCAGGGGTTCCTTTTTTGTTCTGTATATCCGCACTAGGTGCCGATATTCTGCTTATACCTTTTGGTATATTCTGTTCTGTTTTGCATATGCATTATGATATGTTTCTGTTCTGTGACGAGACCCGGGATGGTCTTAGAGACCACGGGTGCTCCTTGGTTTGGTTTGGTTGTGTCCGCACTGAGGGTGCCGACATTCTGTTCTGTGTATCCGCACCGGGAGTGCAGGTACTTCTGTTCTGTGTGTCCGCACTGGAGGGTGCCGACACTTTACGTATATCCGCATCGGGAGTGCAGGTATACTTCTGTGACCCTATGACAGTTTGGGGATCATGACCCCAACCTGCACCGTGCTTGGTTGTTGATTTTAGGATCGTCTTTAAACATGCTTCTCATGTTCGAAGTCATCAATACCGAAGAAGGGATTATGAATATGTACCTTTCTTCTGGACGCAGCTTAAGAATCTTAGAGATTCTTGCTCCTTGTTGATGTTGAAGACTCGGACTGGGGAACACCTTAAGGGCTGCTTGAAGATGATTTGTCTCAAAGGTGAGTTCCACTCTCAATGCTCCTCTAATGCCTTCTAGTTTCGCAAGAGGAAGTAGGAAGAGAGAAGAGAGAAACAATGCTGGTTGTGGGATGATGGAAATGGCGCATCCTCCCTCTATTTATAGAGGAGGATGGGCTGCCAATGAGAGGGCACAATGCCCTTTCATTTGCGAAGTAACATGTCCCTAGGACCAAGGGCTGCAACCAATGCCCCTTAGTCCATGAGACATGTCTCATGCCTCATGCCTTTTCCATTAAGTAATTAATTAGAAAAGGAATAAATAAATAATTGTGTCTAATAGGAAATTAATTAACTAATTAATTAATTATCCAAATATGGTGAAGAGGTAAGGAGGTGACCCATGCCCTTGCCCATTCGGCCATGGGACATGAGACATGTCCCTTTGGCCGAATGGTGAAAGGCATGGGGTGCACCCTGCCTAGAGGCACATAGGGCGAAGGGGCACTCACACCTCTAGGCCCATGGCCGAATGGGTGTAAGGCCACCTTAGGGTGCCCTTTCGGCACCCAAGGGTGCTACGCACCCTTCGGCCTAAGCCGAAGGTGTGCTTGGCCCTCTCGACACCTTTTCACCAATTTACGCACCTTTCCGCCAAGAGACACGTCTCTTCGCCAAAAGGTGCCTAGACACATTTGTACCAAGCTCACATAGAGCTAGTCCAAGACATATTAAATCATCCATTGAGCTCCTTGAGCTCATATCAGCTCACTAAGAGAAGATACACATCTCTCTAGCTCAAACACTCAGATTGAGCTGAGTTGAGCTGTGCTCAGCTACTTTAGCTAGCCCAGGTCATCTTGGTGCGCAAGAATTCCAACAAACTCCCACTCGCACCAATGATGATCTTTGAGCACAAGCTCCCACTCAAATAAAACACTTCCTCATACTAAACCAAACACTTTGGCAAACTATATAAAAGGAGTTGTGAGTGCGACCTTAAGGCATCCACACTGTACCTCTTCCATTGAGGTTGTTAGACTCTCAAATGGAAGATTGTCCTCTCAAACTCACTTGAACACTTCAAGTGTTTGTGTGTTATTCAAATTTTCTTGAACTTAACAAGACATGCTTGAACATCTTCAAGCTTTACTTGAACTACTTCAAGTAGTGCCTTTAGAACCCCAAGACATATGGTACGTATTCTTAACCACATCAGTCTCTTTCATTTTAATGATGACTGTGTTAAGTGTCAGTACTCTTTAATTCGTATTATCCCCAATTCAGACCTTATCATGTTGCACCAATGCAACATGTGAGCTCAAAGGTTCAATTTAGGACTCACGTACCAAGTTTCAATTGTCTTTCCTTTACACTCTACCCGCTTAATGATCCATATAGATTTAGTTACCCAAAGGAGGATACTCCACCGCATTCATCTGCGACTTTCGACAACCAATCATTGTTAGTTTGTCAATGTGAATCATTATCAGCGAGTTAAAGTGATTAAGGGTCCAATCGAAGAATTCTCACACTACGCAAGGTTAGAGACAACTTGCTTAAATTCTTCTTTTGGTCGAATTTCATGGTCATAGGATCTTTGCAACATACTTACAAAGATTCTATTAACACTTCTTAGGGTGTTTTACAAACACCACTCCCACTTGGAGTGATATCACTTAGAATGAGAGGTGTGTCATTTCTCCCTCTTAAAACACCTCAGAGTGTGCTCCTTCTAACATATAAAAGGAGGACATGTCACAAGCCATGAAATTTCTGTGCAAGCCCGAGCTTACACTCACACATAGGCTAGAATGTATCAGTGTCATACAAAATCAGTGCAGAGCACCTCATCTTGATTATTCAGATCAAGGCGACATAAAAGGTATACCAAAGTGTCATGTGTTGTAACATGACTCCCACTCAATAGAGTAACTTTGCATGTCACATGTTTCTTGAAGAAACAACACACTATTGAGCCTTTGGTAGTCTCATCCTTGGTCTACTTAAGATCAAGGGCGAATGACTTGGTGTGAGAAAGTCATTCTCAATGCCTATGGTGGACATGTTCATTTTTTCATTGTGTGTTATTAATGGAACCAAGTAAATGACATCAAGTAACGTCTTTATTGATCATCATTATACATATATACATGTGTGACACCAAAGTGGTGAAAGTCATACAACAATTAGTATATTTACAATCTCCTAAGACCCATTGCTCGGACATGACGAGCAAACACAATGGGTGGCAATGGCTTAGTGAGAGGATCTGCCACCATAAGGTCTGTTGAGATGTATTCAATTCTGACTTCACCTTCTTCAACTGCATCTCGAACGAAATTATATTTCATGCTAATGTGTTTGGTTTTTCCATGATACTTGGGGTCCTTGGTGTAGGCCATAGCTGCCATACTATCACCGTAGATAGTAATGGGCTTACTTATTTTGACCATCGACTCCAAGTTTTTAAGAAAATAACCAAGCCACGGGGCTTCTGGACAGCCGAGGCTCAAGAAACGAATTCTGCCTCCATGGTTGATAAGGCATGTACAGGTTTGTTTCTTACTACACCAAGTAGTGGCGCCCCATTTAGCAAGAAAATATAACCAATTGTAGATATGCGAGAATATCTATCTCCTCCCAAATCAGAATCGGAATAGCCGTGTAAACCAAGGGTTTTTCCTTGATAACATAGCCAATAATCCTTAGTACCTTTAAGGTATCTAAGGATCCTCTTGACATTCTTCCAATGCTCCATGCCAGGTTCAAGAATATCTAGCAAGTAAACCGACCGCTTGACTTATGTCTGGCCGTGTACAAATCATGGCGTACATAAGGCTACCAATGGCACTAAGGTAAGGTATCTTAGTCATTTCTTCCTTGTCTTTTGGAGTCTTAGGACATAAGTCCTCTCCAATTTTGCAACCATATGCAAGTGGGGTGTTCATTGGCTTAGAGTTGGTCAAGTTAAACCTCTCAAGAACTTTATCTATATAAAGCTCTTGTGAAAGTCCTAACATATGCTTCTTTCTGTCCCGATGTATCTTAACACCTAGGATATAAGAAGCTTCCCCCAGGTCCTTCATTTTGAAGGTGGAGGACAACCATCCTTTGATGGCGAGCAACAACTCCAAGCTACTACTTGCAATTAAAATGTCATCGACATATAATGTCATAATGGCAAAACTGGACTCTTTGAAGAACAAGTACACACAATGGTCTTCATGCATCATCACAAAACCATAGCTTGTGACTGCATGATGAAACTTCAAGTACCATTGTCTTGAAGCTTGTTTGAGACCATATATAGACTTCTTTAGTCTACATACCTTGTCTTCTTGACCTACTTGTACAAACCCTTCGGGTTGTTTCATGTAGATCTCTTCACTCAACTCACCGTTGAGGAAGGCCGTGGTCACATCCATCGATGCAACTCAAGGTCCAAGTTTGCCACTATCGCAAGTAGCAATCTGATGGAATTAAACTTAACCACGGAGAGAAAGTGTCTTTGATATCAACACCTTCCTTCGTAAAGCCTTTGGCCACCAACCGGGCCTTGTACCTTTCGATACTCCCATCGAGTTCTTCTTTATTTTAAGAACCCACTTATTGCCGATCGCTTTTACGAGGAAGATCAGACAATTCTCATACCTCATTTTCATGCATTGAATGCAACTCATCATTCATTGCCTTTAGCCACTCTTCTTTCTGTGCCCCTTCAAGAGCTTCTTTGACATTACTTGGCTCATCGATCTCGCACGAGACCAAGTATGTCTCACCTTCCGATAGTCCCCACCTTTTAGGTGCTTTGGACTCCCGAGTTGATCTTCTCAACTGGGGTGGAGGTGTTGGCTCTTGAAGCACCTCAACTCCCTCTTGAACAGATCCCTCAGTTTCAGGATCCTGTTCATTTGAGTCCATGTTTATGGGCTCATTCTGGAAAGCCTCAGCTTGTTCCAGTTGAGGTACTCCCTCTGGAGTAGGTACAGTCCTTGTAACCGGCACTTGTGAAGTGCCCGGTTGACCTTCTTCTAGGATCGGGCCTATTGAGGCTAAATCATCACTTTCGCCAACTTTTGGAAACTCCGTTTCCACAAACTTGGCGTTTCTTGCATCAAACACCAAACCCTTCTTTAAACAGAGATCCAAGAACACATAGCCCTTGGATTCCGTACAATATCCGAGAAAAGCACACTTCTTTCCTCTTGGTCCCAATTTTCCCAACGGATGGTCGGGAACATGTACGTAAGCTAAGCAACCCCAAGGCCGCAAGTAGCTTAAGTTCGGGGTCCTCTTCATCCATAACTCATATGGAGAGGAGTCGATGTCCTTGGTAGGTACCCTATTGAGAATGTGCACCGCACATAGCAACATCACTCCAATAGGTCACATCCAGTTGGCTTTAGCCATCATGGAACGTACCATGTCCATCAAAGTTCGGTTCTTTCTTTCGGACACACCATTTTCTGGGGTGTCCAAGAAAGGGTGAACTCTCTAGCAATGCCTTTTGACTCACAAAAGGCCTTGAATGCAAGTGAACTGTACTCACCACCTCTGTCAGTCCTTAAGGACTTCACCTTCTTATCTACTTGGTTCTCAACCAAGTGTACATATTTCTGAAAATATGCTAAGGCCTCTGCCTTGGTTTTGAGTAAGAAGACGTGGGTGAATCGTGTACAGTCATCAGTAAAAGTGATGAAGTACTTGAACCCATTTCTGGATTCAATTCTCATAGGTCCACAAAGATCAGAATGGACTAAACTTAGTGCCTCGGTTCTCCTAGTTGCCCTCCCAAAGGGCTTTCTCGTTGCCTTGCCTTCTAAGCAAGGTTGACAAGTTGGCAGGACAACCTTGGTCAAGGATTCAAGCAAGCCACTTTTGGCTAACTTATTCATCCTATCTTGTCCTATATGTCCCAACCGCTCATGCCATGATTTTGATCTATGACTTTAGTCACGTGGCAACTAGGAGTTGCAACAGAATGGCCATCGGGCCTTAACTCATACTGATCCATTATTAACTAAGCATTTTGTGAGAACTTGATTATCCTTTAATATAGTTACACTATCATTAAAGAATTGAAAGCAATAATTGTACTTCAACATGGCAGAAATAGAAATTAAATTTCTACAAATATTAGGTACATATAATGTGTCCACAAGATACAAATATCTATTACACAAGGGAACCTTACAGGTTCCTATTCCTACTACTTCTAATTTTGCATCATTCCCCACCGAGACGTGCTTCACACCTCTTGGGAGCTTGCGGTACGCCACAAACCAGACTTGTCCCGAGCTATGTGGTCTGTTGCTCCTGAGTCTACAATCCACAAAGAATTGCTTTCAGTTAGCATAGTACATGACGTCACATGTGCTATTGAAGTAGAAGGTTCAAAATGTACCTTAGGTGCACTTTTGCAAAGTGTCCTTTCTTGCCACAGTTGAAGCACTTGAGCTTCGAAACGTCCCTTTTCTTCTTTCCGGGCCCGTTTCCTTTTCCCTTTCCCTTACCCTTGCCTTTGAAGCCGCCCTTTTTCCCACCCTTGAACCACTTCTTCTTTTTACCCCCGTTGTTATCGGAGGTATTGGCAACATATGCCTTGGAGTGGTCCTTGAGAGCCATTACTTCAGCCTCAAGTAAAAGGTGACGGGCGATGTCATCAAAGGTCTTAATCTGAGGTTGTGGCGTAAGTTGACCTTCATCAACCGCCACTCCTCATCAGGTAAGGACCTTATTATTGCTTGCACCTGCTGCTCGTCGGTGAGGTCGTGCCCAGCTTGTTTAAGCTGATGAATCATTCGTGACATCTCACGAAGGTGGGCACTCATGGTGTGATCTGCTCGTTTACCATAGTTCTCAAACCTTAGTATCATTGAGCGTTGTTTCTCCACGGAAACATCTCCATACTTGGCCTTCACAAGATCCCGATGCCTTTGGCCGAGGGTAGCATGGAGAACTCCACCATGATCTCATCCACCATTGTGGACAAGAGTGTGACTCTACACATAGAGTTCTTTTTAAGGTAGGCTTCATAAGCCACCCTACTTCCCCCTTCTGCGGGGCTGACCTCGGCATCGAGCACCTCAAGTGTCTCTTGCTCGCTTAAGATGAACTTGACCTTCTGCTGCCAAATTAGATAGTTTTCACCATCCAATTTGAGGTCACGGTTCAACTCGCTACTATGTTCTTAGTAGCCATCTACAAATATGCAATTCACATGTTTTAGATTCCAATTCACACAATTAGACTTATTCAAGCAATATGTTCATGAAATAACTTAGTTTATACCCAGACGTAGCAAAAGGTATGCATATAGCATCCGATCAGAAACGCCTAAGCATAACTTTGCCATTTTATGAACATACCCTTAACAAGCCTATACCTTAAATCAATCAAGGGCAACCATGCATACATCAGTTTATAACCTAACTTTACCTTCCTAGAAGGCTGAGTCACACACTCATGCGTGATCGTAACAACCATAGCACTTCACATAAACCTTAGTCTCATCACCCATAAGTCTCCTTAATACAATGCCCAGGTCGTTGGTGGAGTCACAAACGGTCTCACTTAAGTACCACTTCCTTAGACAGCATTATATTAGCTTGACAGGTCCCTAGAGACCTTAGTTTAATGAAGTGTCTCATCAATTGAATCAAGTTTCAAGTCCTTCAAGTTCACCGTACAAGTACTTGAACTATCTTAAGGTAGAATCTCTTGTTTCAATAGACGTATGTTCCCTCACTTAGTTTAAGCTTCAATTCCCTCAAGTCCATCATAGTGGTACAAAACCAGTATTAAGACTATCAAGGGGCTGAAATTCTTAAATTAGGTAAAGAATAAATGTCACATGCATGCCAAGTCTATGTCACACATGGACCTTAGGAACCACGAGAGGAGCGCTCCCGGGGAAAGGTGGAGGGTCACGACGGTCCCACTTAAAACCCACCTCCTAGACAGAGCACATTCCGGCGGTTACCTCAAGGTATAATGTGATATAGAATTTTGGCACACATTTTCTTTAGGTCCATTTAATCATTCATGGAACAAATAGGCAAGTCAACATGTTATACAACCATTTTCATCATACAACATTCAAGCATGATTCAAAACACATATAACATTCATGCTTCCTTTTCCATTTAAACGACTATAACCCTTAGAATAACCTTACCGGGGTCTCAACTAACATGTATCATGCTTCATATAAACATATCGAACAAGTAAGCATGTATCACAAAGAGAAACCGAAAGCTCGATACCATTTGTTGATTTTAGGATCATCTTTAAACATGTTTCTCATGTTCGAAGTCATCAATACCGAAGAAGGGATTATGAATATGTACCTTTCTTCTCGGACGCAGCTTAAGAATCTTAGAGATTCTTGCTCCTTGTTGATGTTGAAGACTCGGCCTGGGGAACACCTTAAGGGCGGCTTGAAGATGATTTGTCTCCAAGGTGAGTTCCACTCACAATGCTCCTAGAATGCCTTCTAGTTTCGCAAGAGGAAGTAGGAAGAGAGAAGAGAGAACCAATGCTGGTTGTGGGATGATGAGAAATGGCGCATCCTCCCTCTATTTATAGAGGAGGATGGGCTGCCAATGAGAGGGCACAATGCCCTTTCATTTGCGAAATAACATGTCCCTAGGACCAAGGGCTGCAACCAATGCCCCTTGGTCCATGAGACATGTCTCATGCCTTTTGCCTTTTCCATTAAGTAATTAATTAGAAAAGGAATAAATAAATAATTGTGTCTAATAGGAAATTAATTAACTAATTAATTAATTATCCAAATATGGTGAAGAGGTAAGGGAGATGACCCATGCCTCTTGCCCATTCGGCCATGGGACATGAGACATGTCCCTTTGGCCGAATGGTGCAAGGCATGGGGTGCACCCCTGCCTAGAGGCACCTAGGGCGAAGGGGCACTCACACCCCTAGGCCCATGGCCGAATGGGTGTAAGGCCACCTTAGGGTGCCCTTTCGGCACCCAAGGGTGCTACGCACCCTTCGGCCTAAGCCGAAGGTGTGCTTGGCCCTCTTCGACACCTTTTCACCAATTTACGCACCTTTCCGCCAAGAGACACGTCTCTTCGCCAAAAGGTGCCTAGACACATTTGTACCAAGCTCACATAGAGCTAGTCCAAGACATATTAAATCATCCATTGAGCTCCTTGAGCTCATATCAGCTCACTAAGAGCAGACACACATCTCTCTAGCTCAAACACTCAGTTGAGCCGAGTTGAGCTGTGCTCGAGCTACTTTAGCTAGCCCAGTCATCTTGGTGCGCAAGAATTCCAACACTGCTTCTGTATATTCTGACCTCTTAGAGAGGGCTGTCGTTCTATTTTTCTGAGGGTCATTCTGGCGGTTGGACCGCGTATGATGGGTTCCGGCTCACCTCTGACTCTGCATACATGCATATATATATTTGCTTGTGTTTGTTCTGTTTTGCAGGTTCGGCTTAGTAGCACAAGTACAAACTGTATCTTACCTCAGCCCTTACTGGGTCCTCCCGTGGACTCACCCCTTTCTGTTTACCACCTTTCAGTCGATCGACAAGCAGCCAACGGACTAGAGATCCGCGGTG
This sequence comes from Stellera chamaejasme, assembly GCA_024586325.1. NCBI lineage: Eukaryota > Viridiplantae > Streptophyta > Magnoliopsida > Malvales > Thymelaeaceae > Stellera > Stellera chamaejasme. The sequence continues at coordinate 15,884,080 of CM044979.1, read as the reverse complement.
CTTTTGGTTTTTGGTTTTAGGTATTGATAGTTCCATGGTGGAACCTCTGTTCTGTTCTGTTTAAGGGGTAGTCTCGGTAGAGGCTTTTGGTTGGTATATCTGAGTTCTGTTCTGTTGGTATACGGTTGACTAACTCTTTTCTCTCTCTTTGGTTGTGGTTTAGCAGCAGCAGCAGTACTACGTGCGGGAATCTTCTGAGCGAGAGGTTTCCAGATTCCGCACCTAGGTATTCTAGGGTTTCTGCTTTGATGGCTCTGTAGGTGTAGTGGCATGCATGTTAGAACACAGATCATGTTGTATATGGTATATATTCTGGGATATATTCTGATTCTGTACTGTCTTCTGAGTCGAGGGCGGAGCCCGAGACTTGCCTATATTGGATATGTTATGAAATGGATTCGGTGTTCTGTTTATCATGAGTAATGTATGTTATTCCATGAACTGCATGTTTGGTGATGGTCGAGTGCTCGCCTATTTCAGTGGGGCGGGGCTCACCATGGATTGTTAAGTTATTTTGTATACTTGCCATGTATGTGTTTTGTAGGTTGCGGGTCGTAGTACGACCATTCTATTAAGTGAGCAAAGTGCTCTCAGGCACCGGGACTTCGAGAGCGAGACTTTGTGGGCCGGGTCATGGGACCACTGCACGTAGCGGGTTTCGGTAGTACCGTTACCGCGCTTTCCGCCGTAGCTTCCGCTTCCGAACGTCGCGGCCGGCTCCGCCTCCGCAACCGGGCGGGGTGGTCGTGACAGTTTGGAACTCAACCTAATATAAGAAAAAACAAAAACAAAAAAACTTTTTAGAAAATCTCGATGGAATCAAGAACAAAACCTATCACCGTTGCTTACCTCACTGAACAACTCTAGCAGATCAACGTAGTAAGGATTCTACTGACATGGTTGCGAAGTAAGATTCCATCATTTACAACAATCATACCGGCCTATATATAAAAGCAAAACATGGTAGCTAATGTCAACAAACAATTAAACCAAAACCAAAAAATGCAAGATGATTCTCTATCGGCACAAACCTTAGGCAAACAATACTAAAAGGTTGGCCACGTATGGTGTGAGAGTTGTCCATCATGTCATCGAGTATAAGAAAGGATACTTGAAGCTGCAATAGTTAACGTTGAAAGTACCGATAAGATCTTGCTTTAACTTGAACTAATTTAAGGTAGCATGAGTCTTACATAATCTGAGAGGATACATACCAATTCCTTCCCTTCATTCAAGAACTTGTAGCTGTCTATAACAAAGGCCTCTGTCCAACTTCCCTAATAGTTGTAATAGAACAAACAATCAAATTTGCTCAATCAAACTACAAAGAAAAAAGCAACATTGTAGTCCAGCATTTGCAATAAAAGAATAAAAAGAGAACATTTGAATCCCTAAATTATGAACTTGGTCGAAAGAAAAATAAAAATAAAAAGGGATAAAAGCTGAAATTCCAAGCAAACAAAACAGACATGCGATCAAAACCTTCATGACTAATAGATTCATCTTCCATGATTAATAAAGAAATCAACACAGAAAAATAGAAGGAAAGAAGGTGAAGTGATGCACTGGAAATTCGGTGATGTGAGGTCGCATGGAAGATGCCATTGCAACAATGAACGGTGGCCCCGAGGCTTTGAAATCAAGAAGATCAGCCTTGGACAAAGTTAACCACTCCATCGCTCCCTCCAGCTCTCGCAAATGGTGGTTTTTTTGGATACCTAATGTCCTCAACAATCTAACACTCTAACTCAATGCACCTAAAAAGGGATAAAAAATGGAAACGCCAGAATAGATGGTTTCGAATCGGTAAATGGTAGAAAAGGAAGAAGATAAATGGAAGAAAAAAACTGAAACAAATAGAAGTAACAGAGAGCAAATACGGAGAAAATTGAAAGAGATTTGAGAAGATGCTACAATTGCCAAATACACCGATGCTATGATGGTTAGGTTGCAGTGGTGCTAGAAGCAAGAAACGGAAATGGATCCAATAAATCTTTTGAAAAGGACAATGAGAGGTTTGGAAAGAAAAGAATGGGAGAGGGTTGGAGAGAGTTTAAATGGTGATTTAATGGCAAGTTAATTCACATAAAACTTTCCAATTTCTTAGCATTATTGAAAACAGTAAATGCATTTATGGAGGTTTGAAATCTGTATGTATATAGAAAACCGATGGGTGTGCCGACATGTAAAAACAATTGCTTGGTCTTTTTGGAGGTGTTGTGGAGCCGAGGTGGATGCGTGTGCGTGTGGTGCAAGTATTCAGTTTTTTTATATCCCGCTTAAAATTTCTCTGTTTTATGTTATAATAATAGATTAGTACGGGTCTTTATTTTCAACGAGAAACATTACATTCACATGACATCGGATAACACGGGACAAGTAAAAAGCACAAGAAAAAAACATAGGAACCAAGTTCGAACATTAGGAAGAACATGAAAACTCATGATTGTCATGTCTTCATGCAAAAGCTGCTTCCCGTTACATTACATGGTTACATCCTTACATTACATGGTTACATTCCTGATAGTATTTGGACAACAATAGCAGAATTCAACAAATTCTTTAGGCTAATGTGTGCTAAGGATATTCAGTTGGACGATGAAGTAGTATAAATTAGAACTTCAACAAGTATAGATATATTTTTCTAATTTAAAGAATTAAACTATCAATAGTTAGTAACTCAATTTCTATATCATTATTTAAAATATTCTTTGGATTTTTAATTATGTGATTGAAAATACATGTTCAGTACTTGCACAAGACATTAGAACTTGATATTACATGATAATATTATACACAAGAGTAAATAAATTGAATAATCTTTTCACAAAACCAATCATTTAGATCAATAAAGTGAGTATTATTATGTAATTCCTTGATCAAACTTTTGTTTAATTTAATACTAACCTATAATAGTGTATGTATATGTAAATTTTAGGGGGCATTGCCCACCTCAAGCAACATGTAGTTCCGCCATTGACACTGACCAACATAAATGCTCTACCATTAGTCCCTTTACTTTGATGATTGTTGTAAATATTAGATTCTATTTTAACTTTATATCCTACTTTAGTTAGATTAATCGAAATTCTAATTTGGATTAGAGTTATACTTAATTTCATCTCTAGATGGGATAAGTTTAAAGCCTCTTAGGCTGAGTGGATTTTGGATCCAAATCCAATAATGGCTTTATAAAACTATTGTCCATGGTTTAAAGTTAGTTTGACAGTAGTTGCATGGGAAATGCTCACTTGGAAGATTTTATTTGTTAAAATTTTGGAATATGCATCACAATTTAACCTATAATTATTAAAAAAATGGAGTTGGAAGTTGTTAAGAAAACGAAGCGATGTAAAAACAATTTGAATATATGCTCAACTGTTTTCAACTAAGCCGTGTTATGTTGGCAACGTCTTTAATGTTGTTTAACTTATAAAAATATTTACCGAGCTCCTTAAAGTTGCATGGGTGTATATATTGTTGTTTTTCGCCTATAATGAGGCAGGAATTGTTGTAAAGATTCGTTCATCATCTTAATGAAAGAATTGGCTTGACTTTCCCCTCTATTGTCTCTCGAACCTTCTTGGTTCTTCTCTATTTTGTTTCTCAATCCCTAATTCTTCTGTTGATTCAATTCGGCGCGTAACATTAATCCTTTGCTGCTTTGGGCAGTCTACATTGTCTGCAGAGGAGTGAGAAACACATCACATGGGTTGGTTGAAGAAAGAGAGAACTATACCAAACGGGACTTTCTCTTTTGGCATTTTAAAAGAAATTTCTTACTTTTTCTTATAAGTTTTTAAGATAAAAATTTGGGCATTGAGAGCTCGAAATTTGGGTTCACAACACCAGCGGAATCGCCACCGTAGCGATGAGATTTTCGACAAGGAGTCACCACTAGTATTTTTCTTTAGGTCGACTTGAAACTCGGGAAGATCCAAATTCGTTAGTCAATTATGTACAAAAGTGATTAATTTTCGTACACCAAAAATTGGTACCACGGGAAGATCCCAAGTGGCTCTACTTAAGGGGCATTCCTGAGAGTGTGGTGATGTACACACTCACCACATTAGGTTCATGCATGTGCTCTGCCTCCTGGATTGGTTGGCATTCACGAGAGGCTCTGTCTCGGTGTAGACATCCCATTGGGCTCTGGCCTAGCGGCATCCCTAGTGGCTCTGCTTAAGGGGCAATCCCGAGAGTGCGGTAATGTACATTTTTATGTGAATTTATTTTTATGTGAATGTTTTGTAATGTTTTATCGAACAAGTTGATTTTCGAAAAGTTTCAAATTTTCTTTAAAATTTCCTAGTGGGTAAATCGTGGTGTTACATGTTGGCCAATTAGTCATTAATCATATGAGAGAAACGAAACAAGGGACTCTAGACTTAGAAGGGTCCACATATGGTCAAACATTTTCAGAAATAAAAGAAGTTTGTCTGAAAATGTGTCATGATCTAAAATGAAAAAACAAGTCAAGTGAGGGAAATTGGAAGGAAGAAAAGAAATGAGAAGTTTTTGCTCCTAGTATTGATATAGTCTTGGACCCAGTCCAGGCAAAGAATATAGAAGGCATAAAAGAAATAAAACTTATAAAGACACAAAGAAAAGAGAAGAAAGACCCAAAAGGTACAGGAAAGTTAGGAAAATAAATTTAGAAGAAACAAACCTGAGCCGAGTTTGTAGGAATGTGGGAAAGTAGGTCATCTTCAAAATAAGTGTAAAACCAAACAAAAATAAATTCATTAGAAATTGATGAATGTCTAAAACGGAGTCTTTTGCAGATAATGCTGAATAGTGATTTAGGAGAAGATTTGAAAAATTCAAAAGCTCAAAAGCTCAAACGAGCTTAACGAACTAGATTGAGTAGTGAGTCAAGTCAAGAATCAGATGATAGTTGCGATTCAAAATGTCAATGTGACTCTTGTGATATACAACTTTTTTTTGGAGAAATAGAATTAAACATGCTCCAAATAAATGCAATAACTAAAGAAGACGATAGAATCTTAGAAATAGCAAAAAATATAGAAGATCTAGATACAAGAAAAGAAATTCTTTTAAAGTATCTAGAAAAATAAACAACCAAGAATAAGATTATCCAAAGTGGCAAAAGTAGAAGACAAATTGAAAAGATATAAATAAACCTCAAATTTATAGGATTAATGAAATATTAAAAAGGGTTGGTCAAGCACAAACAAATTACAGAGAACCTATAGTTAAAAACTAAAAATTGAGCTCCATCAAATCAAAGATGAGGTGAAAGAACTTAGAAGAAGGATCGAGATTGTTGACACCCGATTTTGTCCGGAGTAGTAATTTAGGTTTTTCGGTAATTTTTCGTATTTTTATTTCATGTGATTTCTTCCGTTATTTGATGTTGTTTTCGTCATGGTTGTATATTTTAGGTGATTTTTGTCATTTTTATTATTTTTACGAACTTCCCGTCATTTTCGTTATTTCATGCGACTCTTTGTCATTTCTATCATTTTATGTGTCTTTTATCGTTCTTTGATTAGTTCATGCGCTTTTTATCATTTTTGATATTTTATGTATTCTTGTCATTGTTATTATTTCATGAGTTCGCGTTTCATTTTTTTCATTATTTTGTGTCTTGATCATGATTTTATGAACTTTTTTTCATGTGTTTTTGTTATTTTGTGAACTTTTGTTATTTTCGTTATGTTGTCGTTTTTTATAATTTCATGTGTTTTTCTTATTTTTGGTACTTCTATTATTTCCATCATTTTATGTACTTTTTGTCATTGTTCATGCTATCTTATTTTTCTTTTATTTTATAATTTTGAGTGTGTTTTGTTATTAAACAAGAAAAAGAAAAAAAAAAGAGGAAAATTAATTATAACTTTTAAAAGGATTTTTCAAAAATTAATTTTTATTTTTAGCTAAATAGCTATTTTAATTAATTAATAAAACGAAAAAAATAAAGAAAACGAAAAGAAGAAAAAAGAAAAAAGAAGGAAAACTTACAGGAAGAAGCACGCGAGCTCTCCTTCTCCTCCGCCGGCGCCTCCTGCAGCTTCTCGCCCTTCATCCATCCATCGTCAAAATTCAATTCAGACTCCACCATGATTACTTCTAGCTTCTGTCAATCAACATTTCCGCCTATAAATTGAGCTTTTTCGCAGAGAAAAAGAGCGGGGAGGATCGAAGAAAACGGGCCAAAACGACTCGTCCTCCACCCTCCATTTTGCATTCCGCCACCCTCACCGCCAACCACCACTCCCATCCTCATCGTCAAGCCTCCGAAGCCCGAAGGAACCCCATCCTCGGCCCAAAACCACCGGAAAGCGAAGAAATCGGCTCAAACCGAAACCGACCTCCACCTCCCACTTCCCACTACAGCCCTTTTCGCCTCCAAAACACACTGCCATTACCTCCCCCATGACGATACGAAGCTAGCCCACCATCTCACGTCGCCGGAGCTGCACCGGAGAAGGAGAAATCGGACAAAAACCGCCGCACGTTTCGACGTTTAACTGCTTCGATCCGTCATTCTATCCGCATTCGGCCGCTCCCACCACCACCGTTGGAACCGCCGGCCTGTTCTCCACCATCTGGATCCAAGTCCGCCGCGGAAAGTCACCGGAAACCGGCGGCCGCCTGACCGCCACCGCCAAGCCCGTAATCCGGCGGACTTGAAGAAGAAACAACAACTTTTCGGGCAAATTACAACTTGTGGTCCTTTTCCCTTTACTTTCAGCTTTGTTTCACTTAAATCCCTTTATTTGTCCACAGTTTAATTCACGCCACTCTTTCAACTTTAAAACTCTACACTTTGGGCACTAGGCCTACACCTTTTTATCTTAGTTAATATTTTTGTTATTATGTCGATATAAATTATTTTAATTTTATTTTAAAGATATTTTGAGTTTTATTAGCTATGTAAATTACTAAAAATCCTTTTCTTTTATTTTATTTTTAGTGTGGTTATTTATCTTTTTTCTTTTCTTCATGTCTTAAAAATCAAGAAAATTTATGAAAACACCCGTGGTATCAATTTTGGGCGTACGAAAATTGACCATTTTTGTACGTAACTGACAAACGAATCCAGATCTCTCGTAGACCATTTTCAGGTTCCCAATCGACCTAGGAAAAAGATTGGTGGCGACTCCTGACGAAAACCACGTCGCTACAGAGATCTTAGAACTCGAAGGTTAGAAAATTGCTTCCGAGGAGATGAGAATGTTATCATGGATTTAAATGAATATGAATGTAAAGCAAAACAAAAGAAAGATAAGGAAGTGATCTTTGAAGGAAGAAGTAATTTCAACCGCCTTTGCTCAAATAAACCATTTCAAATAAATGAGATTGAACATATGCCTAATCAAAGGTACACAAGTTTAATCACTCTAAGAATTGAAAAAAATTGAGATCACAACTGTCGTACTAATTAATTCAAAGGCATTAAATGTAACCAAATAAAGATTAATTCCTCATAAATATTTTGAAAAAAACTTTAGGGTATATAACGACGCCAACAAGCAAATAATAGCAATAAGGTTCAAATTAAGTCATGTTGATGTATGCAATAATGAAATTTGTATTTCACAACATTTCAAAGTGCTTGCCCAAATATCTTTTAAGTTCACTAAACCGCCATGAACCAGCTTATTGGAAGAACTTACTGCAAGCTTGAATAATAAGCAAGAAACAATGATGAGTCTTCAAGAAGATATTAGACATAAAAGTGTCGAGGAAAAATAAAAACTCTAGAACTGCAAAAGCAAATATAGCCTTTCAAAGAAATTGAGTAAAAGGTGCAGATATTCCTAATGCATTTTGGGAAAGTAAAAAACACGTTGTTAATTTACCCTATGAGGCATAATTCGAAGAGAAAAATATCTCTACTATATCAAGAGCTATTAAAATGAATGAAGAATTAACAATTCATTGTAAAAAGGAAATACAAGATCTCATTGACAAAGGACTAATAAGAAAATTTCTTTACCATGGAGTTGCTCTACTTTTTATGTGAATACAAATTCTGAAATAGAAAGAGGAGTTCCACGGTTAGTAGTTAATTTGAAAGTTTTGAACAAAGTGTTAAAATAGATCGTATCCTAAGAAACACCTTATGTCAAGATTATATAAATCTACTATAATTTCAAAATTTGACATGCAATGGGATATTGGAAAATTCAAATTGCAGAAAAATACAAATACAAGATAGGATTTAATGTCCCATTTGTACATTACGAATGGAATGTAATGTCATTCGGTCTTAAGAATGCTCCATCGAATTCCAAAGGATTATGAATGAAAATTTTAATCTTTACACATCTTTTACTATTGGTTATATTGATGATGTGTTGGTGTTTTCTCAGTCAATGGACCAGCACTGGAAGCACTTGCATAAGTTCATGAAAATAGTCGAAGAACTAGGATTGGTAGTATCAGCAAAAAAGATAGAACTATTCCAAACAAATCGTTTCCTCGGACCTATGATATAGAGAGGCATTATAAAACCTATTGATAGATCAATAAGTTTTACAATAAATTTTTCTGATGAAATCAATGATAGAAAACAATTACAGAGGTTCCTGGGAAGTCTAAGTTATGTGTTACGGTCACCCCGAGCGGGTTGCGGCCGGGTGACCGGGCTCCGGTTTGACCTGCGGTCACGTTTTCGGCGTTCAGACGGCTCCCGAGCCCTATCCGAGTATCATTTTGGCGAACCCTTCCGTATTTGAGGTCGTGTGGGTCCCCCGGACGTTTCCGCCGAAAATATTTTTCTGGCGCCGGGGGGTTGTCGGGGTCGCCTCGGGACGTACAGCGGGCTCGGTAGCACTCTCGAGATCTCAGATTGAGAAGCCGATTGTAGTTTTGGAGTCGTGGAAACGTCCCGGTGTTGGTTGTGGAGTTTAATATTTGGGACGGGACGTTCGGTTCCGGGAGACTCCCGGGGCTCGGGACGGGAATCCCGGGGCTCGGGATGGAAATTTTCTGACGGCTTTGGGGTAAGTTGTATTTGAATTTAAGATGGAATTTATGGGAATTTTAGTAGAATTTTGGGAGTGACGGAATTTCGGTTCGAGTTGACACGCCGCACGTCGGGTTCGGGTTCAGCGAGCTCGGTAGGACACTCCGGAAAGGCAAATGAATTTCTGAAAAATGTTCTGTGCATGATATAACATTCTGAAGATTGTGTCCGAGTTTCATTAATTTTGGAATTCGGTAATTATTTTTGGGCAAAAAGAATTGGAACTTTCGGAAAAATTGGGAGTTAATTTGCAAAGGGTGCAAAATTAACAAAAAAAACGTATGGGCTGCAGCAGCTGATTTATTCAGCAGATTTTTTGGGAAGGAGGAAGGGACACATGTCCTATTCCAATTTAAGATGAGGAGTATGGGTTTAAAGGGAAGGGAATATATAAGTATATATATATATATGGTTAATATTTCTAAAAATGAGATAAGTCTCATTTCTATTTCTTTTCTTCTTCTCTTCTTCTTCTTCGTGAGCTGCTGCCGCCTCCATGGATGACCTCCACCCAAGCTTGAGCTTCTCATTCTTGCAAGAAATCAAAGAGGAATTGGGTGATTTATGTGGTAAGTAACTCCCTAAGCTCTCTTTTCTCATTAATTTGGAAGATTAGTGGTGAAAAGAAGAGTTTTGGCATTTGTTGGGTTTGTTCTTAGCTACTAGCTAGGATGATTCTCTTCCTCCCATATTTTAGTATGTTGATCTTGGGTGGTAGGAGAGTATTAATCAAGTGTTGGATTTTGGAAAACACAACTTGGGTGAGGATTTGGTGTTGGCGAATTATTGGAAGAATTTCCAAAATAATGTGTGTTTGTTATCTTGTTTCATGCTTCAAGTATGTTAATCCTAGTATGATTCTAAGCTTATGTGTGGATTTAATTTGATGGAAAACAAGTTGAGGGAAAAACCCCTTTTGGCGAAATTATAAGTGTATGTTCTTGATGGATTTTGTTGTTTGGGTGCAATTGGATAGCATTCATGGTTTAGGAATGTAATTGGTGATTAAAGAGTGCAAATGGAACTTTGTTTGGATTGAAATGGAAGTTGGGTGAGAAACCCCTCTTTGGCCGAATTGAAAAGAGAAGGGGTTTTGTTGATTTTGGTGTAATTGGTTAGTAAGCATGCTTAGGAAGTGGAATTGGTGATTAGTGGGATTAATTGGTAGCTTGAATGGATTGAATTGGAAGTTGGATGAAAAGTTGATTAAGAACCAAATCTTGGAATGATTCTTTTTCAATGTTGGAGGTTCGGTTTGGTTAAATTGGATGTTAATGTGGTGTTGGGCTTGAATTTAGGAGTGGATGGAAGTTTGAAATGTTGAATTCGGTTAAGAAATGGAAAAGTTACAATTAAGCGGGATTATCGGAAAATGGTGGGTAAAGAAGGGTTTAAGGTTGGATTTGATCAATTCTGCTTATTGTATGATGTTTGTCAATGTGAAATCTTGCATTGTCTAGGTTGGTTCTGAATTCTGACGTTTCTGTGAAAATCTGGGATTTTACGGAAATTCTGTCGGATTTTCAGTTTTGGGGTCGGGGGGTTGTAATTTGGTAGTGTGGTTGATAAGAATGCTAAATCAACTTGGTTTGGCAGATTCTGAGTTTCGGTGGTTAGGAAAAGAGGAGTTCTAAGTTTCGGGGCACGGTGTAGGTGTTATCCAGAATCGGTCCAATACTCTGGATTTTGAGGTAAGGGTTTGGTTCTGTTGTTTGGTAAGCTAAGTATATGTTTTGGTTTCAGTTTTATTTCAGTATTATATGCCTAGAGCATATTCTGTAGTCTGTAAATATATGTGTATTGTAGCATTTCTGTTTTGCAGGTATTTCGGAAATTTCTGCTTTAAGGTAAGTTCTGTGATCTGTAGGTGTATGCCTTGTAGCATACTCTGTCTGTTAATCCTACGTTTGTAGGAGTATGCCTTATGGCATACTCTGTCTGTTAACACTACGACAGTTGTGGGTTCGCTACCCCAGCTGGTGCACCATGCTTCTGTAATAGCTTCGGCTTCTGACTCCCCTTAGGGGGAGGCTGTCGTTCCGATCTGTTATAAGGTTTCTGGCGATTTAGAATCGCACGTCCTTCGGGATTCCGATTTATTTTCTGTTCATGCATGCTATTCCGTATTCTGTTGCATATATTGCTATCTTTCTGTTTTGCAGGGTTACATATACTTACCTTACCCCATATCCCTTACGGGGTCCTTTTAGGACTCACCCTTCTTTGGGTTCTGTTTTTGGGTTTCAGGTAGACCTGATAAGCGGCCTGCGGAGTAGGATTCCGTGAGGGTCCTACCTTGGGCGTGTTTCGCAGCTTGCACCTTGCGGTCCGGGATTGTGTACTCGGTGTGAATCCCGCGCAAGGTATTTAGCTACTTAGATTCTAAGGTTGGCTCTGTAGTTGCATATGCACACTTTCGTATTGCTATGATGGTTGTATGTCCGTATATACATTTGTATATTCTGCTCTATATTCTGTTCTCGGCGCTTGGCGCTTGCTAGACATTTTAGGTTCTGTGAATTCGTATGTATATGTGCTTTGGTGCGTAAGCACTCGTCCCACGGAGGGCGGGGCTTACTCATTATTAGTGCATGAATTGCATGTTTGGTTTTGTATTCAGTTATATGCGCGAAATATTTGTAGGTTGCTTCCACAATCTTTCCGTTTTGGGTCCTTCGCGCGGCGGGTCTCGATGGACTGCCATCTCTCGTTTTCCGGCTTCCGCTTCGGCGTCCGGCGCCCCGCCTCCGCAACCGGGCTCGGGCGGCGTGCCGTGACAAGTTGGTATCAGAGCCAGGTAAGTGACCATATTGGTCGTCAGTGGTGACTTGTAGTGACAAGCTATTGTTCTACATTTTATTTTAGAATGGTTTGGTACGGAGATTGGCCACCTCCTTACTCAAACCACTTCAAAATAAAATTGTGGAGCAAAGTTTGGTCCTTCAAGTTATCCTGGTGGTTGCAGAGTACGGGATCTAGAATTTTGAGACTTTGGTAAAAGTGTTACAAGTTAAGGGTTGTGGAAAAGTTTCAGGTACGTAAAATTGTGTGTTAGGAAAAGATTTGATGAAATAAGCATGAAATGCTTCTGTGATTCTGTGAAATGCATGATTTTATCATTTTGCAAAATAACTTCTGAGTTAAGCACTGCATTGCACTACAGAGCCTTAGAAAGCTGCTGCTAGTTTCTGTAGGGATTAGAGGTGACTGATCGGTCTGGACTCTGTTTGGTCCGAAATGTCTCAGGTTTGGTTAACACGCGTAGACAGCGTGATTTGGTACCGAGGGGCGGGATCGAGATCCCACACCTCCGTGGAATAGGATACGGGTTCGGTGTAACCTGTGGTCTGAACAACCACACTCACCACCCCGAGGTTTAGTGGTCGTAAGGACCCTCTCTCGATTTGGTATTACCGCCACCTAGCCGGTTCGGAGGCGGCAGAGGCGGGGAAAATCTGCTTATGCCACGGTAAGGGTACTTTGATCGTGTGGTGATAGCAAGACTTAAGCCACCGCTCGCCATAGTTTTGGGATCGATAAGTGAGTGACTCGACAAGGGTGGTCACTACGACACCTAGACTTCTCGTCGGTCCTACTAACGACGAGGAGATCTGGGGCACCAGTCTGGCGAGGTCAGACTTTTGGAGAGGTTTGAGTCCGAATCCCCGAGGTTCAATGACCGAGGAGGACCGGAGGTAGTAGAGACTTGGTTTGCAGGAATTGACAAACTCCTGGAGGGAGGCTATTCTGAGTCGGTTGGCCGCTGGGGCCAACGGCTACTCCGGCCAGATTGCTTCCAGATTCCGAACCGGAGTTCGGATTGACCCGCTTTCTGATGTCTCGTGTCCTGGCTGTGGACCGTTAATTTCCGCGGAAATTATTTTTCGGGGCCGGGGGGTTGCCGTCGGACGATTTTCGGGATTCGGCGGAGAAACGGCTCGGGAGTGACCCGGGACTAGGATTTGCATTTTTGAGGAAGATCTGGAGTCGGGGATATAATTTACATTTTTCTGTGAAGAAAAATGTTCTGGGTCGGAAATTACGGTTTCGGGCAGTTTTCGGGCTCGGGGCGAGCCAAGCTGTGACACTTGGCGAAATGTGATTAGTGGAAAGTATTGGACTTGGTCTCTTGTTATTTCTAGTGATTATGATTCACTATGATGTCAAAAGGATGTCATGTGCAAAGCACATGACTTATTATTACAAGACTTAAGTTTTGGCAGTCTTCAGCGCCCATAGTCTCGGACGCAACCCAACGCGCCGTGAGGGCGTGGGTTTCAGCAGGGTGGCCCGAGACCTCAGTAGCGACAACAGCTTCAGCCACCCCCTCCGTCGCCGCAGCTCAGAGCAGGACGAGTTTTCCTTTTTCTGAAGGGAGGCCCTGGTTATCAGGGAGAACCTAGTTAGCATGCAGGCACTAGTCAGCAGGGAGGCTTGAGTCAGCAGGAAGTTCTGTAAGGTACTATATCTCCGAATGAGATATCGGTTCATGCAGTATTGGATACAGGAATATTTATTCCCATTGTAACACCGAGATGTGTTACATTTCTGTATCTGTCTGTTAGTACCTTGCCTCAAACGCATTCAAAAAAAAAAAAAAAAAAAAAAAAGCTGCAGGAAGTCGGTTTGTTTTCCAATGAGATGGTTCGGGGTTGTACGATATCTGTAGGCGGACATGATAGTATCGGATCTGTTGGTTTTAGACACGCCGGACTATGATGTTATTCTTGGAATGGACTGGCTATCCAAGAATTCTGTGCACATTAATTGTGCAACCCGTACCATTATGGTTTCTGGAGAGGTACTACCTCTCACGACTCCGACTGGTTTGACTATCGCACAGCACGGTACAGTGTTGCAGATTCTGGATCATCTGTCGATAGTTGGTGTAGGGGAATGCTATGATCTGAATGAAGCTGGTATTAGGTTGAAGTTGGATGGTTTACCGTTGGTTCGAGATTTTCCGCAGGTATTTCCGGAGGAGTTACCCGGATTACCATAAGAGCGGGGAATTGTGCTTGAGGTTTACCTGCAGTCGGGTACTGCTCCGATATCTATTCCTCCTTATCGGATGCCTATTTCTGAGATGCAGGAGTAGAAGAAGCAACTGGAGGAATTACAGCAAAAGGGCTTCATCCGACCGAGCACTTCACTGTGGGGTGCTCTGGTTCTGTTTGTTAAGAAGAATGATAGGACACTCTGACTTGGTATTGATTACAGACGGTTGAATGCACTTATTGTGAAGAATAAGTATCCGTTGCTAAGGATTGACGATCTTTTTGATCAACTTCGGGGTTCAAGAGTTTCGTCTAAGATTAATTTCCGATCTGGGTATTTTCAGCTTAGGGTGAAGGAAGAGGATATACCTAAGACTGTTTTCCGCACCCGATTGGGACACTCTGAGTTTACGGTCATGCCATTCGGGCTGACCGATGCTACAGCGGCAATCATGGATCTGATGCATCGGGTGTTCCGACCGTACGTGGACTCATTCCCGGTGGTTTTTATTGATAATATTCTGATATATTCTCGGGATGCGGACTCGCATCGGGAGCATCTGAGGGTAGTTCTGCAGACACTTTGGGAACATCAGCTTTATGCTAAATTCTCAAAGTGTGAGTTCTGATCCGGAGGTCACCTTTCTCGGGACACGTTATTTCGAGCATGGTCTGCTGTGAATCCGGTGAAGGTGAGGGCAATGCGGGATTGGAAATAACTTACTACGGCACGGGAGATCAAGAGCTCCTCAAGTTAGCAGGATTTTTATCGGAGGTTTGTACTGGAATTTTCTATTCTGGCATCTCCGCTCATGCAGTTGACCAAGAAGGGTCAACCGTTTATCTGGTCTGATAGGTGTGAGCAGAATTTTCAGGAGTTGAAGCGGCGGTTGACTAACGCTCCGATTCTGACTCATTCAGATCCGATCTTGCCGTATGTGAATTATACGGATGCTTCCACATCTGGTTTGGGATGTGTGTTGGTGTAGGAGCGTTTTGTGGTAGCTTATGGGTCGAGGCAGCTGCGACCGCATGAGCTGAACTGGTTGGCACATGATCTGGAGTTGGCTATAGTAATTTATGCGCTGAAACATTGGAAGCAATATCTGTTTGGTAATAAATTTCAGATTCTTACCGACCGTAAGTCTGAAATATCTGTTTACACAGAAGGAGCTTAGCATGAGACAGCGCAGATGTCTCGAATACATTAAGGACTATGATTGTAGTATCGGGTACATCTCTGGCAAGGGCAACGCGGTTGCCGATATTCTGAGCAGGAAGTATACCAGATTAGTTAAGGGAGGAGATGTTGGGGTTGATCTCGAGGAAAGTGATTTGACATGCCTTTGGCACCGATGGCAGCTCGGGAACGTGCTCGGTGGTATACACTTACCATACATTCGAGTGGCTTGATAGGATGCGCCAAGCGCAAAATAGAGATTTGGTATTGAAGGAATTATCCGGGGTGGATAAGAGTTCTTTGTTACCGACGTTTCGGTATGGCAGGATTGCTATACTTGAGACCACCTTTGTGTACCCGAGGATCGGGAGTTCGGAATGAGATTTTAGAGGGGACACACTCGAGCGGTGTGAGCATCGAGAACCGGCAGGGACACTGCAGACTTTGCCCATTCCACCTGGAAGTGGGGTAATGTTATGATGGACTTTCTGATCGCATCGCCCGACACGGTTTCACCATGATGCTATCTGGGTTTTGTGGATCGGGCCGACAGAGTGCGTACACTTTTCGCTTATTCGGTCATAGACCCTCTGGAAAAGCTTGCCCGGCTTTACATCGTGAGATTGTACGCTTACATGGAGCACCAGACTCCATTGAATCGACCGTGATCCGCGTTTTACAAGACGGTTCGGATTTCTTTTCATGAAGCATTGGGCACGCGACTGCATCGAATACGACTTATCACCCACAGACGGACGGACAATCGGAGCGGGTGATTCGATATTGGAGAATATGTTGCAAATCTGTACTTTGGATTTTGGAGGAGTTTGGGACTAGCGGTTACTTTGATAGAGTTCTCATAAACAGCTTGCTTTGTGCTACGTTTGACATGGCACCCTATGAGGTGTTGCACGGAGGTGTATGACATCATCTTGTTGGACAGATGCGTCGATGGGGTTAAGCTGGACCCGAGCTTTTGAGGAGACTACGGCGAAGATCAGATTGTTATAGGCGCGGATTAAAACCGCGAATGACCGCACCACTTGCTTGTACGAACCGTCGCCGTAGGCTCTTGAATATGAGTTTGGTAATAGAATTTGATCGAGGTAGCACTGCTCGAGAGACAAGAAGATGTGATAGGCGGGGCAAGTTACCCCGAATTTTATCGGTTCTCATGAGTTTCTAGAGTAAGTTGTTAGGTTGATCTTTCCCCCAACTATTTCTCGTTTTACGTGATGTCTTCCGTGATAGCCTGTTGTGGATCGGTTAGATTTAGGTTCGATGCATCTGGGGTTGTCTGGTAGAAATACCGGCAATCGACTGGGTGCAATAAGATGCACCCGGAGGGTGGGACGCCGTGAGGCTCTGTATGGTAGTCTAAACTACCACTCCCGCCGCACCAGTACGGTGGTCCGATTGTTCTGGGTTAGAGTAGGTAAATGTTTATATTTTCTGGTTTGGTTCAGGCTACTCTTGGAGGACCAAGAGTTCTAAGGGGAGAATGTTACGGTCACCCCGAGCGGGTTGCGACCGGGTGACCCGGCTCGGTTTTGACTGCGGGTCACGGTTTTCGGCGTTCAGACGGCTCCCGAGCCCTATCCGAGTATCATTTTGGCGAACCCTTCCGTATTTGAGGTCGTGTGGGTCCCCCGGACGTTTCCGCCGAAAATATTTTTCTGGCGCCGGGGGGTTGTCGGGGTCGCCTCGGGACGTACAGCGGGCTCGGTAGCACTCTCGAGATCTCAGATTGAGAAGCCGATTGTAGTTTTGGAGTCGTGGAAACGTCCCGGTGTTGGTTGTGGAGTTTAATATTTGGGACGGGACGTTCGGTTCGGCGACTCCGGGGCTCGGGGCGGGAATCCCGGGACTCGGGATGGAAATTTTCTGACGGCTTTGGGGTAAGTTGTATTTGAATTTAAGATGGAATTTATGGGAATTTTTGTAGAATTTTGGGAGTGACGGAATTTCGGTTCAGTTGACACGCCGCACGTCGGGTTAGTTCGGGTTCAGCGAGCTCGGTAGGACACTCCGGAAAGGCAAATGAATTTCTGAAAAATGTTCTGTGCATGATATAACATTCTGAAGATTGTGTCCGAGTTTCATTAATTTTGGAATTCGGTAATTATTTTTGGGCAAAAAGAATTGGAACTTTCGGAAAAATTGGGAGTTAATTTGCAAAGGGGTGCAAAATTAACAAAAAAACGTATGGGCTGCAGCAGCTGATTTATTCAGCAGATTTTTTTGGGAAGGAGGAAGGGACACATGTCCTATTCCAATTTAAGATGAGGAGTATGGGTTTAAAGGGAAGGGAATATATAAGTATATATATATATATGGTTAATATTTCTAAAAATGAGATAAGTCTCATTTCTATTTCTTTTCTTCTTCTCTTCTTCTTCTTCGTGAGCTGCTGCCGCCTCCATGGATGACCTCCACCCAAGCTTGAGCTTCTCATTCTTGCAAGAAATCAAAGAGGAATTGGGTGATTTATGTGGTAAGTAACTCCCTAAGCTCTCTTTTCTCATTAATTTGGAAGATTAGTGGTGAAAAGAAGAGTTTTGGCATTTGTTGGGTTTGTTCTTAGCTACTAGCTAGGATGATTCTCTTCCTCCCATATTTTAGTATGTTGATCTTGGGTGGTAGGAGAGTATTAATCAAGTGTTGGATTTTGGAAAACACAACTTGGGTGAGGATTTGGTGTTGGCCGAATTATTGGAAGAATTTCCAAAATAATGTGTGTTTGTTATCTTGTTTCATGCTTCAAGTATGTTAATCCTAGTATGATTCTAAGCTTATGTGTGGATTTAATTTGATGGAAAACAAGTTGAGGGAAAAACCCCCTTTTGGCCGAAATTATAAGTGTATGTTCTTGATGGATTTTGTTGTTTGGGTGCAATTGGATAGCATTCATGGTTTAGGAATGTAATTGGTGATTAAAGAGTGCAAATGGAACTTTGTTTGGATTGAAATGGAAGTTGGGTGAGAAACCCTCTTTGGCCGAATTGAAAGGTGAAGGGGTTTTGTTGATTTTGGTGTAATTGGTTAGTAAGCATGCTTAGGAAGTGGAATTGGTGATTAGTGGGATTAATTGGTAGCTTGAATGGATTGAATTGGAAGTTGGATGAAAAGTTGATTAAGAACCAAATCTTGGAATGATTCTTTTTCAATGTTGGAGGTTCGGTTTGGTTAAATTGGATGTTAATGTGGTGTTGGGCTTGAATTTAGGAGTGGATGGAAGTTTGAAATGTTGAATTCGGTTAAGAAATGGAAAAGTTACAATTAAGCGGGATTATCGGAAAATGGTGGGTAAAGAAGGGTTTAAGGTTGGATTTGATCAATTCTGCTTATTGTATGATGTTTGTCAATGTGAAATCTTGCATTGTCTAGGTTGGTTCTGAATTCGACGCTTCGTGAAAATCGGGATTTTACGGAAATTCCGGATTTTCGGTTTTGGGGTCGGGGTTGTAATTTGGTAGTGTGGTTGATAAGAATGCTAAATCAACTTGGTTTGGCGGATTCGAGTTTCGGTGGTTAGGAAAAGAGGAGTTCTAAGTTTCAGGGCACGGTGTAGGTGTTATCCAGAATCGGTCCAATACTCTGGATTTTGAGGTAAGGGTTTGGTTCTGTTGTTTGGTAAGCTAAGTATATGTTTTGGTTTCAGTTTCTGTTCTGCAGGTATTTCAGTATTATATGCCTAGAGCATATTCTGTAGTCTGTAAATATATGTGTATTGTAGCATTTCTGTTTTGCAGGTATTTCAGAAATTTCGCCTTAAGGTAAGTTCTGTGATCTGTAGGTGTATGCCTTGTAGCATACCCCGTCTGCATTAATCCTACGTTTGTAGGAGTATGCCTTATGGCATACTGCATGCAGTAACACTACGACAGCTTGTGGGTTCGCTACCCACTGGTGCACCATGCTTCCGTAATAGCTTGCTTCGACTCCCTTAGGGGAGGCCGCTGCTCCGATCTGTTATAAGGTTTCGCGATTTAGAATCGCACGTCCTTCGGGATTCCGATTTATTTTCTGTTCATGCATGCTATTCCGTATTCTCATTGCATATATTGCTATCTATCTGTATAGCATGGTTACATATACTTACCTTACCCCATATCACAAACGGGTCCTTTTATGACTCACCCTTCTTTGGGTTCTGTTTTGGGTTTCTGTAGACTGATAAGCGGCCTGCGGAGTATGATTACGTGAGGGTCCTACCTTCGGCGTTATTCTCAGAAGATGCACCTTGCGGTCCGGGATTGTGTACTTGTTGTGAATCCCGCGCAAGGTATTTAGCTACTTAGATTCTAAGGTTGGCTCAGTAGTTGCATATGCACACTTTACGTATTGCTATGATGGTTGTATGTCTGTATATACATTTGTATATTCTGTTCTATATCTGTTCTCAGCGCTTGGCGCTTGCTAGACATTTTAGGTTCTGTGAATTCTGTCTGTATATGTGCTTTGGTGCGTAAGCACTCGTCCACGGAGGGCGGGGCTTACTCTGTTATTAGTGCATGAATTGCATGTTTGGTTTTGTATTCAGTTATATGCGCGAAATATTTGTAGGTTGCTTCCACAATCTTTCCGTTTTCGGGTCCGCTACGCGCGGCGGGTCTCGATGGACCTGCCATCTCTCGTTTTCCGGCTTCCGCTTCCGGCGTCCCGGCGCCCCCGCCTCCGCAACCGGGCTCGGGCGGCGTGCCGTGACATTATGTCTCAAAAATTTTCAAGGACATGGCAAAAGATTGTAAACGAAGAAAAATCCCCGAGAATGGGGAAAAGAACAAACACAAGCAATGACTTGTGAAAAGAAAGGTAAAAGAAATTCCTTGTGTCACCCTCCCTATCCCAAAAGCTTTTAAAATTGTTAAAACAGATGCTAGTGAAAAGAAAAGTTGGTCAGTTCACATCGGGGTTTGGAACCAAGCCCAACAAAATTATGCTACGGTAAAGAAAGAAATATTAACAATAGTTCTTTGCGTTCGATTGCCGTCAGCCCTATCAACCAGATACTAAAGTTCGTAAAGGCTCCAAAGGCCAAGCAAAGGTCAAGTCGAGCCTAGAATAAACGACTGCTCAAACTCGAATAACTTATAACCCGGACAAGTAAAATTCATAATTCCTGGACATGCTAAGGACATACCCAAACATATGAAGGAAATTCCCGGACCACACATACCGGAATGTACAAAGGACATTCTGGACCATACGTATTCGAGACCTTTAGGACACGTGTCCTCTGACATGCCGCCATTCTATATAGAGATATTACAACATTGCCACTCTATTACAAAGGACTATAAAAGCACTAATTATACACACATATCGGGCAATTATTCACTATCATTCTCTTGGTGCTATTGTACTCATTTCTAAAATTCACCAATACCGACTTGGCGTCGAAATACTAAACAGAGGGCCCCCTCTACTTCCTATTCTTGGTGTTTTGACCCACCATACGTTCACAGGTCCCAATGGCGTCAACCAATGTCATGACTCGACGTAGACAACACAGTGTTACCCCCTTTGGCGGAACCTCACATGATGCAGAACGATCACGGCGTCGGCGGGAACTAGAATTGGGGTAATAATAAACAGAGTTCCCTCGGTGTGGTGGCCCAGAACCAACCCAATTAAAATTTTTCTTTTACTCTACCCATGCTATTAACTTGTAATGCAAGTAACGAGGATCGTCTGAACACAACACACGTATGCACATACATACAGATATGACAACACAAGTTCTGCTTCGCAGACCTCAAAATGCAGCAGAATACTGAAAATTCTCATACCGATATATATGTGATGCAACCTAACTTTACATGCATACGTTCATATATACAGAGCTAGAACCTAATATCCAGAATACCTACATGTGTGGAGGGATCTGGTGCACCAAGATCCTCGAAAGAAACACCACGTAGGTCACTCGCCGCTAAATAAATAACAGAATACACACCGTCGCAATTTCAAAATGTGCTCAAATCAATCAGATCTTGCGAGAATAGCAAAAATCTCAAACGAGACTACCCTTTTTCCAAATCAAGTCGATTGGAATTATTAATAGCTGAAAATCAAACACCGAAAGCACCGAGAGACTCTACTCTTCGGGCTTCTTATCGACGAGCCTGAAAAAGTGAACATATATAAGGGTGAGTCCTCGTTGAGAACTCAGAAGGGTCGATATAGGATAGGGTATCTCGAAATCCATAATACTCGGAACTAATATACATGCACGTAAAAGACAAACACAAATGTAAATGTATATATAGATAATAATAAGAACGATGTCGAAACGTTAGTAGTCGACAATTGGCAGACCACCGAGGCTTTTAACCTTACGAAAAGGTTTTCGAAATAACAAAGGCATGGTACCACCGGGTTCGAATCCCGCCGCCGACGGAATGCATCCATATAGCAAAATATAGAAGGATACTTGCACGACAAGTTATCCCGAGTGATGACGGAGGTAACTTGCCGGACAAGTTATCCTGTGCGTAATCGATCCAAATGCCGAATGCAGGAGGTAACTTGCCGGACATGTTATCCTGAGTGATGACGGGAGGTAACTTGTCGGAAAAGTTATCCTACACCGAATGCATCTAGATGCCGGAATGCGAGATCCAGCCGGAATACGTAAAGAAACTTGCTGCACAAGTTACCCCGAATGATAACAGAGGTAACTTGTCAACAGCTTATCTCGAGCGCCCACCCGCATACCCGAGCCTATGCCATAAACTGAGTTCGGTATCACTGGGCCCCACCCTCAACTTGAACTCAGCTCCAATTACCCCAACACACATATATAAGCATCCTAGAATGCAGAGTCAAGGAAAACTGAACCCTTACATTATACACTGAAAATTCCCGAATCGGGCACCCTCGCAGATTCCCTTAAACCAATTTCGGTAGAGTTTCGGCTTAGTTTCTGCCTAACTCACTGTTGACAATTCATCAAAAGATCACAGAATAAACATCCAGGAACCACAAAATCATAGATCTGAGCAACTCTGCCAAACACCAAAAATTCAGACGTTAACAGTTTTACACCCAAAAGCTCATTTACAAAATCTAATCAGCATAAGGTGCATAACTTTACACCGTGAACAACATATATCATTACCTCTTAACAAATCTGAAGTTGGGTTCCCGTGCAGAAAATCAGAAATCAATTTTGGCAGCACTCCGGAATCGATTCAGCTCAAACTCCTTTTCAGAACTGATCCAGAAACACGCAAAGAATGTTTAGAAACCAAGAAAAACACCTCACATGTGTGGCGCCTCAACATGTAGAAAATTTCAAAAAAAACGGCTTTGAAACGGAGCCATTTCAGAAAAATTTAATCCGTAAGATGTTCCTAACTTCTCTCGAGGATCAGTTTAATATATTTACCTCGAAGCTCGGGCCAACCTTGATGAAGTTCATTTGAAGCTCCAACTTGGAGCTTTCATGGAGGATGGAACGAAAATGGAGGAAGAAGATGAAGAAGGAAGAAGAAGATGTGAAGAAATGACAAAAATGTCATTTTCTCACATTTATCTCTTATTTTTCTCTTTTATTTTTTTATTTTTTTTCGAATGAAAAGGCAATCAGCTGCCTCACTCTTGTCCCTTTCTCCATGTTTGACATTCAACTTTTCAATTTTTCATTTTGGCCCAAAACTTTGTAAAGTTGCAATTTAATCCAACCGCAACTTGCATATTTTTCAAACAGGAACACCAACGGAACTGAAATTCTGACACCAACTCTGGGATTTCATAACACACAGAAAACATGCTTAGCATGTTTAAATTGAAGTCCCGATATTCACAGAAATCAGAAAATAGATCGTCAATCATACAGAAATTACCTCGGAAGTCGCCCGACACGTGGCGGCTGTAACAGTCTCCCCCTTAGGACTCTTGGTCCTCCAAGAGGGTCCTCAGTCTCTGATACTCCTCGGGATATCACTCTATCAGATCCTTCTTAGTCTCCTGCCGCTTCTCGGTCGAATGATGTGACCACCGAACTTTGACCATCGAAATTAACTTGCTACGGAGTTTCCGAGTATCCCAAGCCGAATGGAAACCGGTACCTCTGGTATGTTAAATCCGGTGCCAAGGGAACCTACTCTCATCGGGTACGCTTTGAATCGGATCCAGCAGACACTTCTTGAGCATGCTGACGTGGAATACATTATGAACCGCAGACATGTCGGGTGGCAATGCCAGACGGTAAGCTACCTTGCCAACTCGTTCCAAAACCTCATACGGACCGATATATCTCGGGGCTAACTTGCACCGTCTACCAAATCTGACAATTCCCCTGATCGGCACCACCTTCAACCATACCTTATCAACCACCTCGAACACCAAATCTCTTCAACGTCTATTCATATACGAGGTGGTTATATCGTTTCCAGCCTTCAACCGTGCCTAAATCTTCTTAACTTTCTGCGTAGTCTCCTCGATAATCTCGGGACCTAACTCTACTCGTCCGATGCCTCCACCCGAATGAGGTGTCATACACCTCCGCCCATACAAAGGCTCGTAAGGCGTCATGTCGATAGTACTTTGATAACTATTGTTATACGAGAATTCGACAACGACAAGTGCTGATTCCAGTCACTTCCAAAATCTAACACACAGCTCCGTAACATATCCTCCGTAATCTGAATAACTCTCTTTGTCTATCCGTCAACTGAGGGTGATATACCGTGCTCGATGGATACGCGTGTCCAATGCTTTATGAAAAGCATTCCAAAATTGTGCGGTGAAACGCGGATCCCGATCGAGACACTATGGAGTCTGGTACTCCACGTAATCGCACGATCTCTCCGATATACGATGGGCAAGCTTCTCCAACAGATCTGTCACTCAGATGGGCAGAAAGTGAGCACACTTAGTCAATCGGTCTACTATGACCCAGATAGCATCGTGATGAGATCGCGTCATAGGTAGACCTATCAGAAAATCCATCGTGACATTGTCCCATTTCCTCACTGGAATGGGCAACGTCTGCAAGGTCCCTGCCGGCTTCTGGTGCTCAACTTTCACCCTCTGACACGTGGCACACTTCGAGACATAGGTGGCAATGTCTCTCCGCATGCCAGGCCACCAGAAATGTGTTCTCAGGTCTGGATACATCTTCTCACCTCCCGGGTGTATACTCAATCTGCTCGAATGAGCATCTGTCATAATTTCATCCCGGAGTGCCTGAATACCGGTACATACAACCAATCCTTGAAGTACAACAACTTTGTCTGTACTCAAATGAGTGACGCAAAGCTCCTTTACTCTCACCTGATATCTTCTTCAGCTCTGGATCCTTTCCCTGCGCATCTTGAACACTATCTAACCATCCGGACTGAATAGTCAGGGTACATACCTGTGCGTCCTCCCAACGCCTCCAATCGTGCCATAAGCACACCAGATCATCCTCCTTGGCCCTGTGATTTGTGTCTTTGCCCCTGACCAATCCTGTGTACTTCCTGCTCAGAGCATTCGCCACAGAGTTACCTTTGCCCACGGTGTACTCGATTCTACAATCGTAATTCTTAATATACTCGAGCCACCTACGTTGTCTCATGTTCAACTCCTTCTGAGTGAACAAATACTTCAGACACTTATGGTCAGTATATATCTGAAATTTGCTCTCGAGCAAGTAATGTCTCCACCGCTTGCAGTATATATCACCGCAGCTAGTTCCGCATCATGTGTCGGATAGTTCATCAACCTGTGCTTAAGCTCCTGGAATCTGCGCCGCACTCATCGGACCAAACAAAAGCTCATCCCTTTTGAGTTAGCTGAGTAAGAGGTGAAGCTAAAATGGAAAAGTCATGAACAAACCTTCGATAATACCCAGCCAATCCTAGAAAGCTTGTCATCTCATGAACATTCATGGATTGCTTCCAATCTCGTATAACCCTAATCTTCTCGGGATCCATAGATAAGCCATGTTCTCCAATAACATGACCTTAAAAGCAACCTCATGAATCCGAACTCACACTTAGAGAACTTGGCATATAACCGGTGTTCCCACGTTGTCCGTAGCACTATCCTCGATGATCCTCGATGTGCATCCTCATCCTTGGAATAAACCAGGATGTCATCAATGAACACCACAACAAACGAATCTAGGTAAGGACGGAAGACTCGTTCATCGATCCATAAACGCTGCAGAGCGTTAGTCGACCGAATGCCATAACCGTTAACTCGTAATGTGCATACCGAGTCCGAAAGCGCCTTCTAATGTCTTCCTCCTTAACCCAGAATCGAAAGTATCCGAATCAAGGTCGATCTTCGAAAAGACCTTTGCTCCTTTCAACTGATCAAACAGATCGTCGATCCTAGGTAATTGATACCTGTTCTTCACTGTGATGGCGTTCATTTTTCGATAATCAATGCACAACCTGAGGGTTCCATCATTCTTTCTCACAAACATAACCGGAGGACCCCATGGAGAAGTGCTCGGTCTAATAAACCCTTCGCAAGCAATTCATCCAGTTGTTTCTTTAACTCATTCATTTCAACAATAGGCATGCGATAAGGGGGAATAGAAATAGAGTAGAACCTGGTTGGAGCTGAATCTCAAATATGATCTCCCGCTCTGGTTGTAGTCCTGGAAGATCCTCCGAAAAACTTGCGGAAAGTATCTCACAATCGGAATCATCTTCAGCTCCATTCTGGTATCTGCTAGATTCAATCCGTAATATTCTTCCTCACTTACCAGCACTGATCTAAAGCTCCATACCGTGTTCCACAACTTCCACATCCGACACTACGATAGAGGTATTACCTCTCCAAATACTCTAATCTGCCACAGGCACAATAATTCGAATGAATTCTTGGATAGCCAATCCATCCCAAGAATCACATAATAAGTCGGAACATCCAGAGCCATCGCATTCAAAAACAAATATTGACTTCCAGCAGCTTTTAATCGAAATACATAAGACAACAAACAAATAGATAATTGCAGAGATTGAGCACATTTACATACAATCAATGTGGAAGCACCAGTGTCGAAAAGTACATTAACAGATATCTCATTTAGAAACAATGTACCTTTCAAGGTGCTCCCTACCGAGCTGACTTGCCCTGCTCAATCAAAAACTCGCCGGCACGAGGTTGTTGTGTTGGTAGAAGTGGTGGTCGCGCTTGCCGCCAAGGACCTCTCGAAGTGCCTCTCTCCTCCTACGTGCACTAGGCTGTTGTGGAGGTGGTGCTTGAGGAAAACTATCGGACTCTGTATGGGCATCGAGGATAGTCGCGATCCAGTGCTCCTCGGACTCGCATCTCGGACATCGGCCGGACTCTCGATAACATGGTCGACCGGCATGAAATGTCCCACATCTGTGACAAGGAGGACCAGATGGTGCTGCTACAATGCCCTTTCCTCTCGTCACTCGGCCCGGCCCCGCATGTCCGCCTGCTCCCGAAAGGTCTCCGTGATCTCGATATTCGAACCTCGTACACTCTCACGAGGTCAATAAGGAGACTCCTCCTACTCGTGCCGAGCCTTCTGAACTGCCTCGCGGTAAGTAGTGATACCCAGGGGTTGCAATGCCCATCTGATATTGGGGCGCAGTCCCCATATAAACCGTTTGGCCTTCTGCTCCTCAAAACCATAGTACCGAGGAACAAAACGGACCAAACGATCATACTCCTGCTCATAGTCCTGCACGGTTCGTCGCCTCGCTACATGTGCTATTGAACCGCCTCGTTGAAGATCCCCGACGACATCATGAATAGTACTCCAGGAACACTCGGGAAAACTTCTCCCAGCCCATACCTGGGTCCTGCTCATCTCCACGCTCAAACTGTACTATTTTGCCACTCTGTACACTCCTCCACCAGTGATCCGCCTGCCCGGCCAGGTTTTATGTAGCTAGGGATACCATCGTAGTGGAAGGTAAGTGTAACATCCGGAGTGTCTTCTCCACGTCAGAAAGCCATGTCTCTGCTGCTTCCGGTCCTCCTTTGCCATCAAACTTCATCGGATTCAGACGCAGAAATCGCTCCAACAATCTGGTATCCCATGATCGGGACTCCTGCTGCCCATGTTGCCTACGAGACCGGCGAGAGCTCTCGGACTCATCATACTTGTCATCTCTCGTCTGCTCGTGATGTCGATGACTCCGTCACCCCGGTGTTGCTCGTCCTCGAGTAATGAAATTTGACCTCACGGTCAACCTCTGATCGTACCCTCCTAGATCGAGGGTGTTGTCTCTCTGAATCCTCCTCATCGAGATTTCTCCTCTACTCCTCCCGCAGCGGAGTACTGGTATGAGTTGTGGTGCAGTGACAATATTCCCCTTGCTCGAACTCCGCTGAGCCCCGAGTAGCTCGAGCCAATGCAGTAATAATGTCAGTAACTACATCCCGGATCTGCTCCAGGGTCTGTGCGAGGTCAAGAGGAGGCTGCTGCTGAGGATGCAACTGCTGTCCCAGATCCCAAGGTTCTCGGACATCTCTTGGAGAGTCGGGATCCCTGTCCCGCTCAACCTGATCTCTCTCGCCGACGATGAGTATTAACCATAGCTCCCGAAATTCACAGATCCATCAAAGACATACAAGACGGTAAGTGTCTAATGAAGCTAGCAATGTATTTCTATAGGCTCAGAATGTAAATGCAATGCATGATGCCATAACACCGAACTCATAATCACATATGCATATCGAAATCTAATTTTGGCGTCCGCCCATTCTCAAATCCAGATCTGATTCTCGTTTAGTACATCTCAAGAACCGACCCGCTTTGACACGTCTTCCAAAATGTTCAAGTAAGGGGTGGCCAGACCCTTACCGAACATCCCCGGAATAAATGGCGAACAACGGCTCGCCCTACCAAGCCCATACACGTAACATAGATTCACTTATAGACTACAAAAGGCTTAGAACACAACTTCACTTGATCCTCGTACTTGACTAAATCTTCTCTCGATACCACCTTTATCACACCCTTCGGCCGAAGCGCACATGATGCGGAACGCCCAAAGGCGTCGGCGGGAAACGGAATCGGGTAACAAGAACAGAGTTCCTCGGCGTGGTGGCCCGTAACCAACCCGATTAAAATTTTCTTTCACTCTACTCATGCTATTAACTTGTAATGCAAGTAACGAGGATCGTCTGAACACAACACACGTATGCACATACATACAGATATGACAACACAAGTTCTGCCCCGCAGGCCTCAAAATGCAGCAGAATACTGAAAATTCTCATACCGATATATATGTGATGCAACCTGACTTTACATGCATGCATTCACATATATAAAGCCAGAACCTAATATCCAGAATACCTACGTGTGTGGAGGGATCTGGTGCACCAAGATCCTCAGAAAGCAACTCCACATAGGTCACCATTGTTGCTAAACAAATAACAGAAGACACACCGTCAGTAACCAAAGAATGTGCTCAAATCATAATCGGATCTTGCAGAATAACAGAAAATCTCAAGCAGGACTACCCTTTTTCCAAATCAGAAGACATGCTCGAAATTATTAATACCTGAAAATTAAACACCAGAAAGCACCGAGAGACTCTACTCCTCGGACTTCTTATCAGACGAGCTTGAAAAAGTGAACAATATAAGGGTGAGTCCTCGATGAGAACTCAGTAGGGTCGACATAGGATAGGTATCTCGTAAATCCATAATACTCAAACTAATATACCGCACAAAACACAGATACAAACGGAAACAGATATACGAGATAATAATAAGAACGATATCGAAATGTTTGTAGTCGATAGAATCGACAGACCTCGAGGCTTTTAGCCTTACATAGGAGGTTTTCGAAATAACAGAGGCATGGTACCAGCCGGTCGGGAATCCCAGCCGACCGAACAGATCCAGATAGCAGAATACAGAAGGATACTTGCCGGAAAAGTTATCCCGAGTGATGACAGGAGGTCACATGTCGGACAAGTTATCCTGCGCAGAACAAATCCAAATGCCAGAACGCAGGAGGTAACTTTTCGGAAAAGTTATCCCGAGTGATGACGGAGGTGTTACACCCACCTCCGACGCTCGTAATGTTTCGTGAATTTCGGCCGTAGATTTAAATTTTGTATTTATCGATCACAAACGGCTTGTGATTAGTTAATGGAATTCAGTGTTTGGGAGTTAATTTGGAGTTTTAAATGTTGGATAACATTTACGGAGTTCGGACGTTTTGCCAAAATTCGGTTTCAGAGGTCGAATGGTCACCGAGGGAGGAAAAAATTGGAAAAAATCACATGTTAGATTAAGCCCATTGGGCCGGCCTATTTTTTTGAGTGGGAGAAGATTTTTGGGGCCAATTTTACCTATTTCCATTTATAAGTTGAGATATTTATTTTGGTTATTAGTTTCATTTCATTTCTTTTCTTCATAAGTCAAGTCTTTTCCTTTAAGCCCTTGCCTTCTCTTTTACCCATCCCCTTCCATTATTCTAGACTTCATCTGTTATTTCTGACCATTCACTCTTTTATTTATCTCTCTTTCATCACTCATCTCCATTATTGAGTGAGAGATAGAAGAACCTCTCTCTCTTTGCTGCCAGAAATTTTGACCTCTCTTCCACAGCATTTCGGCCAAAGTAGACATCCGAATCTGCTCTCCGGGTCTTCAGAGAAAATATTCATCAGGGTCTTGGCTACAACATTTATGACGGAAGCAAGAGCCAAAAGTGAAGGGAATGTCCTCAAAACCTTGATGCAATCAGACGGGTCTAGCAGCACCTTTGGTTCCAGCAACCATTTCTTGAAGTTTTTGAGCTTGCATCTTCAACAAGCTTAGTCCTACCAGATCCTAGGCATCCAGTAACATTCAAGGTATGGTTGAGTTATTTTGGTTGAAACTTCATGTTATTGAAATAAAACATGAAGAAAACTCATCCACTTCCTTTGTTCTTCTTTGGCCGAATTTTTCAAGGACTTTTGGTGGTGGATTTGTCAAGGTGAGGATCTTCCTAAGCTAAGCTACAAGTATTATCAAGGTGAGGATCTTCCTTTTTAATTTTTATGGATTTGGTTCATGGATGTGTTTGATTTTCAAGTATGTTGTTGTTGGAAGTATGATGAACATACTTTGTTATTGAGAAATCTGAAAAACATGTTGGTATGTTTGGGTTCGTGCCAAAATGTTGGATGAAATGTTGGGTGGATTTTTTTGTTGAAGAAAGTTGGTAGAAAGCATGTTATAAGTATTTTTAACATGTTTTTAAGTTGTTGGAAAAGTTGGAAATTATTTAGTGAAGCTTTGAGTAGAAACCGAATTGTTGATGATGATTTATGACGATTTTGTGAAGTTAAAGTGTTGGAGAAAATGTTTAATTTATGTTTTGGTAGAAAAGGTATGGTTTAAGTGGCTAAAGTGTAAGTTAAGAAAGTTTAGGGCCAAAATGGAAGTTTGGTTGGAAAAGATACTTGTGTGGAAAAGTTGAGTATTTAGTAACTTTGAAAAACTTAAGGGCTAATCTGAAAGTTCTTAAAAAGTTTAAGGACTAAAGGTGTAATTATGGAAAAGTTAAAGGAAAGATAGCCACTTTAAGTTATGGAATAAATGTTGGACACTTTAAGTATAAAGTTGTCCCTTTTGAAACTTTGTGAAGTTTTGGGTAAGATTGTAAATTTCAAAAAGTTTGAGGACTTAAGTGGTAAGTTTGGATAAATTCATAAAGTAAGAACTTTAGTTAAATAACTAGAGTTATTCTGTGTTTCGATTCGGAAGATTAAATCTGCGTTTACGGGATATTGCTCTCTTGCATCGGGGCGACAATAGATATCCGATTCTCAAGGTAAGGGGTTTAGGTTTCTTAATACGCATTGCGCTTCAACTCATGTGTATTATGCTAGTTAAGGGCTAGTACTGGTCGAGGGTGGGGCCTATCGACTCCCGGGGCTAGTCACATGGTACATAGCGGGTTGCAGGGTTTTATTATATTTATGGACCTTATACTTATCGGGGGTTGATGACGGACCCACTCTCTGTTGAGATTTCTGGACCTATGCTATATCGGTTATGCTTATCGGGGGTCGACGACGGACCCATTTTCTGTTCTGTGTCGGCTTTATGCCGCTAACTATTCTGACAGTTAGGGGCAGATCACCCCTCGCTGGTACCATGCGTTCTGATCCCGATAATTGGCGTGAGCTTAACAAGCCGCCGTAGGGTGCTGTCTGTGGTCGGGGACCATCTGTATGGGAAAGTACCACCACCTCACGGACAACCGAGCATCATGAAATTTGCATACCATATTCCTATTTATACTTAGGGTTGTATTATCTGCTAGTTCATTGCATACTAACCTTTTATGCAGGGAAAAAACGTTTTTAAACGCTTTCCTGGTATCGCACTGCCCCCTTACGGGTTCTTTTCGAGAACTCACCCCTATATATTAAACATTTTCGGGGATCGTGGCAAACGACCTGCGGAGTACACCTCCCGCAAAGTGATCGCTCGCATTCTCGTGTTCGATAGGTATATTTCTAATTAAGTTTGGGGTATTTCTTGTAAGATCCCTTCGTGATCTGTTGGTTTAAGTTATCCGCTTAGTCCGACGATAATTTGTCCTGTTTATGTTCAACAAAGAGTAGCGTGAGTTAGCGAGGTATAATTTACTTTATGGCTCGGCTCTGTAGGCGCAGTATGCATATTAGTTACATTGGGTATTCTGTTGTTCTATATATTATTCGTGGGGAGTTTCCGACCTTACGAAGAGGGCGGAACTCCTTTTGCTTGTATTACTTATTTTCTGCTTTCCGCGCGTGCGATATTCTGTAAAACCACTAACGTGTTTCGGGTGCAGGATTAGGACTAGTAAGACGTCTTAAAAACTGCAAACATGTATTAACCTTAAAACCTGAAGGAAAATGTTTTAAGGGACTAGTTTCGGGTCCACAACCCTTTTTAAGAGAAAATCCGTATTCACCCGCCGCCGATACTTTTGGCTTCCGCAACAACGATGCTTCCGCCAGCTTCCGGGGGCGGTGGGGTGACAGGAGGTTACTTGCCGCACAAGTTATCCTGCGTCGGACAGATCCAGATGCCGAATGTAGATCCGTGAATACGTAAGGAAACTTGCCGAACAAATTACACTTAATGATAACGAGGGTAACTTGCCGAACAAGTTATTCCCGAATCAGCTCCGTGTAGATTCCCATAAACCAATTTCGGCAGCGTTTCAGCTTAGTTTCCGCCTAACTCCCCGTTGACGATTCATCAAAAGACCTCAAAATAAACATCCAGGAACCACAAAATCATAGATCTGAGCAACTCCGCCGAACACCAAAAATTCAGACGTTAACGATTTTAAACCCAAAAGCTCATTTACAAAATCTGATCAGCAGAAGGTGCATAACTTTACACCGTGAACAACATATATCATTACCTCTTAACAAATCTGAAGTTGGGTTCTCGTGTAGAAAATCAAAAATCGATTTCGGCAGCACTCCGGAATCGACTCAGCTCAAACTCCTTTTCAGAACTATTCCAGAAACACGTAAAGAATGTTTAGAAACCAAGAAAAATACCTTACATGTGTGGCGCCTCAATATGTAGAAAATTTTAAAAAAACGGCTTTCAAACGGAGCCGTTTTCAAAAAAATCTGATCCGTAGGATTTTCTTAACTTCTCTCGAGGATCAGTTTAATATATTTACCTCGAAGCTCGGGCCAACCTTGATGAAGTTCATTTGAAGCTCCAACTTGGAGCTTTCATGGAGGATGGAACGAAAATGGAGGAAGAAGATGAAGAAGGAAGAAGAAGAAGAAGGAAGAAGATGAAGAAGGAAGAAGAAGATGTGAAGAAATGACAAAAATGTCATTTTCTCACATTTATCTCTTCTTTTTCTCTTTTATTTTTATTTTTATTTTTTGAATGAAGAGGCAATCAGCAGCCTCACTCTTGTCCCTTTCTCCATGATTGACTTTCAACTTTTCATTTTGGCCCAAAACTTTACAAAGTTGCAATTTAGTCCATTCGCAACTTGCATATTTTCCAAACCGAACACCTACGAATCGAAATTCTAACACCAACTCGGGACTTCATAACACACGTAAAACATGTTTAAATTGAAGTCCTGATATTCACGAAATCGAAAACAGATCGTCGATCGTACCCTCTAAGTCGCCCGACACGTGGCGGCTGGAACAACAAGGATAGTAGCGTATGCCACTACAGATCTGCCAAAGAAATGGTGCTGTTTGTGGGAACCGTGAAGGCCCACAAGATCAGGCCCTCAAACGGTGCTCGAGGGCCACTCGTTCCTACCCATCTCTGCCGAAACGAAGTGATTCTACCAACGGCCTCACACCGATCCAAACTACTAGGCCTCATCGGATGAGACAACTCACGGGCCACCTCTCTGCGGCCCACTTCTAGAATTTGTCGAAACGACGTCAAAGCGAGAAGAAATCCTGGACCCAAAGACTTGTTCAAGCTGTCGAGTAATTCTCAGAGAAGAACAAAGGAGCAAGAACCACTCCGGGCACTCAATCAGTCACAGAGGGAACATCTGTCACGAAACCGATCACCAAGTGTGGAGGCCATACATCGAGGGGCCCAAAGGGAATCCCTCCCGGACCATCGGAGGTACCAAAGGTCCAGATCCCCAAAGTGAGAGCGAGAGAACAGTCCCTATGGCTGAACGATCGATTGTCGGAGATCCAAGGGACGAGATCTTCCGTCAAATGATAAACCGCCAGAGGTTATCTCGGAGGATGGCCCTTTTATTCGCCAAATTCGGGAAAGTCAAATGCCCAGGACATTCAACCTTCCCCACCCGCTCGAAGTCTACAATCGTATGGGCCGAACGCGTTTATTCGAAAATACAAAAGAGCGATGGAGTTGAAGGGAGCCAATGATGCAACCCTTTGCAAGTGTTTCAAGGTATATGGGAGGGCCGGCCTATGCCTGGTACAATTCTTTCCACTCGGACTCCATCACATCATTCGGGGATCTCTCCACCAAGTTCACCACTCACTTTATCGGGTGCAAAAGATCAGCGAAGAGGGCTATTCAGATGTTCAAAATCAAACAGAAACTGAATGAGAGCATTCGAGAGTTCATGGAGAGATTCAATATGGAGGCAGTCCATGCCTCGGATCTAATGGACAACATTCAAATCATGGTCTTCACCAAGGTACTTCTCCCGAACTCCAGATTGGCATACGAGCTATCCTGGAAGAACATCACCAATGTGGAGGAAATGTATGTGGTCACGCCGGAGCACATAATCGCACAAGAGCTGCCCTCTCAAAGGGAGGGGAAGCATGACAACAAAGACAACTGAGAACAAAGGAGAGATCCCCTGAAGCCTACACTCATCAGGCATTCAGGAAGCTGGGGAGGACATAAGAAGCCTTTCGAGAGGAATACAAGTTTCACACCACTTAATACCACCTGCACCCACATTCTCACTATTTCGAAACAAGGAAGTGGGAACATCGCTTGGTCGAGGGCCATTCCAGAAGAACCAAAGCGAAACCAATCCAAGTACCGCTAGTTCCACAGGATAACGGATACGACACCGAACAATGCTACCAATTGATGAGATACATATGGCATCTCATCAAGAAGGGTTCCCGAGGGAGTACTTGACGATGCCTTCGGATGATGGACCTTTTAGAGGGAAAGAAAACGGAAGGAGAAACTGCTGGTCCTAAGAGAGAGAACAAGGTGAGGAAGTCTCGACCCCAAGCCACGGGAGTATTGAACACCATCACCACCAACTTGGGGTCAAACGCAAGGAAGAGGAAGGCAAGGAGATAGCTTCTCGATGCAATCATCGAGAGAGAAACACAAGAAGCTTGAAGGAATATGAGGAAGAAGAGCTCGAGACAAGAAGTCACTTTGGAAGGAGACCGAACCAGTCGCATCGCCAAACACTTGCTCGAAAATTGTAAGGCAAAACTTTTAAACCTCCTACAAACGAATAAAGATCTTTTCACATACTCTCCGAGTGACATGCCCGGGATCGACCCGAAGTAATCCAACATAGCCTGTGCATTTACCCGAATGCGAGGCCCGTAAAGCAAAAGAAAAGGATCAATGCACTATTCATCAAAGCTTTCATCAAAGAAAAATCTTGAAGTTACTCACCGCAGAGTCATTCGTTAAGCATCCTACCCCGAATGGATAAGCAATCCCGTAGTAGCTACCCTAGAGGACGGTGATAAGTTACGCATGTGCATCGATTTTACAAATGTAAACGAAGCTTGCTCGGAGGTTTCATACCCTACACCTCCAGCTTGAAAGACTAGTGGCTTCAACAAGAGGACACGCAAGACTTAGTTTTCTCAATGCATACATGGATATCATCAAATCCGGATGAAACCAGCAGATGAGAAGAAGACATCTTTCATAAGTGACTCCGCACGCATTGCTATATTAGAATACCTTTCGGACTAAAGAATGTCGGAGCAATGCGGCATAGACGCAAATCCAGCAATAATCAAGGCCATATTAAATTCGAAGACACATGCTTCGGTAAAAGATGTATAGAGATTGCTCGGAAGGATAACAGCCTTAAGCCGTTTCATATCTCGTTATGGAACAAATTCCGCCCTTGTTCAAACTCCTTATCAAGGAAGGTGCAAAACCCGGAGGAGTCGGAGTTAAGAAAGGAGAGGAATTCGAGAGAAGAAAACATTGCCAAATGGGTAAAATTCAAGTGAAATCCTGAATGTCGAAAGCATGGGAAGAGATCAAAGCATACTTATTGGAGATGCCCACTCTTCGGTAACCAATCAAGATAGGCCTGCGGTCGTCTACCTAGTAGTAGGAGAAAAATAGTATGTTTGGTCCTTATCCAAGAAGATGATCGGGAACACGGTGGCGGTGGCGCCGTCTGTGGGAAACACATCAATTCCACGAAGAAACCACGAGAATCAGCCATGCTTACAATGTGAAGTGTAAGACGGCGAACGGCCGTGGGAAGAGGAATCCGCCCGCTGCCACCGCCAACAATGTTCCGCCACCAACGTCCCGCCAGACATGGTGGGTTATCATCCACTCGACATGAGAAAGCTCCTCCCATGGTGTCCATAATTGCCCTCCCTCAAGGGAGGTCATCCATGCGACGGGAGTAGATGTCACCATATGAACTAAGCACGTCGCCTCTCAACAAATCACAATCAATCGGCTAGTGTAGTGGGGCTCTAGACCACCTCTAGGCCCAGCCTTTCACCCAAAGGATCCTGGAAGCTCCACTTCTAGAGCAATTTCACCGGCCCAAACTGGATGCCTATGATGGAATCTCGGATCCAGATATCCACCTTCAACGTTACATCTCCACAATGGCGATTGCAAGGGCGGATGATAGCACTCTCTGCAGGGCCTTCAGCTCTACCCTTACCGGGGCCGCTGCCAATTGGTATACCACCCTTCGCGGTAAGCACTTTGACTCCTTCGAGGAACTCTCCCGTGCTTTCTCTAATCACTTTGTTGTTTCCAAGCCTCCCCCCAAAACTGCAGGGCACCTGCTTAAGGTGCATCATAGAAAGGATGAGTCCTTGAGGGACTACATCCAACGATTCTAGACAGAATCTATCCATGTCCCAAACCTGGGTGAGGAGACTCGTCTCCTAATCGCTATATAGGGTCTCCAATGGGACTCCCTATTCTTCATTGATGTCCACACCAATCCTCCCCGCGACATGGATCAGTTGCTCGACAGAGCCACCAGATTCATGCACACTGAGGAAGTTACCAGGCCCTACGTCAAGGGCACCACAGCTGATGCAAGGAGCCAGCCCTCGCAACTTCCATGCAATAGACCTGCGCCCATATTATGTGTAAATCATGAAACTCCCATGGCTCAAATCAATGGAAGATTTCTCTACTTCTCATCACTATAACAACACTGAGTTACACCTCGATGACGCTCGCCAACGCCTTCTGCACCCGACCGGTCAGAACAGCTAAACACCTGGCCTATTAAGGCCACGGCATCAGACCTTGTCAAGTCACCCATGCATACGCGGTTGTACCAAACAACTCCATCGCGTACACTACCCAAGGGCATCGCCTATGCAAACCTTGTGGACGGCAGACATCGCCTGGGTTAAGATCATTGAGGGCCCCGCATCTGCGAACCCCAGCAAATCCCCAACCTGGAACTCAGCTTTGCAACTGAAGTCTTTGAGTGCATCGTCTCTGCTAGCCACAATAGACCCTCAACTAAGAGATTTGAGGGCCCCGCGCCTGCGAACCCCAACAGATCCTCTAAACAAGAACTTAGCCTAGCAGTGGAAGTCTTTGAGGTCATCGCTTCTGCGAGCCCCAACAAACAAAGCAGTGGCTCAAGCCCTTGCTAATGTTCCCTACAAATCTATCGCAAAGATAGAAGGAAGCAACAATAGTCGAGGTAAACTGAAATTTGTACATCAATACTATTTGCACTATACATTCTTTGCAGGTACCTAAAAATTTACAACGGATCTCAAGCCGGCCT
Source organism: Stellera chamaejasme (assembly GCA_024586325.1). Taxonomy (NCBI): domain Eukaryota; kingdom Viridiplantae; phylum Streptophyta; class Magnoliopsida; order Malvales; family Thymelaeaceae; genus Stellera; species Stellera chamaejasme. Next base: position 15,846,485 of record CM044979.1, on the reverse strand, counting down.
ACTTAAGGGGGTCATACACATGACTTGGACCTCCAACCTTGTTACACCCATCCCCGATGTTACGTAATTTTTTTCTATAAATTTCGGCAAGCTTAAAATCAGAATTATCGGATCACAAAACGACCTGTGATTAATTAATGGAATTCAGAGTTTGGGAGTTAATTTGGAGTTATTTACAAGTGTTTTACATGTTGGATAACATTTACGAAGTTCCGGGACGTTTTGCAGAAAATCGGTTTCGGAGTGCAAAATGGTCACCGATGAAGGAAAAACAAATTGGAGAAAATCACATGTTGGGCTTTTCTTTTGGGCCGGATCTTCTGTGGTTTGGAGGGAGTTTATTGTTTATTGTTTTGTGAGTGGGGAAGAAGATATTTTGGCTTTTAGGGAAAACAATTTCTTTTCTTTTCTTCAAGTCAAGTCTTCTCCTTTAAGCCCATGCCTCTCTTTTCTACCCATCCCCTTCCATTATTTCAGACTTCATCTCTTATTCATGACCATTCACTCTCTTTTATCTCTCTCATTTCATCTCTCATCTCCATTATTGAGCAAGAGATAGAAGAACCTCTCTCCCTTTGTTGCCAGAAATTTTCGTCCATCTTCCACAACCTTTCTGCCCTAGTAGGTGTCCGAGTCCGCTCTTGGGGCTTCAGAGAAACTCTTTATCAAGGTCTTCGCTATAACCTTTCTGAAGGAAGCAAGAGCAAAAAGTGAAGGGAAGGTCCCCAAAACCTTGGTGCAATCAGACGGGTCTAGCAGTACTTTTGGTTCCAGCAACCATTTCTTAAAGTTTTGAGCTTGGATCTTCAATAAGCTTAGCCCTACCACTTCCTAGGCTTCCTAAATCAGTAGTACTCAAGGTATGGTTGAGTTATTTTGGTTGAATCTTCATGCTCTTGGAATTAAAACATGAAGAAAACTCATCCATTTCCTTTGTTCTTCTTTGGCCGATTTCTTCAAGGATTTTTGGTGGTGGATTTGTCTCAACAACAGCTCATCCTAAGCTAAGCTACAAGTATTATCAAGGTGAGGATCCTCCTTGGTAATTTCTTATGGATGTGTTTGATTTTCAAGTATGTTGTTGTGTGAAGCATGTAGAACATATGTTGTTCTTGAAAGGATGTGAAAAAGTATGTTGGTTGAAATTTAGGGTGGAGGCCGAAACTTTGATGAAAATTTTGGGTGGATTTTTGTTGAAGAAAGTTGTTGGAAAGCTTCTTATAAGTAGGTTTAACATGTTTTTAAGTTCTTGGAAAAGTTGGAAATTTTTGGTAATGTTTTGGGAAGAAATTGAATTGTTAATAACTTTGTGTTGATGATTTTGTGAAGTTAAAGTGTTAGAGAAAGAGATTAAATGATGTTTTGGTGGAACAAATATGGTTTAAGTGGCTAAAGTGTAAGTTTAAAAAGTTTAGGGTCAAATTGGAAGGTTGACCGAAAGTTTGGGGATTTTGGAAAAAAAAGATTAGTTGTGTGGAAAAGTTGACAAAGTTGGTATTTTGTAACTTTGCAAAACTTAAGGCTAATCTGAAAGTTCTTAAAACGTTTAAGGACTAAAGGTATAATTATGAAATAGTTAAAGGAAAGATAGCCACTTTAAGTTATGGATTAAATTATGGACATAAAGTTGTCACTTTTTGCAACTTTGAGAAGTTTTGGGCAAGATTGCAAATTTCAAAAGTTGGAGGACTTAAGTGGTAATTTTGGATAAATTCCCAAAGGAACTTTAGTTAATTAACAAGAGTTATTCTGTGTTTGATTCGCAGATAAAATCTGCGTTTCTTTGGATATTGTTGTGGCGCGTCTAGGGCCACAGATTATCCGATTCTCACAAGGTAAGGGGTTTAGCTTTCTTAATACACTATGTAGTTCAACTCATGTGTATTAGGTTAGTTAAGGGCTAGTACTCGGGTCGAGGGTGGGGCCCAGTGACTCCCGGGGCTAGTCACATGGTACAATGGCGGTTTGCAGGTTTTTAATATTATTCTGGACTTCATGATTATCGCGGGTCGATGACGGACCCACTGCTTTTTGGTTTATGGACTAATGCTAAATCGGACATGCTTATCGGGGTCGACGACGGACCCATTTTCTCGCTCATGTCGTCTTTATGCCGCTAATTATTCTCGACGCTAGGGCAGATCACCCTCGCCGGTACCGTGCGTTTCGATCCCGATAATCGGCGTGAGCTTAACAAGCCACCGTAGGTGTCTTTATGCGTGGTCGGGACCATCTCAGTATGGGAAAGTACCAGCAGTCCGACGGGACTTCGAGCATCATGACATTTGCATAACATAATCCTGTATATACTTAGGGTTGAATTATCTGCTAGTTCATTGCATGTTAACCTTTTATGCGGGAAAAACGTTTTACAAAGTTTCCGGTATTGTACTGCCCCCTTACGGGTTCTTTCGAGAACTCACCCACATATATTAAACATTTGCGAGGATCATGGCAAGCGACCTGCGTAGTAGACTTCCCACGGTGATCGCTCGCATTACATTACGATAGGTATACTTCGATTAAGTTTGGGGTTATTTCTCGTTAGATCCTTTCTCGATTTGTTGTTTTAAATCGTGTTTAGTCCGACGTTAATTTCTCCCGTATATGTTTAGCAGCAGCAGCAGTAGTTAGCGAGGTATAATCCGCCCTATGGCTCGGCTCAGTAGGCGTAGAATGCATATTACTTACATTGGGTATTCATTGTTCTGTTACGTATATTATTCGTGGGGACTTTCCGACCTGTTAAGAGGGCGGAACTCCTTCTACTTGTATTACTTATTTTCTGCTTTCGCGGGCGCGGTATTCTCAGAAACCACTAACGTATTTCGGGTGCAGGCTTAGGACTAGTAAGACGTCTTAAAAACTGCAAACACATGTTAACCTTAAAACCGAAAGGAAAACGTTTTAAGGGACAGGTTTTGGGTCCACAACCCTTTTTAAGAGAAAATCCGTATTCACCCGCCGCCTTGGTCTCCGCCTTCACTGCGGAACAAGCGGCATCTGCCTCTGACTTTAAGGAGGAAAGTCCCCCGTCAGAGCAGCAACTTCGAACTCCCTCTTCTCCAGTTCATCCTCCTTCCTTGATAGCTCCTCCTTGTGCTGGGGATACCAGACTTGAAGCCTCTTCAGGAGAACATCCCTTTGCAAGTGCTCCAAGTGGGCCTCCTCCTTCTCCTGGGTAAGGACAGCGCACCAGGACTCCAATTCAGCAACACGCCACTTCGCCTTCTCTACATCAGCTTCGACGGCAAGGGTAGCCTATGCCTCCTTAAGGCGGGCGATTTCATCCACTGGGCAATATCCTCGCGTTTGCGTAGCTCAGAACTTATGCCACCGGCTTAGGCCGGCATATTCGTTGATGGCAGCTGCATCAAAATAAGTTAACACGAAGTTAAAGAGAAATGGCACGAAAGTGAGGGAGATGCCTCACCAAAGAAATTGTGCTTGGCTACATCCTTCATGAATTCAATTGGGGATCCAGTTGCGGTCCATCAACTCCTATCAAAGGGAGTGTGGAGCCCTCTAAACAAGAGAGTAGTGTGTGCTCCCACCCACCAATGGGGTGGACTTGTTATTCAGCGGGATGACCGAATCCCACACTCCCTTCGTGGACATGCCCGCCTCCCGGTATAACATTTCCCGAGATCCTCCCTCGGGGACTTCAATGCAGCGGGGTCATTAGACCACCCGGGGTCTTGTGGCAGCAATGTTGGAATTCTTGCGCACCAAGATGACTGGGCTAGCTAAAGTAGCTAAGCACGGCTCAACTCACTCAATCTGAGTGTTTGAGCTAGAGAGATGTGTATCTGCTCTTAGTGAGCTGATATGAGCTCAAGGAGCTCAATGGATGATTTAATATGTCTTGGACTAGCTCTATGTGAGCTTGGTACAAATGTGTCTAGGCACCTTTTGGCGAAGAGACGTGTCTCTTGGCGGAAAGGTGCGTAAATTGGTGAAAAGGTGTCGGAGAGGGCCAAGCACACCTTCGGCTTAGGCCGTAGGGTGCGTAGCACCCTTAGGTGCCGAAAGGGCACCCTAAGGTGGCCTTACACCCATTCGGCCATGGGCCTAGGGGTGTGAGTGCCCCTTCGCCCTAGGTGCCTCTAGGCAAGGGGTGCACCCATGCCTTGCACCATTCGGCCAAAGGGACATGTCTCATGTCCCATGGCCGAATGGGCAAGGGCATGGGTCACCTCCTTACCTCTTCACCATATTTGGATAATTAATTAATTAGTTAATTAATTTCCTATTAGACACAATTATTTATTTATTCCTTTTCTAATTAATTACTTAATGGAAAAGGCAAAGGCATGAGACATGTCTCATGGACCAAGGGGCATTGGTTGCAGCCCTTGGTCCTAGGGACATGTTATTTCGCAAATGAAAGGGCATTGTGCCCTCTCATTGGCAGCCCATCCTCCTCTATAAATAGAGGAGGATGCGCCATTTCTAATCCATCCCACAACCAGCATTGGTTCTCTCTTCTCTCTTCCTACTTCCTCTTGCGAAACTAGAAGGCATTCTAGGAGCATTGTGAGTGGAACTCACCTTGGAGACAAATCATCTTCAAGCCGCCCTTAAGGTGTTCCCCAGGCCGAGTCTTCTACATCAACAAGGAGCAAGAATCTCTAAGATTCTTAAGCTGCGTCCAGAAGAAAGGTACATACTCTTAATCCTTTCTTCGGTATTATTCAATGCGAACATGAGAAGCATGTTAAAGACGATCCTAAAATCAACAATTGGTATCAGAGCCAAGTTTCTCTTTGTGATACATGCTTACTTGTTCGACATGTTTATATGAAGCATGATACATGTTAGTTGAGTTCAAGTAACATGTATGAATGTATGATTGTATGTGATCAGACTAGACATGAATACATGTAAATTCGGCTGAAACATGCAAGTTTAAATGAAACATTGAATGTACCGTAAGTTTAAATGAAACATGCGAGACCCCCGGTAAGGTTATTCGAAGGGGTTATAGTCGTTTAAATGGAAAAGGAAGCATGAATGTTATATGTGTTTTGAATCATGCTTGAATGTTGTATGATGAAAATGGTTGTATAACATGTTGACTTGCCTATTTGTTCCATGAATGATTAAATGAACCTAAAGAAAATGTGTGCCAAAATTCTATATCACATTATACCTTGAGGTAATTGCCGGAATGTGCTCTGTCTAGGAGGTGGGTTTTAAGTGGGACCGTCTGTGACCCTCCATCTTTCCCCGGGAGCGCTCTCTCGTGGTTCCTAAGGTCCATGTGTGACATAGACTTGGCATGCATGTGACATTTATTCTTTACCTAATTTAAGAATTTCAGCCCCTTGATAGTCTTAATACTGGTTTTGTACCACTATGATGGACTTGAGGGAATTGAAGCTTAAATTAAGTGAGGGAACATACGTCTATTGAAACAAGAGATTCTACCTTAAGATAGTTCAAGTACTTGTACGGTGAACTTGAAGGACTTGAAACTTGATTCAATTGATGAGACACTTCATTAAACTAAGGTCTCTAGGGACCCTATCAAGCTAATATAATGCTGTCTAAGGAAGTGGTACTTAAGTGAGACCGTTTGTGACTCCACCAACGACCTGGGCATTGTATTAAGGAGACTTATGGGTGATGAGACTAACATTTAAGTGAAGTGCTATGGTTGTTACGATCACGCATGAGTGCGTGATTCAGGCCTTCTTGGAAGGTCAAGTGAGGTTACAAACTAATGTATGCTTGGTTGCCCTTGATTGATTTAATGTACAGGCTTGTTAAGGGTATGTTCATAAAATGGCAAAGTTATGCTTAGGCGTTTCTGATCGGATGCTATATGCATACCTTTTGCTACGTCTGGGTATAAACTAAGTTATTTCATGAACATATTGCTTGAATAAGTCTAATTGTGTGAATTGGAATCTAAAACATGTGAATTGCATATTTGTAGATGGCTACTAAGAACATAGTAGCAGAGTTGAACCGTGACCTCAAATTGGATGGTGAAAACTATCTAATTTGGCAGCAGAAGGTCAAGTTCATCTTAACTGAGCAAGAGACACTTGAGGTGCTCGATGCTGAGGTCACCTTAAAAAGCCTACCTTAAAAAGAACTCTATGTGTAGAGTCACACTCTTGTCCACAATGGTGGATGAGATCATGGTGGAGTTCTCCATGCTACCCTCGGCCAAAGGCATCGGGATCTTTGTGAAGGCCAAGTATGGAGATGTTTCCGTGGAGAAACAACGCTCAATGATACTAAGGTTTGAGAACTATGGTAAACGAGCAGATCACACCATGAGTGCCCACCTTCGTGAGATGTCACGAATGATTCATCAGCTTAAACAAGCTGGGCACGACCTCACCGACGAGCAGCGAGTGCAAGCAATAATAAGGTCCTTACGATGAGGAGTGGCAGGTTGATGAAGGTCAACTTACGCCACAACCCTCAGATTAAGACCTTTGATGACATCGCCCGTCACCTTTTACTTGAGGCTGAAGTAATGGCTCTCAAGGACCACTCCAAGGCATATGTTGCCAATACCTCCGATAACAACGGGGGTAAAAAGAAGAAGTGGTTCAAGGGTGGGAAAAGGGCGGCTTCAAAGGCAAGGGTAAGGGAAAGGGCAAAGGAAACGGGCCGGAAAGAAGAGAAGGGACGTTTCAAGCTCAAGTGCTTCAACTGTGGCAAGAAAGGACACTTTGCAAAAGATTGCAAAAGTGCACCTAAGGTACATTTTGAACCTTCTACTTCAATAGCACATGTGACGTCATGTACTATGCTAATCGAGAGCAATTCTTTGTGGATTGTAGACTCGGGAGCAACAGACCACATAGCTCGGGACAAGTCTGGTTTGTGGCGTACCGCAAGCTCCCAAGAGGTGTGAAGCACGTCTCGGTGGGGAATGATGCAAAATTAGAAGTAGTAGGAATAGGAACCTGTAAGGTTCCCTTGTGTAATAGATATTTGTATCTTGTGGACACATTATATGTACCGATATTTGTAGAAATTTAATTTCTATTTCGCCATGTTGAAATACAATTATTGCTTTCAATTCTTTAATGATAGTGTAACTATATTAAAGGATAATCAAGTTCTCACAAAATGCTTCGTTAATAATGGATTGTATGAGTTAAGGCCCGATGGCCATTCATTTGCAACTCCTAGTTGCCACGTGACTAAAGTCATAGATCAAAATCGTGGCATGAACGGTTGGGACATATAGGACAAGATAGGATGAATAAGTTACCCAAAAGAGGCTTGCTTGAATCCTTGACCAACGTAGACCTTCAAACAAGTCAACCTTGCTTAGAAGGCATGGCAACGAGAAAGCCCTTTGGGAGGGCAACTAGGAGAACCGAGGCACTAAGTTTAGTCCATTCTGATATTTGTGGACCTATGAGAATTGAATCCAGAAATGGGTTCAAGTACTTCATCACTTTTACTGATGACTGTAAACGATTCACCCAAGTCTTCTTACTCAAAACCAAGGCAGAGGCCTTAGCATATTTTCAGAAATATGTACACTTGGTTGAGAACCAAGTAGATAAGAAGGTGAAGTCCTTAAGGACTGACAGAGGTGGTGAGTACGGTTCACTTGCATTCAAGGCCTTTTGTGAGTCAAAAGGCATTGCTAGAGAGTTCACCCTTTCTTGGACACCCCAAAGAAAATGGTGTGTCCGAAAGAAAGAACCGAACTTTGATGGACATGGTACGTTCCATGATGGCTAAAGCCAACCTGGATGTGACCTATTGGAGTGATGCGCTGCTATGTGCGGTGCACATTCTCAATAGGGTACCTACCAAGGACATCGACTCCTCTCCATATGAGTTATGGATGAAGAGGACCCCGAACTTAAGCTACTTGCGGCCTTGGGGTTGCTTAGCTTACGTACATGTTCCCGACCATCCGTTGGGAAAATTGGGACCAAGAGGAAAGAAGTGTGCTTTTCTCGGATATTGTACGGAATCCAAGGGCTATGTGTTCTTGGATCTCGGTTTAAAGAAGGGTTTGGTGTTTGATGCAAGAAACGCCAAGTTTGTGAAACGGAGTTTCCAAAAGTTGGCGAAAGTGATGATTTAGCCTCAATAGGCCCGATCCTAGAAGAAGGTCAACCGGGCACTTCACAAGTGCCGGTTACAAGGATCTGTACCTACTCTGGAGGAGTACCTCAAGCTGGAACAAGGCCGAGGCTTTCCAGAATGAGCCCATAAACATGGACTCAAATGAGCAGGATCCACAGGCGAGGGATCTGTTCAAGAGGAGTTGAGGTACTTCAAGAGCCAACACCTCCACCCCAGGTTGAGAAGATCAACTCGGGAGTCCAAATGTCACAGCCACCCCGCCCGGTTGCGGAGGCGGAGCCGGCCGCGACGTCGAAACGGAAATATAGCAGGAAGCGTGGCAACAGAGCATCGAGCTCAAAAACAAAGCGATCAAGTAACAACTAGCAACCTAAATTCTCATGCAAGGCAAGCAAACGTAAAATCCAACTTTCACCAAATAAGCAATTCATGGTAAATCTCACTTCATTCATTGCAACAACACAAAATCACCATACCCAATGTACTGATCCACTATAGGCAAGTCGGGGCTCCGCCACGACTCGAAGACAACAAACAGAATATATCTCAAATATATATATACATATCCAAAACATGATCTGATCTATATGCATGCAATTACAGCTACAGAGCCGGAAACAAAATCCTACAAATACCTAGCGCGAATCAAGCGACCTCCGCACGTGGTACCGCCGCCGCAACCCGACCTCAAAATGAAGGAAGCACCGCGGAATCTCTACTCCGCCGGTTGCTTGTCGACGGCCTGAAAGTGGTAAACAGATAAAAGGGTGAGTCCTCGAAAGGACCCGAAGGGCTTAAGGTAAAGTACGCTTTGCCCATAGGGCAACAACAACTCGCAAAATGAATACCACAACATATGCATGTACATATGAACATAAAGTATGAAGTAGATCAAATTCCATCATATGCGGTCCAACCGCCAGATCGACCCGTAACGACAGCCCTCAGCAGAGGTCAGAATATACAGATCGTAATGCAATGTATAGCACGGTACCGGCCGGGGTCGCGATCCCCAAACTGCCGTAGGTCACGTAATAGAAGTATCGGCACTCCGGTGCGGATACACGTAACAAAACCAAAGAGTACCCGTGGTCTCTCCAACCATACGGTCTCGCCACGTAATCGTAACATATAATAAAATATACAAATACAACGAAATATCATACCGATAACATACACGGAGCGTAACAAACGTACATTTTACCAAATTAAGCCCTTACCTCGTAAACGCCGCCCGCAGCCCAAAACTCGGGAAATCCCGGCTCCCGACCCGAAACGCATAACTTGGCTCCTACGGGTCCACGCTACTCCACCAACGTAGAATCAAGCTGAACAACCATAATTAGGTCAGAACACACCGAAACAAATCCCAGAAAGCAATTTCCGCACAAACCCGCACTTTCCCGCAAAATTCCACAGAAAGCTCGGTTTTACGAACCGAGCCTGAACATTGTTATTCCAACTCCCACAAACATATTCCAACCCTTAACCCCGCATTCCAGACACTTTTCCCGGTAAATCCGTATAAAACTAACTTTCTCATTTCTAACCCGAAAATGATATTTCAAACGCCATAACGCATCTACTTTCATCCACAATACCAATTTAGCATCCATTTTAATCAAAACACAACATCCACATGGAAAAAGAATCACTTGAACATTTCGCCCTTAATCAATTTTTCACCACACTTCCAAATCAAACCATTCAAGCTTCCAATTAATCATACTAATCACCAATTTCACTTCCTAACCAACATTACTAACCAATTGCACTTAAATCAACCAAAATCAACATAAACCCTAATGGTACTATTCACTCAATTTAGGGCTTTTCTTCTCAACCAATTTTCCACCAAATTGAAACCATAGAATGCCTTAGAATCATGCTAGGAACAACATATCCAAAGCATGATTCAAGAACACAACTCTACACCATTTTAGAAATTCCATCAATAATTCGAATAAATATGTTTCCCCATCCATGGTGTTCTTCCAAAATCTAAACATAGATTCTTACTCCCCTCAAGCCCAAGAACAACATACTAAAATTTGGGAGGGAGAGGATCACTCAAACACCTAGCCAAGAACAAACCAATCTTTCCAAAATCCTCTCTTTCTTCCACCAAATCATGCTTCCAACTTGAAAAGAGAAGAAAGGAGGAAGCTTACCAATTGTTGGAGCCAAATCCCTTGAAGTTTCAGCAAAAATTGAAGGTCTTGGAGCTGCTGTGAACAGTAATTTCGGAGGATGAGAAGGGAGGAAGAAGAAGAGAAGAAAAGAAATGAAATTTGATTGAATTATTTTTGATTTTTGGCCTTTTATATTTTTCCTCTTTTTCACACTTAATAAGTATGGGACAAGTGTCCCAGCCCTTTGCTGCTGCCGACTCAAGCCCAAATTCTGGCCCAGAATTTTATTACTTTGGGTTAATTACCATTTAACCCACTAATTCTCCAAATCTTTGCAATTAAATCCCAATTATAGGTAACGAACTCCAAATGAACCCAAAACTGACCAGAATCCTCAGAATATCATAACATTAATAAAACATTTTTCAAATATTTATTTACCCTTCCGAAGGCCCTACCGAGCTCGCTGATCCCGAACAAATCCGGCGTGCCGCATAATAACCTGAGCCACAACCCGTCACGACAAAATTCCACAAAAATATCCATAAAATCCACCTTAAAATATAACATGACTTACCCTGGAGCCATCGGAGAAATTTCATCCCGAGCCCCGGGATTCCGCCTGAGCCCCGGAGTCGCCCGACCGCACGTCCCGCCCCAGAAAATATGCTCCGTAAAAATCTCCGGTCGCTCCCACGATTCCAAATCCGCAAACGGTTTCTCAATCCGAGGTCCTGGGAGCGCTACCGAGCCCGCTGTACGCCCCGATCCAACCCCGACAACCCCTGGCGCCGGAAAAATATTTTCGGCGGAAACGTCCGGGGGACCCACACGACCTCAAATATGAAAGGGCTCACCAGAATGATGCTCGGATAAGGCTCGGGAGCCGTCTGAACGCCCAGAACCGGGACCCGCAGACCAAAACCGGAGCCCCGGGTCACCCGGTCGCAACCCGCTCAGGGTGACCGTAACATCCTCCCCCCCTTAGGACTCTTGGTCCTCCAAGTGGGGCATCAATCGCTGATACTGCTCGGGGTATCGCTCCCTGATATCCTGCTCGGTCTCCCAGGTCGCTTCCCGGCCAAGCATGATGTGACCACCGAACTTTGACCATGGGAAGCCACCTGCTCCGGAGTTTCCGAGTATCGCGCCCCAGACAGGCAATCGGTACCGCCTGATATGACAAATCAGGCTCCAGCTGAACCTCCTCCACTGGTATCGTCTGCACCGGCTCCAAGCTGCACTTCTTCAAAGATACCGACATGGAAGACGTTGTGCACCGCAGAACATACTCGGAGGTAAAGCCAACCTCAGAGGCCAACCCGCCTATCCGCCTCCGTAATCTCATACGGTCCGATATACCTTGGGGCTAACTTACCCCGTTTGCCGAATCTGACCGTTCCCCGAATCGGTGCTACCTTCAGCCAAACCCTGTCGCCCACCTCAAACTCCAAGTCCCTGCGCCGTCTGTTCGCATATGAGGTGGTGCGGTCGTTCGCGGTTTTCAACCGCGCCTGAATCATCCTGATCTTGGCCGTGGTCTCCTCAATAAGCTCGGGACCCAGCCTCTATTCTCGCCGACGCCTCCCAACAAAGGTGCGGTGTCATGCACCGCCGCCATACAATGCCTCAAACGGTGCCATGCCGATGGTACTGATAGCCGTTGTTATATGAAAACTCTACCAACGGCAAATCGTCTGTCCCAATCCTCCGAAATCCAAAGTACAGCTCCGCAAAGATATCTTCCAGAATCTGGATCACCCGCTCCGATCGACCGCCGGTTTGGGGATGGTAAGCTGTACTCGATGGAGTCGTGTGCCCAGAGCCTTGTGAAAGGCACCCCGTAACTGCGGCGGTGAAACGCGGATCTCGATCCGACACAATGGAGTCTCGGTACTCCGTGTAACCGCACGATCTCTCTCGATATACGATGGGCAAACTTCTCCGGGAATATGTCATTCGGATCGGCGTAAAGTGTGCACACTTCGTCAAACGGTCCACGATAACCCGATGGCATCGTGGTGAGACCGGCCGGGGTAGCGCGTCGAAAGTCCATCGTGATGTTGCCCCACTTCCCGACCGGAATGGGCAAAGTCTGCAACGCCCTCGCCGGTTTCGATGCTCCACCTTCACCCGCCGACAAGTGGCACACTTAGACACATGTGTGGCAATGTGTCTCCGCATACCCGCCACCGAAATGGGTACGCAAGTCCTGAAACATCTTCTCACTACCGGGATGGATGCTCAATCGACTCGAATGTGCCTCCGCTGTAATTTCATCCCGTAGTGCACGATCCTCGGCACATACAACCGATCTCTCAAGTATAGTAGCCCCGCTCAGTCATCAAACGCCGGTAGCAAGGCCCCCTTGTCCTCTCCGGACAGCTTCTTCACTGATCCCTCTCCCGTGCCTCTCGCACTGTCCAGCCACTCCGATCGAATAGTCAAAGTGTACACTGAGCGTGCTCCCAGTGTTCCCACTTGTGCCACAAGCACACCAAGTCGTTCTCCTCGGTCCGATCCTCAGCACTGCCTCCCCGGACAACCCCGGTGTACTTCCTACTCAGAGCGTCGGCAACTGTGTTGCCCTTGCCCGCAGTGTACTCGATACTGCAGTCATAATCCTTGATGTACTCGAGCCATCTGCGCTGCCTCATGTTCAACTCCTTCTGAGTGAACAGATATTTCAGACTCTTATGATCTGTGAAAATCTGAAATTTGCTGCCGAGTAGGTAGTGCCTCCACTGCTTCAGCGCGTAGAACATCGCGGCCAACTCCGCATCGTGTGTCGGGTAGTTCGCTCATGCGGTCGCAGCTGTCTCGACCCATAAGCTATCACATTCCGCTCCCGCATCAACACACATCCCAACCCCGACCTAGATGCGTCTGTAGTATAGATCACATACGGTAAGCTCGGGTCGGGTAGAGTCAAATCGGCGCACCGGTCAGCCGCCGCTTGATTCTGGAAACTCTCCTCGCTCTTCTCTGTCCATTCATACGGCTGCCCCTTCTTGGTCAGCTGCGTAAGCGGGGAAGCCAAGATGGAGATTCCCGGCACAAACCTCCGGTTGTAACCTGCTAAACCCAGGAAACTCCTGATCTCACGTACCGAGGTAGGCTGCTTCCAATCCCGCATCGCTTTGACCTTCGCAGATCCACAGCATGACCGTGCTCACCGATGATGTGCCCTAAACGACACCTCCCGAATTCAGAAATCACACTTTGAGAACTTGGCATAAAGCCGGTGCTCCCAAAGTGTCTCGCAGTAACAATCCTCAAATGCTCCTGGTGTGAGTCCTCATCCCGAGAGTAGATCAGAATGTCATCGATGAACACTACCACAAAGGAGTCCAGATACGGTCGGAACACCCGGTTCATCATGTCCATGAACGCCGCCGGTGCGTTGGTCAAACCGAATGGCATCACCGTATACTCATAATGTCCATACCGTGTACGGAAAGCTGTCTTCGGAATGTCTTCCTCCTTCACTCGTAGCTGAAAGTACCCCGATCGCAGATCGATCTTTGAAAAGATCTTCGCACCTCTCAGCTGATCGAAGAGATCATCGATCCTCGGCAGTGGGTACCTGTTCTTGATGGTGATGGCGTTCAACCGCCTGTAATCAATACACAGCCTGAGTGATCCGTCCTTCTTCTTAACAAACAATACTGGAGCACCCCACGGCGAAGTGCTCGGACGGATAAACCCCTTCTCCTGCAGCTCCTCCACCGCTTCTTCAGCTCAACCATCTCTACTATCGGCATCCGATAGGGAGGAATGGAGATGGGAGTAGAACCAGGTTGCAAGCGGATCTCGAACGTGATCTCCCGCTCTGGTGGCATCCGGGCAAATCCTCCGGAAATACCTGCGGAAAATCCTGAACAACTGGAATTTTATCCAGCTCCAACCGAGTGTCTGGTGTGTTCAGACCGTAGTACTCCTCCGCATCAACTACCGGTACCTGGTCCAGAACCTGCAGCTCCATGCTGGTCCTGACCACCTCGTCCCATCTGAACTTGAGAGGGGTAATACCTCTCCAGAAACCGTAACACTACGGTTGGCACAGTCGATATGCACGGAATTCTTGGATAGCCAATCCATCCCAAGAATCACATCATACTTCGGTGTGTTCAATACTAACAAATCTGACACAAGTCGGTGGCTGCCAATGGATAGCACGCAGTCCCGTACCATCTCATTGAAAGCAGAATCGGCTCCCACCGCCTTCACCATGAAGACGCCTAAGCCCACCGTAGTCGTGGAGAGACTCGACGCACTTTTGTGCCACAATTGAAACAGATGCCCCAGTATCAAACAATGCACGAACAGGAGTATCATTCAAAAGTAAAGTACCTTGAAGCGCCCCACGCTGCGAAGTCTCTCCCCGCTCGATCTCGAAACACCCGCCCCGCTTCCGGGCTGCCGTGGTGGAGGCTCACGCTGCGATGTCTCACCCCGCTCCACCTGGAATACACGTCCCTACTCCAGTGCTGTTGTGGCGGAGGGTGGCTGAAACGGCTCGCCTCGGCCGCCGTGATGGCCTCGGTCCGCCCCGCGTGAACCGCGCCCGGGGTGCGTTAGGCTGAAACCGAGGCTGCGGGCGCGTAGTGCGCTGCATCCTCGACCCGGTGTCGAGGACAATCACGGATCCAATGATCACTGCCCCGCATCGCAGACATCGCCCGATCGCCGGTAGCATGGCCGGCCGGGGTGCTGCCCGCCACAACTCGCACATACCGGTGATACTGGCGTAGTCCTGCTGCCCCTCGCTACTCGCCTGCACCTGCCCGACCTCCCCGAAGACCTCGCTGAACTCGCCGTGCAGAGCCCTCCTCTATCACTAGGTCGGTGTGGTAGGTACCGACTCTCAACCTCCTCCCGCCGAGGAGTTGGGCCTTCGCATGCCTCATGATACGACACAATATCCAGGGGCCTCGAGCCCACCGATACTCGTGGGCAAGCGGCGAATGAACCGCTTGGCCTTCTCCTGCTCCATGCCGTAATACTGCGGCACATAGCGGACCAACCGGTCGAACTCCCGCTCGTACTCTGCTACAGTCCGAGTCCCCTGCTCCAGATCATCGAACTGTGCCTGACGGAAGTCCCTGACGGCATCCCCGATGTACTGCTGATGGAAGTAGTAAGCAAACTGCTCCCAAGTCAAGTCCGAATCCTGCCCCCCATCACGTGCTGCCTCGGCTCTCAGACGGCCCTGGAGGCTCCTCCACCAATGATCTGCACTGTCCTGCAGATTGAACGTGGCCAATGAAACTCTAACCTCAGATGGAAGGTGTAGCCTCCCAAGGAGCTTGTCAACTCCCGCAAACCATGCCTCAGCCGCCTCAGGTCCTCCACGGCCGTTGAACCTCGGAGGGTTCAAACGCTGAAATCTCTCCAGAGTCTCGATCTCATCGGATCAAGGCGTCTCAACT
Source organism: Stellera chamaejasme (assembly GCA_024586325.1). Lineage (NCBI taxonomy): Eukaryota > Viridiplantae > Streptophyta > Magnoliopsida > Malvales > Thymelaeaceae > Stellera > Stellera chamaejasme. Next base: position 15,830,845 of record CM044979.1, on the reverse strand, counting down.
CTTCCCGTCGGTGATGGGACCGACGAGAACTCTCAGTACCATGCTGATCATCCTCCTCAGAATCACTGTCCTGCACACTGAGGTGGCTGCTGTCCACCTCCTGAACTGGCTGTCTCCGCTGTGGCCTGTCCGGACCTCCCGTGCTCGCCGCCGCCTTGAATCCTCCGGGCTGGCACTAAGGTACTCGGTAGCCGCCGAACTCGACCCAACACTGTAATACATCAGGAGCGGGTCCTCAACCTGTTGATCACTCGGGGGTGAGTGTGATCGCCGATATTGGGTTCCTCTCGAACCCGCCTTCTAGCCCTCTGGAGGTGTGGGATCCCGGTCCCGACCCTCCGGTTCCTGCTCACGCTGGCGGCGTGTTCTAGCCATACCTGAAATAAATCAACCCCAAAACCATATAACCACACAAATAACTTTCTCTACCTAAAGCTAGCAGCAGCATTCTATGGCTCTGTAGTGTAATGCAATGCATGATGCAAGGATTCTTTTCAGAATCACAACCTAAGTAATAAACCTTAAGCATAGAATCGATCATGTTCATAACACGGAATCACTTCATATAACACTCCACCTCCTCCAAAATGCTCCAAAGAACCGCCACCGCTCCACACGCATTCCGAAATGGTTCAAATAAGGAGTTGATCAGGCTCCGTACCGAACCACTCCAGAATGAAGTGTAAACCAGTAGCTCGCCCTTCGAAGTCATTACTTGTAAAGCTTACCCATGAACTAGCATGACTTACTTCAAAAGTCCATCTTTGGACTTGTATGCATGCCTTCCTCAACCCGTACTGAACTAACCATAATTTACCTCTTGGGTCACTTCGACCCAACCTGCTCGATACCAACTTGTCACAGCCACCCCGCCCGGTTGCGGAGGCGGAGCCGGCCGCGACGCCGTGAACCGGAACTCACGGCGAAGCGTGGCAACAGAGCATCGAGCTCAAAAACAAAGCGATCAAGTAACAACTAGCAACCTAAATTCTCATGCAAGGCAAGCAAACGTAAAATCCAACTTTCACCAAATAAGCAATTCATGGTAAATCTCACTTCATTCATTGCCACCAACACAAAATCACCATACCCCAATATATAGCAAGTCGGGGCTCCGCCCACGACTCAGAAGACAACAAAACAGAATATATCTCAAACATATATATATATATCCAAAACATGATCTGACCTATATGCATGCAGTTACAGCTACAGAGCCAGTAAACAAAATCCTATAAATACCTAGCGCGGAATCTGAAGCGACCTCCGCACGTGGTACTGCTGCCGCAACCCGACCTCAAATGAAGGAAGCACCGCGGAATCTCTACTCCGCCGGTTGCTTGTCGTGACGGCCTGAAAGTGGTAAACAGATAAAAGGGTGAGTCCTCGAAAGGACCCGATAAGGGCTTAAGGTAAAGTACGGTTTGCCCATGTGGCAACAACAACTCGCAAAATGTAGAATATCACAACATATGCATGTACATATGAACATAAAGTATGAAGTAGATCAAATTCCATCATATGCGGTCCAACCGCCGGATCGACCATGCGACACCCTCACAGAGGTCGAATATACAGATCGTAATGCAATGTATAGCACGGTACCGGCCGGGGTCGCGATCCCCAAACCGCCGTAGGTCACGTAACGTAGTATCGGCACTCCCGGTGCGGATACACAGAACAAAACCAAAGAGTAACCGTGGTCTCTCCAACCATACGAGTCTCGTCACAGAATCAGAACATATAATAAAATATACAAATACAACAGAAATATCATACCTGATAACATACACGGAGCAGAACAAACGTACATTTTACCAAATTAAGCCCTTACCTCAGAAACGCTGCCCCGCAGCCCAAAACTCGGGAAATCCCGGCTCCCGACTCGAAACGCACAGCTTGGCTCCTACGGGTCCACGCTACTCCACCAACGCAGAATCAAGTGTACAACCATAATTGGATCGAACACATCCAAACAAACCCCGTAAAGCAATTTCCGCACAAACCCGCACTTTCCCGCAAAATTCCGTAAAGCTCGGTTTTACGTAACGTGCTAGAACCTTGTTATTCCAACTCCCACAAACATATTCCAACCCTTAACCCCGCATTCCAGACACTTTTCCCGGTAAATCCGTATAAAACTAACTTTCTCATTTCTAACCCGAAAATGATATTTCAAACGCCATAACGCACCTACTTTCATCCACAATACCAATTTAGCATCCATTTTAATCAAAACACAACATCCACGTGGAAAAAGAATCACTTGAACATTTCGCCCTTAATCAATTTTTCACCACACTTCCAAATCAAACCATTCAAGCTTCCAATTAATCATACTAATCACCAATTTCACTTCCTAACCAACATTACTAACCAATTGCACTTAAATCAACCAAAATCAACATAAACCCTAATGGTACTATTCACTCAATTTAGGGCTTTTCTTCTCAACCAATTTTCCACCAAATTGAAACCATAGAATGCCTTAGAATCATGCTAGGAACAACATATCCAAAGCATGATTCAAGAACACAACTCTACACCATTTTAGAAATTCCATCAATAATTCGAATAAATATGTTTCCCCCATCCATGGTGTTCTTCCAAAATCTAAACATAGATTCTTACTCCCCTCAAGTCCAAGAACAACATACTAAAATTTGGAAGCAAGAGGATCACTCAAACACCTAGCCAAGAACAAACCAATCTTTCCAAAATCCTCTCTTTCTTCCACCAAATCATGCTTCCAACTTGAAAAGAGAAGAAAGGAGGAAGCTTACCAATTGTTGGAGCCAAATCCCTTGAAGTTTCAGCAAAAATTGAAGGTCTTGGAGCTGCTGTGAACAGTAATTTCGGAGGATGAGAAGGGAGGAAGAAGAAGAGAAGAAAAGAAATGAAATTTGATTGAATTATTTTTGATTTTTGGCCTTTTATATTTTTCCTCTTTTTCACACATAAAAATAAAGGTACAAGTGTCCAAGCCCTTTGCTGCTGCCGACTCAAGCCCAAAATCTGGCACAGAATTAAATTACTTATGTGTTAATTACCATTTAACCCACTAATTCTCCAAATCTTTGCAATTAAATCCCAATTATAGGTAACGAACTCCAAATGAACCCAAAACTGACCAGAATCCTCAGAATATCATAACATTAATAAAACATTTTTCAAATATTTATTTACCCTTCCGTAGCGTCCTACCGAGCTCGCTGATCCCGAACAAATCCCGGCGTGGCCGCATAATAACCTGAGCCACAACCCGTCACGACAAAATTCCACAAAAATATCCATAAAATCCACCTTAAAATATAACATGACTTACCCTGGAGCCATCGGAGAAATTTCATCCCGAGCCCCGGGATTCCGCCTGAGCCCCGGAGTCGCCCGGGACCGCACGTCCCGCCCCAGAAAATATGCTCCGTAAAAATCTCCGGTCGTTCCCACGATTCCAAATCCTCAAACGGTTTCTCAATCCGAGGTCCTGGGAGCGCTACCGAGCCCGCTGTACGTCCCGAGCCAACCCCGACAACCCCCCGGCGCCGAAAAAATATTTTCGGCGGAAATGTCCGGGGGACCCACACGACCTCAAATATGAAAGGGCTCACCAGAATGATGCTCGGATAAGGCTCGGGAGCCGTCTGAACGCCCAAAACCGTGACCCGCAGACCAAAACCGAGCCGGGCCACCTTGGCCGCAACCCGCTCGGGGTGACCGTAACACCAAAGGACCTAAAAGGTGGGGACTATCGGAAGGTGAGACATACTTTGTCTCGTGCGAGATCGATGAGCCAAGTAATGTCAAAGAAGCTCTTGAAGGGGCACGAGAAAGAAGAGTGGCTAAAGGCAATGAATGATGAGTTGCATTCAATGCATGAAAATGAGGTATGGGAATTGTCTCGATCTTCCTCGTGGCAGCGATCGGCAATAAGTGGGTTCTTAAAATAAAGAAGAACTCGATGGGAGTATCGAAAGGTACAAGGCCCGGTTGGTGGCCAAAGGCTTTACACGAAGGAAGGTGTTGATTTCAAAGACACTTTCTCTCCGTGGTTAAGTTTAATTCCATCGATTGCTACTTGCGATAGTGGCAAACTTGGACCTTGAGTTGCATCAGATGGATGTGACCACGGCCTTCCTCAACGGTGAGTTGAGTGAAGAGATCTACATGAAACAACCCGAAGGGTTTGTACAAGTAGGTCAAGAAGACAAGGTATGTAGACTAAAGAAGTCTATATATGGTCTCAAACAAGCTTCAAGACAATGGTACTTGAAGTTTCATCATGCAGTCACAAGCTATGGTTTTGTGATGATGCATGAAGACCATTGTGTGTACTTGTTCTTCAAAGAGTCCAGTTTTGCCATTATGACATTATATGTCGATGACATTTTAATTGCAAGTAGTAGCTTGGAGTTGTTGCTCGCCATCAAAGGATGGTTGTCCTCCACCTTCAAAATGAAGGACCTGGGGGAAGCTTCTTATATCCTAGGTGTTAAGATACATCGGGACAGAAAGAAGCATATGTTAGGACTTTCACAAGAGCTTTATATAGATAAAGTTCTTGAGAGGTTTAACTTGACCAACTCTAAGCCAATGAACACCCCACTTGCATATAGTTGCAAAATTGGAGAGGACTTATTTCCTAAGACTCCAAAATACAAGGAATAAATGACTAAGATACCTTACCTTAGTGACATTGGTAGCCTTATTTACGCCATGATTTGTACACTGACAGACATAAGTCAAGCAGTCTGTTTACTTGCTAGATATTCTTGAACCACGGCATGGAGCATTGGAAGAATGTCAAAAGGATTCTTAGATACCTTAAAGGTACTAAGGATTATTGGCTATGTTATCAAGGAAAAACCCTTGGTTTACACGGCTATTCTGATGCCGATTGGGGAGGAGATAGAGATTCTAGCAAATCTACAAGTGGTTATATTTTCTTGCTAAATGGGCGCCACTACTTGGTGTAGTAAGAAACAAACACTGTACATGACCTTATCAACCATGGAGGCGAATTCGTTTCTTGTGCCTCGGCTGTCCAGAAGCCACCGTGGCTTGGTTATTTTCTTAAAAACTTGGAGTCGATGGTCAAAATAAGTAAGCCCATTACTATCTACGGTGATAGTATGGCAGCTATAGCCTACACCAAGGACCCCAAGTATCATGGAAAAACCAAACACATTAGCATGAAATATAATTTCGTTCGAGATGCAGTTGAAGGAGGTGAAGTCAAAATTGAATACATCTCAACAGACCTTATGGTGGCAGATCCTCTCACTAAGCCATTGCCACCCATTGTGTTTGCTCGTCATGTCCGAGCAATGGGTCTTAGGAGATTGTAAATATACTAATTGTTGTATGACTTTCACCACTTTGGTGTCACACATGTATATATGTATAATGATGATCAATAAAGTAATTATTTGATGTCATTTACTTAGTTCCATTAATAACACACAATGAACAAATGAACTTGTCCACCATAGGCATTGAGAAGGACTTTCTCACACCATGTCATTCGCCCTTGATCTTAAGTAGACCAATGATGAGACTACCAAAGACTCAAATAGTGTGTTGTTTCTTCAGGAAACATGTGACATGCAATGTTACTCTATTGAGTGGGAGTCATGTTACAACACATGACACTTTGGTATACTTTTATGTCGCCTTGATCTGAATAATCAAGATGAGGTGCTCTGCCGATTTTGTATGACACTGATACATTCTAGCCTATGTGTGAGTGTAAGCTCGGGCTTGCACAGAAATTTCATGGCTTGTGACATGTCCTCCTTTTATATGTTAGAAGGAGCACACTCTGAGGTGTTTTAAGAGGGAGAAATGACACACCCCTCATTTTAAGTGATATCACTCCGAGTGGGAGTGGTGTGTTACAGTCACCCCGAGCGGGTTGCGACCGGGTGACCCGGGGCTCCGGTTTTGGCCTGCGGGTCACGTTTTTCGGCGTTCAGGCGGCTCCCGAGCCCTATCCGAGTATCATTTTGGCGAACCCTTCCGTATTTGAGGTCGTGTGGGTCCCCCGGACGTTTCCGCCGAAAATATTTTTCTGGCGCCGGGGGTTGTCGGGGTCGTCTCGGGACGTACAGCGGGCTCGGTAGCACTCTCGAGATCTCAGGTTGGGAAGCCGTTTGAAGTTTTGGAGTCGTGGAAACGTCCCGGTGGTGGTTGTGGAGTTTAATATTTGGGGCGGGACGTTCGGTTCCGGGCGACTCCCGGGGCTCGGGATGGAAATTTTCTGACGGCTTTGGGGTAAGTTGTGTTATAATTTAAGATGGAATTTATGGGTATTTTTGTAGAATTTTGGAGTGACGGAATTTCGGTTCAGGTTGCCACGCTCGCATGTCGGGTTTTGGTTCGGGTTCAGCGAGCTCGGTAGGACACTCCGGAGTGGTAAATGAACTTTTGAAAAATGTTCTATGAATGTTATAATATTCTGAGGGTTGTGTCCAAGTTTCGTTAATTTTGGAATTCGGTAATTATTTTTGGGCAAAAAGAATTGGAACTTTCGGGAAAGTCGGGAGATTAATTGGAAATTGGTTGCAAAATAAATAATTGGAGCATGGGCAGCAGCTTACTTTCGGCTGGAATGGAGAAGGGATAAGGGACACTTGGCAATTTTTCATTTAAGTTGAATTGGTATGGGAAAAAGAGTAGGAAAATAATATATGACTTATATTTTCCTAAATGAGATAATATCTCATTTTCTTCTTCTTCTTCCTCCTTGCATCCGCCACCATGAGAGCTTCCTCTAAGCTTTGTGATCTTCAAATCTTGGCTAGAATCATCAAGGGTTTAGCTTCAATCTTGGGTAAGTTTCCTTCCTAAGCTCTCTTTTCTTATTGGATTCAAGTTTGGTTGGAAAAAGAGAGGATTTGAGAATTTTGGGTTTGTTCTTAGCTACTAGCTAGGATGATTCTCTTCCTCCCATCTTTTAGTATGATGTTCTTGGGTTGTAGGAGAGTGATAATCAAGTGTTAGATTTTGGAAAAACTCCTTGGATGCTAGAAACATAAAGTGGCGAAATTTTGGGAATTATTCTAAAATGATGTGTGTTTGTTTTCTTGAATCATGCTTCAAGTATGTTAATCCTAGCATGATTCTAAGCTTATGTTTGGATTCAATTTGATGGAAAACAAGTTGAGGTAAAAACCCCAATTGGCCGATTATGTAGGTTGATGTTTATTGTGGATTTTGTTGTTTTGGATGCAATTGGATAGCATTCTTGGTTTAGAAGTGAAATTGGTGGTTAGATTGATTAATTGGAAGCTTGAATGGATTGAATTGGAAGTTGGATAAAAAGTTGGTTAAGAACCGAATTTTGGAACGATTCTTTTTCCATGTTGGAGTTTCTTTTTGGTTGAATTGGATGTTTAAATGGTGTTGGTGTTGAATTTAGGTGTGGTTCGAAGTTTGAAACGTTGAATTCGGATAAGAATTGGAAAAGTTGCAATTATGCGAGTTTATCGGAAAATGTCGGGTAATGAAGGGTTTAAGGTTGGATTTGATCAGTTACGCTTATTGAATTACGTTTATCAATGTATAATCTTGCATTGCCTAAGTTGGTTACGAATTACGACATTTCGTGGAAATCTGGAATTTTACGGAAGTGCTAGGATTTTCAGTTTTGGGGTCGGGGTGTAGTTTGGTAGAGTGGTCGATAAGGATGCTAATTCAACTTAGTTTGACAGATTCTGAGGTTCAGAGGGTAGAAAAAGAGAGGTTTCTGAGTTTCGGGTCGTGGTGTGGAAGTCGTCCAGAATCGGTCTAATACTCTGGAATTGTGAGGTAAGGGTTTGGTTCTGCTATTTTTGGTAAGATAGGTGTATGTTTAGTTTCATTTTCTGTTCTGCAGGTATTTCAGTATTATATGCCTAGAGCATATTCTGTAGTCTGTAGGTGTATGTATTGTAGCACTACATTTTGCGGTATTTGGAAATTTACGCTTTAAGGTACGTTCGTAATTTGTAGGAGTATGCCTTATGGCATACTGCATGCATTAACCCTACGACAGTTGAGGGTTCGCTACCCCACTGGTGCACCATGCTTCGTAATAGCTTGGCTTCGACTCCCTTAGAGGAGGCTGTCGTTACGATTTATTATAAGGGTTTTGGGCGATTTAGAATCGCACATCCTTCAAATTCGATCTGTTTCCTTTATATGCACGATATTACGTATTCATTGAATATAATCTGTATATTGCTATCTTTCTGTTTAGCAGGGTAACATAAGCTAATCTAACCCCAAAAACCTTACGGGTCCTTTTTATGACACACCCTTCTTTTGGGTTACATTTTTGGGTTTCGAGTAGACTTGGTAAACAACCGGCGGAGTTGGTTTCCGTGAGGCTTCGCCTTGGTTGGATTGAGCAGAGCAGTACCTTGTGGGCTGGGATTTTGTCTACTTGGTCTGAATCCCGCGCGAGGTAATTTGACGTTTAGGCCTAGGGTCGGCTCTGTAGCTGCATGAGCAAACTTTCTGTTTTGTTGTTGTGATGATTGCATATGTTTGTATATATATTACATTACATTGCATGTTACGGCGCTTGGCGCTTGCTAGACACCCTAGGTTACGTGAACTCTGTATGTATCTATGTTTGGTGCGTAAGCACTCGTCCACGGAGGGCGAGGCTTACTCTGTTGCTGATGCATGAATTGCATGTTTTGATTTTATTTTAGTTATATGTATGGAATTTTTGTTAAGTTGCTTCCACTTTCATTTCGCTCTTTGGGTCCGCTACGCGCGGCGGGTCTCGATGGACCTGCCATCATGTATGTTTCCGGCTTCCGCTTCCGGCGTCCCGGCGCCCCCGCCTCCGCAACCGGGCTCGGGCGGCGTGCGGTGACAAGTTGGTATCAGAGCAGGTAAGTGACCATATTGGTCGTCAGTGGTGACTTGTAGTGACGACTATTGTTGTACATTTTATTTTAGAATGGTTTGGTACGGAGATTGGCCACCTCCTTACTTGAACCACTTCAAAATAAAATTGTGGAACAAAGTTGATCCTTCAAGTTATCCTGATAGTTGCAGATTTCAGAACTCGGGATTTCTGGATTATGGTAAAAGTATTAAGAGTAAGGGGGATTGTGGAAAAGTTTCAGGTACGTAAAATTGTGTGTTAGGAAAAGATTTGGTGAAATAAGCATGAAGCGCTTCGTGATTACGTGAAATGCATGATTTTATCATTCGAGAAGTAACCATGTCAAATCTTGCATTGCACTACAGAGCCTTAGAAAATTGCTGCTAGCTTCTGTAGAGATTAGGAGTGACCGATTTTTGTCTGGACTCTGTTTGGTCTGAAATTTTTGAGATATGGTTAACACGCGTAGATAGCGTGATTTGGTACCGGAGGCGGGGGGATCCCACACCTCCGTGGAATAGGATACGGGTTCAGCGTAACCCGAGTCCGAACAACCACACTCACCGCCCCGAGGCTTAGGCTGTCGTAGGGACCCCTCTCGATTTGGTATTACCGCCAGCCTAGCTGGTTCGGGGCGGCAGATGGCGGGGAAAATCTGTTTATGCCACGGTAAGGGCATTTTGATTAGGTGGTGATAGCGAGACTTACGCCACTTGCTCGCCATAGTTTTGGGATCGGTAAGTGAGTGACTCGACGAGGGTGGTCACTACGACACCTAGACTTCTCGTCGGTCCTATTAACGACGAGGAGATGCTGGGCACCCGATCGACGAGGTCAGACTTACGGAGAGGGTTCGAGTTTGAACCCCAGGGTTCAATGACCGAGAAAGTGCAGGATAGTAGAGATTTGGTTTGCGGAGTTGATAAACTCCTGGGGAGGCTACATTTTCCACTAGCAGTGCAGTGGGGATGTAGCCAGGAATCTGTGTCAGGCACAGTTGATGAGTTTCATCGGGGAGACAGGACTGTCGGAGAGTATGAGTGAGAGTTTGATCGGTTGGTTTGCTACGTACCGTAGTACTATGGAATGGAAGAATAGAAGGCTAAGAGGTTTATTCGTTGACTGCGCCCCGAGTTCAGGTGGGCTTGAGACTTTTAGACATTACTTTGTTTCGGGAAGCGGTTATTAGGGCTCAACTCCTCGAGCAAGAGGAGGTTGAGAGTCGTCTCACCTTGCAACGAGGTCGGGGGTACGGAGGGGTTCCATACAGCGAGGACCCCGGCAGATTTCTGGATGGCCGAACAGGCACAGGCAGTTTAGTAGAGGTAGAGAGGAGCACCACCGGCACGACCTTGTCTGATTTGCAGTAGGTATCACTCCGGTCGACTTTGTTATCGGCGGGAGGGCCGATGTTTACGTTGCAGGTCGACACTCTTTGGGTATGGGATTGCCCTCTTCTTGTAGGGCAGGGTTTTGGCGATCTTCGGCGTCCATAGTCTCGAGCACAGCCCAACGCGCCGCGGCGTGGGTTTCGAGATGGGTGGCCCGAGACCTCGGCGGCGGCAGCGGCTTCAGCCACCCTCCGTCACAAAGAACCAGAGCGGGGCGGGTTTTCCTTTTTCGAAGGGTGGCCACGGTTATCGGGGAGGACCTAGTCAGCGGTCAGTACCAGGCCAGCAGGAGGCTCGAGTCGGCGGGGAGTTCTGCCTGGTACTTTATTTCTGAATGAGATACCGGTACATGCAGTATTGGATACTGGAGCATTTGTTTCCATTGTAACACAGAAATGTGTTACATCTCTGTATCTGTCTGTTAGTACCTTGCCTCAAACGTTTTTAGTAAAAACTGCTGGGAGTCAGTTTACATTTTCTAAGGAGATGGTTTGGAGTTGTGCGATATCTGTAGGCGGACATCGATAGTATCGGATTTGTTGGTTTTAGACACGCCGAACTATGATGTTATTCTTGGGAGGGACTGCCTAACCAAGAACTCTGTGCACATTGATTGTGCAACCCGTACCATTATGGTTTCTGGAGAGGTACTACCTCTCACGGCTCCGACTGGTGTGACTATCGCGCAATACAGTATAGAGTTACAGGTTCTGGATTCAGCTGTCGATAGTTGGTGTAGGGGAATGCTATGATCTGAATGAAGCTGGTATTAGGTTGAAGTTGGATGGTTTACCGTTGGTTCGAGATTTTCCGCAGGTATTTCCGGAGGAGTTGCCCGGATTACCACAAGAGCGGGAAATTGTGTTTGACATCCACTGCGGTGGGTCTCAAGCTCCGATATTTATTCCTCCTTATCGGATGCCTATTTCGAGATGCGGGAGTAGAAGAAGCAAGCTGGAGGAATTACAGCAAAAGAGTTTCGTCCGACCGAGCACTTCAGCGTGGGGTGCTCTGGTTACATTTGTTAAGAAGAATGATGGGACACTCTGACTTTGTATTGATTACAGATGGTTGAATGCTCTTATTGGAAAGAATAAGTATCCGTTACCGAGGATTAACGATCTTTTTGATCAACTTCAGGGTTCAAGAGTTTTCTCAAAGATTAATCTCCGATCTGGGTATTTTCAGCTCAGGGTGAAGGATGAGGACATACCTAAGACTGCTTTTCGCACCCGATTTGGACACTTTGAGTTTACGGTCATGCCATTTGGGCTGACCAATGCTCGGCAGCATTCATGGATCGATGCATCGGGTGTTCGGCCGTACTTGGACTCATTTGTGGTGGTCTTCATTGATGATATTCGATATATTCTCGGGATGCGGACTCGCATCGGGAGCATCCGAGGGTAGTTACAGACACTTTGGGAACATCAGCTTTATGCTAAGTTCTCAAAGTGTGAGTTCTGGATCCGGGAGGTCACCTTTCTGGGACATGTTATTTCTGAGCATGGTCTGTCTGTGGACCCAGAGAAGGTGAGAGCAGTTCAGGACTGGAAACAACCTACCACGGTACGGGAGATCAGGAGCTCCCTGGGGTTAGTAAGATATTATCGGGGTTTGTGCCGGGATTTTTTATACTGGTATCTCCGCTTACACAGTTGACCAAGAAAGGTCAACTGTTTATCTGTTATGATAGGTGTGAGCAGAATTTTCAGTAGTTGAAACGGCAGTTGACTAACGCTCCGATTCTGACTCTTTCGATCCGATCTTGCCGTATGTGAATTATACGGATGCTTCCACATCTGGTTTGGGATGTGTGTTGGTGCGAGAGCGTTTTGTGGTAGCTTATGGTTCGAGGCAGCTTCGACCGCATGAGCTGAACCGACTGACACATGATCTGGAGTTGGCTATAGTAATTTATGCGCTGAAACATTGGAAGCAATATCTGTTTGGTAGTAAATTTCAGATTCTTACCGACCATAAGAGTCTGAAATATCTGTTTACGCAAAAGGAGCTTAATTTGAGGCAGCTTGGATGGCTCGAATACATTAAGGACTATGATTGTTGTATCGAGTACATCTCTGGCAAGGGCAACACGGTTGCCGATGCACTGAGCAGGAAGTATACCGGGTTAGTTAAGGGAGGAAATGTTGGGGACTGATCTGAGGAGAGAGATTCGACTTGCCTTTGGTACAGGTGGCAGCTGCGGGAGCGTACTTGGGGTATACCCTTACCATACATTACGAGTGGTTTGACGGGATGCGCGAAGCGCAAGGTGGAGATCTGGTGTTGAAGAAGTTATCTGGGAAGATAAGGATTTATTTGTTATCGACGTTTCGGTATAGGCGAGGATTGCTATACTTCCGAGATTGCCTTTATGTGCACGAGGATCGGGAGTTACGGAATGAGATTTTAGAGGAGGCACACTCGGCGGTTTGAGTATCAGAAACCGGCAGGGACACTGCAGACTTTGCCCATTCCAGTTCGGGAGTGGGGCAATGTTACTATGGACTTTCTGACTGCACTGCCCCTGACACGGTCTCGCCATGATGCGATCTGGGTTATTGTGAATCGGCTGACAAAGTGCGCACAATTTCTGCTTATTCGGATCACGGACCCTGCGAGAAGCTTGCCCGGCTTTACATCGGGGAGATTATGCGTTTACATGGAGTACCGAGACTCCATTGTATCTCGACCGTGATCCGCGTTTTACAAAGACGGTTCGAGAGCTTTTCATGAAGCACTGGGCACACGACTCCATCTGAGTACAGCTTATCACCCACAGACAGACGGGCGATCGGGCGGGTGATTTTGATCTTGGAGGTTATCTTTGCGAAGCGGTACTTTGGATTTTGGAGGAAATTGGGACCAGCGATTACCTTTGTTAGAGTTCCCGTACAACAACAGCTTCCGGACTACGTTTGGCATGACACCATTTGAGGCGTTATGCGGGAGGAGGAGTATAACACCATATTGTTGGACAGATGTGTCGATGGGGTTGGTGGGACCCGAGCTTTTGAGGAGACTACGGCGAAGATCAGATTATTACAGCGCGGATCAAAACCGCGAACGCATCGCACCACTGCTTATACGAACCGCCGTTGTAGGGCTCTTGAAACTGAGTTTGGTGATAGAATTTGGTGGAGGTAGCACCGTTCGGAGGGACAAGAAGATTTGATAGGCGGGCGAGTTACCCCGAGTTATATCGGTTATCATGAGTTTCGAGTAAGTTGTTAGGTTGGCCTTACCCCCAATCAAGTTCGTTTTATGTGGTATCTTCCAGGATAGCCTGTTGTGGATCGGTTAGATTTAGGTTCGGTACTGTCTTGGGTTGTCTGGTAGAAATACCGGCAACTGACTCGGGGTGCAATAAGATGCACCCGGAGGGTGGGACGCCGTGAGGCTCTGTATGGTAGTCTAAACTACCACTCCCGCCGCACCAGTACGGTGGTCCGATTGTTCTGGGTTAGAGGAATGGTTATATTTTTCTGGTTGGTAGCGACACCTGTCGGGTTGGTTCAGGCTACTCTTGGAGGACCAAGAGTTCTAAGGGGGGGAGAATGTTACGGTCACCCCGAGCGGGTTGCGACCGGGTGACCCGGGGCTCCGGTTTTGGCCTGCGGGTCACGTTTTTCGGCGTTCAGACGGCTCCCGAGCCCTATCCGAGTATCATTTTGGCGAACCCTTCCATATTTGAGGTCGTGTGGGTCCCCCGGACGTTTCCGCCGAAAATATTTTTCTGGCGCCGGGGGGTTGTCGGGGTCGCCTCGGGACGTACAGCGGGCTCGGTAGCACTCTCGAGATCTCAGTGTGGGAAGCCGTTTGCAGTTTTGGTGTCGTGGAAACGTCCGGTGATGGTTGTGGAGTTTATTATTTGGGGCGGGACGTTCGGTTCGGCGACTCCGGGCTCGGGATGGAATTTTTCTGACGGCTTTGGGGTAAGTTGTGTTATAATTTAAGATGGAATTTATGGGTATTTTTGTAGAATTTTGGAGTGATGGAATTTGGTTCGGGTTGACACGCTCGCATGTCGGGTTTTGGTTCGGGTTCGGCGAGCTCGGTAGGACACTCCGGAGTGGTAAATGAACTTTTAAAAATGTTTTATGAATGTTATAATATTCTGAGGGTTGTGTCCAAGTTTCGTTAATTTTGGAGTTCGGTAAATATTTTTGGGCAAAAGAATTGAAACTTTCGGAAAAGTCGGAGATTAATTGGAAATTGGTTGCAAAATAAATAATTGGAGCATGGGCAGCAGCTTACTTTCGGCTGGAATGGAGAAGGGATAAGGGACACTTGGCAATTTTTCATTTAAGTTGAATTGGTATGGGAAAAGAGTAGGAAAATAATATATGACTTATATTTTCCTAAATGAGATAATATCTCATTTTCTTCTTCTTCTTCCTCCTTGCATCCGCCACCATGAGAGCTTCCTCTAAGCTTTGTGATCTTCAAATCTTGGCTAGAATCATCAAGGGTTTAGCTTCAATCTTGGGTAAGTTTCCTTCCTAAGCTCTCTTTTCTTATTGGATTCAAGTTTGGTTGGAAAAAGAGAGGATTTGAGAATTTTGGGTTTGTTCTTAGCTATAAGCTAGGATGATTCTCTTCCTCCCATCTTTTAGTATGATGTTCTTGGGTTGTATGGGAGTGATAATCAAGTGTTAGATTTTGGAAAAACTCCTTGGATGCTAGAAACATAAAGTGGCGAAATTTTGGGAATTATTCTAAAATGATGTGTGTTTGTTTTCTTGAATCATGCTTCAAGTATGTTAATCCTAGCATGATTCTAAGCTTATGTATGGATTCAATTTGATTGAAAACAAGTTGAGGTAAAAACCCCCAATTGGCAGATTATGTAGGTTGATGTTCATTGTGAATTTTGTTGTTTTGGATGCAATTGGATAGCATTCTTGGTTTAGAAGTGGAATTGGAGGTTAGAGTGATTAATTGGAAGCTTGAATGGATTGAATTGGAAGTTGAGAAAAAATGTTGGTGAAGAACCGAATTTTGGAACGATTCTTTTTCCATGTTGGAGTTTCTTTTTGGTTGAATTGGATGTTTAAATGGTGTTGGGGTTGAATTTAGGTGTGGTTCGAAGTTTGAAACGTTGAATTCGGATAAGAATTGGAAAAGTTGCAATTATGCGAGTTTATCGGAAAATGTCGGGTAATGAAGTGTTTAAGGTTGGATTTGATCAGTTCGCTTATTGAATTACGTTTATCAATGTATAATCTTGCATTGCCTAAGTTGGTTACGAATTCGACATTTCGTGGAAATCTGGAATTTTACGGAAATGCGGATTTTCGGTTTTGGGGTCGGGGTGTTATTTGGTAGAGTGGTCGATAAGTATGCTAATTCAACTTAGTTTGACAGATTCTGAGGTTCAGAGGGTAGAAAAAGAGAGGTTTCTGAGTTTCGGGTCGTGGTGTGGAAGTCGTCCAGAATCGGTCTAATACTCTGGAATTGTGAGGTAAGGGTTTGGTTCTGCTATTTTTGGTAAGATAGGTGTATGTTTAGTTTCACTTTACATTACTGCGGGTATTTCAAGATTATATGCCTAGAGCATATTCATGTAGTCCGTAGGTGTATGTATTGTTGCATACATTTTGCGGTATTTCGGAAATTTACGCTTTAAGGTACGTTTCGTAATTTGTAGGAGTATGCCTTATGGCATACTGCATGCATTAACCCTACGACAGTTGTGGGTTCGCTACCCCAGCTGGTGCACCATGCTTCTGTAATAGCTTCGGCTTCTGACTCCCTTAGAGGGAGGCTGTCGTTCTGATTTATTATAAGGGTTTTTGGGCGATTTAGAATCGCACATCCTTCAAAATTCTGATCTGTTTCCTTTATATGCACGATATTCTGTATTCATTGAATATATTACGTATATTGCTATCTTCTGTTTTGCAGGTTACATATGCTTATCTTACCCCAAATCCCTTACGGGGTCCTTTTTAGGACTCACCCTTCTTTTGGGTTACTGTTTTGGGTTTCGAGTAGACTTGGTAAACAACCAGCGGAGTTGGTTTCCGTGAGGCTTCTGCCTTGGTTGGATTGAGCAGCAGCAGTACCTTGTGGGCTGGGATTTTGTCTACTTGGTCCGAATCCCGCGAGGTATTTTGACGTTTAGGCCTAGGGTCGGCTCTGTAGCCGCATGTGCATACTTTCTGCTTTGTTGTTGTGATGATTGCATATGTTTGTATATATATTACATTACATTGCATGTTACGAGCGCTTGGCGCTTGCTAGACACCCTAGGTTACGTGAACTCGTATGTATCTATGTTTGGTGCGTAAGCACTCGTCCACGGAGGCGAGGCTTACTGCTTCTTTGATGCATGAATTGCATGTTTTGATTTTATTTTAGTTATATGTATGGAATTTTTGTTAAGTTGCTTCCACTTTCATTTCGCTCTTTGGGTCCGCTACGCGCGGCGGGTCTCGATGGACTGCCATCATGTATGTTTCCGGCTTCCGCTTAGGCATCCCGGCGCCCCGCCTCCGCAACCGGGCTCGGGCGGCGTGCGGTGACATTGTCTCTAACCTTGCGTAGTGTGAGAATTCTTCGATTGGACCCTTAATCACTTTAACTCATGTTAATGATTCACATTGACAAAGTTACTTTGATTGGTTGTCGAAGGTCGCAGATGAATGCGGTGGAGTATCCTCCTTTTGGGTAACTAAATCTATATGGATCATTAGCGGGTAGAGTGTAAAGGAAAGACAAGTGAAACTAGGTACGAGAGTCCTAAAATCAACCTTTCATCTCACATGTTGCATTGTTTATAAATGATAAGGTCTGAATTGGGGATAATAAGAATTAAACATAACTCGACACTTAACACAGTCATCATTAAAATGAAAGAGACTGACGTGGTTAAGAATACGTACCATATGTCTTGGGGTTCTAAAGGCACTACTTGAAGTAGTTCAAGGAAAGCTTGAAGATGTTCAAGCATGTCTTGTTAAGTTCAAGAAAATTTGAATAACACACAAACACTTGAAGTGTTCAAGTGAGTTTGAGAGGACAATCTTCCATTTGAGAGTCTAACAACCTCAATGGAAGAGGTACGGTGTGGATGCCTTAAGGTCGCACTCACAACTCCTTTTATATAGTTTGCCAAAGTGTTTGGTTTAGTATGAGGAAGTGTTTTATTCGAGTGGGAGCTTGTGCTCAAAGATCATCATTGGTGCGAGTGGGAGTTTGTTGGAATTCTTGCGCACCAAGATGACTGGGCTAGCTAAAGTAGCTAGGCACAGCTCAACTCAGCTCAATCTGAGTGTTTGAGCTAGAGAGATGTGTATCTGCTCTTAGTGAGCTGATATGAGCTCAAGGAGCTCAATGGATGATTTAATATGTCTTGGACTAGCTCTATGTGAGCTTGGTACAAATGTGTCTAGGCACCTTTTGGCGAAGAGACGTGTCTCTTGGCGGAAAGGTGCGTAAATTGGTGAAAAGGTGTCGGAGAGGGCCAAGCACACCTTCGGCTTAGGCCGTAGGGTGCGTAGCACCCTTAGGTGCCGAAAGGGCACCCTAAGGTGGCCTTACACCCATTCGGCCATGGGCCTAGGGGTGTGAGTGCCCCTTCGCCCTAGGTGCCTCTATGCAAGGGGGTGCACCCCATGCCTTGCACCATTCGGCCAAAGGGACATGTCTCATGTCCCATGGCCGAATGGGCAAGGGGCATGGGTCACCTCCCTTACCTCTTCACCATATTTGGATAATTAATTAATTAGTTAATTAATTTCCTATTAGACACAATTATTTATTTATTCCTTTTCTAATTAATTACTTAATGGAAAAGGCATGAGGCATGAGACATGTCTCATGGACCAAGGGGCATTGGTTGCAGCCCTTGGTCCTAGGGACATGTTATTTCGCAAATGAAAGGGCATTGTGCCCTCTCATTGGCAGCCCATCCTCCTCTATAAATAGAGGGAGGATGCGCCATTTCTAATCCATCCCACAACCAGCATTGGTTCTCTCTTCTCTCTTCCTACTTCCTCTTGCGAAACTAGAAGGCATTCTAGGAGCATTGTGAGTGGAACTCACCTTGGAGATAAATCGTCTTCAAGCCGCCCTTAAGGTGTTCCCAGGCCGAGTCTTCTACATCAACAAGGAGCAAGAATCTCTAAGATTCTTAAGCTGCGTCCGTAAGAAAGGTACATACTATTAATCCCTTCTTCGTTATTGATGAATGCGAACATGAGAAGCATGTTAAAGACGATCCGAAAATCAACAAGCAACACGTTTCCCCTCGATGAAGTGCGACCAGACCCCAATTTCCTCAAGCACAGTCGCCGCTGTGCCCAAGTCCACCGCACTCTGGCAAATGCTTCAATGCCGATCAAAGGACTCCTTCCCTGCATCAACCAGCTTATTAATACAACTAAGAAAGACTTGAACATAACCCTCCACGAGGAAAACACATACCCTACGATGGGCCCTGGTCCAGGGCAATGGCGATCTCACCGGTTGACGATTGGGATTGTGGCTTCACACAGCCGCTACCCTGGGATGGTTTGTTGTAGGGCGAATCACATCCCAGGCACTCACCATCTCTGGGACTCACTCCGCCGCCAAGGCATCGCTGGCGATGAGAACCTGACTGGTTAGGTGTGCCCCCTCTGGAGCCCCTCCCCCTTGGGGAGCCAGGTTACTTGTGAGTACTCCACTCTCTAGGGGACCATAGTGGCCTCCTTTCCAACAGAACCGTTGGCTCTCCTCGCGGCCAGCTTACCACTTCTTCTCATGGACAGTAGGAGGGCACTGCTGATATTCTCTCCTTGGATTATGTGACGGCCACCTAGGAGAGTCCCCCATCTGGAAGCACTCCTGTGGGTACCTTCGCTGTTCACCTGCAGGGGCTCGCCAGCAATCCTGAAAAAAATGTCCAGACACTGGTATCTTCAGTGATACCACCGCCGTTGTTTCTCCAGGGGTAGACCCGGCCAGCCCCCACTCCAGAATCTCGCGAACCACCTCCTCTCCACGGGTGGCTTCAGTAATCTCCTCATTCACATCCATCCCAAGGAGACCTCTCCCCAACAGGCCCTTGCGCCTCCGCTTGCCCGGTTTATGAGAAGCCTTCGCACACCGGACTACACCCCATCACTACCCATCTTCCTCCTCTTCGCTGTACCTTGGAGTGGTGCCAACTGGCTAGTAGCAGCCCTCTTCCTCCGTGAAGGCTCAATGGCACCTAACGCCTTTTTTGCGGTAGGGGGACATTTTCCCTGTACGCACAAGCCATGTGGATCCATAGGGCAACACGCATAGACCCCCTCTTACCCTTCTCCTCATCAAAATGGCCGGGCACATCTATCTACCACAAAGAATCAACATGTGTACACATGGGGAATAAAGAAGAAAGCCAAGCGGCACATACCTCTAGACCCCACCAGAGCAACATGAAGGGCGTCCACCATGTCTCCGCGATGCGCAGGTGCCCAACCTTCATAAGGCAGAGGCACTTTCGAATCTAATAAATAGCCTGTGCTGAGGCCGGCCCACCTGAGAGTCACCTCATCAAGCTGCGCAAGGGAGAAGGGAAACATGTTGTCACAAGCCTTCCTCGACAGCACATCGTCCAGCCACCCCAGAAGCTAGACGTACGCCTGCCACCTTCGCCCATCAGCGTACAAAACCGGCCTCGGAGCCATGGTCTGCACCGCCTCCGTAGTCCTCACCACTGGGAATTGCCATGACTCATCCCTGCAAACAAAGAAAAAACCATCGTGCCAATCATGGTGAGAACTTCGAGCATGTTAAACCCGGATTCTTTGATAAACCCATTTGAGCCTTAAGCCCGATTCTTTGATTAACCACATCTTAAGCCATATCTCGTCTCTTGTATTACCTTTTCATCCATGAAACTTCTTAAGCATGTTATTTTGGACATTAGGTGAGAAAAACAATTAGTGTGTTAAAGATGTGAGTATGGGGGAATCATCAATTGTTGTGCTTTGAGGTGAGAGTAAGGGATGCAATCACAATTCTTGTAAAAAAATGTGCCTAAGTTCAATAAAAAAGAAAATAGAAAGAATGAAAAAAAAAGAAAAAAAAAATTAAAAGTAAAATAAAGGCACTTGAATTTATTGTGCATGTCGATTGCATTTTGTGTTGAAAGAGTTCAAAATTGTGAGAACGGGTGTGATGCTTGAAAAATGTGCAAGTGTGGGTTTTGATGTTGTAACTTTTGTTCTATCTTTAGATGCCCGTATTCTTGTAAGCTTAAGTTGTTTCATATAAGCTCCACCTATAGAAAGCCTTCAACCGAACACCACTTTCACCAAGCCCGACCTCATTACAACCCGAATGAAAGACCATCGACCGTCAAGACATGCAACGTCCTTTGGGATTTCAGTGGAGGAGTTTTAGTTTGCTTGCAAGCTTATGGATTGATGATGCGTGGTAAGATCACAATGCACACGTACACTTCCTGATCTCGGAGTGAAACACTTAGGAGTGACCCTCTGTTTCTTATGTTGAGACCAAAGTTTTAAAACTTCTTTGATCACTTGCATGCTTGTTGATGAGCGGTTCTGGATTGTAGTCTATCTTGAGTGGGCATTTGTCGATTGCATGTTTAGTATTGAGATTGTAGATGCTTGCGTTGCTAGGGACTAGCAACATTTTGAGTTTTGGGGTGTGATGTGTAGCATACACATATAACATTTCCAAGATGTTCAATTCATTTCCATCATGCACTTGAGCGAATTCGATAATATTTGAGCGTGTTATTTAGTAAGTTGCTTTATTTGTAGTTGAACATTCAAATGGTATAAATGAAGCTTGAGGTGAGTAAAAGGGGGAATCTCGTACATCGAGAAGTGGAAGAAGGATCTAACCACCAAATCTTGGTGGAAATGAAGGCTCGGACTTGAAGGCTATGCACCGGCAACCTCTCGCGCTTGGGATAGGAAGTTTTTGGTGCAATACGCTTGCGGCACCATCGCGGAGCCAAGTTGGCGCCACGTGAGCTCTCAGTCTCAAAGTGACACACTCGTGGCACCATTGTGGTGCCACCACCTGCAACTTAAATGTTTCGGGGTCACTGCGATTTTTCTCAATTTCAACACTTTTGCACCAGTTTTTCTGGACTATTTTACCCCCAATTAACACCCTAAAGGTGTCCGACATGTCTAGGGACCCTTTAGTCATTATATCTATGTATATAAACCCAAATAGGGCAAGTTTTAGATGACACTTACCATTTGGTCGAATTTTCATATTAACATTGGTTCTTGGGGCTCTTGTGGATGATCTTATATAGGGTGATTTCTTCCCACTCTCTCTTTCTACTCTTTCATACTTGTGTTCTTGAATGCTTGTTTGAGTAGTACCATGAGTATGAGTAGGTAGATTTTGCTTCTTCTTGTGGATTGTTGTTATTGAGCATAGGTTTGTGAGTTTCATAACTTGTTTGGATTTAGATATCATTTCCTTGATCATTGAATGCTAAAGTATGTTGCAGAATGACTAACTCTAGCATATGCATACAAGGTGTTCGTAGAAATGCTCCAGAGAGAGGTTTTAATGAACTATGCCTAAGGGATTTGATTGATTGGCTCGTTGGGTGTTAGAGATAACCTCTAGGAATCGATTGATGAATTGATTAAGAGCTTCATGCCCTATCTCCTAATGCTAATGCAATGAGAATTGGTTAGGTTAGTTGATTGATTGAGATTGGCATGCTATCTAGAAATGGAAGTATGCTAGCCTTTTGTAATCCACCTCTGAATCATGGTTAGAACTCATAATCACTCCTCAATATACATGCAATCCCTAGGAGATGTCTATATTTGAAAGTCCACAAGAAGTTGTCATTGCTTCCATTCCACTCTTTCCTCGCACTTAACTTACTTTAGTCACTCCTCCCATCCACCAACATATCAATCAATTGTGTCCCTTGCATTACATATTAGTTTAGTTACACACTTAGCATACTAGTCCGTAAACGCTCAATTCTCTTGGGTTCGATCCCTTACTCAAAGCCCCTTTATTACAATAGACAAAACAAGGGTGAGTAAAGTGTTTATAAATGTTTTTGAATCATTGCATCCATGTTTTGTATTGAGCAAAAAGCCCTTGATCAATATCGCAGAAAACGCAGATTACACGATATCGAACACAGACTCATTCACATTCAGATCCGACCCGTAGTAGATACGATTCAAACTCGAATACGATATAGATTTCAGACTACAGATTCAGACTCAAATACAAATACAGATTTCAGAATACAGATTTCATACTCAGATTTCAGATATCAGATCCCAGACTATAGTTACTCAAAGAGACTACCCCTTACAGACAGAAAATCAGACAGAACAGAAGGGTACCTGAAACAGAATCAGACAACACACCCCAGACTCACTCTGTGGGTTGTTGGTCAGGTACTCCTGAAACGGTAAACAAAAAGGGGGTAAGTCCTCTTTTGAGAACTTAGTAAGGGCTTGGGGATAGACACGGTTTCTCTTTTGAAAACTTGCAAAACAAATGATAAGGCCATTTTATGTTCTAATTTTGAGGAAGTATTTAATGGATTAAATTGAAAATTGAATTGTTCTCCTCATAAAATTATTGATTTTGGCACTTCAGGATATTTTGGGGCAAGATGTAACAAAAGAAGAAACAAGATGATCAAAACAAGGGAAATTTCGTGTTCTGGTGATCACCTAAAAGGCAGGAGCTCTCAGTCCATCGCCTGGTGATCACCTGATGATCACCTAAAAGGCAGGAGCTCTCAGTCCATCGCCTGGTGATCACCTAAATTGCAGAGAGTCTCAAGCTGAAGCGAGTTGATCACCCGGTGATCACCTAAAATCCAGAGATGAATGAGTTGATCACCCGGTGATCACCTAAAATGCAGGGAGCATCAAGTTGCAGTAGCTTGAAGTTGGTCATCACCGGTGATCATCACGCCGGTGATCACCTCGGCTTCGGAATCAATCTTGACCGTTGATTTCTTTAATGAATCAATCCTAGCCCTTGGTTTCCAACATGCCCTACTTAAAAGAGAAGCCCCATTTCAGCAGAGGGCATCATTCATATTTTGCAGAGCCAACATTTTCTTCATCACTCATCACGCACAAACAAGATTTGGAGGAACTCCACCATTTGAGGCTTGATTTCTTCACCTCTTTTAGATTAGAGCTAGGGTTTTCTTCCATTTTCTAAGTAGAATCCATTTCTTAACTCAGATTTAGTTGATTTCTCTTGCTTCACCCTCATTTGAGATTTGTTCATCTCACACTCATTTTCACTCTAGAGCATGGGTTTCTTTCATTACTCTCCATTTATGCTCTTCATTAGCATGGGTAACTAATTTCCTATTATCTCTTAGGAATTTGTAAAGCTTGGATTATGGGTATATAATATTTTTGATGAATGGATATTGTTTGAAAATTTATGTTTGTGTTCTCTGAAATTATTGATTAAATACCTTGAGAGAGGATTAATCTTGGTAAAATTAGACTTATACATAAGCTAATTTTATTAGATCGTAGAGAATGCATGTTAGGTTAATTATTGAATGAGAGTTCATAATTAACCTAGGCGGAAAATTGATTAATTCATAATAAATTAGGATGCAAGACATTGTGGCTAATTTATCTCTAAACACTCTTGAGAGAGGGGTTTAGACCAAATGTATTTTCCTACATAAATCCGAATAATATCCATGAATGTTTATGAGCCCTTTTATAATCCATATACCCATGATCCAAGTGGAGCAAACTTCCTAGGAGATAACTTCATTAATTGGTTAATTAAATCCATCAGTCTCCATTTAGTCTAATTTAATCAATTTAGTCCCTTTTATTTAGGATAAGCTATTATTTGGAACAATTAGTATTAAAAGTCCCTGTTGTTCGACCCGGTACACCCGGATATATTACTTGCGACCACCGTACACTTGCGGTGAGTCACTGTCAAGTTTTTGGCGCCGTTGCCGGGGACTTGTCTTTTCTTTGTGTTTCTTAGTTATCTAGTTGACTCACTTGTTTGTTAGAAATTTTCTTCATTCTCAGGTACTTTGACTCCTGTGTATGCCCCGAACCCAACGAGGGTCTGAATTTCTCTACCACTCGGACATCACAAGAGCGGAAAGAAGTTTTCGAAAACAAAGACAAATGGCCGAGGAAGCAAGACAAGAACTTTTGAGACTTCAAAGAGAAAATGCTGAATTTCGTGAAAGGCTGGATGCCGTTGAAAACAATGCCAACAACAACAACAACAATGCTAACAATGGAAATGAAGAACCGCCAGTCGACATGCCAATTCGGGATCACTTTCAACCGATAATTGCTGAAAATTATCATGGCATTGCTCGTCCAAATGTACAAGCCCAGAACTTCACCATTTCACCCGGCTTAATCAATCTAGTGCAAAACAATCAGTATAGTGGACTACCGAGTGAAGATCCGAATCACCATCTTGTGAGTTTTCAAGAATTGTGTGATACAATCAAGATAGAAGGAATCACTCAAGATGCTATTAGACTCACACTCTTCAGTTTTCGTTGAGAGACAAAGCTAAAGCGTGGTTGCTTTCCACTAATTCCGAGATGATGACTACATGGAGTGAGGTTGCCCAACGGTTTCTAGTTAAGTTCTTTCCACCCGGGAAAGCTTCCAAGCTTCGGTCTGAAATTAGCAACTTCCACCAAAACGACTTTGAGTCTCTATATGAAGCATGGGAGAGGTACAATGAACTCCTTCGAAAATGCCCACATCATGGTTTTCAAGATTGGGTTCAAGTGGAAATGTTCTACAACGGTCTAACGGCACAAACTCGAACCATAGTGGATGCTACAGCCGGGTCTAACGGTCTAACTGCTCAAGATGCAAGAAGTCTATTAGATGATATGGCTTCTAATAGTTCTCAATGGCCATCGGAGAGAGCCGGGGACGAAGAGGTACTATTGAAGCGGATCAATTGACTCAGTTGCAAGCTCAAATGTCTGCTATGGCTAACATGATGTCCAAGATAGTTCCAAATCAAAGGCAAGATGCTCATGTGGCAAATGTTGAGTATTATGAACATGAACCGGAACCGACTCAAGTTCACTACGTGGCTCAAGGCAATGTTGGATATCGTCAACCACAACAAGGTGGTCAATATCGACCAAATGTGCAAGGAAATTATCAAGGAAATTATTCCTCTCAAGGTAATTACCCGAGGAATTACAATAATCAAGGGAACTATCAAGGTAATTACCAACCTCAAGGTAACTTTCATGCTCAAGATAACACGGGTGCACCAAGAGCTCAACCATACAAACCACCTTTTGAGAGGCGGAATCAATATGATGAAGGTCAAGCATCTACGGACCGAGTGACAAGAGTTGAAAGGGATAATGAGCAATTGAAGAGGGATAGTGAGGAAATGAAGAGACAACTCGCACAACTCACCGCTCAAATGGCTCAAATGACCAAGCGAGAGTTTCCAAGCAACACGGAAGTAAATCCCAAGGATCATTGCAAGGCAATCCATTTGAGGAGTGGAAAAGAGCTCCCGGAAAGGAAAGGAAGTGAAGAAGTAGTGGTTGAAGAACCAATTGTCATTGAGGAAGTGAGTAAGAAAGTGGTTCAAGACAAAGGAAAAGAGAAGATGGAAAGCATCCCGGAGGAGGACGAGCTTCAACCCAAAGTGGTGGTTCCAACACAACAACCACCACTTCCAAATATTGTATCCTCTCTCCCGTATCCTCAAAAATTTCAAAAGAAAACGGTTAATGAGCAATTTTCTAAATTCTTAGATATGCTTAAGAAGTTAGAAATCAATATTCCTTTGCTTGATGCTATTGACCAAGTGCCTAATTATGCAAAGTTTTTCAAAGATGTTTTGTCAAAGAAGAAGAAATTTGGGGATTTTGAAACCGTGTACTTATTGGAAAAATGTAGTGTTGAATTGCAAAGCAAATTACCACGAAAGTTAGCGGATCCGGGTAGCTTCACAATTCCTTGCATTATTGGAAATTCATGCTTTGACAAAGTGCTATGTGATTTAGGTGCTAGCATAAACTTGATGCCATTGTCCATATTTAATCGGTTAGGAATTGGGGAGGTTAAGCCATCCACTATTTGTTTGCAATTAGCAGATAGGTCCATCACCTACTCTAAGGGTATTGTTGAGGATGTGCTTGTCAAAGTGGACAAATTTGTTTTCCCGGTGGATTTTGTTGTCTTAGATATGGAAGAAGATCGGGAAGTCCCAATCATACTCGGAAGACCATTTCTTGCAACCGGAGGCGCAGTCATCAATGTTAAGGATGGTGAAGTTGCATTGACCGTAGGAGATGAAAAGGTGGTTTTCAATATTGTGAAGACAATGAAGCAACAAGATGATTTACCCACTTGCCACCGGGTAGACATTGTGGATTCATGTGTGGTAGAATTTCTTTCCTCTATTCTTCCACCAAATGATTACTCATCATGTCTAGATTTGCATGAATTGAATGATTTCGAATCTTCTTGTGTCGTGAATGTTGAGGAGATAACTCTTTTGAATGTCTTGATGAGGATGTTGATTTAGATGTGGAGAATGATGATGCATCGCAAGGTAGCTTTTCAAATGATTCATGTGGTGAAATTCATTGTGAAAATGACTTGAAAAATTTGGATGATAGTTCACATGTTGAAGTTGATGTTTTGGATGTGAATTTGATAGATGAAATTGAACAATCTGTGCCTAAGATAGAATTGAAACCTTTACCGGACCATTTGAAGTATGCTTTCCTAGGTGAAAATTCTGAATTTCCGGTAATTGTGTCGTCTTCTTTGAGTGAATTGGAGGAAAATAAATTGCTTGATGTGTTAAGGAAACACAAGTCAGCTTTGGGGTGGACCATTTCAGATATCAAGGGTATTAGTCCCTCGATTGTGACTCACAAAATTTTGATGGAAGAGTCTTATACTCCATTCATCCAACCCCAACGTAGATTGAACCCGGCCATGAAAGAGGTTGTAGAAAATGAGATTAAAAATGGTTAAAGGCGGGTATCATTCATCCAATTTCGGATAGTTCTTGGGTTAGTCCGACTCAAGTTGTCCCCAAATTAGGGGAATGACTATTGTGAAGGGTGATGATTTTGAGATTATCGCCACAAGAACTGTCACAGGATGGAGGGTATGCATTGATTACCGTAAGGTGAACAAAGCAACCCGGAAAGATCATTTTCCCTTACCCTTTATTGATCAAATGCTAGATAGAATTGCGGGACATGAATTCTATTGCTTTTTAGATGGGTACTCGGGATATCACCAAATTTCAATTGCACCAGAGGACCAAGAGAAAACCACATTCACTAGTCATTGTGGTACATATGCATTTAGGAGAATGCCCTTTGGTTTATGTAATGCTCCTGCAACTTTTCAACGGTGCATGTTTGTTATTTTCTCTGATATGATTGAAAAGTTCATGGAAGTCTTTATGGATGATTTCTCGGTTTTTGGTGATTCATATGATGTTTGTTTGCACAACCTTTCTCTTGTTTTACAAAGATGTCAGGAAACTAATCTCATTCTCAATTGGGAAAAGTGTCACTTCATGGTGAAAGAGGGAATTGTGCTGGGGCACAAGATTTCAAGAAAGGGTATTGAGGTGGATCGAGCAAAGACCGCTGCGATTGAGAAACTTCCACCTCCATCTAATGTCAAAGGAATCCGGAGTTTTCTGGGGCATGCCGGTTTTTACCGGAGATTTATCAAAGATTTCTCCAAGGTTAGCAAACCTCTTTGCAACCTTTTGGAGAAAGACGTGCCTTTCAAGTTTGATGAAGAATGTATGAAGGCCTTTGAGATATTGAAAGAGAAGTTGGTCACAGCTCCTGTTGTTGTAGCTCCCGATTGGTCACAACCATTTGAAATCATGTGTGACGCCAGTGACTATGCCGTCGGGGCCGCGTTGGGTCAACGAAGGGATAAAATTTTCAACATCATTTACTATGCAAGCAAGACACTTGACACGGCTCAACGGAATTACACAACCACGGAGAAAGAGATGCTAGCTCTAGTGTTTGCATTAGACAAGTTCAGGTCATACACAATTGGGACCAAGGTCACTGTTTTCACGGATCACGCCGCCATTCGCTACTTATTTGCTAAAAAGGATGCAAAACCGTGCCTTATTCGGTGGATTCTTCTTCTACAAGAGTTTGACCTTGAGATTAAGGATAAGAAAGGTAGCGAGAATGTGGTAGCGGACCACTTATCGAGGCTAGAGTTAGAGGACACGTCGGTGAGTGAACCCATCCAAGAAGCCTTTCCGGATGAGAAGTTGTTTAATGTTGAAGGCAAATTGCCATGGTTTGCCGACTTGGTGAATTTTCTTGTTACAGGCTTATTACCGCCGGACTTCTTACCTGGCCAAAAGAAAAAGTTTTTAAGTGAGGTCAAACATTACCATTATGATGAACCGTTATTGTTCCGACGGTGCGCCGATCAAGTCATTCGAAGATGTGTTCGGATGAGGAATTTACCAAGATTCGGAGCATTGTCATTCTATGCCCGCCGGAGGACATTTTGGACCATCTAAAAGCGCCGCGAAGGTGCTACAAAGTGGATTTTAATGGCCATCATTGTTTAAGGATGCGTACACCTATGTGAAGACTTGTGGTAGATGCCAACAATTGGGGAATATATCAAAAAGACAAGAGGGTCCACTCCAAAATATTTTTGAAGTAGAGTTGTTTGATGTTTGGGGAATGGATTTCATGGGACCGTTCCCGACTTCGTTGGGAAAATCTTATATTTTTGTTGCGGTGGACTATGTCTCAAAATGGGTAGAAGCGATTGCAACCACGACCAATGATGCCAAGGTAGTTGTGAAATTCATTAAGTCTAACATCTTCGCACGTTTTGGAGTCCCCCGTGCCATTGTGAGTGATGAAGGTAGTCATTTTTGCAACAAGCTCTTCACAAAATTATTGACAAAGTATGGTGTTCGGCACAAAATTACACTTGCATACCATCCTCAAGCAAATGGGCAAGCGGAAGTATCAAACCGGGAAATCAAGAATATCTTGGAGAAAACGGTAAATCCAACCCGGAAAGATTGGGCAATGAAGCTAGATGATGCATTATGGGCTTATCGAACCGCTTTCAAAACGCCCATTGGGATGTCTCCATTTAGGTTGGTGTACGGAAAAGCGTGCCATTTACCGGTTGAGTTGGAACATCGAGCGTTTTGGGCCATCAAGAAGTTGAACTTAAATTGGGAAGATTCCGCCGCTCACCGGAGCCTTCAACTTAATGAGCTTGATGAGTTTCGTACGGAAGCATACGAGAACTCCCGGATTTACAAGGAGAAAACGAAAAGATGGCATGACACTCGTATTGAGAAGAAAGAAATCCGACCGGGTCAACAAGTGTTATTGTTTAACTCCCGCTTGAAGCTCTTTCCAGGGAAGTTGAAATCAAGGTGGTCCGGGCCTTTTACGGTGTCAAATGTTTTTCCGTGGGGTGCCATTGAATTGAGAGGAGTTAGTGGTGAGCCATTCAAAGTTAACATTCAAAGAGTGAAGCCTTACTTTGGTGAGGAAATCCGGAAATTGGCCAACCTCTCTTTGGCCGATCCCAACCCATGACAAAGTCCGAGCTCAAGAACGTCGAGCTAGCAATGATTAAACCAAGCTATCTCGTATCCTTTATTAACCTTAAAGTAAATAAGATACTTCGGTAAAGTAAATTTTGACATTAATGCATTTAGGATGATATTGGATGGAAATGTTTTGGAAAAGTGTTTTGGAGAAATATATTGTTGCAGGTGGAAGAAAGTGGAAAAATGGAGATTGTTGAATGGAAGGATTAGGCGTAGTAGGTTCAAAGTGATTTGAGTTGATCACAAGGTGATCGCGATTTTCAGCCCAATAGAGCTTTTGCCTGGCTTTTGGATGATCACCCGGTGATCACCTCAACTCAGGATTTTGAAAAAGGAGGCTTGAGTCCCTGTATTTTAGGTGATCACCTGGTGATCACCAGAGGTAAGTGTTCCAAGGGGTTTGAGGTGATCACCTAGTGATCACCAGATTTTTGGTCCACTACTGCTTCAGCCCCTGTATTTTCGATGATCACCTGGTGATCACCAGATTCGTAATCAAAAAGGGCAGCGAGAGTGGATGAAGCAGCAGTTTGATGCCCTCATCTCGACGAGGATGTTTAGCAGGAGACCTCGCCCGTCGGCTGCAGCTACTACTTCAGCACCACATCCCGCTTCGCCTCCACCCCAGGATCCGGATTCATAGACAGTCTCTCTCTCTCCATTTTTCAGACTTCATAGACAGCTTGCTTACTTTTGCTCCTCCCAACATTGAGGCAATGTTTAGCCTAAGTGTGGGGGTTAGTACGGTTAGTACATTTACTTGATGAACTCGTATTTTGTTATTCCTCTAACCCATTTATCTTTTGTTGCCTTGTGTGTTTATCTTCGTTAGTTGGTGCGCAAAAAGGAGCGAAGACTCCTCATTTCTCTATCTCCTTTATTTCTCACTCAATCAAAAAGGGCGGTATCACTTTTCTTATCCCTTTCGTTAGTTGAATGTTTCATTGAGCATTTTGCCATGATTGATTGAGGATGAATGATAGCCCGAACAATGTGAACATTTGAAAGTTTGAATTTTGATGCTTGAAACTTGATGTGAGGATAGTTTAAATGATGTACCACATTTCCAGGAGAAAGAGCTGATTGTATATGATGTTTGTTACATGGAAATGGTACATCAAAGGACAAAGAAAGCCCACAACTTGGAGATTAGAGTGAACTCGAATAAAGGGCGGTACTTTTGTTTCAATACTTTGTCGTGAGCATGACGTAATATTTTGGCCTCTTAAGTGTGTTTGACACTAAGTGTGGGGAAACTGAACCTTGAACTTCTTGAATTGCATGTCCTCCCGTGCATTAGGTAGATTCACGTTTTACTTCAGTGTTTATTACTTTATTTTAGAATTAGTAGCATATAGACATTAGGTGGCATTTAGGACCTGATGCCCCCAATGAATTGAGTTATGGCTAAGAACCTGTATTGATAAATATGCAAAAGATCTTTTGGGGTAAAGAACTTTATTCTCATGCTTCAAATAGAAATTTTAACCATGTCAGATTGAGTGCCAAAATGTTTCCAATGCATGAAATTTGAGTGAATTGATCGTTCTTGAGAGCATCTTGCTAAGTGTTCGAGCTAGAACTTGCTTGTTTGGAACCATTGCAAACCTACAATTGTTGTATGTTAAGTCGGGACGATGATGGCAATTTAGGATGAGCCTATATTCCCAAATAGCCAACCTAAGCATTATTACCATTAGATAAACCTTTTTGAGCCTAAAGCCTGGATTCTTTGATCACCCACATCATGAGCCTTTCCTTTCTCTATATTACCTTCTTGTCCATGAAACATTTTGAGCATTTTATTTTGGGCATAGGTATAAAGAAAGTGTGTCGGGGCCGTGGTGTTCAAATTATGAGTTTGGGGGAAATTAATTGTTGTGCTATGTTGAAAGTGAGCAAATAGTGAGAGAGGATCCTGGAAAAGTTTTGTGCCTTTACTAAAAAAAAGAAGAGAAAAGCAAAGAGAAGTTTATGAAAGTAAGAAAAAGGCATTTGTATTTATGGTTTATACCAAGACTTGTCTTTTTGTTGTTAAAGGAGTTCGGGTGTCAAAAGTGGTGTGTCGCTAAAAGAAAGGGGGCAGAGTAATTTTGGGTATTGTTGTACATTTCATGCATTAGTTGCCCCGGTGTTTGTAAGCTCAGAATGTTTCATATAAGCTCCACCAATGATAACCTCCAACCGAAACCCATTCTCACCGAGCCAGGCCTCATTACAACCTTAATGAAAGACCATCTGACTGGTAAGACATACAACCTTCCTTCGGGGAGTCGAGTAGAGGAGTTTTGGTTCACTTGCAAGCTTATGGATAGAAGACATTTGGCGAGATCACTTTGCACACATGCACACCCTCTTTCGAGCCAGAGAGAAACACTGAGGGAGAGACCCTCTATTTTTGGGATTGAGAATAAATTTTTGAGAACTGCTAGATCGTTGGCATATTTATTAATGATTGTTACTAAGCTAAAACTCAATTCCAGCGGATATTGGTACACATGCATGTAGATAAGATTTGCTAGAGGACAAGCAATTGCTTAAGTGTGGGGTATTTGATAAGGCCATTTTATGTTATAATTTTGAGGAAGTATTTAATGGATTAAATTGAAAATTGAATTGTTCTCCTCATAAAATTATTGATTTTGGCACTTCAGGATATTTTGGGGCAAGATGTAACAAAAGAAGAAACAAGAGGATCAAAACAAGGGAAATTTCGTGTTCTGGTGATCACCTGGTGATCACCTAAAAGGCAGGAGCTCTCAGTCCATCGCCTGGTGATCACCAGATGATCACCTAAAAGGCAGGAGCTCTCAGTCCATCGCCTGGTGATCACCTGATGATCACCTAAAAGGCAGGAGCTCTCAGTCCATCGCCTGGTGATCACCTGGTGATCACCTAAATTGCAGAGAGTCTCAAGCTGAAGCGAGTTGATCACCCGGTGATCACCTAAAATCCAGAGATGAATGAGTTGATCACCCGGTGATCACCTAAAATGCAGGGAGCATCAAGTTGCAGAGTACTGAAGTTGGTGATCACCTGGTGATCATCACGCCAGGTGATCACCAGGTGATCACCTGGCTTCGGGAATCAATCTTGACCGTTGATTTCTTTAATGAATCAATCCTAGCCCTTGGTTGCCAACATGCCCTACTTAAAAGAGAAGCCCCATTTCAGCAGAGGGCATCGTTCATATTTTGCAGCAGCCAACATTTTCTTCATCACTCATCACGCACAAACAAGATTTGGAGGAACTCCACCATTTGAGGCTTGATTTCTTCACCTCTTTTAGATTAGAGCTAGGGTTTTCTTCCATTTTCTAAGTAGAATCTATTTCTTAGCTCAGATTTAGTTGATTTCTCTTGCTTCATCCTCATTTGAGATTTGTTCATCTCACACTCATTTTCACTCTAGAGCATGGGTTTCTTTCATTGCTCTCCATTTATGCTCTTCATTAGCATGGGTAACTAATTTCCTATTATCTCTTAGGAATTTGTAAAGCTTGGATTATGGGTATATAATATTTTTGATGAATGGATATTGTTTGAAAATTTATGTTTGTGTTCTCTGAAATTATTGATTAAATACCTTGAGAGAGGATTAATCTTGGTAAAATTAGACTTAGACATAAGCTAATTTTATTAGATCGTAGAGAATGCATGTTAGGTTAATTATTGAATGAGAGTTCATAATTAACCTAGGAGGAAAATTGATTAATTCATAATAAATTAGGATGCAAGACATTGTGGCTAATTTATCTCTAAACACTCTTGAGAGAGGGGTTTAGACCAAATGTATTTTCCTACATAAATCCGAATAATATCCATGAATGTTTATGAGCCCTTTTATAATCCATATACCCATGATCCAAGTGGAGCAAACTTCCTAGGAGATAACTTCATTAATCGGTTAATTAAATCCATCCGTCTCCATTTAGTCTAATTTAATCAATTTAGTCCCTTTTATTTAAGATAAGCTAGTATTTGGAACACTTAGAATTAAAAGTCCCTGTGGTTCGACCCGGTACTCCCGGATATATTACTTGCGACCACCGTACACTTGCGGTGAGTCACTGTCAGCAAAGAAAAAGGAAATACAAACACGCAGCAGATAACCCACATATGCTCAACCAATGCAAATAAAAAATATGCAATGCACATAAGCAGAATTGTTAGTATAACATACAGACACGCTCTGAAACGATAGTCCACTCTGGCCCAACCAAGTAATGAACTACTGCAGACACATGAGTCTGGTACCAGCTCGGGGTAGCTAACCCCATCAGAACACCACCCCCGTAGGAGTTGAATCAGAACACCACCCCGAAGGAGTTGAATCAGAACACCACCCCCGTAGGAGTTGAATCAGAACACCACCCCCGTAGGAGTTGAATCAGAACACCACCCCGTAGGAGTTGAATCAGAACACCACCCCCGTAGGAGTTGAATCAGAACATCAGCATCTTCGAGTCCTCGCACCTGCACACCAATGCCTATCCCGACTGACCAAGTTTGGGTATCCTCGGGCCACCCTCAATCCAAACTCAGCCTCGGTACACCCAGACACGCATTTCATAACATAATCTGAAATGCAGAATCGAGAGCAATACTGAAACCCTTACCGAACTTTACTGACTTTGCGGAAGAATCCCGGGGCAAACCCGACTGTCGGGCAGAAGTGCGGCCGTATCACAACTAAAGTCCCGCACTATGTTGCAACTGCATATCAAAGCTGAACAACCACTCTGAAAACAAGGAGAAGACATGCTCACATACAAGGAAACACAAAGATCAAGTCCCCTTTTGAACCCTAGAGAATTCGGCCCAAGCATGATGAAGAACACAAGTTACCAAAACTTGTTTTTCTTCTGAGATTTGAACTAATCACACCAAGCCGACCATGAATCCAACTTTACCTCAAGAAAACGCATTGATTAAGGATGAAAGAACACCTACTTGCTTGGTAGCTTATTCATAGCCATAAAGAACACCATGGAGAAGAAGAAGAAGAAGCCAACCTTGTGATAGAGAAGAAATGAGGTAAGGTGTTACCAATTTCCATGTTCTCTCTTTATATACTCTTCACCATTTGGCACACCTCATGCTTGCTATCTATGACTCACCATGCCATGTACACACCCACACACCTTAGTCACCATGCCAAGTACACACCCACACACCTTAGTCACCATGCCAAGTACACACCTACACACCTTAGTCACTTGCCAAGCACACACACACCTTAGTCACTTGCCAAGCACACACACACCTTAGTCACTTGCCAAGCACACACACACCTTAGTCACTTGCCAAGCACACACACACCTTAGTCACACACCAAGCCAAAATATGCCTAAGTGGCTATGTGTCATCTTGTACCAACTTAACCCAAGCAAATTCCGTCGTGTGTGCTTACTATCCCGACCAATTAATCCCGTCATATGTGCTTGCTCGATTACCTCCACAATAATCATCTCGAGTCATAAAATACCATATACCCTTGGCGCCATCAAATTTTCCATCCCGAGCCCCGAGTGTCGCCCGAGAACGAACGTCCCGACCCCGAAAAATATTTTCCACGGAAAGCTGCAAGGGACTCGTGCGACCTCAAATATACAAGCATTCCCAATAATGTTACTCGAAACGATCCGAGAGGAATCGACCAACAGAAAACATGTCTCGCATGTTTGGAACGAAGCCCCGAACACGAAGTCACCACCCACTAGGGGTGACTATAACAAAATGAATGGGGAGTATGAGGTTAAGGAGTCTAACCTCCAGAAGTACTACGAAGCTTTCAAAATTGGCATTCCGTAAAGACTATAAATAGAGAAGATCCCGAGAGCACTCAATTCCGAAGCTGATCAACTCTCGATGTCTTCTTCTTATGATGAAGAAAGAGAAAGACCTTAGCTCAACCATCTTCGAATACTTAACATCACTTCGGGATGGAGAACACCTTATTGGAAGTATTTGTCTGAAGGAATACTCCCGGAAGACCCACTTGAAGCTACCAAAGTGAAGAGAAAAGCAAGTTTATCATCGTAGGAAACGACCTGTATCGAAAGAGTTACTCTTTGCCTATGTACAAATGTATTGGGGAGGAAGAAACCGAAGGCATTTTAAGGGAAGTACACGAAGGAACGTGCGAGTCACATATCAAGTCTGAAGCACTAGCTGCGGTAATACATAGGCAGAGATAATTCTGACCGAAATTGAAGGAAGAAGCCACGAAATTGGTCAACAAATGCAAGAAGTTTCAGGAGCACGCCCCAATACAACGAGTTCCTTTAGAGTATGTGAGATCCTCTGATTACCCAATACCTTATTCTGATCACCCCGAGCGAGTGGTGACTTTGGTGTTCCGGGGCTCCGTTTCAAGCATGTGGGTCATGTCTTCGGGTGGTCAGACAGCTCCCAGACCTTTTCTGGGTATCATTCTCGGGAATCCTTTCATATTTGAGGTCGCACGGGTTCCCCGAACATTTCCGCGGAAAATATGTTTCCCGGAGCGGGACTTGTCTCGGGACGTTCAATAAGCTCGGTAGCTCTACTGGGACCTCGAAAAAGGGAACCGTCAGCATATTTGGGATCGTACGAACATTCCGCATCTTTTTACGGAGTATTTCGTTTTGGGACGGGATGTTCGTTTCCGGGCGACACCCGGGGCTCGGGACGAAAAACCCGGGGCTCGGGATGAAGGTTTTGTGACGGCCTTGGTGTAAGATGTGCTATGGCTCGGGACGGGTAATATGGTGATAACCGAGCAAGCACACACGACGGGAATTTAGGTCGGGCAAGCACGCGCACACGTCGGGAGTTACTCGGGTGAAGTTGGCGCGGGATTACACGCAACACTTGGCAATTTCAAATTTTTGGCTTGTGTGTGAGCCACCATGGTGAGTAAGGGTGATGACTAAGGTGCTTAAAGGACAAGTGTCCTTATGACTCATTAAAGAGGAGGTATTTAAGGAGAAAATGAGAAGAAAAATCATTTTGGCTATTTCTTTCTTCTCCCATACCATCCGCCATCTTCATCTTCTACCTCTCTAGTGTTCTTCATGCAAGGGTTTAAGGAAGGCTGAATCTTGATACTAAGCTTGAGGTAAGCTTCTTTCCTTCTTGGTTTAGTAAGTTTGGAGCATGATTTGTGGGAGAAAAGAGCATTGAAACCGATTTTGGTGTTAACTCCTTGCTACATGTTGTGTTGATCTTCTTGCTTCAATCTTCTAGTATGTTGTTCTTGGTAAGAAGAAGTGTAGGAATCAAGGTTTAATTTGTGGAAGAACACCATGGTTAGAAAAACCCTAAGTAGCCGAAATCTAGGTTGAATTCTAAACCTAGTGTATGGTTGTGTTCTTGAATCATGCTTGTGATATGTGGT
Source organism: Stellera chamaejasme (assembly GCA_024586325.1). Taxonomy (NCBI): domain Eukaryota; kingdom Viridiplantae; phylum Streptophyta; class Magnoliopsida; order Malvales; family Thymelaeaceae; genus Stellera; species Stellera chamaejasme. The sequence goes on along the minus strand of CM044979.1, from coordinate 15,793,591 downwards.
TCCTAGCATGATTCTAAGGTGTTGTATGGATTCAATTTGAAGGTAAACATGTTGGGTAAAAATTACCCAATTTGGCCAAATTGTTCATTAGGGTTGAGTTTGATTTTGGGTGATTAGGGTGAGAAGTGTTGGTAAGCATGCTTGAATTGTGTAATTGGTGAATTAAGCATGTGGTTGGAACCTTAATTGGTTTGGATTGAAGTTTGGTGAAAAAGAGAGGTGTAGGCCGAATTTCAAAGGAAGGGTTTTGGGTGTGTTTGTGTTGTGTTTGGGATTGTTTTGGTAGTGATTTGGTATCGGGAATGGAAGTAGGTAACTAACTTTCGGGAATTATGGACAATACCGACCTACTTGCTTGTTGGCGGGGTAAATGTTGGGAAAGTGTGTTTTGAATGTTTGGTTGTGCTTATGGGTGGTTAGATAACAATGTTCTAACTCGGTTTGGGAAACCGAGCTTTCTGTGGAATTTTGCGGGATAGTGCGGGATTGTGCGGGATTGGTTTCCGGGGGTCTATTTTGGTGATTTCTGACTTGTGTGTGGTTGTTCAGCTTGATTCAGCAGTGGTGGAGTAGTGCGGGACTTCAAAAGTCACACTACCACGTTTCGGGCCGGGAGCCGGGATTTTCCCGGGATTTTGCTGCGGAGCGGTTTTTGTGAGGTAAGGGTTCAACTTCTCTCGTTATGCATTCTAGGAGGGATTACATGTATATCGGGGTTAGTTGAGGCGGGTTCCGGGTTGAGGACGGTGGTCCGGTGATCCGAGACCGATCATATGGTAAGATATAGTTTGTTACGCTTCAAGGCCGGGATGGTCTTGGAGACCTCGGTTCCTTATCTTACGTATATCTCGCACTTTGGGTGCTAATATTCTGCATATACCTTACGGTATATTCTGTTCTGTGATGAGACCCGGGATGGTCTTGGAGACCACGGGTGCTCCTTGGATTGGTTGTGTCTGCACTGGGTGCTGACATTCTGTATATACCCTGCGGTATATTTCTGTGACCCTACGACAGTTAAGGGGATCGCGACCCCAGCTGGTACCATGCTTCTGTTTCTGACCTCTTGGAGAGGGCTGTCGTTCTGTTGATTTTTATTTTAAGGGTCATTCTGGCGGTCTGCACCGCATCCTTCGGGATTCTGTCTAACCCCGTCTTTCGGGAACGTCCTCCGGGACTCTGACTAACTCTGATCAATACTTATAACTATTTCTATATATGTGTTTTTTTGTTTTCTTTGTTTTGCAGGTACGACACACTAGCACCTTTTTGCAAACTGTATCTTACCTCAGCCCTTACTGGGTCCTCCCGAGGACTCACCCCTTTCTGTTTACCACCTTTCAGGTCAGCCTGATAAGCAGCTAGCGGACTAGAGATCCGCGGTTCTTTATGTTTGGGAATCAGGTATCGACAGTTCCAATACGGAACTTCTGTTAAGTTTTAGGGATAGTCTCGGTAGAGGTTTTAGTCTGCTTTCTGATTTCGGGATTATGGGTTTTACCGTTAACTGACTTCTCTCTTCTGTTGGTGTGTTAGCAGCAGCAGCGGTACTTGCGGAGATCTTCTGATCTTGGAGTTTCTTCTAGATCCCGCTTGTAGGTATTCTGAGGTTTTCTTGGTCGGCTCTGTAGGTGTATATGCATGCATGTCATCTGTCTGATCATGCCATGTATCTTAGATACATTCTCGCTTCTATGTTTCTGTTTGACTTGAATGTTCGCCATGTCGGTTGAGGCGGGACCCAAAATGTGTTCATATTGGTATATATCGGATGGTTTACGTATCTGGATGTTTTTGTGAATGTTATTCCCATGAACTGCATGTTTGGTGATGGTCGGGTGCTCACCCATTTCAGTGGGTTGGGGCTCGCCATGGATAGCTAGGGTTTATATTGTATACTTGCCGTGTTTGAGTTTTGTAGGTTGCGGGTCGTAACACGACCAATAAGTTGTTAAGTGAGCAAAGTGTTCTCAGGCACTGGGCCTTCGAGAACGAGACTTTGCGGGCCGGGTCATGGGACCACTACACATAGCGGATTTCGGTTGGACCGTTTCCGCGGTTTCTGTCGCAGCTTCCGCTTCGCCCTAGGTGCCTCTAGGCAAGGGGGTGCGCCTTGCACCATTCGGCCAAAGGGACATGTCTCATGTCCCATGGGCCGAATGGGCATAGGTTTCCAAAATCGGTAAGATTCAAGGTATTGGTTGAGTTATTTGGTTGAACCTTCATGTTCTTTGAACTTAGAACATGGAAGAAATTACTCATCCTTGTCTTTCTTTGTTTGGCCGAAACTTCAAGGACTCTTTGGTGGTGGATTTGTCTCAACTCCTACTCATCCTAAGCTAAGCTACAAGTATTATCAAGGTGAGGATCCTCCTTGGTAACTTTTATGAATTTGGTTCATGGATGACTTTGATCTTCAAGTATGTTGTTGGAAGTATGATGAACATACTTTGTTCTTGAAGGCCGAATTATTGGATGTATTTTTGATGAATGTTTTGTTGAAGAAAGTTGTTGGAAAGCATGTTATAAGTATGTTTAACATGATTTTAAGTTGTTGGAATGAGTTAGGATTTATTTGGTGAGTTTTGGTGAAGAGGCCGAAATGTTGATGATGATTCTGATGAATTTGTGAAGTTGAAATGTTGAAGAAAGTAGTTAAATCATGTTTTGGTGAAGAAGATGTGATTTAAGTGGTTAATGTACAAGTTTGGAAAGTTTAAAATGAAAGATGGCCGAATGTTTAAGGGTGTGGCCAAGTTAAAGAAAAGATAGCCACTTAAAGTTATGGAATTAATTATGGACACTTTAAGTATAAAGTTGTCAATTTCTGCAACTCTGAAGTTTTGGGCAAGATTGCAAACTTCTGAAAAGTTGGAGGACTTAAGTGGTAATTTTGGATAAATTCCCAAAGTAAGGAACTTTAGTTAATTAACTAGTGTTATGTTGTGTTTCTGACTGGCAGATTAAATCTGCAATTTTGTGGATACTTATGTGGAGCGTCTGGGGGCCACAGTAGATTATCCATTTCTGCTAAGGTAAGGGGTTTAGCTTTCTTAATAAGCGATGCAGTTCAACTCATGTGTCTTAGGTTACTTAAGGGCTAGTACTTGGGTCGACGGTGGGGCCCAGTGACTCCCGGGGCTAGTCACATGGTACATAGCGGTTTGCAGGTTTTATTATTATTCTAACTTCATGCTTATCGGGGGTCGATGACGGACCCACTCTCTGTTATAGTTTTCTAGACTTATGCTATATCGGATATGCTTATCGGGGGTCGACGATGGACCCATTTTTCTGTTCTATGTCGGCTTTATGCCACTAACTATTCTCGATTAGGGCAGATCATCCCTCGCTGGTACCATGCATTACGATTCCGATAATCGGTGTGAGCTTTACAAGCCGCCGTAGGTGTCGTCCCGAGGTCTGGGACCACTTGTATGGGAAAGTACCACCAGTCCGACGGGACTTCTGAGCATCATGACATTTGCATATCATATTCCTGTTTATACTTAAGGTTGTATTATCTGCTAGTTCATTGCATACTAACCTTTTATGCAGGGAAAAAACGTTTTTAAAAGTTTTCTCGTTATCGTACCTGCCCCTTTACGGGTTCTTTCGAGAACTCACCCCCACATATTAAACATTTTCAGGGGATCCTGGCAAACGACCTGCGGAGTAGATCTCCCGCAGTGATCGTTCTGCATTCTGTATTTTTGAGAGGTATATTTCTGATTAAGTTTGGGGGTTATTCTCGTTAGATCCTTTCTGTGATCTGTCGGTTAAATTTACACGTTTAGTCTGACATTAATTTCTCCTGTTTATGTTTAGCAGCAGTAGCAGTTGTAGTTAGCGAGGTATAATCCGCTTTATGGCTCGGCTCTGTAGGCGTAGTATGCATATTAGATACATTTAGTATTCTGATATACTGGACTGTATATTATTCGTGTGAAGTTTCCGACCCTACGAAGAGGGCGGAACTCCTTCTGCTTGTACTACTTATTATCTGCTTTCTGCGCGCGCGATATTCTATAAAATCACTAACGTGTTTCGGGTGCAGGCTTAGGACTAGTAAGACGTCTTAAAAGCGGCAAACACGTATTAACCTTAAACTTGAAGGAAAACGCGTTTAAGGGACGGGTTTCGTGTCCGAACCCTTTTAAGAGAAATTCTGTATTCACCCACCGCCGATACTTCCAACTTCCGTAACAAAGACGCTTCTGCCAGCCTTCCCATACTTCCAACTTCCGTAACAAAGACGCTTCGCCAGCCTTCCGGGCGGTGGGGTAACACCATTTTCTCTACCGTTCAAAGCTGGAGCACTTATCCCAATCGAAGTATCCAATCCATCTCTCTGGGCAGAGGTATTCAAGAAAAGGCAAATGAACAAGGTCCGAGGAAAAACTTAGATCTTCTCGAATGAAAGAGGGAAGAAGTCGAACTTAGGAGAAAAGTATTTTAGCAAAGGACAGCAGCTTCAGCCAACTCGAAAGTAAAGACAAAATATATTAAGGTTGGAGATTTAGTTCTAAGGCAAACAAATTTAGATTCCTAAAGGCCTAAAGAAGGTGCATTCGCCCTGAACTACGAAGGACCATTCGAGGTAGCATGTGAAGAAAGAGAAGGAGTCTACAAGTTATTAGATCCTGAAGGTAGAGAGTTAGCTAACTCGTACCATTCTGAAGCACTTAGAAAATACTATGTGTAACGTTGAATACTTAATAAAGTCTTAGAAGCATTCAGGAAAAGGATGTAGGTTTCACGACCGAATCTCTATAAAAACAAAATGTGCACAACACTTGGAAAACAAGAATTCATTGAGATATCCCGAAGGGCAATTTACAGAAATCCCGAAGGACAGTACACAAATCAACAAAAGAAAAAACGCTACGGGAAGGAAAATCACTGGGTTGAACTGCCCGGTGCTTTTAGAAACTTCTACCTGCACCAAGAAGGGACCACTGGGCATTCACCGGTGTTGTTGAGCCCTAAAAGGTCAACATGTGGGTTCCGCTCCGATTCGCTTCTAGGCTAGGCAGAAACCTTGATCGAATTTCTCGATTGCCATGCCCACAGCCTTCCTTGGCCGCATCTTTATAGTCTTCCAGCTCTTCCTAAAGGTCCTTAAGTTCCTTTTCCGCATGAGTCTTCAAATTTAAAAATCAACCTCAAGGTCCTTCTTCTACTTCTCGAGGTATGCAACTTTCTTTCGAAGGTCATCCTCTGTATTCAGTGAGCTTCAACTGTACTTAGGAAGGCAAGCTCGGCCTTAGCCGATTGACTAGCAGCTAGAGTGGGAAGATCTCCCGAACACCTTCTTTGGGAAGGGCCAGCATAGGGAGCTCGTGGTCCGGGATGCCCAGTGTAATTGCTCATAGTGGAAAAATCTCTTGATCGTCTCAATCGATTAAATTACGTCAGAATTTGAATGAGTTTTGCCATTACATCTAGGGCATTGGTAGCCCTTTGGTTAGCCTCATTTCGGGTAGAGTCTATCCTCCGGACCACTTGCGAGACCCACCCGGAGAGGCACTTCATTGTCAAACAAAACCGAATAAGAGTTAAAAATAACAAAAAGGGACGAAAAAGGAAGTAGAAAGCATGAAGTTCATCTGGGAGCCAAGGACATTAAGCCTTGAAGTAGCCACTACTAGGTCCGGGTATTGGTGCTCGAGACAGTCCATGGCCCGGGCGGTGGAGATCCCATTCCACAATTCAGGGGCCATCTCCTTGGCATCTTCTTCATCCATGACGTTTTGGTCCTCATGGATCAACCACCTTAGCTTCAGAGGGATTAGGTCAATCCAGCTTGCTAGCAAGCTCGGCATCACGTTACGACTGCCTTCTCCTAGGCCTCCTCCGATTCGAACCTAGACAGCAAAAGTGAGTTTGAGCTACATCATGAAATGGATTGTCTCCAAATATTTGGGAAAGGTTCCCGAAGATGTTCCAAAAGAACAAGTTATTCAGAGATACTTTCATGTTACCTAAGTTGAAGCCCGGAGGGAGGCTGCCTGTGGCCTGCTCTTCGATATCGCTGTTGCCTTGTACTTCCTCCGGAGACGACGCTTCTTGTCAGGAGAAGGACTTGCTCGATCGTAAGCATCAAATAGGTCCTCAAAAGTGGTGTCTATATCCTCCAGATGCACAGGAGAATGGACGTCGGAAGGATTGGAGGAAGGAGCAACTTCAGGGGCATCACCCTTGTCATCCCTCTTTCTCTTCTTTGGTTCTCTACCGGAAGCTTGGAGGGGCCAGCCTTGGAGGATTTACCCTTTTGGGCATCCTCAAATAACTCGTAATGTTCACCTTCGGGGCCATCTCTGCAGAAAAGAAAAAGACAATTATTTAATACAAAATGAATGCAAAATAACGCAATGAGAGAGGTAGAACCTTGAAAAAATATCGTGTGATATGTCACCACTGGAGACACCGGATCGAGCCATGTCTTGTGCAGGTTGGGGGCTTCCTTTAATACCAAGTCACCTTGGATGTGTCTCAAGTGTGATAGAACTCCTGGATTATCAACCTTCAATATATCGGGAATGGAAATAATTCAGGTAGCTCATCCCGAACCAATCCACTAGACGTCGAAGCTTATCTAAAAAATTATTGAAATTATCCCGAGCCCCTTCTAACTTCAAAACTTCGTAGGCCTCTTCACATCAACCAGATTACCAACTTTCTGAATGTTCTGGAGGTTCCATGATGCATCAGTCTCCACGTAAAAGAATTCCCCATGCCATCTCTTCCTACTCGAAGGCAAGTTCCGATAAAATTGAATTTCAGCATTTAATTCCCTCGGGCCCCAGTAGTAGAAGAAGTTGTAGGGACTCAGTATTATTTTTAGAGTTTCAAAAATATTGACATCATTGGCTCCATGCCGAACACTATACACAACACGACGAAGGCATTTATGTGACAATAGGTGATCGGGTGTGTTGGTTGATCGATAAACCGTGAGATTTTGCCAACTCCTGGTCAAAAGGGTGTGGGGAAACTAAGACCGTACTCCAGTTGACACCTAAAAACTACCAGTAGCCAAAACCTGGCTCTTAAACAGGGCATTCGGGCATTGGCACCCTTGTCTTAATTGTTCGGGCGGGAAGAAGTCGGCCTGCCACTTCCTTATTAACTCCGAGTTGCCTTTCTCCGTAAGTATTCCACCTCGGACTACCATTTATCAAGGATGGGCCCACTAGTTTCTAAAAGAGCTCCGGTATTACGAGAGATAGACAGCTTAAGATAAGTTGGGGTTATTCTCCTATTTTTTGAAAATCAATAATACTTTGTATTGGAAGGACGAGACAACTCAAGAATAGTGAGTCTCAAAAGTTCATGAGTTACCTTGGATGGGAAGGAGAGGGAGAGGGCAAGAGCAAAGATACAAGAAATTATAAGTAGTTTCTAATAGATCCAAGTGGGTTGATCAACCACTCCCCCAAGATACCGAGGATTTCTTCCTTTTGTTTGAGATCCAAAGATAAGATAGGTATTGAATTGAATAAAGCCATTCACCTTTGGATTCAACTTTGTTGTTATGCACTTTGTCATTTATAATCTACCAGATTTTCCAAGCTGAAATTCTTTGAATGGCACATTCCAACCCTTGCTTTGCTGATTGTTCATGTTCGGTTGGAGAGAACTCTTTCCAAGATCGAGCAAGACAAATAAACCAAAGGGCTAAGTTAAGGCTGCAATAAGAAAAAATGAGACCTCCAAAGAAGACGAAGCTACCGGGCAGCTTGAGAGACAATGCTTGATAGCCTCATTCCTTGACGGTTCGGGCTCCCAGATCCTTGAAGGGATGTTGTAGTGTTGAGAACGACAATCTGTAGCTCCGGAATAATCTGCAAGAGGTGAAAAGGAATACTCAGGAGGAGAAAGAGGAGTGGGGGTGTGCCTCCGTTTGACACGTGGTGTCTCGGGGCTGAGCCTCCATTTGAGACGACGTTTAAATGCTGTCTCCGGGGTGATCGTATAAATACCCCCTTCTCTTTGCAATCTCTCCTTGTTCAAAATTTCATTTCACCGCTTTTCGTATTCTTGCTACTTCCCCTGCGCTCGTTTTTTATTCCTGATACTCCTTTCTTGTTGTTTCTTTGTGTTCGTGTCTTTCCATCGTTCCGGTTGCTCTTGCATTTGTTCGTCTTCATTTTCATGACCTTAGGTGAGAGTCTAGTTTCTAGTCCTCTGCACATAAGGTGTTCGATGAAATGCCTTCATGACGCGAAACCGACAAGTGATCTAGATGCACCCATGTGCAACCTTGAGGATCCAAGAGCTCACATGCCAAAAGAAGAGGTCATTGGCTTTTGTGACACTTCCACCTTCAATGAATCAAATGATAAGGATCAGCCCAGAGCCAAATATCAAGATCCATTCATTGTTCTTGGAGGATCAACTACAAAAAGGCAAACCAAGAAGGCAAAGAACATTCTCAACCTGTTGATGGACAGTTTTGAAAGCTTGAGGAGCAAAATGAACATATTCTTGGAGATGAAGGAAATATCCATACACTCAATTCTTGGACTAAAGCCCATCTAAATACTATGGTTCAAGACTCACAAGCCCGGATTCAATTGGCCATATCAAATGCCAAGGAAAGCCATAGTTCACGAAGTTCTCAACTGTTGAGATTCCAGCTGGCGCATTCAATGCACTTCAAAGGTTTCCAAGCATTCACTCATCATCAATGGCGACCTTCAGCAGCCTTGAGGACTCAAGAGTCATCCAAAATCATCCAGAAACCATTGGTGAAGAAGGAGTTACAAGCCTTGAAGCCCCTCCATCAAGAGCACTTAAATGAGGATCATTTACTCCTCATTTATTTGGCCAAAACTCATCCCTCATCTTCTAGCTCGAATTTTTATCATTTTATTTCAGTTTTCAGAGTTGTTTTGGCTAGGTCTACCCATTAGCTAGCCTAGAATAATTTTTAGAAATAATTATTTTAAATTCCCATATTTACATCTCCTTTAATTTCCATCATTAAGAATGGAGATGAAGGGACTTGTCAATTGATTTAGAATTCCAACTTCCTTGTCCTATAAAAGGAGGTCTAGGTGTTATTTGCAAGACAATTCAATCATCAAATATATTTCACCTTTTTTCCTTGAAATTGAGAGTGATTCTCTTTTCAACCTATCTATATTTTCCACTCAATTCTTGTTAAGTTTTCTTTACAAGTCTACTAAGACCAATATTGTCTTCTCATTGGAAGAAGGAGGTGTTGGCCCCATCTACATTCCCCCACAATTTTGGCAACGAAGGCTTTCTTTGTCTTGGACCGTTTTTGGTATCAAGAAGGAGGAGTCGCCAAAGGCATAACACCATCTTTGCCTGGGCAAGGATCCAGGAGGAGTTGGCGGCCATATCCGTTCGTTTCACAAGCTTCCGCATCGTTTTGCTTTGTGCATTTCGGATCTGTCAACTTTGTTGACATTTTCGCCTCATCAATCATACCTACCCCGTGTTGCTCCTTTGTTGGCTAGATCTGCTCCTCGTGTTCCAGGATACCCTCCCGGAATCACATCAATTGGTATCAGAGCATTCTGACAACCACATCAATTGGTATCAGAGCCACTTGCTCAACAAGGAGAAGTTTTTCTACCCTTTTCTTTTTATTCCGCAACATATATCATTTTTGTTATCATTGTGTTTTTCTCGGTTGTTCTTGCCATTTTTAATTTCTTGTTCCAGTGTTGTGCAATCTGCATAGAAAAAAAGAAAAAAAATCGCATCTTATTTGCATTGAAAAAAAAATATGACATTGGTTCAACCTGTTTACAGATTGCAGAAAAGGCAATTTGAAGAATTCTTGGAACAATTTCAAACAAAGGGCAAGAAAAAGAACAACCTCAGAGCCTTTTCAAACCCGTTCTTTCAAAAGTTGCGGAATATCCTTTTCCAAAACCCACAAAAGAACCGTTTTGCAAAAAGTAACAACACTTTCTTCAACCTGTTGAGGTCTGTTGAGGTTTTATTTTATTGTGTCTTTTGAAACTTGTTTTGAATCACTTTTTCAAGAATTTTGAGCCAGAAAAAGTTGCTAGGTTTATAAAGAGAATCTTGTGAGTTTCTGAGTGAAAATGGCTAACGAAAGATTGTTGGCACAATTCAAAAGAATGTTGCAGGAACAAATGGCTCCAATAAATGAAAGGCTTTCTCGATTCGAGAATGTTGAAAAAGCAGAAAATTGTCGTGAGCGAGGATGTCTCAAACGCCTTCAACCCATTGTCCAAGGCACTAAATGTGTTGAAGACTACCACAAGGATATGGAGGCAGCCCTTCTTAAGGCAAGTGTGATTGAGAAAGGTGAAGTGAAAATGTCTAGATTCATTCAAGGACTTAGACCCGAGATTGTGGAGATCTTGAAATTATGTGAGTATGATAGTTTTCATGAGTTGTTGCAAAAATCCATCAGAATTGAAAGAAAGCTTGAGAGAGGCAACACTTCTAGCAAGGTTCAACGATGCAACACTTTACCAAAAGCTCCACAAAGATCCCGACCATCACCACGAAAAGGTACCCCTTCCAAACCTTCCATTTCTAACCCTTCCACTTCCCAAAACCATTTCCAAAACCGTCCACCTTCTAAACCCCTTCATGACATTGAATTTTTGAAAGTAATGACCATGAGAAATGAAGAGACCAAAAATTCTCAACCTGTTGAAGACGAATGTGTACAACATGTTGTAGAGGAATATGTCTTTCCAGTTGAAGGTACTTTAATGGAAGCAAGAGAAGAGTTACATGTTCAACCAATCCCTCCAGCTTGTCAACAAAAGAATCTTATCCATTCAAGAGCGCGTGTTGTTGGTGTGACCAATCAATACACAGTCAACCTGTTGACAGAACGCTCACTATGGTGCCTCATGACAACAAGATCCACCTTCAGAGTGAGGTCGAGGGTAAGATGGGTAAACACATGGGAAACACTGAAAGTAAAAAGAAATCCCAAGTAGATTTTCAAGATTCAAGTATCTTTCGAGATGGTGAGAAAATAATTAGAGCAAAGAGTGGTAAAAGTGAGTTTGAGAGAAAACAAGAGCGACCTCCACTTGCTCAACGTGTTGAATGAGAGAGCACCTTGCCTCCAATAGTCCCAAATGATTTACTAACATCTAATGAATTGCAAGTTTGTTCTTCTTTGATGTTTGTGCAGGAGAATGATGATGTTCAAGAAGGTAAGAAAATCAACCTTAAAGAAGAGCAAGAAGTTGTGGTTGAAGTACCACTTGTGCCACCTTTGGAAATTGTGTCTACAATTATCCAACATGTTGAAAGTCAAAGTGAAAACTCATTGTTTGAAGCATTATCTAGAAAGGAAGAAGAACCACATCAAGAGGAAACATCGGTTTGAGGGATGGTAACTTCTCTCTTTACTCAAATAAATCATTTGTTAAAAATGATTCTTTGAGTATTAATTTGCATGATGTTGGAAAATATGAAACTGTGCATGAAGTTATTCCATTGAATGATTTGTGCTCTAGTTTAAGATTTGTTCAGTCTTTTATTCAACCTGTTGAATATGTTGACCCTTATGCTTCATTGTCATTGCCTTCTGTGAATTGGAGAAATATTGTCAAGAATGCTTCATTTTCACCTTCTATTCTTGCTAGAGTAGAAAGCAAAGTTGCTATCAATTCCTGGAAAATAGCTTCTCAACGTGTTGAGAGTGATTTTAAAATTGTACAATTCATTGGGTCAGGTCCATATAAAGATGCTAAACATGTTGAACATGTCGAACTTTCTGAGAGGAAATTTGTCAATGCTAAATTCATTGTTGAATTCAACTTTGGTCATGAATTCTTTTTATGTGTCAAAATTGATGGCACATGTTTGATGAAGTTGAATGAAATGATTGAAAGAACAATATTTGTGTTTGACCCGGGAGTACGTTTGCATCCATTCAACCTGTTGAGTAAGCATGAGAAAACTTTCTTTCCAAGTCCATTGCTTGAAAGTGATGAAGTTTTACCTACTGCCATGTTTCGAATTGAGTTGATTGAAAATGGTGATGATTTACAATGTACTTGTTTCAGTTTAAGTTCGCCATATGATGATTTGTGTTATGACGTCTTCATTGAACAATGTGTATGTAAGCATGTTTTGATCTTTGAAAAGCATGCTTTGGATGAATTTATGTGTTTAGGGACACATGCTGAATTAATTGGTCATAATTTGTGCATTGAACTTGTCGTATGTATGCTAAATCTTGAATATCTAGTGGTATCAATTTTTGCATATCTGTTGGCTATATGTTCTATATATGTTCATGTACAAGGAACATCCCTAAAGCAATCATGTGATGTTAAGGATGAACTAGGTACCATATCATGTGAAAATGTCACTTCCAATCACTTGGTTCATCACATTGACTTTTCCAAGCAATTACATAACTTGTTTTCATACATTTTATGTGTTGCTATTTTTACCCATAAAGTTTCTAATCTAGCCAAAGAGAAAGGGCAACATTTGTTTTGTAGGTTCAAAGGATTCGTCTTTGAAATCATGAACTTCCAAAAAGAAGTCAACATTCATGAGAAATTACTTCTGAAAATTTCAAGACATAAGCCCCTTGAAAATTTCAAGAGGGCTATCAAGGGAAGTAATTTGTTTCTCAACTTCTTTATCTATTGGATGTTTATGTTTGGAATTGCTTCATCTAACCTCCTATATTTTTCTATTAGAGAAGATTATGATTCGAGGTCGAATCATTTTCAAGAGGGAGGGAATGACGCGAAACCGACAAGTGATCTAGATGCACCCATGTGCAACCTTGAGGATCCAAGAGCTCACATGCCAAAAGAAGAGGTCATTGGCTTTTGTGACACTTCCACCTTCAATGAATCAAATGATAAGGATCAGCCCAGAGCCAAATATCAAGATCCATTCATTGTTCTTGGAGGATCAACTACAAAAAGGCAAACCAAGAAGGCAAAGAACATTCTCAACCTGTTGATGGACAGTTTTGAAAGCTTGAGGAGCAAAATGAACATATTCTTGGAGATGAAGGAAATGTTCATACACTCAATTCTTGGACTAAAGCCCATTCCAATACTATGGTTCAAGATTCAGAAGCCCGGATTCAATTGGCCATATCAAATGCCAAGGAAAGCCATAGTTCACGAAGTTCTCAACCTGTTGAGATTCCAGCTGGCGCATTCAATGCACTTCAAAGGTTTCCAAGCATTCACTCATCATCAATGGCGACCTTCAGCAGCCTTGAGGACTCAAGAGTCATCCAAAATCATCCAGAAACCATTGATGAAGGAGGAGTTACAAGCCTTGAAGTCTCTCCATCAAAGCATTAAATGAGGATCACTTACTCCTCATTTATTTGGCCAAAACTCATCCCTCATCTTCTAGCTCGAATTTTTATCATTTTATTTCAGTTTTCAGAGTTGTTTTGGCTAGGTCTACCCATTAGCTAGCCTAGAATAATTTTTAGAAATAATTATTTTAAATTCTCATATTTACATCTCCTTTAATTTCCATCATTAAGAATGGAGATGAAGGGACTTGTCAATGGATTTAGAATTCCAACTTCCTTGTCCTATAAAAGGAGGTCTAGGTGTTATTTGCAAGACAATTCAATCATCAAATATATTTCACCTTTTTCCTTGAAATTGAGAGTGATTCTCTTTTCAACCTATCTATATTTTCCACTCAATTCTTGTTAAGTTTTCTTTACAAGTCTACTAAGACCAATATTGCCTTCTCATTGGAAGAAGGAGGTGTTGGCCCCATCTACATTCCCCCACAATTTTGGCAACGAAGGCTTTCTTTGTCTTGGACCATTTTTGGTATCAAGAAGGAGGAGTCGCCAAAGGCATAACACCATCTTTGCCTGGGCAAGGATCCAGGAGGAGTTGGCGGCCATATCAGTTCGTTTCACAAGCTTCCGCATCATTTTGCTTTAGTGCATTCCGGATCTGCCAACCTGTTGACATTTCCGCCTCATGAATCATACCTACCCCGTGTTGCTCCTTTGTTGGCTAGATCTACTCCTCGTGTTCCAGGATACCCTCCCACATCGATACTGAAATCACATCCGAATGCAGAGCAGCAGAGCGAAGCACGGTGCAGTGGCCGGGTCGCGATCCCCAAACTGTCGTAGGGTCATAGAAGTATATCGGCACTCCCGGTGCGGATATACACAGAATGTCGGCACCCTCCAGTGCGGACACAGAACAGAATACCATACCAAACCCCGTATGTCACGGACCATGGCTAGATCTTCCCCGACCATGGCTAGATCTTCCCCTATCCAACCGGCATCGCCATGCGTCGGCATCGCCATGCACCCGGACTCACAGAACAGAATATATCATACTGCATATGCAAAAGCAGAACATAATGTGAACAAAAGTATAACAAAAGGTATACATAGAATATCGGTACGCATGCGGATATACAGAGCGTAACATAAACCCGTGGCCTCCAAGACCATCCGGCCTTGAAGCGAGAACAAGCTACAAACAAGTATCCTACCATGTGACTGGTCCAGGGATCACCGATCCACGGTCCTCAACCCAGACCCCTCCTCTACACAACCCGGTATACATATTGTCCCATTCCATTATGCATAACGAGTGAAGTTGAACCCTTACCTTAGCAAAACCGCCGCAAAGACAAATTGGGAAATCCCGGCTCCCGGCCCGAAAAGCGAAACCTTGACTTTTATGGTCCCACACTGCTCCACCAACGCAGAAACACACTGAACAACCACAACCAAGTCAGAACTCACCAAAACAGACCCCCAGAAACCAAACCCGCACAATCCCGCACTTTCCCGCAAAAATCCACAGAAAGCTCGGTTTCACGAACCGAGCTAGAACATCCTTATTCATACACCCACAAACACATCCAAGCCATTAAACCCCATTTTCCAGACATTTTCCCGGTAAACCCGCATAAAGGTAACTTTTCCATTTATTACCCGAAAACGACATTTCAAACACCATACCGCACCTGAATCCAACCCCATATCAATTTACCATCCAAATCAACCAAAATCAAACCCCAACATAGAGAAAGTTCCTTCTCATAAATTCGGCCCTTTACCAAATTTCCACCAAACTTCCAATTCAATACATTCAAGGTTCCAATTACTCACTTTAATCACCAATTACACTTCTTAAGCTTGATTACTATCCAATTTCACCTAAATCACCACAATTCAACATGAACCCAAATTGCACTATTCACCCAATTTGGGGCTTTTCTACTCAACCAATTTTCCACCAAATTGAAACCATAGAAAGCCTTAGAATCATGCTAGGAACCACATATCCAAAGCATGATCCAAGAACACAACAAATGATCAACTTTAGAAACAACCCTAATTTTTGCCAAAATATGTTTCTATCCTCCATGATGCTTTTCCAACTTCTAATCATAGATTCCTACTCCTCTCTCTCCCGGGAACAATATACTAAAAGATGGAAGCAAGAGAATCATCCAAACACATAGCCAAGAATACATTCAAATTCGGTTTTCTTCCTCTTTTTCCAAAGAATTCACGCTTCCAATCTTGAAAAGAGATGAAAGGAGGAAGCTTACCAATTTTAGAACCCAAATCCTTGATGATTTCAGCCAAAAATTAAAGAGCACAATGACCTTGGAGGAGCTTGGCAATGGCGACAAAGAGGGAGAAGGAAGAAGAAGATGAAGGACAAAATGGTGTATTATCATAAATCCTTCCCCTTTTATATTTTCCTTCTTTTCTTTTCTTTTTCCTACCTTTAAGTAAAATTAGGACAAGTGTCCCTTGTCACTATCACTTAACCGACTTCAGCCTTCCTCTTTGACCAATTATTGTCAACTTTTGGGTTAATTGCAACTTAATCCTTTAACTCTCCCAAAAGTTGCAATTTTAGCCCCAACCGCAGTTTCCGACCTCCAATTGGAACGAACACTGAACAAAACTCTCGGAATCCCATATCATACACAAATCATCTTCCACATGTTCAATTACCCATCCAGAGTGTCCTACCGGGCCCGCTGAGCCCGAGCAAATCCCGACGTGTACTCGTGTTAACCCAAATCCAAATCCCATCACACCAAAATTCCACAAATATCACCATAAAATCCGTCTTAAAATATAACATGACTTACACTGAAGCCGTCGGAAAATTTCCATCCCGAGCCCGGAGTCGCCGACCGAACGTCCCCACCCAAAAGTTATACTCCGTAAAAAGATCCGGGGACGTTCCCACGATTCCAAATATGCAAACGGTTTCCCGATCCGAGGTCCCGAGAGCTCTACCGAGCCCGGCCAGACGTCCCCGAGACAACCCCGACAACCCCGGCCCCGAAAAAATATTTCCGTCGGAAACGTCCGGGGGACCCACACGACCTCAAATATGAAAGGATTTGCCCAAATGATGCTCGGATAAGGCTTGGGAGCCGTCTGAACGTCAAAAGCCCGGTTCCGCAGGTCAAAACCGAAGCCCCGAGTCACCCGAGTCACAACCCGCTCGGGATGACTGTAACACTATGCGTTTTTCTTCTTCTCGCCGTAGTAATGGCCGGTAGAGGAAGTGCTAGCCCTCTTGTCCCGGCCGTGGACAAAAGCGCTCTAAAGGTCCATAAGCTTCACGAGAATCTCATCAAGGCCTCCTTTCCTATTGAAACAGTGGAGGTGTACACAACGAGGAAAGGGGTGCAGGCCCTCAAGCTCCCGTGAGACGCCGGAAAACTTGGAAGGCGCTGAACCGTGTTTCTACACGGCCCAAATGTCTTCTCGGGTTGAGGTTACCCTTGCCCCCTTGCCCAAGACACATGTACCATCTGGGGTCTCCCACCGTCACAGATTGGGCCGAACACGTTCATTCGGATCGCCGGGTTCACCGTGGCGTGCCGGATGGTGGGGTGGAGCCCTTCGCGGACATGTTCCGATATTGTACCGCTTGGACTTGCGGATGGGGGAGCAATTCTTTTATTTTACCCCATTAGCATTGGGGTAACCATTCTATTTATTTTGGTATTCCATTGAAATTGCACCATGATTGGCACGGTGGCTTTTTCTTTGTCTGCAGGGACGAGTCATGGCAGTTCCCAGTGGCGAGGACTACGGAGGCAGTGCAGAGCACGGCTCTGAGGCCGGTTTTGTACACAGATGGGCAGAGGTGGCAGGAGTATGTCCATCTTCTAGGATGGCTGGATGACGTGCTAGCGAGGAGGGCTTGCGATGATCTGTTTCCCTTTTCCCTCTCGCAGCTTGACGAGGTGACACTCAGGTGGGCTGGCGTTAGCACAGGCCATTTATTGGATCCGCGAGTGCCACCACCCTATGAAGGTTGGGCACCTGCGCATCGTGAAGAAGTGGTGGACTTCCTTCGCGCAGCCCTCGCGGGGCCTAGAGGTATGTGTTGATTAGCTTCCTTCTTAGCTCCCCATGCGAACACATACTGATTCTTCATGGTCTATAGATGCGCCTGGCCGTTCTGATGAGGAGAAGGGAAAGAGGGGGTCCATGTGCACCGCCCTGCAGATTTACTTGGCTTACGCATACAGGGAAAATGCTCTTCCTTCCACGGAGAAGGTGTTAGGCGTCATTGAGCCCCCGCAGAAGAAAAGACCTGCTGCTAGCCAGTTGGCGCCTCTCCAAGGCGAGGCAAAGAGGAAGAAGGTCGGCAGCGATGCCGTGCAGCCCAGTGTGGAGAGGGCTCCTTGTAAGTCAGGCCAGGCGAAGGCGCAAGGGCCTGCTCTGGAAGAAGTTCCCCTTGCGAAGGACGTGAACAAGGGGGGACTTCTGGAACCACCCTTGAAGAGGAGACGGTTCGTGAGACTCCTGGAGTGGAGACTACTGGCCCTGCGGCGGCGGCTGAGGTTACCAGGAATCTGGACGCCTTTGTCTCTGGACGCCTTTGTCTCTCGACTGCTGGCGAGCCCCACGGGCGGGCAATGAAAGTGCCCCGAGAGTGCTCTTGCGCTGAGACCTCTCCCAGGCGGCTGTCTCGCCACTAAAGGGGATAACGTCAGCAGGTGATCTCTTGCTACCCATGAGAAGGAGAGCCAAGCTAGTTGCGAGAGCCAACATTTCTATTGGAGAAGAGGCGACAGCGGCCCCCACAGAGAGTGTAGCACCCAATCTGGTTGACACCCAGCCAGAGGTGACAGTGAGGTTGAGGTGCTTCCCCAACAAGCAGCCAAGCTTCCTAAGGGGCGGGGCTCCGGAGGGGGTACCCCAAGCGGCCAGTCTCCATCACTAGTGATGTTTTGGTGGCGGCGAGAGTCCCCGAGAAGGCAAGTGCCTAGGATGCGTCTGCCCTTCTTGAAAACATATGGGAGCGGCAGCTGGCGAGGCCACAATCCCGGCATTGTGTTGCGCCACGGGCCTCGGAGGAAGCGAAGCCCGCGCGGGGCGCGCGGCGGTCGAGGCGCAGTTTGATGACCGTTCGAACAGGAGTTGAAATTGAAAACACACCCGATGTGGTGGGATCCATAACCCGGCCAGTAAAATTTCCTTGAAGGTGACCAATTTGAAGATGACAATCACCCTCGACACGACTTGGAAAGCGGTTCGTTGCCGGTTTTCTTTCTCCGCATTTGAGGTTGTTGAATTCCAGCGATTATAACTTAACTTTTAGAACTCAGGCGGGTCTCAAACTACTTACAGCCTCTTCCTCGTTTCCGGGGCTGCGAAACGGACTATTGGATGACCCGTTTGGATGTGAAACGAGGAAGATATAGTGCTTTGAAGTTGGCATCCGGTTGCTGCCCGAAATGCTGACAAACGAAAATCCTGTAAATCGCTATCCCGAGACACGTTATGACGTGCTCGACAAATCTGCACCGGATTCAAACATACAGATGCCAAACAACATATCATACATGACAGATATCCACAAGTATGACGAGTCCTACCCCCACTGAAAAGGGAAAGTCCTCGGTCTACACTAACATCACATAATAAAGTCACGGAGTTGAACACACACATGTACATGCAGTTTAAAACATGGAATCCAAGTATATTTCATCATATGTCAAACCCGCACATACACGCAGTCATGGCATAAACAGAATTCGGATAGCATACAAAGCGAGCCTTGCCCCCACCGAAATGGGCAAGTACTCAACAAATATAATGTGCCTTATGCACAAGCGTAAATCTTGTATATCCTTATACAGCAGCAGAGATGCTAACTATATGCATGCTCGCTATTTACATACAGAGCCAACCGAAGGATAGGAACACGTAATAGAAATGGAATTAGAAGTCCTCGACTTCTTAGAGGATTCTCGCGTAGACAACTGCTGCTGCTATTACAACAAAACAGTACAACCGTAAGTAATTCCCAATGTGCTAGAACGCACCGCATAATAAACAGAACTCAAAATTATGCTCAGATTTCAGACATATCCCAGAAAATGCAGATTACTCAGATATCAGACACAGACTCGGATTCACATAGAGATTCAGACTATAGATTCAGACTCAGATACAGATACAGATTTCAGAATATAGATTCAAACCCGGATACTGAATCTGATTCGGACTACGATTCCATACTCAGATTTCAGATATCGATCCCATACTATAGTTACTCCAAGAGACTACCCCTTAAAGATAGAAAATCGACGAGAATAGAAGGGTGCACGAAGCAGAATTAGACAACACACCCCAGACTCACTCTGCGGGTTGTTGGTCAGGTACTCCTGAAACGGTAAACATAAAGGGGGTAAGTCCTCTTTTGAGAACTTAATAAGGGTTTGGGGATAGGCATGATTTCTCTTTACGTATAAAAACTAGCAAAACAAAGACAAAGAAAATACAAATACGCAGAAGATAACCAACATATGCTCAACCAATGCAAATTAATCATATGCAATGTACATAAGGCAATTGTTAGTATAACATACGACACGCTCGGAACGGTAGTACACTGCCCACCAAGTAATGAACTACCACGATGCATGAGAATGGTACCATTGGGTAGCTAACCCCATCGTAACACCACCCCGTAGGAGTTGAATCGAACACCACCCCGAAGGAGTTGAATCGAACACCACCCCGTAGGAGTTGAATCGATACCACCCCGAAGGAGTTGAATCAGAACACCACCCCCGCAGGAGTTGAATCAGAACACCACCCGCGTAGGAGTTGAATCAGAACACCACCCCGTAGGAGTTGAATCAGAACACCACCCCCGTAAGAGTTGAATCAGAACACCACCCCGTAGGAGTTGAATCAGAACACCACCCCGAAGGAGTTGGATCAGAACATTGGTATCTTCGAGTCCTTGCACCTGCACACCAATGCCTATCCCAACTGACTAAGTTTGGGTATCCTCGGGCCACCCTCAATCCAAACTCAGCCTCGGTACACCCAGACACGCATTTCATAAAGTATTCCAAAATGCTAGAATCGAGAGCAATACTAAAACCCTTACCGTACTATTACCGATCTGCAAAGAATTGGGAAAATCCGATGCTCGGCCCGAAACGCGGTAGTGTGACTTCCGAAGTCCCGCATTATTCCACAACTACTGATTCAAGCTGAACAACCATATACAAATCAGAAATCACCCATCCCGACCCACGGGAACTAATCCCGCACATTCCCGCACTGTCCCGTAAAATTCCACAGAAAGCTCGACGTCTCAAACCGAGCTAGAACATTGATGTTTATCCTTAAACATGCATAGCCAAGCATTTAAAACATACTTTCCCAAATTTCAGCAAGCAGGGAAGTAGGTCGGATACGTTCACAATTTGAAAACGATGTTCCAAACACGGTTTGTTACCTACTTCAATTCCCGATATCATTTCAATACCAATATATCCCGAAACACACCATAACTATCAACATACTCTTCCCTTAATTTCGGCCTTAACATGCTATTTGCACCAACATCCTTTCCAATCAATTTAAAGCTTACAATTCATGCATAATCAACCATTTAATAATTCTAAGCATGAATATCAACATATTACTCAACTATCTCATCAATTCCATCTCCAAGGGTTTCACCAAGCTAGAGTTTCTTAACCCAAGGTGTTCCCATAATCCAAACCCTGATTCCTACACCAAATCATACCAAGAATAATATATCCCAAGCTTGAAGCAAGAACATGAACAATCATCTAGCTAAGGCTTAACATGAATTTTGCCTTAAGGTGCATCAACCACAACCATGCTTCAAACATACCAAAACCATGAAGAAAACAAGCTTACCTCAAGCTTAACACCAAGTTCAATCCTTCCTTAAACCCTTGCAAGATGAAGAACACATGAGAGAAAGAGAGAAGAGAGAAGGCGGCGGTTTGAGTGAAGAAGAAATGAGCCAAAAATTGTATTTCTTTCTAATTTCTCACCTTTTATACTTCTTATCTAATGACTCACATGCCACCTTCACACACACACACACCTTAGTCACCATGCCACCTTCACACACACACACTTAGTCACTTGCTACCCATGCACACACACACCTTAGTCACATACCAAGCCAAAATATGCCTATCTATCACTCGAGTGCGGGTGCGGTGATCTGTGGGGATACCCTTGAGGTTGATGATGATGGGGATTCGCCAGTCATCCGGATCTTCCTCTGTTCCGAGTGAGCCAATGTCCAGTGTCCCGTCGATCGATGGTCGAGCCAAAGTCTCCAATGCAGAGGGTGTTTTTCCCTTGAAGAGCATATCTACGATGGTGTTCTCGGAACGAGGGATCTGAATGAAGATTGCTTCCTCAAAGTTTGAACGCAGGGAGTTTACAAGCTTTAGGTACTTGATTGAAGTGGCGTCCTTGCACTCTGAGCACCCTTGAACTTGGTGTATAACCAATAGGGAATCACCGTGAATGTGTATTCGGCGAATACCCACTTTGATGGTCAGTTTGAGCCCCGCGATGAGGGCTTCATACTCTGCAACATTATTAGTGACTGGGAATTGGAAAGACACACGGAGGGTAGTTTCCATACCTAGTGGTCCACGTAGGTAGACGCCACCTGCTGGAGATGCCGCTTTGGATGCACCATCAACGTACATCTCCCATTCTGGAGGCGGATGTTCAGGCGCTGGGACATGTTGCTGAGGCGTGGAACAATCAGCTACTGAGAACTCCACCACGAAATCTACGAGGGATTGACCCTTAATCGCTCTCCTAGGCTCGTAGTTGATGTCGTATCCGCTCAGTTCAATGCACCACTTTGCGAGGCGGCCTGAGTGCTCCGGTCGTTGAAGGATCTCCTTGATTGGCAGGTCCGTTCGCACTGTGATCGTGTGCCCTTGGAAGTAGGGCTTGAGCTTCCTGGCCGCGTAGACCAATGACAGGATCGCCTTTTGTAACGGAGGGTATCTTGTCTCCGGGGATTGTAAGGTGTGGCTGGTGTAGTAGACCAGTCACTGTTTGTCGGCTTCTTCCTTGATGAGAATCGAGGCTGTTATAGTCACCCCGAGCGGGTTGTGACTTGGGTGACCGGGGCTCGGTTTTAACTGCGGGTCATGTTTTCGGGCGGTCGAGACAGCCCCGAGTTTTTTTCTTGGTATCTTTTTGGGAATACTTCTAGATTTGAGGTCATACAGATCCCCCGGACATTTTCGCCGAAAATATTTTTTTCAGGGTCGGGGCTTGTCTCGAGACGTTCAGCGGGCTCGATAGCGCTCTCGGGACCTCGAAAAAGGAAACCGTTTGCATAATTGGAATCGTGAGAATGTCCCGCATCTTTTTACAGAGTATGTTTTCTGGGACGGGGCGTTCGGTCCCGGCGACTCCGGGGCTCGGGGCGGGAAACCCGGCTCTCGGAATGTAAATTTTGGGACGACTTTGGTGTGAGGTATGTTATGGCTCGAGACGGATTTTATGGTAATATCCGAGGGATTTTTGGTATGATAGGATTTTGGTTCGGGTTAGCACGCGCGTTTACGGGAATTACTCGGGTGGAGTTGGCGCGGGATATGCGCCATCACTTAGCCATTTCAGATTTTGGACTTGGTGTGAGTCACAAGGGTGCCTAAGGTGGTGAGTCATGGGGGAGGGACAAGTGTCCTAGGTGAGTCATAAAGGAGGAAGTATAAAAGAGATGGTTTTAGGAAGAAATGAGATTTTGGCTTCATTTCTTCCTTCACAAACGTGAACTTCCCTCAACTCTCAACCTCTCAAGTGTTCTTCATGTTTCAAGGATTAAGGAAGGTTTGATTATGGTGTTGGGCTTAGATTGTTGGTAAGCTTCTTCTCTTCAAGATTTTGCAAGTTTGAAGCATGGATTTTGGTTGGAAAAGGGGTTTAGATTCCGAATTGATGTTACTCCTTGCTACATGCTCTATTAATCTTTTTGCTTCAAGATTTAAGTGTGTTGTTATTGGTGTGGAGAAGGGTACGAATCAAGGTTTAAATGATGGAAGAACACCATGGTTAAGAAAACCCTAAATTGCCGAATTTATGATTAATTTCTAAACTTGATGATTAGTTGTGTTCTTGAATCATGCTTTGGATATGTTGTTCCTAGAATGATTATAAGGTGTTGTGTGGATTTAATTTGAGGATAAACATGTTCGATAAAAATCCCCCAAATGGCCGAATTGATCATTAGGGTTTATGATTAATTTTGGGTGATTAAGGTGGAATTGGTTAGTAATCTTGCTTAAGATGTGTAATTGGTGGTTTAAGCATGTGTTTGGTAGCTTGAATGGTTTGAATTGAAGTTTGGTGAAAATGAGGTTAAGGCCGAATTGTTAAATAAGGGTTTTGGATGTGCTTGTGTTGTGTTTTGGAGTGGTTAGATAGTGTTTTGGTATCGGGAATGGAAGTAGGTAAGTAACGATATTTGGAACGTCGTTTTCGGGTATTAGGAACAATACCGACCTACTTCCTTGTTTGCAGGTAAAATGTGAGGGAAGTGGGATTTAAAGGTTTGGTTGTGTTTGTGGGTGTATGAATAACAATGTTCTAGCTCGGATCGTGAAACCAAGCTTTCTGTGGATTTTTGCGGGATTGTACGGGATTGGTTTCTGGGGGTCTGTTTTGGTGATTTCTGACTTGTGTGTGGTTGTTTAGCTTGATTCTGCATTGGTGGAGTAGTGCGGGACCTTAAAAGGCACATTACCACATTTCAGGCCGAACCGGGATTTCCCGGTACTTTTGCCGCGAGAGGTTTTTCGAGGTAAAGGCTCAACTTCTCTCGTTATGCATTCGGAATGAGACTTTATGTATATCGGGTTTAGTTGAGGCGGGTTCCGGGTTGAGGACGGTGGTTCGGTGATCCCGGGACCTGTCACATGGTAAGATACTGTTTGTTCTGCTTCAAGGCCCGGATGGTCTTGGAGGCCACGGGTTCCTTTTCTGTTCTGTATATCCGCACTAGGTGCCGATATTCTGCATATACCTTTTGGTATATTTTTGTTCTGTGACGAGACCCGGGATTGTCTTAGAGACCATGGGTGCTCCTTGGTTTGGTTGTGTCCGCACTGGAGGGTGCCGACATTCTGTGTATATCCGCACCGGGAGTGCTGATATACTTCTGTGACCCTACGACAGTTTGGGGATCGCGACCCCAGCTGGTACCGTGCTTCTGTATATTCTGACCTCTTGGAGAGGGCTGTCGTTCTATTTATTTTTATTTTAAGGGTCATTCTGGCGGTTGGACCGCGTACGATGGGATTCCGGCTCACCTTGTCCTACGGGACTCTGACTCTGCATACATGCATATATATATATATATATATATATATATATATATATATATATATATATATATATATATGTATATATATATAGTGCTTGTGTTTGTTCTGTTTTGCATGTTGGGCTCACCAAAGACTTGTACAAACCGTATCTTACCTCAGCCCTTACTAGATCCTCCTGATGACACAACCCTTTCTGTTTACCACATTACAGGTCGACCTGACAAGCAGCCGGCGGACTAGAGATCCGCGGTGCTTTCTGTTTTGGTTTTCAGGTATCGACAGTTCCATTGTGGAACCTCTGTTCTGTTCTGTTTAAGGGGTAGTCTCGGTAGAGGTTTTGGTTGGTGTATCATACTTCGGTTCTGTTGGTTCACCGTTAACTGACTCTTCTCTCTCTTTTGGTTGTGTTTTAGCAGCAGCAGTACCACGTGCGGGAATCTTCTGAGTGAGAAGTTTTCCAGATTCCGCACCTAGGTATTCTAGGGTTCTTGTTTTGGCGGCTCTGTAGATGTAGTTGCATGCATGTTAGAACAGATCATGTTGTATATGGTGTATATTCTGGAATACTTGTTGATTCTGTACTTCCTTCTGAGTCGAGGGCGGAGCCCGAGACTTGCTTCTATTGGATATGTATCGGATGAGTTCGGTGTTACGTCGGTTTTAATCAAAGAATGTTATTCCATGAACTGCATGTTTGGTAATGGTCGAGTGCTCGCCTATTTCGGTGGGCGGGGCTCACCATGGATAGTTAAGTTATTTTGTATACTTGCCGTGTTTGAGTTTTGTAGGTTTCGGTCGTGATACGACCATTCTGCTTTAGTGAGCAAAGTGCTCTCGTGCACCGGGCCTTCGAGAGCGAGACTTTGCGGGCCGGGTCATGGGACCACCGCACACGCGGGTTACGGTAGTACCGTTTCGCGCTTTCCTCCGTAGCTTCCGCTTCGACGTCGCGGCCAGCTCCGCCTCCACAACCGAGCGGGGTGGTCGTGATGAGGCGACGCTGTTGCTTGTTGTGGAGAGATAGAGGACAAGGTCATCACCAAGCCTAGGACACTTGAGGGTGGCGTCGTATGCCGCTTGATAGTCCTCCGTCCACTTGCAAGCTTTCTTCTTCCAGATCTGTTTGAAGAAAGGCTTGCAACGGTTATCGAGCGTTGAGATGAATCATCCCAGAGCCACCAGCCGTCCCGTCGCTTGTTGGACGTCTTTCGGCCCCCTAGGAATGCGGAGGTTGGCGATGGCCTCGATCTTTTTGGGATTGGCGCGAATCCCTCCTCTCGAGATCTGGTAGCCGAGGAACTTCCCGTCGCCAACGCCAAAGATGCACTTCGTTGGGTTCAAGCGCATGTTGTATTTGCGGAAGTTGGTGAATGTCTCTTCTACATCCTCCAGTGCTTGGTGGTGGCTTTACTCATCACCGGTATGTCGTTGACATAGTCTTCAAAGTTACTCCCTATTTGATTCACGAATACCTGTTCACCAACCTTTGAAAGGTCGCCCTTGCATTCCTCAAGCCAAAATGCATGCGAATGTAGTGGTAGACCGCTTCGTCGGTTGTGAAGGCGGTCTTTACAACATCTTCAGGATCATTGAAGATTTGATGGTAGCCATTGTACGCATCAAGGAAGGAAAGGACTGGGTATCGCACAGTTGAGTCCACCAGTTGGTCTATGGGGGTAAGGGGCACGGTCCCTAGGCAGACCCGTTAACCCCTTGTAATCCACACACAGGCGCCAGTCCCCATTTTCTTTGTCCACAAGTACAATATTAGCAACCCACTCAGAGTAGTGAACTTCCTTAATCATATTAGCATCAAGAACTTCTACCCTCGGTGCGTACAAACTCTTTGCGGTCCGAGCAATGCCCCTTGTTTTCCGCCTAATCGGCTTAAAGCCGTGGAGTACATTGAGTTGAGGGTAATAATAGAATGGTCTACGTCGGGAGGTCTGTCGGGCTCCATGCGAAGATGTCCATGTTAGCCTGGAGGAGGTGGATGAGAGCTTCATTGTCCTTCTCCTGGAGGTCTTTCCCAATGCGGAACTTCTTGCCCGGGGAGATCTCGACCTCCTCAAAGGCACCAGACAGGTCAGGGGCTGCCTCGCTCTCTGGCACAGGCTCCTCAGCTTTTTTCTTTCCTCTTCGGCTCCATGCATTGAAGCAGCTGAGAGGGGCCAGCGAGCGCGGAAACATAGTTACTCCTGGCCACGTTCTGGTTGACGTAGATGTAGGCATCACAGACGGAGCTGCAGAACACCAGTGTCAAGGTGCGCACGTCATAGTGAATGTGGAATTCAGTCTGTGTGGCACGCCCAACAATTGTAGATTTAGAGATTCATAGCATGATGTGTTTTCCATAATCATGCCTCTACAATTTCACAAAGAAGAAAGAGGAGAAGGAGGAAGAAGAAGGAGATGTAGATATGTACCTTGTACCCTTGAAAAAGCAGTGAAATGATCTTTGTCCTTGCTCCAAAACGTATGCTCCAAGTCTTTCAAGTTGGTGGCGAATTCCTCTTCAATCTTCAAGCCTTCAAATTGTTTAATGAGGGTAGATACATATGATGGAATGAGGTTGTTTTGTGTTGAAGAGACAAAAAATAATTCCACCGAATGCTCTAGGAATGCTTGAATAATTCGGCCAAGAACAAGAGAGAAGAGAGAAGTTTCGGATTTCAAGAGTGTCCCTGTGTTGTGGTCAAATCATCTATTTATAGATGATGTAGGGTGTTACAAGGAAGGGCTACAACTCCCTTATGGTCGAAAATACACATACTTTCGGCCTAGGGAGTGGTTACTCCCTCCTTGTACACTCCCTTGTCCAAAGACAAAGTAACTACCCTATATGGTGAAGGGGTGCCTTCCTTGAGGTACCTCTTCGCCAAATTAAGGCTCTCATGACTGATTTATGCTTGGTAACTTCCAAGGGATGTGCACACATGCACTAGGGTGCATACACCATGCACCTCAATTGCCAAAGCCTTGTCCTTTTACCAAAATACCCTTATTTTGTATAAAAGGATGCTAATAAGTAGTTACTACTCATGAAACATCACAAATGTTCCATATAGTCCCAATTAACATAGTTGAATTCCATAGAATTCATTTTAGCTCACTTTGAGCTGAAATCACTTCTCCATCTGAGATGAGCTCAAAAGGACTTGGTGCGCTAAGAATTCCAACAATAATGGCATTGTACGACGAGGAGGTCGAGTACGATGAAGTCCACAAAACTAGAATGGCCGACCTGCCTATTGTCCTTGGTGGCGTCGACCATCATAAAAGTGTGATGGCCCCCAAGGCTGGGATCTCCTCACTCCCGATCCCAAAGGTTGCTCTCTTCGCTGGTTTAATTTGAGACAGGGAACCTTCGCCTCATCAAGTGTGTGTGATAGTCGCGTTCCTTTGCAGGTCCGGACTCTCAGATGATTTGTTGATGGTGTTGTGTTCTTGAGGACTCTAAGCTTGCTGTTCAGAGTGATCTGTAAAAGATAAAGAGAGCACTCAGGAGTAGCAAGAGAGGAGTGGGGGGGCGTGAAGTAGCTTACCCAGTTTAAGCTGGACATCACCCTATTTATAGGGTGATGCCAGGAGGAGCCTCCCAGGTTGAAGCCTTTAGTCAGCTGTTTGAGATAAGACGGCTGATGATGAAAGTGTCGAGAAACCGCCATAGTTGATTCGTTTGTCGGAAGATATCTGGCGTGTGAATCTGGTGAAGATCACTCAGGCTCGTGCTGACCTCCTTATTGGTTGCTTAATGTCAGATGACCAAGTGGTCTTTCCTTAGTTGAGTATGCAGCGGCGAAGGCCAGCAAGGGGCGGAGGCCAGCAAGGGGCGAAGGCCTAGATAAAGCAAAGCCAATAAAGGTAAGAGTAAGGGTCGCACGAACCGTGAGTGCAAGGTCCTTGTCTCGGGGCAAGTATAGGCATGAGAGACCTCGCGCAAGCAAGTTGAGACCGCGAGGGCGAGACCCGCGAAGATGAGACCTGATGTCACCCAACGTCAGCCCACAGACCCCGCACGCGCGGAAGCGAACGGAGAACGGACGGAACCAAACCGGGGAAAGAGGAAAGAGTGGGGGCGACGGTTCACTCACAACCCTAATATAATCCTTAAACCCAAACCATTAGTGTTCAACCAAGCCCAAGATGTTTACCTACGCGAATGGGGTTGAAAAGAACCAAGAATTTCAAAAACAGGGTCCAGGCGACCGCTCGGCCCCAAGCCCGGGTCGCCTGAACCATCGCCTAACTCGTTGCCCGGTTGCTAAGAAGACCAGGCGACCGCCTGACCAAGAGACGGATCCCGTATATCCCGCTCGACCTCCCACGTTGCCTCTCGGTCGGTATGACGAGACCATTGTACTCGATCATCGGTATTAGCTTACTACGAAGCTTCAAAGACATCGTGCCCTAAAATGGCCACCGGCACCTCTCTCGTATGAAAGATCCGATTCTATCTCGTATGTCTTCCGCGGTAATCGTCGAACCGGATCCAGGATACACTTCTTCAGCATACTCACATGAAACACGTTATGCACTGCTGACATATGCGGGGGTAAAGCCAACCGGTAGGCTACTCTACCAACCCTCTCCAGAATCTCATACGGTCCCACATAACGCGGTGCCAACTTCCCTTTGTTACCAAATCAGATAAGACCTCTGGTCGGTGCTCCCTTAAGCCATACCTTGTCACCAACCTCGAATTCCAAATCCCGCCTCCTTTTATTCACGTAGGAGGTGGTCCGATCATTAGCAGCCTTCAACCGATCCTGAATCTTCTTAACCTTCACTGCTGCTTCCTCAATCAGTTGAGGACCCAATTCCACTCGATCGGAAGCTTCTACCCAACAATGTGGCGTTACAAATTGCCGCCCATACAAAGCCTCATACGGTGCCATGCAAACGGTGGACTGATAGCTGTTATCATACGAAAATTCCACCAATGGCGGTGATAATCCCACTCACCACCAAAGTCCAAGACACAACTCCGCAACATATCCTCCAACACTTGGATCACCCGCTCCGATTGTCCATCTGCTGTGGGTGATACGTCGAACTCATGTGCAATCGTGTACCCAAAGCTGTGTGAAAAGCTTTCCAAAACCGTCTGTAAACCGCAGATATCGATCGGACACTATGGAGTCCGGCACTCCATGTAACCGCATAATCTCTTTGATGTAAAGTTGAGCTAACTTCTCCAAAGAATCTGTAATCCGCATTGGCAGAAAATGGGCACACTTGGTCAATCGATCCACTACAACCCATATAGCCGTGGTGCGCTCGGGTCATAGGTAGTCCTGCTGTAAAATCCATAGTAATATTGCCCCATTTCCTTACCGGAATGGGCAATGTCTGTAAGGTGCCTGCTGGTTTCGATGCTCCGCCTTCACCGTTGACACGTTGCACACTTAGAAACATAAGTGGCAATGTCCTTGCGCATACCCGCCACCAAAGTGAGATTTCAAATCATGATACATTTTCTCACCTCCCGGGTGTACGCTCAATCGACTCGTATGCGCCTCCTCAAGTATTTCATTGCGAAGGGTCGGTTCCATCGGTACATACAGTCGATCTTTAAAATACAATAATCCCTGCTTGTAACCAAATGACGGGTGAAGGGATCCTTTCGCTTCTCCTGATAGCTTCTTCAGTGACGCATCTACATTCTGAGCTGCCTGCACTCGCCCACCCATTCCGACCGGATCGTCAAAGTAAACAGCTTGCTCTCGCTCTCGACGCTCCCATAAACTCCACAAACAAACCAACTCATTCTCTTCATCATCACCGTCCCGATGTACACCTTTCACCAAGCCAGTGTACTTCCGACTCAGTGCATCAGCCACCGAATTTCCTTTGCCAGCGGTATATTCGATACTACAATCGTAGTCCTTCATATACTCAAGCCACCTTCGTTGTCTCATAATCAAATCCTTCTGGGTAAACAAATATTTCAAACTCTTATGATCCGTAAAGATTTGAAACTTGCTACCTAGCAGATAGTGTCGCCATTGCTTGAGTGCATAAATAACCGCTGCCAATTCTAAATCGTGAGTCGAGTAATTTTGCACATCCGGTCGAAGTTGTCTCGACCCATAAGCTATCACGTTCCGATCTTGCATGAGTAAAAGCTGCACTCGGATCGCAATATCGTAATAGGTGCGTGAGTCACCTGTCCTTTAGTTCCCGAAAGCTGCGCTCACACGCCTCAGACCATACAAATGCTCGCCCCTTTGCGTAAGCTGAGTAAGGGGTAGAGCCAAAGTCGAAAATCCCAATACAAACCTCCGATAATAACTCGCCATACCGAGGAAACTCCCGATCTCTCGTGATCGTAGTCGGTTGCTTCCACCCATTACCGCCTTAATCTTTTCAGATCTACCGATAAACCATTCTCTCCAATAACGTGCCCCAAGAAGGACACTTCCCGATCCAAAATTGACATTTGGAGAGTTTGGCATACAATTGATGCTCACTTAAAGTCTTCAATACACTTCACAGGTCATCCTGATGTTCACCGTCATCCTTGGAGTAAACCAAGATATCATCAATGAAAACCACAACAAACCGATCCAGGTATGGACGGAACACTTGGTTCATCATATCCATAAACGCTGCAGGTGCATTCGTCAAACCGAATGGCATGACGGTATACTCATAATGTCCATACCGGGTTCGGAAAGCCGTCTTGGGGATATCCTCTTCTTTCACTCGAAGCTGGAAATACCCCAATCTCAAATCAATCTTCGAAAATACCTTTGCCCCCTTCAGCTGATCAAACAAATCATCAACTGTGGGAGGGGTATTTATTCTTCACGCTTATCGCATTCAGTTTGCGATAATCGATACACAATGTAACGCTCCATCCTTCTTTTTCACAAACAACACCGGAGCACCCCACGGGACGTGCTCGGCCGAATGAATCCTTTAGCAAGCAATTCATCCAGCTTGCTTCTTAAGCTCATTCGCTTGTGGATAGCCATTCGGTAAGGGGGAGCAGATATGGGTACCGATCCCGGCTGAAGCAAAATCTCGAATACAATTTCACGCTCCGAGGCATTCCCGGTAAATCTTCAAGAAAAAACTCATGGAAACTCCCTTACAACCAATATCCGATCTATCTCATCCCTGATGTCTGAGGAGTTCAACCCACAGTAATCATCCCCAACGATCACTTCAAACTCCTCTAGAATTTGCAATTCTAGACTCCTCATTTCCGATCCCTGCTCAGAAGAAGCGGAGGACAGAAGTACCTTCCCGGTATCTAGTGTCACCTCCCGCTTCCCACAATCAATCAGACACCGTACTTAGCCAACCACCCATTCCCGAACCACATCATATCCCGAAATATCTAAAACCAAGAAATCACTCGAATCTGATGTTTTCCCAAATCGATCACATAGTCTCGAACCATATCATTAGAGAGCAACCACTGTTCCCTCAGTCTTAACTAAAGCCACTCGTGGCATGGAACTCACAGATAAATGCTGAGCCATAACAAATTTCTGAGCCACTATAGACACAGAAGCACCATTATCGAACAATACAGTAGCAGGAATGTTATTTAGCAATACGGTACCTTTAAGAGCACCTTGTCGTGCCGTCTCTCCTTCCTTTTGCCGAGTTGCCTCCCGCGCTCAATCTGAAATACTCTTCCCATTCTCGGTTGCGGTGGCAGAGGAGGTGCTTGCGGTCGCGAAACTACGGTCTAGCACCACCTCGTGGTGCCCCGGTCGGATCAACGGTAACCCAAATGGAGGCCTCGGGCCATGGCCGACCTCCCTTCTCGGTGCAGCTTGCGGACAATCTTCGATCCAAAGTGGTCCGAAGAACCACATCCCAAACACTCGACTGTCTCCCGATTGCATACTCTGCTGGGTGAGAACGCTGATGTGTCGAACAAACAAGAGTGGAGGGTGAAGCTGCTCCCTTCCTCTAGCGCTCGGGTTAGGCCGGGTGCCCTCCCGGCGTTTCGAGAGAAGCCACGAAACCAACACCCTACCACGTCCAACGGTCTGCTGAGGCATGAGTCTACTCAACATCCTCCACCAATCAGTTGAGCCTTACGTGTTGCTTCCGATAATATTTGATATCCAACGGTCGGAGTGCCAATCAATATCAGGTCGCAACCCTCTCGATGAACCTCTTTGCCTTTTGCTCCTCCATCCCATGGTACCGTGGGACGAGCGAATCAATCGATCAAACTCGTGCTCGTAGTCCAAAGACGCCATAGTCCCTTGTGTCGATTGTCAAATTGTGCTCGCCGCAAGTCCCGGACAGCATCACTCACATAATGATCGTGGAATAAACGAGTAAACTCATTCCACATCATATCGATCGCTCTCCTCGCGAAATCGCTCTGCTCGGCGCTGCTTCCTCACACTCTCCCACCAAATCAAAGCTCGGTCGTCCAAGTTGTACGTTGCCAAAGATACCTTTGCGGTAGGTGAGAATTCCAACCTTTCAAACATGGAATCGATCCGTTGAAACCAGACTTCCGCCGCCTCAGTCCACCCTTTCCGTTGAAATGGGGTGGGTTCAGGCGTTGGAATCGCTCAAGCATCCTACTAGGGCGCTCATTCTCTTCCCGTTGCCTCTTAGGTCGATGTTAGCCTTCGGCTTCCTCAGATTGTCGACGGTGACGCCGACCACTCACACTTCCTTGAGACGGGCCATGATCATCATGACTCCGTCTTGCACTGAGTCATTCACTCATTGCACCCTCCTACCTCTTGGGTGTCTCTGCTCTTCATCGCACTAGCCTCCTCCTCCGATGAGGATGGGCTGTTATCGGGCCTCGATGGGGTCCATGACGCCCCGATCCACTACCACTTGCACCTTGAAGTGGTTGCACTGTCCTTGAGTCTGTCGGTTCTGGTAATATCAGTGCCAAACTATACCGGATCTGTTCTAAGACCAGCACTAGCTCAGGGGAGACTTGTGGTGCCCGTCCCCCGGCTGGTTGTACTATCTCGACGAGGTTTGGGACCTTCGCCCCGCCTCTCTTGTTCATTCGGTCCCGGTCTTCCCGGTGTTAACCATATTCTCGAGAATCAATATAAACACAACATTACGGTAACAATCAAAACTTAGCAGCAGCAGATTCCAATCGGCTCAGATAATGCACATGCATGATGCAATGAAATGCAACCTTACAATCACATTGACCATTCGGAACTAGGTAAGCCTGCTCGATAACAACTTGTCACCCCACGTCAGCCTCACGCACTTCGCACACGCGAAACGCACGGAGAACGGACGGAACCAAACCGGGGAAAGGGGAAGAGTGGGGGCGACGGTTCACTCACAACCCTAATATAATCCTTAAACCCAAACCATTAGTGTTCAACCAAGCCCAAGATGTTTACCTACGCAAATGGGGTTGAAAAGAACCAAGAATCTCGAAAACAGGGTCCAGGCGACCGCCCGGCCCCAAGCCCGGGTCGCCTGAACTGTCGCCTAACTCGCTGAGGAGAGGGGTCGCCTGGCCTCTCGCCCGACCTGTGCGACCACCTGCTCCAAAGGACGGGTCGCCTGGCCTATCGCCCGGCTGCCTACCTCCAAAACCAGGGGGTCCAGACGACCGCCTGCTCCAAGAAAGGGGTCGCCCGGCCCTCGCCTGAACCCCTGCCAACTACGGAAGTGGTCCAGGCGACCGCCCGCTCCTAGGGAGGGGTCGCCTGGCCCTCCGACTGAACCTAAAACCTGAAAAACTTAACGCCAAACTTGCACGATTCCGAACCTGAACTTTAACACTTATACACTCTTACCATTTACACAACCAAACCTTACACAACAAAACATGCATGTTATGTACATTATACAGAGCCAGAAACCAAATCCGGAATACAAGAAAACCAACCAAGTGGCGAACACGCGGAATCCAACCGCACCACTTGAAGCTACTGCTGCTGCACCTCAAGTCCAAAACCTCCAACCCTAGCAACCTCGCCTCTACTCGGCGACTTGCTTTTCCTTTCCTTTTCCTGAAACGGTAGATATAATGGTAAGTTCTCGAAAGAACTTAGTAAGAGAACAGTATAGACATGGTGCGCTTACTATAACAAATGATACAAAGAACTCCGCAATCGGAAATGTAACGAATGCGATATACACAAACATCTTCCCAATCAATCAAATGCTCAATCAATGCAACACAATCAAACATATGCAATGCAATCGGTCAATCACAATCACATTCAACTCATAATCGAAACGGTAACATTCTTTGCTATGGACCATGGCGAGATCTGCCCCTTTCTCCAATCGATCGACATAGACTTATCTCCTTCTGATTGCCTTATCTCCAATCAGTCGACATAGACTTATCTCCTTACATCCGGCAGACTTGTCGATCTGTCTCACACTGTCCAAGGCTTCAACCTGGGAGGCTCTTCTCTGGCATCTCCCTATAAATAGGGGATGTCCACCTTAAACCGGGTAAGCTACTACACGCCCCCACTCCTCTCTTGCTACTTCGAGTATTCTTCTTATCTTTACAGATTACTCAATAGCAAGCTTGGAGTCTCAATAACACCATCATCATCAACCACTCCACTGGGATTCCGCTCTTACTCTAGGAACGTGAATATCAGTTTGGCACCGTCTGTGCGAAACGAAAGAAACAAAAAGTTCTTCTCGTAAACCCATATTACAAACCACAAGTAGTAAGCCATGCCAACTACCCGCAGTGCAAGTAGGCACACCGCCGTGGACGGAGGAATCCTCCCGCGATTTAACACGGACAACGATCCACGATCGGAACCATCTCCAAGTAACGCTCCCCACAACGGGAGAACTCTGCTCACTCAACGGAGGAAAGCTCCTCCCACGTTAACCGTAACGTAACTCGGGAGCGCAACACTCCACCACCAAACATTCCACCAATGAGCCTTGATCCGGCCGTTCTGCAAACAATCACTGATGCGGTTGCTCTCAACTTGCGCGAAACGCTCGCCACCACTCTTAGGGGCGTTCTGGATAGCGTTGGAATGCTACGGACTAATCAGCCTGAACGCCCTGCTACTCCTCCTCAACAAGTAAGTAACCCTGACCCTTCTTCGTCGTTACTTATCGCACTTACTAGACGATTAGAAGAAGTGGAAAAGAGGGACGAAAGAGCTAGTGTTCATAATGTTTCCAGAATGGGTCTGGACCACCTCTGGACCCAACCTTTCACCCAACGGGTTTTGGAGACCCCTCTTCCAGAACAGTTTCGCCAGCCTAAGCTGGACGCCTATGACGGTCTCTCAGATCCTGATGTTCATCTCCAACGTTACGTCTCCGCGATGGCCATCGCGAGGGCGGACGACGAAGAAGGGTCAGGTATACCACCCTCAGTGATAAACGGTTTGACTCTTTTGAAGAGCTCTCCCGCAACTTCTCCAACCACTTTGTGGTGTCAAAACCTCCCCCCAAGATGGTGGGACACCTCCTCAAAATACGGCAAAAGAAAGATGAGCCCCTCAGGGAGTATATCCAGCGTTTCCAAGCAGAGTCTATCCAAGTCCCTAATCTGGGGGAGGAAGCCCGCTTACTTGCGGCCATTCATGGCCTTCGCTGGGAGTCCCTTTTCTTTGTGGACGTGCACACCAACCCTCCCCCCAACATGGAACAGTTCTTGAGCACCGCCTCACGGTTTTTGAACACGGAAGAGGTCACTCGACCACTCGCCAGGGCCGCCACGGCAGATGCCAAGGGACAGCCCTCACGACCGGACTCCAGGTCCCAGAGACAGTACCCTACGCCATCCAACAGAGAGGGGGCGTATTTTGCTCTTCCCCCATTAAGGGAATCTCGCATCAACATACTCCATGCCCTTGAACAAAAGAGGGAGGTTCCCAAGTGGCCCCGCCCCCTCTCCCAGGAGATCGTCAGGTCTAGCACCAAGTATTGTCGTTACCATCGCGACAAGGGACACGACACTGAGGATTGTTTTGAGCTTAAGCGCATGATTGGTGAAATTCTCGCCAAGGCAAACTCGGGGAGTGAGTCGCAGCGGGAAAATAACCAGGAGGACCGCTGTGGTAATCGTGGTCTGTTGAAATTCCCCACCAAGGGGGCACATCAGCGTAATCACACAATGTGAAGGCGCATCGGCGAGACGCCGCCATATGAGACAGATCTACCAGGTCAATCACTCTTCTACCCACTTACTACATCGCCGCGATGGCACCTCGGTGGCAAGACGCACGCGGACCCTTTGGTTAGGGCGAATGCCAACGTAATCTACAAGCACACTGTTGAGGCCAAGGTGCCTTTGTCACAAATTCAACTCGCCAAGGGGGCCACCTTTGGGGTGGGGCGGGATGAAATCCCAACTTTAGGGTCAATCACGCTCCCCTACATGATGATGGGGATCACTAAAGAAAAGTAGCAAGTTTGCCACTCCAGCTTTGTGGACTTTATCATCCTGGATCTCCTACACCGCATAACGACATCATTGGGCGCCATACTCATACCGAGTTCCACGTCCGCCGTGATGTGCGGGCTCGACTTTGGTTTTTCACACTGCGGTAGGGGATACCTATATCTTTGTCAACCAAAATGTGGCCAGGGGCAATTATGTCTCTGCCTAGCGGGACCTCCCCGCTCCCCAAGCCATCTGAGCCTAAAAGAAAGGCACCCATGGAAGCGACCGGGCCTGCGGGCGAGGTCGCTCCTGACTTGTCTGGGGCCTTTGAGGAGGTTGAAATCTCCCCTGGCAAAAAATTCCGGGTTGGAAAAGACCTTGAAGAAAAAGACCAGCAAGCACTCATCCATCTCCTCCATGCTAACGGCGATATCTTCGCATGGACTCACGAGGACCTACCAGTGTGGATCCTGCTATCATTTCTCACAAGTTGAGTGTACTCCCCGTATTTAGCCAGGTTAGACAAAAAACAAGGGGCATGGCCCCTGATCGAAAAGACTCTGTACGCACAGAGGTGCAGAAATTGCTTAAGGCAAATATAATCAAGGAGGTTCACTATTCTGAGTGGGTTGCAAATATAGTCCTCGCCGATAAAGAGGGTGGTCATGGCGATTTGCGTGGACTACAAAGGGGTTAATAGGGCCTGCCCAAGGGATCCCTATCCCCGCCTTCTATCGATCAACTGGTTGACTCAACCATTCATCACTCCGTCTTCTTCTTCCTCGACGCATACAGCGGGTACCATCAAATTTTTATGGACACAGAGGACGTGGTAAAACCGCATTCACCACCGGCGAAGCCGTCTACCATTATATCGAATGCCCTTTGGCTTAAAAAATGCGGGGGCTACTTTCCAAAGGCTTGTGAATCAAGTCTTCGCGGACCAAATCGGCCGAAATCTTGAGGCTTATGTCGATGACATTGTGGTCAAAAGCAAGGCCACCTTTACACACCTCGTGGACTTAGAGGAAATGTTCGCCAACTTCCGCAAATACAATATGCGGTTGAACCCAAAGAAGTGTATCTTTGGCGTGGGCGAGGGCAAATTTCTGGGTTACCAGATCTCCAAAGGAGGGATTCATGCGAATCCCAAAACGATTGAAGCTATCACTACTTTGTGCACCCCTCGGGGGCTCAAAGACGTTCATCAATTAGCAGAAAGCTAGTTGCCTTGGGGCGGTTTCGTCTCTAAACTCAGCGATCGCTGCAGACCTTTCTTCAATCAAATTCGTAAGAAAAAGCTTGCAAGTGGATGTAAGAATGCCAGAGGCATACAATTCAATCAAGCAACACTTACAAGAGTTTCCTGCACTCAAGTGCCCTAGACCAGGCGATGACCAGGTCCTCTACCTCGCCACCTCTGACAAGAGCGTCGCCTCTGTCCTTATCAAGGAAGAGGCTGCCAAACAATGGCCAGTCTACTACACCAGTCACACTCTCCAGGATACGGAAACAAGGTATCCTCCTCTCCAAAAAGCTATCTTATCTCTTGTGTATGCAGCAAGGAAGCTCAAGCCCTACTTCCAAGGGCACACAATCATAGTCCGAACGGACTTGCCAATTCAGGATATTCTGAGGCGGCCCGAACACTCAGGGCGCCTTGCCAAGTGGTGTATCGAGCTTGGTGGCTTTAACATCAACTATGAGCCCAGAAAGGCAATTAAGGGGCAGGCCCTCGCCGACTTCATTGCGGAATTCTCGGATGTTGACATCATCCCGGCCCCTGAGCAGGGCCCCGCACCACAACCCATTCCCCCAGAGTGGGACATGTTCGTGGATGGCTCATCCAAACTCGGATCCCCCGCAGGGGGAGTATATCTGCGCGGACCTCTAGGTATGGAAGTATCCCTTCGTGTCTCTTTCCAATTCCAAGTAACTAATAATGTTGCAGAATATGAGGCCCTCATCGCGGGGCTCAAACTCGCCATAAGGGCAGGCATTCGCCGCCTTCATGTCCACAGCGACTCGCAACTGGTGATTCACCAGGTCCAAGGGTGCGCTGAGTGCAAAGACGCCACCCTGACCAAATACCTCAACTTGGTGAACACCTTGCGGACCAGCTTTGAGGAGGCTATCTTTATCCTCGTTCCTCGTTCTGAGAACACCTCAGCATACATGCTATCCAAGTGAAAAACTCCCTCCACCATTGCCACCCCGGCCAGCCCTTCCATTACGTAGGCTATTGATATTGCCTAACCGGCAACACAAGATCCGGTCGCAGATGGAGGGACACTATTATTACTGAGCTAAACGCCAACACCACGGACCCCCAAGCTCCCAAACGGGCCATCCGCTTTTGTTCTCATTGATGACCAATTATGGCATCGCGGGTTTGCGGCACCCTCCAACGCCGCCTCAAGACCCTTGAGGGACACTGCCTTGGATGCTCTCCACCAAGGCAATTGTGGTGCACACATTGCTGCGGAGGCACTTGCCCACAAAGCCCTTCGTCAAGGGTACTACTGGTCTACCTTGAAAAAGGACGCCACTGCACTAGTCAAAACATGCCACCAATGCCAGATCAATTCTCGCATCCAGCGATCGCTATCTACGGAATCTCCAAAGACTACAAACCCGGTGCCCTTTGCCTGTGGGGCCTTGACCTCATTGGTCCAATGCCGACCGCCCCAGTCGCACCGCTTCTGTGTGGTTGCAGTTGATTATTTTTCTAAATGGGTCGAAGTAGAACCCCTGGTCTCCATCACTTCCGCCAAGATCATCAAGTTCCTGTGGAAAAATCTGGTCTGCCGGTACGGCAGCCCTCGTGCTATTATTACAGATAATGGCACTCAGTTTGCCGACCACAGGCGTCAATAATGGGCCCAGGACAACAATGTCCGCATGCTTTTTGCCCCAGTGGCGCACCCCCAGTCTAATGGGCAGGTTGAGGTCACCAACCGCACCCTCAAGGAGGGCCTCAAGAAGCGCCTTGAGGGGGCCAAAGGCCGCTGGGTAGATGAACTCCCAAGTGTCTTGTGGGACTATCGCACCACAACGCGTACCCCAACAGGCGAAACGCCTTTCTCTCTGGTATATGGCGTAGACGCGCTTCTGCCTATTGAGGCAGACCTCCCAACGATCCGCATGATCAACTTCACTGACGAAGCCAATGCTCAAGGGCTTCGCGCCAAACTCGACTTAATCGAGGAATTACGCGAGGGCGCTCGCCTTCGCTTGTTTGCCCTCAAACAGAGGCTCAGTCTTCACCATAATGCCAGGGTCAAGCCCAAGGCACTACAACAAGGGGGCCTTGCCTCGCTTAAATCTGCCATCACCGCTCGCGACCCCAAACAGTGTGTCTTGCGACCTAACTGGGACAGACCTTATATTGTTCATAAACAAGTCCGCCCAGGAGTCTATGAACTACAAGACCATGATGGTCGTCTTCTTCCCCGCAACTTTCATGCGGATGACTTACGTCCATATTACGTGTAAGTCCCCAGTCTTACGTCTTCAATTCAATAAAATACATGTGTATTTCTCCCTCTTTTGCAGCATTATGTGGCATTATAAATGCCCTCCCAATCGCCCTCTCGCACCCGACCGGTCGACTGGCCACTCGCCAAAATCACGGCATCAGACCTTGTCGGTCTCACTTGCATCTCACTTGCGCAACCACACAAAGGGAAACCCCCTGCGGTCGCGCCAGTTAGTTGCGGGTCTCATGCCCAACTGACCTTCAACTCACCCTGCCCCAAGGGGAACCCCCTTGCGATGCGGAAGGGTAACCCCTTTTTGGCTCCTTCAGTGAGGTCTATGTGTAAGTCGCCCTCGCACGCCACAGCAGACCTTCCGCTCGGACTCCTCCACACAGGTGGTTGCGGGTCTCATTCCCCAACTGACCTTCAACTCGCCCCGCCCCAAGGGTAACCCCCTTGCGCTGCGGAAGGGTAACCTCCTTTTTGGCTCCTTCAGGAAGGTCTATGTGTAAGTCACCCTCGCGCGCCACAGCAGACCTTCCGCTAGGACTCCTTCACACAGGTAGTTGCGGGTCTCATTCCCCAACAGACCTTCAACTCGCCCCGCCCCAAGGGTAATCCCCTTGCGCTGAGGATGGGTAACCCCCATTTGGGTCATTCAGGGAGGTCTATGTGTAAGTCGCCCTCGCGCTCCACAGCAGACCTTCCGCTCGGACTCCTCCACACAGTTAGTTGCGGGTCTCATTCCCCAACCGACCTTCAACTCGCCCCGCCCCAAGGGTAACCCCCTTGCGCTGCGGAAGGGTAATCCCCTTTTGGCTCCTTCAGGAAGGTCCCTGTGTAAGTCGCCCTCGCACGCCACACCAGACCTTCCGCACGGGCTCCCCAACAGGACTACGGGTCTCACTCCCCAGAACTCCACTTGGCTCTCCACTTGTCTCAACAAGTGCTCCACTGCCTTCGCCATCGCGCGACTTCAGGCTCAAGGTAAACTGAGTTTTCCTTTGTCCTTGTCATATAAATGATGAGCGTTCTGCAGGTATCTCCTACTTGGTACACTGTACACTACCCAAGGGCTTACTCCCTGAAAATCGCCAAGAAGGTCTCTAAGTGCTGCCGCCTTCGAGCCCCAGCAGACCTTCACATGGAGGAATCTCATCCATGGTCTTCAAAGGCATCGCCTCTACAAGCCCTAAAAGGGCCCTTAACTTGTCCCAACAAGGGGTCTCTGTCTCAGCTTGTCTCAACAAGCGAACCCACAAAAATATCTGGAAAGATATGTGTGGCTCCGCCTGTTGCGGACTTCAAGTGCCTCATCACTTTAAACTCAGGCCGAGTTCCCAGTTTCTTGACAAGTGATCTCTGTGGCTTCGCCGTTGCGAACCCCAGTAGACTTCTCTCCACAAACGGGACTTAGCTTACGGTTGTTAACCTAGCTAACGTGCCCTACACTGCTATCGCGAAATAAAAGCGAGGCTACAAGACAATGAAGGTAAAGTAAAATTTTACTCCATCTACTGTTTTCAAAATTATGCGTGAATACAGTGTTCCTTATACAAAAGAGGGGGGCATCCACATGTTGTAGCCTCCACCCTAGTCCAACAGGGCATACCAGGCTTCGCCCGTCTTCTTTCCCTGCTCCCCCCAGTCGAGCAGGGCCTCTACTGCTGGATTGCTGGTGTTAGCAGCATCCAGAATCCCAAGACTCAGCTCTGGGAACGCCTTCTCCACTTGGAAGCGGCATCGCAGCCAGCCCTCTTCGTATGCTTGCGCCCGCTTCACCTTGAGCTTGGATCTCACCAAGCTTCTCCATCGCCGAGGCATCCGCTCGTGGATGGGCACCTTGATGGAGGAAGAGGACTTAGGATCCTCGTCTTCAAAGGGAGGGAGGCCCAAAGTCTTCTCCATCTCCAAGACTGAGGCCACCGCTTTCTCAAGGTCAGTGGCGACCTCCAGGCGTGCCTTCATGGCAGCCTCGGCAGCAAGCCTGCCCTCCTCTACCTTCTTCTCTGCCAACTGGGCCTGGGCGATGGCCTGAGCTCCACTTCCTTGGTCGCAGCCTCGCCGCTCGACTTCAGCCTTCGCTGATAGAAGGGACTCCTTCAGGACAGCAGCCTCGATCTGCTGGGCTTCCAAGCCTGCTGCCTGCTGAAGGAAGCGTTGCTTGAGCGCATCAATCAAGCTGGCCTGCTCCCATCGGTACAGCCTGCTGGCCGTCCGCTCCTTGTTGGCAATATCACACCAACTCTCCAGTTGGGCCACACGCCTGGCATGCTCCTCTTGGAGCTCCTTCTCCCTTCTTTTAGAGGCCTCCAGCCTCCCTCCCGAGAGAGGCAATCTCCTCCTCCCACAACAATGGCGTCGTTGTTGATTTTAGGATCGTCTTTAACATGCTTCTCATGTTCGCATTCTATAATACCGAAGAAAGGATTAAGGATGTGTACCTTTCTTCTCGGACGCAGCTTAAGAATCTTAGAGATTCTTGCTCCTTGTTGATGTAGAAGACTCGGCTAGGGGAACACCTTAAGGGCGGATTGGAGAGGATTTGTCTCCAAAGTGAGTTCCACTCACAATGCTCCTAGAATGCCTTCTAGCTTGGAAGAGGAAGTATGAGGAGAGAAGAGAGAACCAATGCTGGTTGTGGGATGATAAGAAATGGCGCATCCTCCCTCTATTTATAGAGGAGGATGGGCTGCCAATGAGAGGGCACAATGCCCTTTCATTTGCGAAATAACATGTCCCTAGGACCAAGGGCTGCAACCAATGCCCCTTGGTCCATGAGACATGTCTCATGCCTTTGCCTTTTCAATTAACTAATTAATTAGAAAAGGAATAAATAAATACTTGTGTCGAATAGGAAATTAATTAACTAATTAATTAATTATCCAAAATATGGCTAAGAGGCAAGGGAGGTGACCCATGCCCCTTGTCCATTCGGCCATGGGACATGAGACATGTCCCTTTGGCCGAATGGTGCAAGGCATGGGGTGCACCCCCTTGCCTAGAGGCACCTAGGGCGAAGGGGCACTCACACCCCTTGCCTATGGCCGAATGGGTGTGAGGCCCCCCTTAGGGTGCCCTTTCGGCACGCACCCTTCGGCCTAAGCCGA
Organism: Stellera chamaejasme; assembly: GCA_024586325.1. Lineage (NCBI taxonomy): Eukaryota > Viridiplantae > Streptophyta > Magnoliopsida > Malvales > Thymelaeaceae > Stellera > Stellera chamaejasme. The sequence goes on along the minus strand of CM044979.1, from coordinate 15,750,014 downwards.
AGGTGTGCTTGGCCCTCTCCGTCACCTTTTCACCAATTTACGCACCTTTCCGCCAAGAGACACGTCTCTTCGCCAAAAGGTGCCTAGACACATTTGTACCGAGCTCACATAGAGCTAGTCCAAGACATATTAAATCATCCATTGAGCTCCTTGAGCTCATATCAGCTCACTAAGAGCAGATACACATCTCTCTATCTCAAACACTCAGATTGAGCTGAGTTGAGCTGTGCTTAGCTACCTTTAGCTAGCCCAGTCATCTTGGTGCGCAAGAATTCCAACAAACTCCCACTCGCACTAATGATGATCTTTGAGCACAAGCTCCCACTCGAATAAAACACTTCCTCATACTAAAACAAACACTTTGGCAAACTATATAAAAGGAGTTGTGAGTGCGACCTTAAGGCATCCACACTACCTCTTCCATTGAGGTTGTTAGACTCTCAAATGGAAGATTGTCCTCTCAAACTCACTTGAACACTTCAAGTGTTTGTGTGTTATTCAAATTTTCTTGAACTTAACAAGACATGCTTGAACATCTTCAAGCTTTACTTGAACTACTTCAAGTAGTGCCTTTAGAACCCCAAGACATATGGTACATATTCTTAACCACAGTCAGTCTCTTTCATTTAAATGATGACTGTGTTAAGTGTCGAGTACTCTTTAATTCGTATTATCCCCAATTCAGACCTTATCATGTTGTACCAATGCAACATGTGAGCTCAAAGGTTGAATTTAGGACTCATGTACCAAGTTTCACTTGTCTTTCCTTTACACTCTACCTGCTTAATGATCCATATAGATTTAGTTACCCAAAAGGAGGATACTCCAGCCGCATTCATCTGCGACCTTCGACAACCAATCAAAGTAACTTTGTCAATGTGAATCTTCTTAAAGTGATTAAGGGTCCAATCGAAGAATTCTCACACTACGCAAGGTTAGAGACAACTTGCTTAAATTCTTCTTTTGGTCGAATTTCATGGTCATAGGATCTTTGCAACATACTTACAAAGATTCTATTAACACTTCTTAGGGTGTTTTACAAACACCACTCCCACTTGGAGTGATATCACTTAGAATGAGGGTGTGTCATTTCTCCCTCTTAAAACACCTCGAGTGTGCTCCTTCTAACATATAAAAGGAGGACATGTCACAAGCCATGAAATTTCTGTGCAAGCCCTAGCTTACACTCACACATAGGCTAGAATGTATCGTTGTCATACAAAATCAGTGCAGAGCACCTCATCTTGATTATTCAGATCAAGGCGACATAAAAGTATACCAAAGTGTCATGTGTTGTAACATGACTCCCACTCAATAGAGTAACATTGTATGTCACATGTTTCCTGAAGAAACAACACCCTATTTGAGTCTTTGGTAGTCTCATCCTTGGTCTACTTAAGATCAAGGGCGAATGACTTGGTGTGAGAAAGTCATTCTCAATGCCTATGGTGGACATGTTCATTTATTCATTGTGTGTTATTAATGGAACTAAGTAAATGACATCAAATAATTACTTTATTGATCATCATTATACATATATACATGTGTGACACCAAAGTGGTGAAAGTCATACAACAATTAGTATATTTACAATCTCCTAAGACCCATTGCTCGGACATGACGAGCAAACACAATGGGTGGCAATGGCTTAGTGAGAGGATCTGCCACCATAAGGTCTGTTGAGATGTATTCAATTTTGACTTCACCTTCTTCAGTTGCATCTCGAACGAAATTATATTTCATGCTAATGTGTTTGGTTTTTCCATGATACTTGGGGTCCTTGGTGTAGGCCATAGCTGCCATACTATCACCGTAGATAGTAATGGGCTTACTTATTTTGACCATCGACTCCAAGTTTTTAAGAAAATAACCAAGCCACGGGGCTTCTGGACAGCCGAGGCACAAGAAACGAATTCTGCCTCCATGGTTGATAAGGCTGTACAAGTTTGTTTCTTACTACACCAAGTAGTAGCGCCCCATTTAGCAAGAAAATATAACCACTTGTAGATTTGCTAGAATCTCTATCTCCTCCCAATCGGCATCGAATAGCCGTGTAAACCAAGGGTTTTTCCTTGATAACATAGCCAATAATCCTTAGTACCTTTAAGGTATCTAAGGATCCTCTTGACATTCTTCCAATGCTCCATGCCGTGGTTCAAGAATATCTAGCAAGTAAACCGACCGCTTGACTTATGTCTGGCCGTGTACAAATCATGGCGTACATAAGGCTACCAATGGCACTAAGGTAAGGTATCTTAGTCATTTCTTCCTTGTCTTTTGGAGTCTTAGGACATAAGTCCTCTCCAATTTTGCAACCATATGCAAGTGGGGTGTTCATTGGCTTAGAGTTGGTCAAGTTAAACCTCTCAAGAACTTTATCTATATAAAGCTCTTGTGAAAGTCCTAACATATGCTTCTTTCTGTCCCGATGTATCTTAACACCTAGGATATAAGAAGCTTCCCCCAGGTCCTTCATTTTGAAGGTGGAGGACAACCATCCTTTGATGGCGAGCAACAACTCCAAGCTACTACTTGCAATTAAAATGTCATCGACATATAATGTCATAATGGCAAAACTGGACTCTTTGAAGAACAAGTACACACAATGGTCTTCATGCATCATCACAAAACCATAGCTTGTGACTGCATGATGAAACTTCAAGTACCACTGTCTTGAAGCTTGTTTGAGACCATATATAGACTTCTTTAGTCTACATACCTTGTCTTCTTGACCTACTTGTACAAACCCTTCGGGTTGTTTCATGTAGATCTCTTCACTCAACTCACCGTTGAGGAAGGCTGTGGTTACATCCATCTGATGCAACTCAAGGTCCAAGTTTGCCACTATTGCAAGTAGCAATCTGATGGAATTAAACTTAACCACAGGAGAGAAAGTGTCTTTGAAATCAACACCTTCCTTCTGTGTAAAGCCTTTGGCCACCAACCGGCCTTGTACCTTTCGATACTCCCATCGAGTTCTTCTTTATTTTAAGAACCCACTTATTGCCGATCGCTTTTCCACGAGGAAGATCAGACAATTCCCATACCTCATTTTCATGCATTGAATGCAACTCATCATTCATTGCCTTTAGCCACTCTTCTTTCTCGTGCCCCTTCAAGAGCTTCTTTGACATTACTTGGCTCATCGATCTCGCACGAGACCAAGTATGTCTCACCTTCCGATAGTCCCCACCTTTTAGGTGCTTTGGACTCCCGAGTTGATCTTCTCAACGGGGGTGGAGGTGTTGGCTCTTGAAGTACCTCAACTCCCTCTTGAACAGATCCCTCAGTTTCAGGATCCTGTTCATTCGAGTCCATGTTTATGGGCTCATTCTGGAAAGCCTCAGCTTGTTCCAGTTGAGGTACTCCCTCTGGAGTAGGTACAGCCTTGTAACCGGCACTTGTGAAGTGCCCGGTTGACCTTCTTCTAGGATCGGGCCTATTGAGGCTAAATCATCACTTTCGCCAACTTTTGGAAACTCCGTTTCCACAAACTTGGCGTTTCTTGCATCAAACACCAAACCCTTCTTTAAACTGAGATCCAAGAACACATAGCCCTTGGATTCCGTACAATATCCGAGAAAAGCACACTTCTTTCCTCTTGGTCCCAATTTTCCCAACGGATGGTCGGGATTATGTACGTAAGCTAAGCAACCCCAAGGCCGCAAGTAGCTTAAGTTCGGGGTCCTCTTCATCCATAACTCATATGGAGAGGAGTCGATGTCCTTGGTAGGTACCCTATTGAGAATGTGCACCGCACATAGCAGCGCATCACTCCAATAGGTCACATCCAGGTTGGCTTTAGCCATCATGGAACGTACCATGTCCATCAAAGTTCGGTTCTTTCTTTCGGACACACCATTTTGCTGGGGTGTCCAAGAAAGGGTGAACTCTCTAGCAATGCCTTTTGACTCACAAAAGGCCTTGAATGCAACCACCTCTGTCAGTCCTTAAGGACTTCACTTTCTTATCTACTTGGTTCTCAACCAAGTGTACATATTTCTGAAAATATGCTAAGGCCTCTGCCTTGGTTTTGAGTAAGAAGACGTGGGTGAATCGTGTACACATCATCGGTAAAAGTGATGAAGTACTTGAACCCATTTCTGGATTCAATTCTCATAGGTCCACAAAGATCAGAATGGACTAAACTTAGTGCCTCGGTTCTCCTAGTTGCCCTCCCAAAGGGCTTTCTCGTTGCCTTGCCTTCTAAGCAAGGTTGACAAGTTGGCAGGACAACCTTGGTCAAGGATTCAAGCAAGCCACTTTTGGCTAACTTATTCATCCTATCTTGTCCTATATGTCCCAACCGGTCATGCCACAGATTTTGATCTATGACTTTAGTCACGTGGCAACTAGGAGTTGCAACAGAATGGCCATCGGGCCTTAACTCATACTGATCCATTATTAACTAAGCATTTTGTGAGAACTTGATTATCCTTTAATATAGTTACACTATCATTAAAGAATTGAAAGCAATAATTGTACTTCAACATGGCAGAAATAGAAATTAAATTTCTACAAATATTAGGTACATATAATGTGTCCACAAGATACAAATATCTATTACACAAGGGAACCTTACAGGTTCCTATACCAACTACTTCTAATTTTGCATCATTCCCCACCGAGACGTGCTTCACACCTCTTGGGAGCTTGCGGTACGCCACAAACCAGACTTGTCCCGAGCTATGTGGTCTGTTGCTCCCGAGTCTACAATCCACAAAGAATTGCTTTCGATTAGCATAGTACATGACGTCACATGTGCTATTGAAGTAGAAGGTTCAAAATGTACCTTAGGTGCACTTTTGCAATCTTTTGCAAAGTGTCCTTTCTTGCCACAGTTGAAGCACTTGAGCTTCGAAACGTCCCTTTTCTTCTTTCCGGGCCCGTTTCCTTTTCCCTTTCCCTTACCCTTGCCTTTGAAGCCGCCCTTTTTTCCCACCCTTGAACCACTTCTTCTTTTTACCCCCGTTGTTATCGGAGGTATTGGCAACATATGCCTTGGAGTGGTCCTTGAGAGCCATTACTTCAGCCTCAAGTAAAAGGTGACGGGCGATGTCATCAAAGGTCTTAATCTGAGGGTTGTGGCGTAAGTTGACCTTCATCAACCGCCACTCCTCATCAGTAAGGACCTTATTATTGCTTGCACTCGCCGCTCGTCGGTGAGGTCGTGCCCAGCTTGTTTAAGCTGATGAATCATTCGTGACATCTCACGAAGGTGGGCACTCATGGTGTGATCTGCTCGTTTACCATAGTTCTCAAACCTTAGTATCATTGAGCGTTGTTTCTCCACGGAAACATCTCCATACTTGGCCTTCACAAAGATCCCGGATGCCTTTGGCCGAGGGTAGCATGGAGAACTCCACCATGATCTCATCCACCATTGTGGATAAAAGTGTGACTCTACACATAGAGTTCTTTTTAAGGTAGGCTTCATAAGCCACCCTATCTTCCCCTTCCTCCGGGGGTTGACCTCAGCGTCGAGCACCTCAAGTGTCTCTTGCTCAGTTAAGATGAACTTGATCTTCTGCTGCCAAATTAGATAGTTTTCACCATCTAATTTGAGGTCACGGTTCAACTCGCTACTATGTTCTTAGTAGCCATCTACAAATATGCAATTCACATGTTTTAGATTCCAATTCACACAATTAGACTTATTCAAGCAATATGTTCATGAAATAACTTAGTTTATACCTGAGACGTAGCAAAAGGTATGCATATAGCATCCGATCAGAAACGCCTAAGCATAACTTTGCCATTTTATGAACATACCCTTAACAAGCCTATACATTCAATCAATCAAGGGCAACCAAACATACATCAGTTTATAACCTCACTTGACCTTCCAAGAAGGCCTGAATCACGCACTCATGCGTTATCGTAACAACCATAGCACTTCACTTAAACCTTAGTCTCATCACCCATAAGTCTCCTTAATACAATGCCCAGGTCGTTGGTGGAGTCACAAACGGTCTCACTTAAGTACCACTTCCTTAGACAGCATTATATTAGCTTGACAGGTCCCTAGAGACCTTAGTTTAATGAAGTGTCTCATCAATTGAATCAAGTTTCAAGTCCTTCAAGTTCACCGTACAAGTACTTGAACTATCTTAAGGTAGAATCTCTTGTTTCAATAGACGTATGTTCCCTCACTTAATTTAAGCTTCAATTCCCTCAAGTCCATGATAGTGGTACAAAACCAGTATTAAGACTATCAAGGGGCTGAAATTCTTAAATTAGGTAAAGAATAAATGTCACATGCATGCCAAGTCTACGTCACACATGGACCTTAGGAACCACGAGAGGAGCGCTCCCAGGAAAGATGGAGGGGTCACAGACGGTCCCACTTAAAACCCACCTCCTAGACAGAGCACATTCCGGCAATTACCTCAAGGTATAATGTGATATAGAACTTTGGCACACATTTTCTTTAGGTTCATTTAATCATTCATGGAACAAATAGGCAAGTCAACATGTTATACAACCATTTTCATCATACAACATTCATGCTTCCCTTTTCCATTTAAACGAACATGACCCCTTCGAATAACCTAGCCGAATTTTACATGTATCCATGTTTAGTCCGATTACATACAATCATACATTCATACATGTTATTTCAAATTCAACTAACATGTATCATACTTCATATAAACATGTCGAACAAGTAAGCATGTATTACAAAGAGAAACCGAAAGCTCTGATACCATTTGTTGATTTTAGGATCGTCTTTAACATGCTTCTCATGTTCGCATTCTATAATACTGAAGAAAGGATTAAGGATGTGTACCTTTCTTCTGGACGCAGCTTAAGAATCTTAGAGATTCTTGCTCCTTGTTGATGTAGAAGACTCGGCTCGGGGAACACCTTAAGGGCGGATTGGAGAGGATTTGTCTCCAAAGTGAGTTCCACTCACAATGCTCCTAGAATGCCTTCTAGCTTGGAAGAGGAAGTATGAGGAGAGAAGAGAGAACCAATGCTGGTTGTGGGATGATGGAAATGGCGCCACCCTCCCTCTATTTATAGATGATAGTCTCGTTCCTAAGGAAGGTCCGGACTCTCAGTTGATATGGTGGAGAAGATGATGTTCTTGAGACTCCAAGCTTGCTGTTCAGAGTAATCTGTAAAAGATAGGAAGAATACTCAGAAGTAGCAAGAGGGGAGTGGGGGGGGCGTGTAGTAGCTTACCCGATTTAGGGTGGACATCACCCTATTTATAGAGTGATGCCAGGAGAAGAGCCTCCCAGCTTGAAGCCCTTAGACAGTTGTTTGAGATAAGTCTCGTGTCGATCGATTGGAGATAAGGCGGCTGTGATGATGAAGATCTCAAAGAAACCGCCTTAGGTGATTCACTTGTCGAGAATGTCCGGCGTATAAATCTGGTGAAGATCTCCCATGCTCGTGCTGCCCTCCTTATTGGCCAGTTGATGTCAGACGACCAAGTGGTCAATCTCCAAGTGGAGCAAGTGGCGGGCGAAGGCCTGTAAGGGCGAAGGCCCATAGGGGCGAAGGCCCCAAATAGAATATAGCCAAATAAGGGGTGAGGGTTGCACGAACCTGGGTACCAAGGCCTTATCTGGGCGGGGCCAGTATAGGCAGGAGACTGGGAGTAAGACCCATGGAGGCGAGGGAGATCGCGAGGGTTCGCCCTAAGACCGCGAGGGGGGCCCGCGCAGGCTTTAGAAACGCAAGGGTGAGTATGAGACGCCGCCCGCGCGAGTCCGGGAGGCCCGCGAGGGCAGGACCTCGCGTAGGCGATACTGGAGACCACAAGGATGAGACCTTGCGAAGGCGATACTGGAGACCACAAGGATGAGACCTTGCGAAGGCGATACTGGAGACCACAAGGATGAGACCTTGCGAAGGCGATTCTGGAGACCACAAGGATGAGACCTCTCCCAAGGCCTCGTATGATTCTGATAAAGCGCGAGGGCGCGATTGCTTGGGTAGTGTACCAAGATGCCTCCTCCTGAGAGCGGAGTATGGGCAGGGTCCTGTACTCCGTTTTTTGAAAGTACTTTGCTGAGGACCGATGTAGTAGTCACAAGTGAAGATCTTTTATAATCTGATAGTTTGTGTTGGATCCTTCACGACCCTTTACTCTGTGTTGAAGATACTGTTTGAAAATACCATGTTGAGGGCAGTAGCAGTCACAGAACTGAGTTTGTGTGGAGCGCGATGACCTTTTATGGCCTGATATTCTGTGTTGGATCCTTCATGATCCTTGTGAGTTTTTGAGGAGGGGGGCATTTGCTTGGGTAGTGTACCAAGATGCCTCCTCCTGAAGGCAGAGTATGGGCAGGGTCCCGTACTCTGTTCAAATTCCAAGTCTTTGGAGTTGGCGAAGGCGCTTGGGCCGCTTATGGACCGCTTGATTGCGAAGGCAGCGAAGAGTCTCTTCAACATTTAATGCAGGAGAGATAAAGGAAGATGAGAGGTTTATCGACTGCATGGGACGCAACACGTGGCGCCGTAGGGTCGATTACGCTTTGTAAAAGCGTTTCTCCTTTTGTACGGCAGGGAGAGGTTTAATAACCGCTGGATGCTGGCACGTGGCGCCTTGGGAGTCATTCACGCTTAAAAGCGCTTTTTCATTTTGGCGGGCTTATAAAAGCGTACCCGAGAAGATTGAAACCTTTCTTCTCCACTCTTGCATTTGTTCGCTCTGCTTCGAGTAACCCCTTCGTATTCTTGCGTTTCTTGGCGATTTCATCGGCAGCTGAGAGGTGATTTGCGGTGGTTCCTACTTTTCGCTCGAGATTCCTCCGGTCAACTGCTCATTTGCCAACCGCTCCGCTTCGTTCTGCTTACCGCTTTAAACCACTCAGGTAAGTTTTTTCTTCCCGCACACTGAGTGCTTCAAGTTCTCTGAGCGCACTGAGCGCTTGCCGAAATGCCTTTGCTGGGCTGTTTCGATTTATATGCCTATCTGTTCTTTCTTTTGCAGAGATGGATTCCAAGGAAGCTGTTCGCCCAAAGGGTCGCTCCTCTCGAGAAGACCACGGTGAAGTTCGATAGAATTCACCAGAAATGGTGGGGGCCTTCTGCCCGTGGAGAAAACGCCGGTATACGCATCCCGTGCGGGTGTTTGTCGGGCGATGGGTTGGCCCGTGACCGAGGAGAACAAGGAGAACCGGTGCCGTGTGCTTGTACACGGCGCAGCTTGCGGCGGGATTACGGTACCCTTTCCGCAATCGGTGCAAGATCTCTGTGCTGATTGGGAATGCCTCAACTCGCTTGGCGCCAATACTTTCCCGAGTATTGCGGGCTTCATTGTCGCCGCCACATGGCCGGCGTGAAGCCATTCGCCGATGTGTTCAACCGCTTTTATCGGTTGAGCCGAGGAGTGGGGGTGCGTTCTTCACGCTACTCCCATAAATGTTGGAGGCAACCATTCCATCTCCTTCACTGCTGCGCCTGCATCCTACCACAACCGGCACGGATCCTTTTTCTTCTTGCCGCCAAGGCACATGGGACTTTCCCGTGGCGAGGACGCGACAATCCGTGCAAAGCATTGCGCGGAGGCCTGTGGCCGACTCACGGGGGTGCGGTGGCAGGCATACGCTCAATCGCTGGGGTGGTTGGACGATGTCCTTTCGAGGAGCGCATGCGAGGCGTTCTTCCCTTCTCGGCTGCCCAATCGACGAGACCACCCTAAGGTGGGCTGGGATTAGCACGGGTTTCGTGGCCGACCCCGCATGCCCCCGCCATACGAGGGATGGGCTCCCGCCCACCGTGGGACAATGATAGATTCTTTCTTCGCTGCTCTAGCGGCGCCAAAGGTACGCTGCGCATACATACTATTATACTGTAATTTTGTAAGAGGTCCGGTAAAACCTGGGTCTCAAGTCCCTCTTGTCTCGCAGATGCCGCTGCAGAACCGCGAAGCCTGTGGTAAGAAAGCCTCCATGCGCATCGCCCAACGAGTGCACCTGGCATGTGCACTTGAGGAAGACGCCCCTGCCATGGCGGTCAAGGTGTTGGGACCCATTGTCCCCAAGCTGTCCAAAAAGAGGGCTGGTATCAAGCCTTCGATGGCTTCTCAGCCGGAGAAGAAAAAGAGGAAAGTGGCTGCCACGCAGCCTGAGGAAGAGAGAGCCCCTGCCGGTACTGAGGGGACCCTGGCCAAGGGCCGGCCGGGGGCTGAGAATCCTGCTGAGCAGAGGGGCCTACTCCAGCTTATTTTAATCAAGAGGTCAGGAGCCTCGCTGGGAAGAGGGTCCTACCTCAGCCAAGCTTTCACCAAGAGGCCAGGGAGCCTCGCTGGGAAGAAGTTCCTGGGGAGCCCTTGGCTGAAGAGGCCAAGGGTGGAGCTTGAAATGCCCCCTACCGCTGAAGAGGTCGTGCCTTCGCAGAGGGCCCAGAGGAGGCGCGAGCAGATAGCGCTGCTCCCATCGAGGCCGTGCCCATCTCGGTGGTGCAGCCCATTTCTTCCGAGGAGGCCGCCGAGGCCTTTGTGTCTGGGCTCTTCGCGAGCCCTTCACCAGTTCAAGGTGAAGACCTGCCCGGTCATGTGGTCGCGGCAGAGATCATTACCAGAGGCAGAGTGCCTCCTCCCAAGGGTAAGATGTCAGCGGCTAACGTCCTGATCTCTATGAGAAGGAGGGGCAACAGCCGCAAAGGCCATTGGGAGTACCGGCCCACGGGAGGTACCAGGGCCATTCCTTTGGGGAGGCGGAGACCACTAATGCAAGGGAAGAGATCCTCGCAGCCATCCCTCTTAGAGAGGAGATCCTCAAGAGGCCCCTTCAGGGGAGAAGGCCCCCGCCACGAAGGGGAAGAGGATCCTGGTGGTTGAGGAGACTTCTTCCTCTTCTAATAGTGAGGCCCCAGAGGAAGGGGGTCTGGTGACACGGTCCTCTGCGAGGACAAGTGGTTGGGAGGTTGCCCAACCTTCCAGCAGCCAGCCGGAAGTCGTGGATGGGGGCGCCCTTCCGCTGGTAAGTCTTTTTGATCTTGACAAGATTTTCTTTGCTTTTGAGTTCATACTGCTTCCTAGTTGCTTGATGCCTGTTCTTTGTAGGCGAGGGCCCTTCGTGCCAAGGGGCTGGTCCTCGTGAGGCTCTTGTGGACCAAGGGGTCCTTACAGAGATCCCTTCCGATTTGGGGACCAGGAGCGAGGTCCTTGAGAAGACCGGAGTCTGGTCCCACTACTTGGAGCGGAGGCGCGTTGCCGCCAAGTCGGCCCCCAAGTGGTCTCGAGGAGCCAGACCTCCCGAGAGTCCAGAGGCACCGCACTGCACTCAGGTGTACAGGAGCAAGGGAGGCTCCCGAAAGATGCATGGGATCCGGTCTTCCTCCCGAGGAATAGCAGTTCACCGCTGCAGGAGGGGAGCAAACCCTCCAATCCCGCCTCGGAGGGGCTGCGCACCCCCTATGACAGGAGGTGACCGAGCGGAGCCTCGGATTCCCCGCCGAATTCATGAGGGAGGCAGCTCAACAAAGTCTGCAGTAAGACAGCCTCTGGTCTTTATGTATAAGTTTAGTTTAGCCTTTTTCCGCTTCGCTTTAATAGTATTGGGATGCAAAGGCGGCACAAAGGTCATGTCATTGCCGAGCAATGGCATGACTTCAAGTATGCCAACAAAGCGGACGACGCCCAGATATCGAGATTGCCTCTCTCGTGAGGGAGCCGGAGTCCTCAAAGAAGAGGGAGGAGGAGCTCAAGGAGGAGCATGCCAAGCGCGTAGCCCAACTAGAGAGTTGGTGCGATTATGGCAACCAAGAGCGGGCGCACAAAGATGCGGTACCGGTGGGAGCAGCCTGCCTTCTTGATGTTGCGGCAACGCTTCCTTCAGCAGAAGCAATGCTGGAAGCCAAGCAGCTTGAAAGTGCTGTCTTGAAGGAGTCCCTCCTTTCCCCGGGAGGCAGAAACCAAAGCCGCCTTGCAGTGGCGAAGGCCCAAGTTGAGCAGCAGAGGCCGCACTGAGGAGGCGAGGAGCCAAGCTACCGTCCTGTGCTCAACCGGCGGAGAAGAAGGTGGAGGAGGGCAGGCTTGCCGCCGAGGTTGCCTCAAGGCACGCCCGGAGGTCGCCACCGACTCCGGAAAAGGCGATGGCCTCGGGGGGAGATGGAGAAGGCTCTGGGCCTTCCCCCCTTTGAAGGTGAGGATCCTGAGTCCTCTTCCTCCATTAAGGTGCCCATCCCTGAGCGGATGCCTCGACTGGTGGAGAAGCTTGGTGAGATCCAAGCCCTGGGCGAAGCAGGGGCGCAGGCCTATGAGGAAGGCTGGCTGCGATGCCGCTTCCAAGTGGAGAAGGCGTTTCCAGCTCTAAGTCTTGGGATCCCGGATGCTGCCAACACCAATGAGCCAACGGTAGAGGCGCCGTCTGGGGGAGCAGGAAGGAAGATGGGCGATGCCTGGTATGCCCTTCTGGACTAGGGTGGAGGCTCCAACATGTGGATGCCCCCTATTTTGTATAAAGACCTGCATTCACATACTTTTTGGGAACAATAGATGAAGTGAAACTTCCTNTTACCTTCACTGCTTTTGTAGATTCGCTTTAACTCGCGATAGCCTTGTAGGGTACGTTAGCTTAGTTTAATAACCATAGGCTAAGTCCCGTCTCATGGAGAGATGTCCTTCTGGGGTCCGCGAAGGCGAAGCCACAGGGACTATTTATCAAAGAGCTAGAGACTTAGTCTTAAGTTTATAGTGACGAGGCACTTCAAGATCCGCAACGGCGGAGCCACATGAGTCATTCCAAATGACTTGTGGGTCTACTTGTTGAGCCCCTTTCTTAGGGCAACATGAGTCATTCCAGACTTGTGGGTTTAGTAGCCCCTTTCTTAGCCCTTGGGTAGTGGACGGTGTACCAAGTAGAAGTTCCCGTAGTTTGCTCATCATTTATACGATAAGTATTCAGTAAAAAGGTTCGGTTTACTCGAGTCCGGAGTCGCGCGTTTGGCGAAGGCAGTAGGACGCTTGTTGAGACAAGTGGAGAACCATCTGAGGTTCTGGGGGGTAAGACCCGCAGCGCAAGGGGATTATCCTTGGGACGGGGCGAGTTGAAGGTTGGTTGGGGAATGGGACCCGCAACCACCTGTGTGGAGAAGTCCGAGCGGAAGGTCTGCTGTGGCGTGCGAGGACGACTTACACATAGACCTTCCTGAAGGAGCCAAAAGGGGGTTACCCTTCCGCAGCGCAAGGGGATTACCCTTGGGGCGGGGCGAGTTGAAGGTCGGTTGGGGAATGAGACCCGCAACCACCTGTGTGGAGAAGTCCGAGCGGAAGGTCTGCTGTGGCGTGCGAGGACGACTTACACATAGACCTTCCTAAAGGAGCCAAAAGGGGGTTACCCTTCCGCAGCGCAAGGGGATTACCCTTGGGGCGGGCGAGTTGAAGGTCGGTTGGGAATGAGACCCGCAACCACCCGTGTGGAGAAGTCCGAGCGGAAGGTCTGCTGTGGCGTGCGAGGACGACTTACACATAGACCTTCCCGAAGGAGCCAAAAGGGGGTTACCCTTCCGCAGCGCAAGGGGATTACCCTTGGGGCGGGCGAGCCGAAGGTCGGTTGGTGAAAGAGACCCGCAACCACCTGTGTGGAGAAGTCCGAGCGGAAGGAATCCTGTGGCGTGCGAGGACGAAGTACACATAGACCTTCCCGTAGGTTCCAAAAAGGGGGTTACCCTTCCGCAGCGCAAGGGGATTACCCTTGGGGCGGGCGAGTTGAAGGTCGGTTGGGGAATGAGACCCGCAACCACCTGTGTGGAGAAGTGAGACTCGACAAGGTCCGATGCCATAACTCAGCAGTAGCCCGTCCGACCGGCCGGCACAGAGGGCGATGGAGAGGGCATTTGAAATGCCATGTAAGCTGTCAGACAGAGGAAATACATATGTATTTTATTGAATTTGTGAGACTAAGGACTTACACGTAATATGGGCGCAAGTCATCCGCATGAAAGTTATGGGGAGCAGACGACCATCATGGTCTTGTAGTTCATAGACTCGGGCGGACTTGTTTATGAACAATATAAGGCCCGCCCCAGCTTGGGTCGCAGGACACCCCGCTTGGGGTCGCGAGCGGTGAGGGCCGATTTAAGTAAGGCAAGGCCTCCTTGGTGCAGTACCTTGGGTTTGACCCGGGAATTATGATGAAGACCGAGCCTCTGCTTGAGGGCAACATGCGAAGGCGAGCACCTTCGCGCAATTCTTCAATTAAGTCGAGTTTGGCACGGAGCCCTTGAGCATTGGCTTCACTGAAGTTGATCATACGGATTGTAGGGAGATCTACCTCAATAGGTAGGAGCGCATCTGCGCCGTATACTAGAGAGAAAGGCGTCTCTCCCGTGGGGTTCGCGTTGTGGTGCGATAGTCCCATAAGACACTTGGGAGTTCATCTACCCAGCGGCCCTTGGCCCCATCCAGCGCTTGAGGCCTTCCTCGAGGGTTCGGTTGGTGACCTCAACCTGCCCATTAGATCGGGGTGTGCCACCGGGCAAAAAGCATGCGGACATTATTGTCCCGTGCCCATTGTTGGACACTGTGATCGGCGAATCGAGTGCCATTATCTGTAATAATAGCACGAGGGCTGCCAGATCGCAGACAAGATTCTTCCAAAGAAACTTGATAATCTTGGCGGAAGTGATGGAGACCAGGGTTCTACCTCGACCCATTTAGAAAAATAATCAACCGCTACAACACGAGCGGTACTGACTGAGCGGTCGGCATTGGACCAATGAGGTCGAGGCCCCACAGGCGAAAGGCACCGGATTTGTCGCTGGCCGGAGATTCCGTGGATGGTAGCCGCTGGATGCGAGAATTGATTTGGCACCGGTGGCACGCTTTTGACCAAAGGCAGCGCCCTTTTTCAAGGTAGGCCAAGAGTATCCTTGACGGAGGGCTTTGTGGGCAAGCGCCTCCGCAGCGATGTGAGCGCCACAATTGCCTTGGTGGAGAGTGTCCAAGACAGAGCGTCCCTCAAGGGTGCTAAGGCACCGTTGTAGAGGCGCCGCAAACCCGCGATGCCATAATTGGTCATCAATGAGGACGAAGCGGAGGGCTTGCTTGCGAACCTGGGGATCTGTGGTGCTGGCTTTTAGCGCAGCAATGATAGGGTTTCTCCACCAGGATCGGATCTCGCTTGCTAGAGAGGCAATATCAATACCTTCCGTGATGGAAGGACCGGCCGAGTGGCTGTGGTAGAGGGAGTCTTTCCTTTGATAGCATGTTCTGCTGTAGTGTTCTCGTAACGAGGAACATGTATAAAGATGACTTCTTCAAAGTCGGTTCGTAGGGTGTTTACCAACTTAAGGTATTTGATCGTGGTGGCGTCCTTGCACTCGGCGCACCCTTGAACTCCGGTGAATCACCACCGCGAGTCATCAGTGGACATGGAGGCGGCGAATGCCTCGCCCTTGTGGCGAGTTTCAGCCCGGCTACGAGGGCCTCATATTCTCGCAACATTGTTAGTTACTTGAAATTGAAAAGAGACACGAAGGAATACTTCCATACCTAGGGGTCCACGTAGATACACACTTCGCGGGGATTCGAGTTTGGATGAGCCATCCACAAATAAGTCCCATTCGGGAGGAGTGGGACGAGGAGTGGGGCCCTGCTCAGGGGCCGAGAGTACATCAGCATTTGAGAATTCCGCAATAAAGTCGGCGAGGGCCTGGCCCTTAATTGCCTTTCTGGGCTCATAATTGATGTTAAAGCCGCCAAGCTCGATGCACCATTTGGCGAGGCGCCCGAATGTTCGGGGCGCCCGAGGATGTCCTCGAATTGGCAAGTCCGCTCGACTATAATAGTGTGCCCTTGGAAATAGGGCTTGAGCTTCCTTGCCGCATATACAAGGGACAATATAGCCTTTGGAGGGGAGGATACCTTGTTTCGTATCTTGGAGAGTGTGGCTGGTGTAATAGACCGGCCATTGCTTGGCGGCTTCTTCCTTAATAAGGACAGGCGACACTTCTTTCTCGAGGTGGCGAGGTAAAGGACCAGGTCATCGCCGCCTAGGGCACTTGAGTGCCGGTAGTTCTTGCAGGTGTCGCTTTGATGGAGGCATATGCCTCCCGACATTCCTCCGTCCATTTGCAAGCTTTTTTCTTGCGAATCTGATCAAGAAAGGTTTGCAGCGATCACTTAGTTTAGAGACGAATCGTCCCAAGGCCACTAGCTTTCCCGCCACTGTTGACTTCCTTGAGCCCCCTAGGGGTGCGCAAGGTGGTGATTGCTTCAATCTTTTTGGGATTTGCATGGATTCCTCCTTTGAGATTTGGTATCCCAGAACTTTCCTTCGCCCACGCCGAAGATACACTTCTTTGGATTTAATCGCATATTGTATTTGCGGAAGTTGTCGAATGTTTCCTTCAAGTCTGTGAGATGGGTTGGGACGGCCTTGCTTTTGACCACAATGTCATCCACATAAGCTTCAAGATTTCGCCAATCTGGCCTGCGAAGACTTGATTTACAAGCCTTTGGAAGGTAGCCCCGCATTTTTAAGCCGAAGGGCATTCTGATATAATGATATACGGCCTCGCCAAAGAGTAAAGGCGGTTTTTACCGCGTCCTCCGGGTCCATAAAGACTTGGTGGTACCCGCTATAAGCATCGAGAAAAGAAAAACCGAGTGATGAACGGTTGAGTCAACCAGCTTGGTCAATGGATGGTAAAGGATAGGGGTCCTTGGGCAGGCCCTATTAACCCCCTTGTAGTCCACGCAAAGTCGCCACCGACCGCCCTCTTTATCGGCGAGGACAATATTCGCAACCCATTCGAGTAGTGAACTTCCTTGATTATATTTGCCTTAAGCAATTTCTGCACTTCGCCATGCATAAAGTCCTTACGGTCAAGGGCCATGCCCCTTGTTTTCTGCCTAACCGGCTAAAGCCGGGAGTACACTTAACTTGTGAGAAATAACAGCAGGATCAACTCCCGGTAGGTCTCGGGCTCCATGCGAAGACATCACCGTTGGCATGGAGGAGGTGGATGAGCGCTTGCTGGTCTTTTTCCTCGAGGTCCTTTCCCACCCGAAACTTCTTCCCGGAGAGATCTCAACTTCTTCAAAGGCTCCGGACAAGTCGAGCAGCTTTCGCCACGTGACCAGCCTTCCTCTCGCGGGTGCCTTCCTCTTAGGCTCGGATGGCCGGGAAGCTGCGGGGCCCGGCGAGGGCAGAGACATAATTGCCTCCGCCACATTCTCGCTGACAAATATATAGGCATCCCCACCGCAAAGGTGAAAAACTAGAGTCGTGGTTCGCACATCACAATGGGACATGGAACTCGGGCTTGAGTATGTCGCCCGATGATGGCGTTATATGGCGTAGGGAGATCCAGACGATAAAGTCCACATAGCTCGAATGACATACCCGCTTTTTCTCCTTGGTGGTTCCCATCATCATGTAGGGCAGGTGATCGACCCCAAGGTTGGGATTTCATCCCGTCCTATTCCAAAGGTGGCGCCTTCGCGGGCTGAATTTGTGACAAAGGCACCTTTGCCTCAACCAGGTGTGCTTGTAGATTACGTTGGCATTTGCCCCGTATCCATGTAGATTCTATCGACGCCCCAGCCCGCAATACGGGCAAAGTGATAACCAAGGGGTCAGCGTGCGGTATTGCCACAGAGGTGCCATCGCTGCGATGCAAAAACCGAGTAGAGGAGTGGTCTATCTCGGTAGATCTGCCTCATATGACGGCGTCTTGCCGAAGCGCCTTCACACCGTGTGATTACGCCGATATGTCCCCTTGCCGGGGGACTCGAACCAGATTCTCCCGACTGGGTTTTGCTGGGAGCGCCCCGCCGGCGGTCCTCTCGGCCGGCGCCTTCACGGTCACCTTCTCTTCTACGGTCCTCGCTTTGGAGCAAGTACTCCCGAGCTTGCCTTGAGCCAGCATTTCTCCAATCATACGCTTGAGCTCAAAACAGTCCTCGTGTCGTGACCTTTGTCACGGTGGTAGCGGCAAAACTTGTTGCTTTGCCTTGTTATTTCCTCGGGAGAGGGGCGAGGCCAAGTGGGGACCGCCTCTTCTGTTCCAAGGCATGGAGGATGTTGGTTCGAGATTCCCTCAGTGGGGGAAGAGAAATGTATGCCCTTTCCCTACTGGGGGGCGTGGGGTACTGCCTTTGAGACCTAGGGTCCGGTCGCGGGGGTTGCCCCTTGGCGTCCGCCGTGGCGGCTCGCGAGTGGTCGAGTGACCTCTTCCGTATTCATGAACCGTGACGCTGTACTTAAGAATTGTTCCATGTTGGTGGGCGGGTTAGTGTGGACATCCACAAAGAAAAGGGACTCCCAAATGAGGCCTTGGATAGCTGCAAGCAAAGCGAGCTTCTTCTCCCGTGTTAGGGACCCGGATAGACTCGGCCCGGAAGCGTTGAATATATTCTCCGAGGGGCTCATCCTTTTTCCGCCGTATCTTAAGAAGGTGCCCCGCCGCTTTAGGAGGTGGTTTGGATACCACAAAATGGTTGGAGAAATTGCGGGATAGCTCCTCGAAGGAATCAAACCGCTTTGTCCCGAGAGTGGTGTACCAGGCTGGCAGCGGCCCAGAAGTGTGGAGCTGAAAGCTCTACAGAGCGTGTTGTCGTCCGCCTTGCTATTGCCATTGCGGAAACGTAACGCTGGAGATGAATATCGTGGTCCGACAGTGCCATCATAAGCATCCAGCTTAGGCTGACGAAATCGTCCTAAGAGGGGTTTCTAAAACCCTCTCGAGTAAAAGGTTGGGTCCAGAGGTGGTCCGCACTCCATCCTCGAGATATTATGGACACTGGCCCTTTCATCTCTTTTTCCACTTCCTCTAATCGCCTAGTAAGCGCGATAAGTAATGACGAAGAAGGATCAGTGGTTACTTACTTGCCGAGGAGGAGTAGCCGGGCGTTCAGTGCTGATTAGTCCGCAGCTGCCCAACGCTATCCGTAACGCCCAAGAGTGGTGGCGAGAGTTTCACGTAAGTTGAAAGCAACCGCCTGATCGCTTGCAGGACGGCCGGATCCAGTCCGTTGGAGGGGTGTTTGAGGTGGAGTGTTTCGCTCCCGAGGCATGTTACGGCAACGTGGGAGGAGCTTTCCTCTGTTGAGTGAATAGAGAGTTCTCCCGTTGTGGGGAACGTGGTTCGGGATGGCTCCGATGGTGGGTCATTGTTCGTACTTGTCCCGGGAGGATTCCTCCTCCCCGACGACTGCTCTCGATGGCACTCCGGTGGTTGGCATGACTTATTGCTTGTGGTTTGTAATATGGGTTTATAGCAAGAACTTTCGCTTCCCACAGACGGCGCCAAACCGATAGTCTCGCTCCTAAGGAAGGTCCGGACTCTCGCTGATATGGTGGAGAAGATGATGTTCTTGAGACTCCAAGCTTGCTGTTCGAGTAATCTGTAAAAGATAGGAAGAATACTCAGAAGTAGCAAGAGGGGAGTGGGGGCGTGTAGTAGCTTACCCGATTTAGGTGGACATCACCCTATTTATAGAGTGATGCCAGGAGAAGAGCCTCCCAGCTTGAAGCCCTTAGACAGTTGTTTGAGATAAGTCTCGTGTCGATCGATTGGAGATAAGGCGGCTGTGATGATGAAGATCTCAAAGAAACCGCCTTAGGTGATTCACTTGTCGAGAATGTCCGCGTATAAATCTGGTGAAGATCTCCTGTGCTCGTGCTGCCCTCCTTATTGGCCAGTTGATGTCAGACGACCAAGTGGTCAATCTCCAAGTGGAGCAAGTGGCGGGCGAAGGCCTGTAAGGGCGAAGGCCCATAGGGGCGAAGGCCCCAAATAGAATATAGCCAAATAAGGGGTGAGGGTTGCACGAACCTGGGTACCAAGGCCTTATTCGGGGGGGCCAAGATAGGCAGGAGATCGGGAGTAAGACCCATGGAGGCGAGGGAGATCGCGAGGGTTCGCCCTAAGACCGCGAGGGGGGCCCGCGCAGGCTTTAGAAACGCAAGGGTGAGTATGAGACGTCGCCCGCGAGTCCGGGAGGCCCGCGAGGCGTGACCGCGCGAGGAGACCACAAGGATGAGACCTTGCGAAGGCGACATCGAGACCACAAGGATGAGACCTTGCGAAGGCGATACTGGAGACCACAAGGATGAGACCTTGCGAAGGCGATTCTGGAGACCACAGGGATGAGACCTCTCCCAAGGCCTCGTATGATTCTGATAAAGCGCGAGGGCGCGATTGCTTGGGTAGTGTACCGATCGGGATCTCCCCCGCTGACATCTTCCCCTTGGGAGGAGGCACTTTCCCTCTGGTAAGGATCTCCGCCGCGACCACATACCCAGGCAAGTCTTCACCCTGGGCTGGAGAGGGGCTCGCAAAGAGCCCAGACACAAAGTCCTCAAGGACAGCAGCGTCCTCAGCAGGAACAGGCTGCACCACTGAGATAGGCACAGCCTCTATGGGAACAGCATTACCCACCTGCTCTCCCTCTGAGCCCTCTGCAGAAGGCATGGTCTCTTCAACAGTGGAAGGGACTTCCACCTCCACTCCCCTGGCCTCCTCAGCAGCAGGCTCTTCAGCCTCTCCCGCGACACTGGGGACTTCCTCCTCAATAGGCTCCTCAGCCTCTTCAGTTAAGGGGACTGCTGCAGACCCCTCCGTTTCAGCAGGCCCCTTGGCCTCCTCAGCCGGCCTCGCCCTCTCTTCAGTTGAAGGGATCGCAGCAGATCCCTCTGCCTCTGCAGGCTCCCTGGCCTCTTCGGCAGCAGCAGAGGAACTCCCCTCACCAGGCTGCGCTGCACCAGCAGCCACTCTCCTCTTCTTCTGAGGCTGAGAAGACACCGAGGGCTTGGTGCCAGCCCTCTTCTTTGGCTGCTTGGGAACAATGCGTCCCAACGCCCTGACAGCCCCAGCAAGGGCATCCTTCCCAAATGCACATGCCAGGTGCACTTGCTGGGCAATGCGCATGGACGCCCTCTTGCCCTGACCTTCACCAGACTCCATGGAGGCATCTGCAAACATAAGGAGAACTTCAGACCAGGTTTTACTAAGCCTCTTACACTTATGCAATATACTTATATGTATGAACATACCTTTGGGCCCTGCCAGTGCGGCATAGAGAGAATCTACCACCATCCCACGATGGGCAGGAGCCCATCCCTCGTATGGCGGGGGCAACTTAGGATCCAGCACGAAACCCGTGCTAATCCCAGCCAACCGCAAGGTGGCCTCGCCTAGTTGGGCGGCTAAGAAGGGGAAGAGCTCGTCACAAGCCCTCCTTGAGTAAACATCGCCAACCACCCCAGTAGTTGGACATATGCCCGCCACCGCAGTCCCTCAGAGGATAATTCAGGCCTCCGCGCTATGCTTTGCACGGGCAGCTGCGTCCTCACCACGGGAAAGTCCCACGAGTTGTCTCGAGCCAGGAAGAAGAAGGATCCGTGCCAGTTGTGGTAGGACTTGGGCGAGGCAGTAAAGGAGATGGAATGGTTACCTCCAACATTTATGGGAGTGACATAGAAAAACGCACTCCCACTCCTCAGCTCCAGCCGGTAGAAACAGTTGAAGACGTCAGCAAAGGGCTTCACACCGGCCATATGGTAGGCAACAATAAAGCCTGCTATGGTCAAAAAGGTGTTGGGTGCCAACTGCGTAGGAGGCAGCCCCTACCCGGCGCACAGATCATGCACCAACTGCGGAAGGGGAAACCACAGCCCCGCCGCAAGCTGTGCCGTATACAGGCACAACACCCGGTTCTCCATGTTCTCTTTAGTCACGGGCCAACCCATCGCCCGGTAGACGCCCGAGCGGGACATATATGCAGGCACTTTCTCTACAGGCCAGAAGGCCTCCACCATATCCTGATGGATTTTCTCAAACTTCACCATGGTCTTCCACGGTGGCAAGCACTTTGGACGAATGCCTTTCTTTGGACTCCATTTCTACAAAAAGTAGAGCAACAGCATATAAATCGAACAGCCCAAACAGGACGTTTCATTACACTCAGTGTGCTCAGAAAATTTGAAGCACTCACTGTGCCGGAGAGTGAGATCTTACCTGATGCGTTAACCGGTGAGAAAAATGGAAGGGGCAGACGACAAACGAACGGTTGGGTGGTGAAATCTCAAACGAAAAATAGAGAACCGCCACAAGAAAGCTCCCAACTGCCGGCAAACGGTTCAAGAACGCAAGAATGCAAAAAGACTACTCAGAGCAAAAGTGAGGAAATACGAGAATGAAGGTGAAAGGCTCCAGTCTTCTCCAATACGCTTTTATAAGCCCGCCAAAATGAAAAGCACTTTTAGGCGGAATTGGCTCCTAAGGCGCCACGTGTTGACATCTAGCGGTTGGGAACCCTTTTACCTTCCGAGCAGAATCAGAGAAGCGCTTTTAAAAAAGCGTAATCAACTCTGGGCGCCACGTGCCGCTGGCCCCATAACGGTTAGTAAACCTTTCACTTCCTGCTATCTCTCCCGCTTTAAATGCTGAAGAGACCCTTCACCGCCGCCGCACTCCAAAGGGTCCACAAGCGGCATAGCGCCTTCGCCAGCTCCAAGACTTGGGATTTTAACAGCAGTACGGGACCCTACCCATACTCGCCTTCGTGAGGAGGCATCTTGGTACACTACCTAAGCGAATGCCCCTTCAAAAGCCACAAGGATCGTGAAGAATCTGACATTTTATATCTCCACACGAGTCCAGACTTACGACTACTATTATTCTCAACACAATACCTCCAATACAGAGTACAGGACCCTGCCAATACTCCGCTCTCAGGAGGAGGCATCTTGGTACACTACCCAAGCAAACGCGTCCTTGCGTCGCACCAGAATCATACAAGGCCTTTGCAAGGTCTCACCTTGGTGGTCTCCAATATCGCCTTCGCAAGGTCTCACCCTTGTGGTCTCCAGTATCGCCTTCGCAAGGTCTCAACCTTGTGGTCTCCAGTGCCGTCTTCGTGGGGTCTTGCCCTCAAGGGCCTCAAGTCTCGCCTGGGCGATGTCTCACACTCGCCTATGGCGTCTCTTAGGCCTTCACGGGCCACCCCCGCGGTCTCAGGTCTCGTCCTTGCGATCTCACTCGCCTTCGCGGGCCTTACTCCCGCAGTCTCAGCTCGCCTTCGCGAGGACTCTCTTGCCTATACTGGCCTCGCCCAGATAAGGCCCTTATACTCAGGTTCGTGCGACCCTCACTCCTTATTTGGCTATATTCTATCTGGGCCTTAGCCCTTGCAGGCCTTTGCCTCGCCACTTGCTCCACTTGGAGATAGGCCACTTGGTCATCTGACATTAAGTAGCCAATAAGGAGGCCAGCACGAGCCTGAGTGATCTTCACCAGATTTGTACGCCAAACATTCCCTGACAGGTGAATCTTCTGAGGCGGTTTGCTGAGATCTTCATCATCACAGCCACCTTATCTCCAATCAGTCTGACACAGACTTATCTCCTTACATCTGACAGACTTGTCAGTCCTGTCTCACAGCCTGTCCAAGGCTTCAACCTGGGAGGCTCTTCTCCGGCATCTCCCTATAAATAGGGGATGTCCACCTTAAACTCGATAAGCTACTACACGCCCCCACTCCTCTCTTGCTACTTCGAGTATTCTTCTTATCTTTACAGATTACTCGACAGCAAGCTTGGAGTCTCAAGAACACCATCATCATCAATCACTCAACCTGGAATTCTGCTCCTACTGGGAACACGAATATCACCCCGCCATACAAGGCCCTTGCACTCACGGTTCGTGCAACCCTTACCTTTATTGGCTTTGCTTTATCTAGGCCCTCGCCCCTTGCTAGCCTTCGCCCCTTGCTGGCCTTCGCCGCTGCATACCCAACTAAGGAAAGACCACTTGGTCATCTGACATTAAGCAACCAATAAGGAGGTCAGCACGAGCCTGAGTGATCTTCACTGATTCACACGCCGATATCTTCTGACAAACGAATCAACTAAGGCGGTTTACTGACACATTCATCATCAGCCGCCTTATGTCAAACAACCTGACTAAAGGCTTCAACTGGGGGACGCTCCTCCTGGAATCACCATATAAATAGGGTGATGTCCACCTTAAAATGGGTAAGCTACTTCACGCCCCCCCACTCCTCTCTTGCTACTCCTATGTGCTCTCTTTATCTTTTACAGATCACTCTGAACAGCAAGCTTGGAGTCCTCAAGAACACAATACTATCAACAAATCATCTGAGAGTCCAGACCTACAAAGGAACGCGACTATCGACACGACTATCATCCGCCGCCCAGCCGGGCGAGACGACACCGAGGTGGGCTGGAATCAGCATCGGCTTCTCGCTAGAGCCTATCGACACGACTATCATCCGCCGCCCACTGGACGAGACGACACCGAGGTTGGCTGGAATCAAGATCGGCTTCTGCTAGAGCCTCGACATGCCCCCGCCATACGAGGGATGGGCCCCGCCCATCGTGGGAAGTGGTAGATGCCCTTACCGCGGTGGCCGGGCAGGCCTGCAGGTATGTTGTATATATGTGTGCGTTGTATAAATGTAAATTATCTAGCTGAACTCGGTCTCGAGGTCTTCTCTGCTTGCAGATGCCTCCCGAGTCCGACGAGGGCAGGGGGCAAATGGGTGTCCATGGGTGCTGCACACTAGGTGCACATGGCTTGCGCGTTGGGAAGGATGCCCCACCACGGCTGTTAAGGCGTTGGGACCCCTTGTTCCTGCTTGCGAAGAAGAGGGGTACCACCCGGTCTGGCGGTGCCCCTACAATCAAAGAGGAAGAAGGTGGCTGCTGATGACGCGCACTGAAGAGGGGAGATCTTCCGTTGTTGTCGAAGAGGCCATGGGGCATGCAAAGGCGGGGGTCCGAGGCGGTCTCCTTCACGGTTGAAGAGGCCTCTTCTACAGCGGCGGGCCTAGAGATGGTTAGAGCCCCGCAACCTCGAGGCCTTCGTGTCCGGGCTTTTGCTAGCCCTCCTCAAGCCTAAGGTGAAGACCTTCCCGGGCATGTGGTTGCAGCAGGATTGTTTCTGTGGGCACCGCGCCCTCACAAAGATAGGATGTCAACAGCGCACTCCTGCTGTCCATGAGGAGGAGGAGCAAGGCCGGGCTGCTAAGGAGAGCAGCAGCCTGGGCAGCAGGAGGCGGTGGCTATTCCCGCAGGGTAGAAGGCCGTGGCCACTCGACCGGGGAGGAGGCCCCGTGGTGGCGGGGCAGAGGCTTCGAGCATTCATGAGGCTTCTCCCTTTAAAACCCCCATTCCCCAAGGAGGGTCGCAGAAGAGGTGCCTTCGATAGTGAGGCCCCTATGGAGGGGGCATTGGTGGCGCAGACCTCTGCGGGGAAAAGTCACTGGGAAGAAGCCCATCCTTCCTGCAGCCAGTCAGGGGCTAGTGGATGGGTGCAACCTTCTGGTAAGTCATTTATTTTAAGACTGCCCCAACTTTTCGGTGGTACGATACTTGCAATCTTTTGATGTTGTAGGTAAAGGGCTTTAAACAAGGCCACACTGCGCGAAAGTGCAAAGTGGACTTGGGGGCCATGTCTGCTATTTTGGAGGAGACCGGGCTGTGGTCCCAATACTTGAGCGGAAGCGTGTTGCCGCTGCAAAGGTCCCCAAGTGGTCCAAAAGCGGCAGCGCTGCGACTCATGAGGGAGGACCGCAGGCCAAAATGTACAAGGAAGAGGAGAAGCCATTGCGTGAGACGTGGTGTCACCCCACCCCGACCCACAGACCCCGCACTCGCGGAAGCGCATGGAGAACGGAACCAAACCGGAGAAAGGGGGAAGGTGGGGGGGCGACGGTTCACTCACAACCTTAACATAAAACCTTAAACCCAAGCATTAGCGTTCAACCAAGCCCCAAGACACTTACCTACGCGAATGGGGTTCAAAGGAACCTAGAATCTCAAAAACAGGGTCCAGTGCGACCGACCGCCCCAAGCCCGGGTCGCCCGAACCATCGCCCGACTTCGCTGCCTAGTTTGCCGAGTGGCCTGTGCGACCGCCCGATCCGAGGAGAGGGGTCGCCGGCCTCTCGCCCGACCTGTGCGACCGCCGCTCAAAGGCCGGGTCACCGGCCTATCGCCCGGTGCCTCGCCTACAAACCTGTGGGGGTCCAGGCGGCCGCCTTGATAGTCTCGTTCCTAAAGAAGGCCCGGACTCTCGCTGAAGTGGTGGAGAAGATGATGTTCTTGAGACTCCAAGCTTGCTTGTTATGAGTAATCTGTAAAGGATAGAGAGAATACTCGAAGTAGCAAGAGAGGAGTGGGGGCGTGTAGTAGCTTACCCGATTTAGGGTGGACATCACCCTATTTATAGAGTGATGCCGGGAGAAGAGCCTCCCCAGGTTGAAGCCCTTAGACAGTTGTTGAGATAAGTCTCGTGTCGATCGATTGGAGATAAGGTGGCTGTGATGATGAAGATCTCAGCAAACCGCCATAAGTGATTCACTTGTCGAGAATGTCCGCGTATAAATCTGGTGAAGATCTCCTGTGCTCGTGCTGCCCTCCTTATTGGCCGGTTGATGTCGACGACAAAGTGGCCCACCTCCAAGTGGAGCAAGCGGCGGCGACGCCTCGTAAGGGCGGAGGCCCAAATAGAATATAGCCAAATAAGGGGTGAGGGTCGCACGAACTGGGTACTGTGGCCTTATTCAGGCGGGGCCAAGATAGGCAGGAGACCGGGAGTAAGACCCATGGAGGCGAAGGAGATCGCGAGGGCTCGCCTAAGACCGCGAGGGTGGCCCGCGAAGGCCTCGTAAACGCAAGGGTGAGTATGAGACGTCGCCCATGCGAGACTTGAGGCCCGCGAGGCGTGACCCCGCGTAGGTGAGGCCGGAGGCCACAAGGATGAGACCTTGCGAAGGCTAAACTGGAGACCACAAGGATGAAGCTTCCTCAAAGGCCTTGTACGATTATAATATGACGCGAGGGCGCGTTTGCTTGGGTAGTGTACCAAGATGCCTCCTCCTGAGAGCGGAGTATGGGCAGGGTCCTGTACTCCGTTTTTTCGAAAGTACTTTGCTGAGGACCGATGTAGTAGCCATAAGTGAAGATCTTTCATGATCTGATAGTTTGTGTTGGATCCTTCCTGACCCTTTACTCGTGTTGAAAATACCGTTGAAAATACCATGTTGAGGGCGAGCAGCCACGTAACCGAGTTTATGTGGAGCGCGATGACCTTTATGGTATGCTATTCTGTGTTGGATCCTTCATGCTCCTTTTGAGTTTCAGATGAAGGGGGCATTTGCTTGGGTAGTGTACCAAGATGCCTCCTCCCGAAGGCAGTATGGGCAGGGCCCCGTACTGCTCAAATTCCAAGCCTCTGGAGTTGGCGAAAGCGCTAGGGCCGCTTATGGACCGCTTGATTGTGAAGGCAGCGAAGAGTCCCTTCAGCATTTAATGTAGGAGAGATAAAGGAAGATGGGAGGTTTATCGATCACATGGGACGCAACACGTGGCGTCGTAGGGGTCGATTACGCTTTGCAAAAGCGTTTCTCCTTTCGCACGGCAGGCGAAGCTTAATAACCGCCGGATGCTGACACGCGGCGCCTCAGGAGCCGATTACGCTTAAAAAAGCGCTTTTTCATTTTGGCGGGCTTATAAAAGCGTGCCCGAGAAGATTGAAGCCTTTACTTCTACTTCCATACTTCCTTATTCTGCACTGAGCATTCTTTCCGTATTCCTGCCTTTCTTGGACGGTTCGTCGGTTGTTTAGAATTCTCGCGTGGTGGTTCCCCTTTCTTGTTAAAGATTCCTCCGGCCGATCGCTCATTTGCCCCCTCGCTTCGTCCTGCTCCGACTCCGCTGTTTTAACGATTCGTAAGGCTTTGATTTTTGGCACACCGAGTGCCGCAAGTTCTCTCGGTCGCGCTGAGCGTCGATGAAATGCGTCTGCAAGGCTGTGTTTATTTATATGCCTGTTGTTCTTCTTTTTGTAGAGATGGATTCCACGAAAGCCGTTCGCCCAGTGGTTGCTCCTCTAGACAAAACCACGGTGAAGTTTGAAAATATCCATCAGATCTAGTGGAGGCGTTTCGGCTGTGAAGGCGGCGCCGGTTTTTTCCTCCTGCTCGCGTCTGCCGAGCGATGGGTTGGCCCGCGACCGAGGAGAATATGGAGAATCGGGTATTGTGCTCAGACACGGCGCAGCTCGCGGCGGGATTACGGTATCCCTTTCCGCAATCGGGTGCAAGATCTTTGTGCTGATTGGGAATGCCCTAACTCACCGGGCGCCCAATACTTTCCCGAGTATCGCGGGCTTTATTGTCGCCGCCACATGGCCGGCGTGAAGCCATTCGCCGACGTCTTCAACCGCTTTCTATCGGTTGAGCCGAGGAGTGGGGGCGCGTTCTTCTATGTCACTCCCATAAACGTTGGAGGTAACCACTCCATCTCTTTTCTCGCCTCACCCCGATCCTACCATAATTGGCATGGATCTTTTTCTTCTTGCCCCGCGAGGGCTCATGGACTTTCCCGTGGCGAGGACGCGACAATCTTTGCAAAGCATCGTGCGGAGGCCCGAGCTGACTCACGGGGAGTGCGGTGGCAGGCATACATTCAACTATCGGGGTGGTTGGACGATGTCCTCTCAAGGAGCGCGTGCGATGCGTTCTTCCCCTTCTCGCCCGCCTAATCGGACGAGACCACCCCGAGGTGGGCTGGGATCAAAGACAGTTTCGTGGCCGACCCCGAGGTGCCCCCGCCATGCGAGGGATGGGCTCCGTCCATCGTGGGACAACAATAGACTACTTCTATCTTTGCTCTGCAGCGCCCAAGGTATGTTGCGCACATATACAAATATACTGTAAATTTGTAAGAGATTTGGTAGAACCTCGGTCTCAAGTCCTTCCTTGTCTGCAGATGCCGTTGCAGAGTCTCGCGAAGCCTGTGGCAAGAAAGCATCCATGTGTATTGCCCAACAAGTGCATCTGGCCTGTGCACTTGGGAAGATGCCCTCTTTGGGGGCCAAGGTACTTGGGACCTATTGTCCCCAAGCTGCCCAAAAAGAGGGCTGGCATCAAGGCCTCGATGACTTCTCACCGGAGAAGAAGAAGAGAAAAGTGGCTGCCACGCAGCCTGAAGAAGAGAGAGCCCCCGGCCGGTCGAGGGGCCCCGGCTGAAGAGCCGGGCCGGGAGGCTGAGAATCCCATTGAGCAGAGGGGCCTACTCAGCTTATTTTAATCGAAGAGGCCAGGGGAGCCCGCCGGGAAGAAGTTCCCGTAATGTAGAGGAGGTTGGAGAGCCCGTGCTTGAGGAAGCCAAAAGAGTGGAGATTGAAGTACCCTTTGCCGTTAAAGAGGTCGCGGCCCTCGCCGAGGGCCCGAAGGGAGTGCAGGAAGATAGAGCTACTCCCATGAGGCCGTGCCCATCTCGGTGGTGCAGCCTATTTCTTCCGAGGAGGCTGGCAGACGAAGCCTTTGTGTCTGGGCTCTTTGCAAGCCCCTTGCCAGCCCAAGGCGAGGACTTGCCCAGGCACGTGGTCGCCGCAGAGATTCTTTCTGGGAAGAGCGCCTTCCCAAAGGCAAAATGTCGTGGCTGATATCCTTATCTCCATGAGAAGGAGGGGTATCCAAGTTTCCAAGGCCATTGGGAGTTCTAGCCAACAGAGGTGTTGGCTGCTCCCGCAGAGGAGGCGGAGACTCTTAACGCAAGGGAGGAGACCCTTGTGGCCACCCCTTCGGAGAGGGTTCTGAAGCGCCCCTTCAGGAGAGAAGGCCCCCGCAACAAGGGGAAAGGGGATTCGAGGGTCGAGGAAGCTTCCTCTTCTTCCGGCAGTGAGGGCCTGGGGAGGATGGTCTGAAGTGCGGCCCTTGGCGGGGACAAGCGGTTGGGAGATTGCCCAACCTTCCAAAGCATCACCGGAAGTCGGTGAATGGGGACGCCCTTCGTTGGTAAGTCTTTTGGCTTAATAGCGTTTTCCTTGTTCTTGAATTCACATTCTTGCTTCCTATTTGCTAAAGCCTCGTAACTTCACAAAGCGGGCCCTTCAGGCCAAAGGGCTGGTCCCCGTGAGGCCCTCGTGGACCAAGGGGTCATAACAGATCCCTGCAGACTTGGGGACCAGGACTGAGGTCCTTGAAAACCGGGTCTGGTCTCATTACTTGGAGCGGAGGCGAGTTGCTGCCCGCCTGCCCCAAGTGGTCTCGAGGTGCCATACCTCCCGAGAGTCCAGAGGCACCAGACTGTGCTCGGGGTGTACAGGAGCAAGGGAGGCTCCTGAAAGTTGCATGGGATCCAGTCTTCCTTCTCGGGAACAGCAGTTCACTGCTGCGGGGAGCAAACTCTCCTATCCTGCTTGAGGGGCTGCGCACCCCCTATGACAGAGAGGTGACGGAGCGGAGCCTGGATTCTCCCGCTGAACTCATGAGGGAGGCAGCTCAACAGAGTCTGCAGTAAGACAGCTTCGGTCTTTATGTATAAGTTCGCTTTAGCCTCTTTCGCCTTTTGCTTTAATAGTACTGGGATGTAGGCGTCAAAGGATATGTCATTGCCGAGCAATGGCATGACTTCCTAAAGTATGCCAATAAGCGGACGACGCCAGATATCGAGATTACTTCTCTCGGGAAGGAGCTGGAGGCCTCAAAAAGAGGGAGGAGGAGCTCAAAGAGGAGCATGCCAGCGTGTGGCCCAACTAGAGAGTTGGTGCGATTACGGTAATAAAGAGCGGGCAGCCGGCATGCGATACCGGTGGGAGCAGGCTCTTACTTGATGTTGCGAAGCAACGATTTCTCCAGCTGACGGCCGGCTTGGAGGCCCAACAGAAAGAGACTGCCGCCTTGAAGGAGTGCCTCCAATCAGCGAAGGCTGAAGCTGAACAGGCCAAGGCTGCAGCCCAGGAAGCGGAGCGCCAGGCCATCGCCCAGGCTCAACTAGCGGAGAGGAAAACGGAAGAGGATAGGCTCGCCCTTGAAGCTGCCATGAAGGCCCATCAGAGATTGCCACTGATTTTCGAAGGCGGTGGCCTCGGTGAAGGAGATGGAAAAGGCTCGGGCCTTCTTCCTCAAGGGTGAGGATCCCGAGTCCTCTTCTTCTATCGAGGTACCTATCCTCGAGCGGATGCCTCGACCGGTGGAGAAGTTTGGCGAGATCCAAGCCTTAGGTGAAGCGGGGTGCAGCCTACGAAGAGGGCTGGCTGCGATGCCGTTTCCAAGTGGAAAAGGCGTTCCCGAGCTAAGTCTTGGGATCCCGGATGCCGCTAACACCAAAGTGAGCCAACAAGAGAGGCTCGCTCCACCTGGGGAGCAAGGAAGGAAGATGGGCGAAGCCTCGGTATGCCCTTCTCGGACTAGGGCGGAGGCTCCAACATGTGGATGCCCCCTCTTTTTGCATAGAAACACTGCATTTATGCATACCTTTTGGAAACAAATAAGTAAAATTTCACTTTACCTTCACCGTCTTGTAATCCCGTCATGTTTTGCGATAGCCGTGTAGGGCACGTTAGCTAGGTTAACAACCATAGGCTAAGTCATGTTTGTGGAGAGGAGTCTTTCTAGGGCTCACAACGGTGAAACCGCAGAGATCACTTATCGTGGAGCCGGAGACTCGGTTTGAGTTCATAGCGACGAGGCGCTTAGGATCCGCAACGGTGGAGCCACAATTATCTTTCTTAGATAATTTGTGGGTTCACTTGCTGAGACAAGCTGAGATGGAGACCACTTGTTTGAGACAAGTAAAGGGCCCTTTTAGGGCTTGAAGAGGAGGTACCCTTGAAGACCATTGGTAATTTTTTTGGGGTGAGCCCTTGGGTAGTGTACAAATGTACCAAGTAGAAGACCTCTGCAGATCTCTCAAAGATTCATATGATAAGAATGAAGTAAAAGATTTAGTTTTACCTGGGCCCGACGTCGCGCGTTTGGCGAAGGCGTAGGGTGCGTTGTTGAGACAAGTGGAGAACCGTCTCGAGGTTCCGAGGAGTAAGACCTCGTCTTGTGTTTGGGAAGCCCGCGCGGGGTCTGCTCTGAAGGAGCCAAAAGGGGGTTACCCTTCCGCAGTGCAAGAGGATTACCCTTGGGGCGGGGCGAGTTGAAGGTCAGTTGGGGAATGAGACCCGCAACCACCTGTGTGGAGAAGTCCGAGCGGAAGGTCTGCCGTGGCGTACGAGGACGACTTACACATGCACCTCCCCGAAGGAGCCAAAGGGTGTTACCCTTCCGCAGCGCAAGGGGATTACCCTTGGGGCGGGGCGAGTTGAAGGTCGGTTGGGAATGAGACCCGCAACCACCTGTGTGGAGAAGTCCGAGCGGAAGGTCTCTGTGGCGTGCGAGGACGACTTACACATAGATCACTACTGGCCACCCCGAGCGGGTTGCGGCCGGGTGACCCGGCTCCGGTTTTGGCTGCGGTCACGTTTTCGGCGTTCAGCGGCTCCCGAGCCCTATCCGAGTATCATTTTGGCGAACCCTTCCGTATTTGAGGTCGTGTGGGTCCCCGGACGTTTCCGCCAAAATATTTTTCTCGGCGCCGGGGTTGTCGGGGTCGCCTCGGGACGTACAGCGGGCTCGGTAGCGCTCTCGAGATCTCAGTTTGGGAAGCCGTTTGCAGTTTTGGAGTCGTGGAAACGTCCGGTGATGGTTGTGGAGTTTAATATTTGGGGCGGACGCTCGGTTCGGCGACTCCCGGGCTCGGGGCGGGAATCCCGGGGCTCGGGATGGAATTTTTCTGACGGCTCTGGGGTAAGTTGTGTTATAATTTAAGATGGAATTTATGGGTATTTTTGTAGAATTTTGGAGTGACGGGATTTCGGTTCAAAGTTGACACGCCGCACGTCGGGTTTTGGTTCGGGTTCAGCGAGCTCGGTAGGACACTCCGGAATGGTAAATGAACTTCTGAAAAATGTTCTGTGAATGTTATAATATTCTGAGGGTTGTGTCCAAGTTTCGTAAATTTTGGAATTCGGTAATTATTTTTGGGCAAAAAGAATTGGAACTTTCGGAAAAATTGGGAGTTAATTTGCAATTGGTTGCAAAATTAATTAAAATCAGCATGGGCAACATTTGTTCTTTTCGGCAGCAATTGGGAGAAGAAATGGGACACTTGGCCAATTTTTATTTATGGTAGAGAGGTATGGGTTAAAAAGGTGAAGGGATATATATATATATTTGGAGTAATATTTCATAAAATGAGTTATTACTCATTTCCTTTCATTTCTTCTCTTCTTCTTCTTCTTCAAGTTGCTGCCGCCATTGTTGAGCTCTTCCTCCAAGCTTGAAGTTCTTCTCCTTGCAAGAAATCAAAGAGGAATTGAGTGCTTTATGTGGTAAGTACCTCCTTAAGCTCTCTTTTCTCATTAGTTTTGAAGATTAGTGAAGAAAAGAGGAGTTTTGGCAAATGATGGGTTTGTTCTTAGCTATAAGCTAGGATGATTCTCTTCCTCCCATCTTTTAGTATGTTGTTCTTGGGTTGTAGGAGAGTGATAATCAAGTGTTAGATTTTGGAGAAACACATCTTGGATGAAGATTTCTTTGTTGGCGAATTTATGGAAGATTTTCCAAAATGGTGTGTGTTTGTTATCTTGTTTCATGCTTCAAGTATGTTAGTCCTAGCATGATTCTAAGCTTATGTATGGATTCAATTTGATGGAAAACAAGTTGAGGTGAAAACCCCCTTTTGGCCGATTTGTTTAGGTGTATGTTCATGAGGGATTTTGTTGTTTGGATGCAATTGGATAGCATGCTTGGTTTAGAAGTGAAATTGGTGGTTAGAATGATTTTTTGGTAGCTTGAATGGATTGAATTGGAAGTTGGATGAAATGTTGGTTAGGAACCGAAATCTTGAAATGATTCTTTTTCAATGTTGGGGTTCATTTTGGTTGAATTGGATGTTAATATGGTGTTGGGGTTGAATTTAGGAGTGGATGGAAGTTTGAAACGTTGAATTCGGTTAAGAAATGGAAAAGTTACAATTAAGCGGGATTGTCGGAAAATGGCGGGTAATGAAGGGTTTAAGGTTGGATTTGGTCGGTTCTGCTTGCTGTGTGATGTTTGTCAATGTGTAATCTTGCATTGTCTAGGTTGGTTCTGAATTCGACGTTTACGTGAAAATGCGGAATTTTACGGAAATTCCGCTAGGATTTTCGGTTTTGGGGTCGGGGTGTAGTTTGGTAGTGTGGTTGGTAAGGTTGCTAATTCAACTTGAAATGACAGATTCGAGGTCCGGAAGTTAGAAAAAGAGAGGTTTCGGGTTTCGGGTCGTGGTTTGGAAATCGCCCGTAATCGGTCAAACACTGGATTTGTAAGGTAAGGGTTTGGTTCTGCTTTTTTTGGTAAGATAGGTGTATATTTAGTTTCACTTTCTGTTCTGCATGTATTTAGGTATTATATGCCTAGGGCTTATACTGTAGTCTGTAGGTGTATGTGTGGTTGCATTTACTTTTTGCGGTATTTCGGAAATCTGTGCTTTAAGGTACGTTCTGTAATTTGTAGGAGTATGCCTTATGGCATACTCTGTCTGTTAATCCTACGTTTGTAGGAGTATGCCTTATGGCATACTCTGTCTGTTAACACTACGACAGTTGTGGGTTCGCTACCCCAGCTGGTGCACCATGCTTCTGTAATAGCTTCGGCTTCTGACTCCCCTTAGTGGGAGGTCATTGCTCCGATTTGTTATAAGGTTTATGGCGATTTGGAATCGCACATCCTTCGGGATTCCGATTTGTTTAGTACATGCATGTTATTCGTATTCATTGCGTATATTGCTATCTTTCTCGCTTTTGCAGGGTTACATATACTTATCTTACCCCAAATCCCTTACGGGTCCTTTTAGGACTCACCCTTTTGGGTTCATTTTTGGATTTCGGTAGGTGCAGTAAGCAGCCGGCGGTAGGTTTCCGTGAGGCTTCTGCCTTGGTTGTGTTGAGCAGCAGCAGCACATTGCGGGCCGGGATTTTGTCTACTTGGTCTGAATCCCGCACGAGGTATTTTGACGTTTAGGCCTAGGGTCGGCTCTGTAGCTGCATGTGCATACTGCTTTTTATTGTTGTGGTGATTGTATATGTATATATATATATTCTGCTCTGCTGCATGTTCTGAGCGCTTGGCGCTTGCTAGATATTTTAGGTTCTGTGAACTCGTATGTATCTATGTTTTGGTGCGTAAGCACTCGTCCCACGGAGGGCGGGGCTTACTCTGTTATTAGTGCATGAATTGTATGGTTGCATTTTATTTTGGTTATACGCATGAAATTTCCGTTAGTTTGCTTCCACAATCTTTCCGTTTTCGGGTCCGCTACGCGCGGCGGGTCTCGATGGACCTGCCATTCCTTTCCATTCCGGCTTCCGCTTCCGGCGTCCCGGCGCCCCCGCCTCCGCAACCGGGCTCGGGTGGCGTGCGGTGACAAGTTGGTATCAGAGCAGGTAAGTGACCATATTGGTCGTCAGTGGTGACTTGTAGTGACGACTATTGTTGTACATTTTATTTTAGAATGGTTTGGTACGGAGATTGGCCACCTCCTTACTTGAACCACTTCAAAATAAAATTGTGGAACAAAGTTGATCATTCAAGTTATCCTGATAGTTGCAGATTTCGAACTCGGGATTTCGGATTCGGGTAAGATTATTACGGTCGTGGGATTGTGGAAAAGATCCGGTACGTATAATTGTGTGTTAGGAAAAGATTTGGTGAAATAAGCATGAACCGCTTCGTGATTCTCGTGAAATGCATGATTCTATCATTTTGCAAAATAACTTCGAGTTACACGTAATATGGGCGCAAGTTATCCGCATGAAGAAATACATACGTATTTTACTGAATATGTAAGACTAAAGACTTACACGTAATATGGGCGTAAGTCATCCGCATGAAAGTTGCGGGGGAGAAGGCGACCATCATGGTCTTGTAGTTCATAGACTCCTGGTCGGACTTGTTTATGAACAATATAAGGCCCGTCCCAGTTGGGTCGCAAGACACCCTGTTTGGGGTCGCGAGCGATGAGGGCTGATTTAAGCAAGGCAAGGCCCCCTTGTTGTAGCGCCTTGGGCTTTACCGGGCATTATGGTGAAGATCGAGCCTTTGTTTGAGGGCGGTCATGCGGCGAGCGCCCTCACGTAATTCTTCGATTAAGTCAAGTTTGGCGCGGAGCCCTTGAGCATTGGCCTCATCGGTGAAGTTGATCATACGGATCGTGGGAAGGTCTGCCTCAATAGCGTGAGCGCATCCGCGCCATATACTAGAGAGAAAGGCGTTTCGCCTGTTGGGGTTCGCGTTGTGGTGCGGTAGTCCCACAAGACACTTGGGAGTTCATCCACCCAGCGGCCTTTGGCCCTCTCAGCGCTTCTTGAGGCCTTCCTTGAGGGTTCGGTTGGTGACCTCAACCTGCCCATTAGATCGGGGTGTGCCACCGGGCAAAAGCATGCGGACATTATTGTCCTGAGCCCACTGTTGGACACTGTGGCTGGCAACTGAGTGCCATTGTCTGTAATGATAGCGCGAGGGCTGCCGTACCGGCAGACAAGATTCTTCCAAAGAAACTTGATAATCTTGGCGGAAGTGATGGAGACCAGGGGTTCTACTTCGACCCATTTAGAAAAATAATCAACTGCTACAACACAGAAGCGGTACTGACCTGGAGCGGTCGGCATTGGACCAATGAGGTCGAGGCCCCACAGGGCGAAGGGCACTGGATTTGTCTGCTCTGGAGATTCCGTAGAAGGTAGCCGTTGGTTGCGAGAATTGATCCGCACCGGTGGCATGTTTTGACCAAAGGCGGCGTCCTTTTTCAAGGTAGGCCAAGAATACCCTTGACGAAGGGCTTTGTGAGCAAGTGCTTCCGCAGCGATGTGAGCGCCACGCTTGCCTTGGTGGAGAGTGTCCAAGACAGAATGTCCCTCGAGGGTACTAAGGCACCGTTGTAAAGGCGCCGAAAACCCGCGATGCCATAATTGGTCATCAATGAGGACGAAGCGGAGGGCTTGCTTGCGAACACGGAGATCTGTGGAGCTGGCCTTGAGTGTAGCAATAATAGGGCTTCTCCGGTCTGCGGCTGGATCATGTGTTGCTAGAGAGGCAATATCAATATCTTCCGTGATGGAAGGACTGGCGAGTGGCCGAGGCGGAGGGAGTCTTTCCTTTGATAGCATGTCTGCTGTAGTGTTCTCGGGCGAGGAACATGTATGAAGATGACTTCGTCAAAGTCGGTTCGTAAGGCGTTTACCAACTTAAGGTATTTGATGAGGGTGGCGTCCTTGCACTCGGCGCACCCTTGGACACTCCGGTGAATCACCGATTGCGAGTCACTTGTGGACATGGANGNGGCGANGGCCTGNCCTNATNGCGAGNTTGAGNCCCGCGANGAGGGCCTCATATNCNGCAACATTTTTAGTTACTTGGAATTGAAAAGAGACACGAAGGGATNCTTCCATACNGAGGGGTCCACGTAGGTACACACCCCGCTGGGATTCAAGCTTGGATGAGCCATCCACAAATAAGTCCCATTCGGGGAGTGGGTCGAGATGCGGGGCCCGCTCAGGGGCCGAGAGGATATCATCATCCGAGAATTCCGCAATAAAGTCGGCGAGGGCCTGACCCTTAATTGCCTTTCTCGGCTCATAATTGATGTTAAATCCGCCGATTCGATACACCACTTGGCGAGGCGTCCCGAATGTTCGGGCCGCCTCGGGATGTCCCGAATTGGCAAGTCTGTTCGGACTATAATAGTGTGCCCTTGGAAGTAGGGCTTGAGCTTCCTTGCTGCATATACAAGAGACAATATAGCCTTTTGGAGGAGGATACCTTGTTTCCGTATCTTGGAGAGTATGGCTGGTGTAATAGACCGGCCATTTGTTTGGCGGCCTCTTCCTTAATAAGGACAGGCGACACTTTTTCTCGAGGTGGCGAGGTAGAGGACCAGGTCATCGCACGGCCTAGGGCACTTGAGTGCGGTAGTTCTTGCAAGTGCTGTTTGATGGAGGCATATGCCTCCTGACATTCCTCCGTCCATTTGCAAGCTTTTTTCTTGCGAATCTGATCGAAGAAAGGTTTGCAGCGATCACTTAGTTTGGAGACGAATCGTCCCAAGGCAACTAGCTTTCCTGCCAGTTGTTGGACTTCCTTGAGTCCCCGGGGGGTGCGCAAGGTAGTGATTGCCTCAATCTTTTTGGGATTTGCATGGATTCCTCCTTTGGAGATTTGGTACCCGAAACTTCCCTTCACCCACGCCGAAGATACACTTCTTTGGGTTTAATCGCATATTGTATTTGCGGAAGTTGTCGAATATTTCCTTCAAGTCTGTGAGATGGGTTGAGGTGGCCTTGCTTTTGACCACGATGTCATCCACATAAGCTTCAAGATTTCGGCCAATCCGCCTGCGAAGACTTGATTTACAAGCCTTTGGAAGGTAGCCCCGCGTTCTTCAAGCCGAAGGGCATTCTGATATAATGATATACGGCCTCGCCAAATAGTAAAGGCGGTTTTACCGCATCCTCTCGGGTCCATAAAGACTTGGTGGTACCCGCTGTAAGCATCGAGAAAAGAAAAGACCGAGTGATGAACGGTTGAGTCAACCAGTTGGTCAATAGATGGTAAGGGATAGGGGTCCCTTGGGCAGGCCCTATTAACCCCCTTGTAATCCACACAAAGTCGCCACTGACCGCCCTCTTTATCGGCGAGGACAATATTCGCAACCCATTCGAGTAGTGAACTTCCTTGATTATATTTGCCTTAAGCAATTTCTCGCACTTGATGCATAAAGTCTCTTACGGTCGGGGCCATGCCCCTTGTTTTCTGTCTAACCGGGCTAAAGCCGGGAGTACACTCAACTTGTGAGAAATAACAGCAGGTCAACTCTGGCAGGTCCTCGTGGCTCCATGCGAAGACATCACCGTTGGCATGGAGGAGATGGATGAGCGCTTGCTGGTCTTTTCCTCGAGGTCCTTTCCCACCCGAAATTTCTTTCCGGGAGATCTCAACTTCTTCAAAGGCTCCGCACAAGTCAGGGGCAGCTTCACCCGTGGGACCAGCTTCCTCTGCGGGTGCCTTCCTTTAGGCTCGGATGGCCGGGAAGCTGTGGGGGCCGGCGAGGCGAGACATAATTGCCTCTCGCCACATTCTCGTTGACAAAGATAAAGGCATCCCCACCGCAGTGTGAAAAACTAAAGTCGTGGTTCGTACATCACAGCGGACATGGAACTCGCTTGAGTATGTCGCCCGATGATGGCGTTGTATGGCGTAGGAAGATCCAGGACAATGAAGTCCACATAGCTCGAGTGACATACCTGCTTCTTTTCCTTGGTGGTTCCCATCATCATGTAGGCAGGGGTGATCGACCCCAAGGATGGGATTTCATCCCGTCCTATTCCAAAGGTGGCCCTCTTTGGGGTTGAATCTGTGACAAAGGCACCTTCGCCTCAACCAGAGTGTGCTTGTAGATCACATTGGCATTTGCCCCGTATCCATGTAGATTCTGCCGATGTCCCATCCCGCAATACGGGCAAAGGTGATAACCAAGGGGTCAGCGTGCGGTATCGCCACAGAGGTGCCATCGCTGCGATGCAAAAACCGAGTAGAGGAGTGGTCTATCTGGTAGATCTGCCTCATATGACGGCGTCTTGCCGAGGCGCCTTCACACCGTGTGATTACGCCGATATGTCCCCTTGCTTTGGGGGACTCGAACCAATTCTCCCGACTGGGTTTTGTTGGGAGCGCCCCGCCGGCGGTCCTCCGGCCGGCGCCTTCACGGTCACCTTCTCTTCTACGGCCCTCCTCGGTTTG
Organism: Stellera chamaejasme; assembly: GCA_024586325.1. Taxonomy (NCBI): domain Eukaryota; kingdom Viridiplantae; phylum Streptophyta; class Magnoliopsida; order Malvales; family Thymelaeaceae; genus Stellera; species Stellera chamaejasme. The sequence continues at coordinate 15,710,467 of CM044979.1, read as the reverse complement.
GGAGCAAGTACTCCCGAGCTTGCCTTGAGCCAGCATTTCTCCAATCATGCGCTTGAGCTCAAAACAGTCCTCGGTGTCGTGACCTTTGTCACGGTGGTAGCGGCAAAACTTGTTGCTTTGCCTTGTTATTTCTGGGAGAGGGGCGAGGCCAAGTGGGGACCTCCTCTTTGTTCCAAGGCATGTATGCCCTCTCCCTACTTGGGGCGTGGTACTTGCCTTTGAGACCTGGGGTCCGGTCGCGAGGGCTGTCCCTTGGCGTCCGCCGTGGCGGCTCGCGAGTGGTCGAGTGACCTCTTCCGTATTCATAAACCGCGACGCCGTACTTAAGAATTGTTCCATATTGGTGGGCGGGTTAGTGTGGACATCCACAAAGAAAAGGGACTCCCAGGCGAGGCCTTGGATAGCTGCAAGCAAAGCGAGCTTCTTCTCCCAGTTAGGGACCTGGATAGACTCGGCCTGGAAGCGTTGAATATATTCTCTCGAGGGCTCATCCTTTTTCCGCCGTATCTTAAGAAGCTGTCCCGCCGTTTTAGGAGGTGGTTTAGATACTACAAAATGGTTGGAGAAGCTGCGGATAGTTCCTCAAAGGAATCAAACCGTTTGTCCCCGAGAGTGGTATACCAGTTGGCAGCGGCCCCAGTAAGTGTGGAGCTGAAAGCTCTACAGAGCGTGTTGTCGTCTGCCCTTGCTATTGCCATTGCGGAGACGTAACGCTGGAGATGAATATCAGGGTCTGACAGACCATCATAAGCATCCAGCTTAGGCTGACGAAACTGGTCCGGAAGAGGGGTTTCTAAAACCCTCTGAGTAAAAGGTTGGGTCCAGAGGTGGTCCAGACCCATCCTGGAGATATTATGGACACTGGCCCTTTCATCCCTTTTTTCCACTTCCTCTAATCGTCTAGTAAGCGCGATAAGTAATGACGAAGAAGGATCAAGGTTACTTACTTGTTGAGGAGGAGTAGCTGGGCGTTCAGGCTGATTAGTCCGCAGCGTTCCCACGCTATCCGTAACGCCCAAGAGTGGTGGCGAGAGTTTCACGTAAGTTGAAAGCCACCGCCTCGGTGATTGTTTGCGTAACGGCCGGATCGAGCCCGTTGGAGGGGTGTTTGGGGGTGGAGTGTTACGCTCTTGAGGCACGTTACGGTTAACGTGGGAGGAGCTTTCTCCGTTGAGTGAATAGAGAGTTCTCCCGCCGTGGGGAACATGGTTCGGGATGGCTCCGATGGTGGATCATTGTTCGTATTTGTCCCGGAGGATTCCTCCTTCCTTGACGATTCTGCTTGCACTCCGGGTGGTTGGCATGACTTATTACTTGTGGTTTGTAATATGGGTTTATAGTAAGAACTTTCGCTCCCACAGACGGCGCCAAACTGATAGTCTCGTTCCTAAAGAAGGCCCGGACTCTCAGTTGAAGTGGTGGAGAAGATGATGTTCTTGAGACTCCAAGCTTGCTTGTTATGAGTAATCTGTAAAAGATAGAGAGAATACTCAGAAGTAGCAAGAGAGGAGTGGGGGGGCGTGTAGTAGCTTACCCGATTTAGGGTGGACATCACCCTATTTATAGAGTGATGCCAGGAGAAGAGCCTCCCCCAGTTGAAGCCCTTAGACAGGCTGTTGAGATAAGTCTGTGTCGATCGATTGGAGATAAGGCGGCTGTGATGATGAAGATCTCAGCAATCCGACTTAGGTGATTCACTTGTCAGAGTATGTCTGGCGTATAAATCTGGTGAAGATCTCCTGTGCTCGTGCTGCCCTCCTTATTGGCCGGTTGATGTCGACGACAAAGTGGCCCACCTCCAATCGGAGCAAGCGGCGGCGAAGGCCTGTAAGGGCGGAGGCCCAAATAGAATATAGCCAAATAAGGGGTGAGGGTCGCACGAACTCAGGTACTGTGGCCTTATTCGGGCGGGGCCAAGATAGGCAGGAGATCGGGAGTAAGACCCATGGAGGCGAAGGAGATCGTGAGGGCTCGCCCTAAGACCGCGATGGTGGCCCGCGAAGGCCTCAGAAACGCCAGGGTGAGTATGAGACGTCGCCCATGCGAGACTTGAGGCCCGCGAGGACAGGACCCCGCGTGGGTGAGGCTGGAGATCACAAGGATGAGACCTTGCGAAGGCTATACTGGAGACCACAAGGATGAGGCTTCCTCACAGGCCTCGTACGATTATAATATGACGCGAGGGCGCGCTTTGCTTGGGTAGTGTACCACGCCCGCTCCAAGGGAGGGGTTGCCCGACCTCGCCCGATCCCCGCCTTCTACGGAAGTGGTCCAGCGACCGCCCGCTCCAAGGGAGGGGCCGCCCGACCCTCCGATCGAACCCAAAACCTGAAAAACTCAACGCCACACTTGAACGGTTCTGAACCTGAACTTTAACACTTAACCAAACTTTACCATTTACACAACCGAACCTTACAAAACGAAAGATGCATGTTATGACAATATACAGAGCCAGAACCAAGTTCGAATACAAGAAACCAACCAAGAGCTGTCTTGCGGAATCCAACCGCGCTACGGTGAAACTCGCCGCTGTCCAAACCCTCAAACCCTAGCAACCTCGCCTACTCGGCGGCTTGCTTTTCCTTTCCTTTTCTGAAACGGTAGATATAAGGGTAAGTTCTCGAAAGAACTTAGTAAGAGAACAGTATAGACATTATGCAAGAACATTAACAAATGATACAATGTACCCGCAATCGAATGTAACGAATACGATATACACAAAGCATCTCACCAATCAATCAAATGCTCAATCAATGCAACACAATCAAACATATGCAATGCAGTCGGTCAATCACAATCACATTCAATTCACAATCGAAACGGTAACAATCTTTGTTATGGACCATGGCGAGATCTCCCCCGGTCCAACCGGCAATGGCCATGCGTCCATTCACAATCGGTCGGTAGAGCATGGTACCACTGGGAGCGACTCCCATCGGTCAATCAATATAAATCATTGATAACCATCGTAGGTATATTGGAATCCCGGTAAATTCATCGATAACCATTGTAGGTATATCGGAATCCCAATCGGTTCCCTGCACAACAATGTCTATACCAGAACTAGGTCGGCGCCATCGGGGCACTCCTCTTCCAAACCTAGCCTCGCCTATATCCGAGTATGCTTGCTACGCAAACTAATACTCCTAAACACACACCGAACCCTTACCTCTGAATACACTTCTTCAGCATACTAACATGAAACATGTTATGCACCGCTGACATATGCGGGGTAAGGCCAACCGGTAGGCTACTCTACCAACTCGCTCCGAATCTCATACGGTCCCACATAACGCGGTGCCAACTTTCCCTTCTTACCAAATCTGATAACTCCTCCGGTTGGTGCTACCTTAAGCCATACCTTGTGATGTGATCACACCGGGGGTTGTATGATCACGAGCTCGGATCTAGCTCGATGGAGGCGATTTCCAGCGAAAGGGAAACGAAAACAGAGGGAGGAGACGAAGAACACACCGGCCAAGTGAACCTCCTCACTACGAGGTGAGGTAATGCACTTGAAAATGCCTCGGAAGGATATGGGATCTTGCACCTCTTGTCTACATGGTAAAGCAATACTAGATATTTTGCTTGGATCCTCTTGCTTGGATCACGAGGGAAATGGAAATGCAAGAATGGAGAACACAAAAGCTGATGTCTCACTGTGGAGAGTTTCAGCCGAATTGCTTAATTCAATAATATGTTCTAGGTTACAATGGTGTTGTTTCTAACTTATATAGTGGAGAGGTGTGAGAAGTAAATCGGCTTAGTACAGCCGTGCGTGCGTGTAGAAAGCAAACAGTGCTTTTTGGCATGCGTGCAGAGTAAAAAGTTTCCAAAAAGGTGAAAAGGAAAAGCTAGTCTAAAAAGTGATTGGGTGTCTTTTCCTCGTAAAGGAGGTGCTTACATTCCCGAGTAGCTGTAGAGAAAGGACGCCTTGCTGTCAGATTTGGTCGGTTTTCTGGCTAAGTATGGAGGCTTCGCGGGATGTCTTCACCGAGTGCCTTCGCGGGAATGCCTTCTCCAAGAGCGTTCGCGAACATGTTTTTACTTGGGTTCTTTTCAGGGTTCAAGTGTTCACGCACCAAGGTTTGGTTACTCCCTTCCTCAAGGATGCTTATGCTCAAGGCTCCAAAGGGTTTCGCGTATTCCTCGTCCAACGCGAGGCCGAGCTGACGAAGCTGTAAGGCCTTCGCTCGAGATTCATCTTGGTCGTCCTGCGCCATGAGCCTCATGAAGGCGTTGAGATTCGCTTAAACTCGCTTCAAACGGGACCTGGTCATGGGTCCGCCAATGCCTTGGAGGGGATCTGGGGGTGCGCGCGCTTGGGATTGCGGACTTTCTTGAACTTGGGGGTCTTTTGGGACGATGTCCACATCATACTCTCCCTCTTCGAAAGAATCTGTCCGCGGATTCTCAAATTTTTCATGTCCTTCAAAGGGAGCCAAATCACAAACGTTAAAAGTCGCATGTACATTATAAGATCCATCACAGGGTAAGTCTAGTACATATGCATTATCACCGATTTTCTTAGTGATTTGGAAAGGGCCATCGCCTCTTGGCGCAAGCTTATTTTTCCTCGCCTGGGGAAATCGGCCTTTCCTTAAGTGCAACCACACCTAGTCCCCAACTTGAAAATTCCTAAATTTCCTACCCTTATTAACCCTTCTTGCATAAGACTCATTAACTTTCTCAAGTTGCTTGTGAACCCTGACATGCAAATCTTTCATATGTTGGGCTTTCTCCTTCCCCTTGACATCCACTTGTTCAACAAAGTCTAAGGCAACTAAGTCCAAAGGGGTCAAAGGATTGAAGCCATACACGACTTCAAAGGGACTGTGGGATGTAGAAGAGTGGTAGGCTCGGTTGTAAGCAAATTCTACATGTGGTAGGTACTTTTCCCACTCTTTCGATTCTTCCTAAGGAGGGTTCGCAAGATAGTGGTGAGAGTCCTATTAGTCACTTCGGTTTGGCCATCTGTTTGAGGGTGACTCGATGTTGAGTACATCAAACTAGTGCCTATTCTAGACCAAAGGGTTTGCCAGAAATGACTTAGGAATCGCGAATACCTATCACGACAATGGACCACGGAAGGCCATGGTACTTCACGATGTCCCTAAAGAATAACTCAGCCACATGCGATGCATCTTCAGCTTTATGACAGGGAATGAAGTGTGCCATTTTTGAAAACCTATCTACTACCACAAAAATAGCATCATGACCATGCGATGTCCTAGGCAGACCACTTATAAAATCCATGCTTATATCGACCCACGGAAGAGAAGGCATAGGGAGAGGAGTGTACTTCCCTTTGGTTGCAGAGTAGACTTGGCTTGGTGGCATGTGACACATCGGGCGCAGAACCCGGTGACGTCCTTCTTCATGCCGGGCCAAAAGAAGTTTTCCTTCACAGCCTTCAAGTGTCTTTTGAACACCAAAGTGCCCCATGAGGCCGCCACCATGTGCCTCTTTGATGATGACTTCGCGCATTGATCCTCTTGGAACGCACAACCTTTTAACTTAAACAGAAGCCATCAAACACATAGTAGCCATTCTGGCTACCTTTAGCACAATTAACAAATATTTCACCAAAATCCACATCATGCTCATACATGCTTTTAAACACTCGAAACCAACAACCTTCGTTTCAAGAGTCATGAGTAATGCATATCTCCTAGAAAGGGCATCAGAACAACATTTTCTTTTCCTTTCTTATACTTAATAACATAGGAGAAAGACTCGATGAACTCTACCCACCTAACAAGCCTTTTGCTCAAATTTCCTTGCCCTTGAAGATACTTCAAAGACAAGTGATCCGTATGGATTATAAATTCTCTAGGCAGAAGATAATGACTCCACATTTGCAAGGATCGCACAAGAGCGTATAGCTCTTTGTCATATATGGAGTAATTCAGGTGGCTCCACTCAACTTTTCGCTAAAGAAGGCGATGGGACGGCCTTCTTGGTGCAAGACAGCGCCGATGCCTATACCACTGGCATCGCATTCTACCTCGAAAACTTTGTCAAAGTTTGGCAAAGTTAGCAGAGGAGCATTTGTCAAACGAGACTTTAATTCATTAAAAGACTTCTCTTGCGATTGACCCCATTCGAATGCGACATTATTCTTAGCTAGCTCATGCAAAGGGGTGGCAATGGAAGAAAAATCCTTAACAAATCTCCTGTAAAAACTAGCAAGCCCTAGAAAGGATCTTACCTCAGTTAATGAGTTAGGAGTAGGCCAGTCCCGAATGGCACTGATCTTACTCTCATCTACTTTGACACCCTTCGCACGCACTACATATCCAAGAAAGTTAACTTCCTGGGATGCGAAAACACACTTTTCAAACTTGGCATACAGTTTTTCTAACCTAAGCGTGTCGAGGACTTGCCTCAAGTGCTCAACATGCTCCTTATGGTTCTTAGAATAAACTAGTATGTCATCAAAGTATACTACCACAAACTTCCCAATTAATCACCTCAAAACATGATTCATTAAACGCATGAAAGTACTTGGTGCGTTGGATAACCCGAAGGGCATAACATTCCACTCATATCAACCAATTTTGATTTTGAAAGCAGTTTTCCATTCATCACCTTCCTTCATTCGAATTTGGTGATAGCCACTTCTAAGGTCAATTTTTGAAAACACACATGCACCACTCAACTCGTCTAACATGTCATCAAGTCTAGGTATAGGGTGGCGATACTTTACAGTGATAGAGTTGATGGGATGGCAGTCCATGCACATGCGCCAAGTACCATCGCTCTTGGGTACGAGTATGACTGGCACTGCGCAAGGCGAAAGGCTTTCGCGGATGAACCCCTTATCCAGCAGCTCTTGCACTTACGATTGGATTTCTTTGGATTCTTGAGGGTTCGCTCGGTAGGCGGCCTTTTTGGGTAAAGGTGCACCCGGAAGTAAGTCGATCCGATGCTCTATGCCGCGATAGGGGAAGGGTTCGCGGCTCATCGAATACTTCGCCGAATTCCTTCGTAACTTCCTGCACATAGAAAGGGAGAGAAGATACATGGTCAAGCGTTAGCATGCATTGAGTTGGAATCATGAGAAAACAAGTCTTGTTTCCAAGAAATGCTCTTTGAAATCCCTCTCTTTGGCCATGGGAGGGAGGCACTCTTGTTTTCTCGCGGGCTCACTCAGGGTGTTTCCCATCAATGCACACTCTTTTTCTCACTCAAGGTTCCTTGAACCTTCTCGCCATTTTCTCTTCTCTCTCTACCCTCGCACTTTCTTTTCCTCTCGGCCTTACTAGCCAGGTGAATTTGATCTTGGTGAGCTTGGGTTGGTGTGAGGGGAAGCAGGGTGTACGGTTTACTGAGGTGGGTGAGGGCATATTTGTTGGTCTTGCCATAGTGTATGGCCTCTTTGTCGTACTGCCAGGGCCTGCCCAAGAGAATGTGGGTGGCCTGCATTCGCACCACATCACAAGTGATGGAATCCTCATACTTGCCGATCTTTATCGGGACTTCGACTTGTTTAACGACCTTCACAAAGGTCCTGTCATCAACCCACTGCAGTTGGTACGGTTTAGGATGTGCAATAGTGCGAAGACCCAGTTCAGCAACCATGTCTTCGCTGGCAGCGTTGACACAGCTTCCGCTATCAATAATGAGACTGCACAGAGTCCCATTCACCATAGCTCTTGATTGGAATAAATTTTCCCGCTGAGTGCTCTCGGTGATACTTGGGGAGCTTTGCAGAACCCTCTTGGTGACTAGTATGAGGCCGTCCATAGGCAGCTCTCCATCTTCTGCTTCACTCTCATGACCTCGTTGCTCAGGAGGGACCTCTTCCTCTTCTTCACTGGACAACTCCCCATTGGGCCGAATGACCATGGCCCTTCGGTTGGGACAATCCCTCGCATAGTGTCCCTTGCCCAAACACTTAAAGCATTCGATGCTCCTTGACTGGCGAGGGGCATCATAAGCGTTGGTGCTGGGTTTCGGCTGAGATTGTGATGGGGCCTTGTGTTGGGGTAATTTTGGCGAGGGGGTGGCATCGCCGCGGGAGATGTGTACGGTTTTGGCGGGGGCGATTTGACGAAGGGAGGGGTCTTGCTTCCTGAGCCCCTGATGGGTGTATGGGCGGGATGATAGGATTTCCCCTTCTTCGATTGCTTCTCCACCCGGATAGCCTTGTGAACCAGATCTTGGTAATCCCGATAGTCACACAGCTTCAACCTTCTTGGCGACGTACTCTTGTATGCAATATAAGAATCTGGCCAACATAGCCTCTTCGTCCTCCTTGACATTGGCCTTCATTAAGGCCCTCTCAAGGTCCTTTTGGTATTCCTCGATGCTGCGATGACCTTGGATAAGGCGTTGTAGCTTCGGGCACAATGTCGATCGTAGTAGCTGGGCACAAACCGATTCTTCATGGTTCGCTTTGAGATCTTCCCAAGTGGTGATGGGGCGACAGCGAATTCTTGCTCTCGTGATGTTCTTGCTCCCACCGGTGAGAGCATAATCATTGAATTCAATGACCACGAGCTACAAAGCTAACGCATCAGTTTATCCCATAATATCAATGATCAGATTGGTTTTAGCCATACATGTAAAGTACTATTCAGGATCACTGGACCCGAAGAAGTGTGGAATTAGAAGCTTTATATTGGCGAGGGCTTGCTGATCCTCGGGCTTGCGCCCTACCTCCTAGGTCTCGGTTGAAACCTCGATGGACACATCCTCGCTCTGCTTCTTCCTCTTCTTCGAGGTCTCTGTTGAGATAGGCTCTGGCTTGAGCTCGATCGGGGAAGACTCTTCTCTTTGTTGGTTTCAGCGGTGGCTCCGCGTAATACTCCTGATCATCACTGTCCCGTAATGTCAACACCACGATCTACTCTCGTAGAAGTGGTCGGACGGATATGAGGGGTAGCTTGTGGCCTCGTTGTTGTCGGATCGAAGGTAGTATGAGTGATTCCGCCTTGAGCCCTCGATGCATGGGCATCATCGTGGGCTTGCGAGCTCTCCGATTGTTTTCCTTGAGCTACCTCTACCCTTGTTAGTCGCTCGTTTGTGGCAGCGACTTGGGCGCCCAAGTCATCCAACCTTTGTAAGATCTTTGCTAGTGTGTCATGCACTGCTAGCTGAGATAGATGAGGAGGAGTTGAATCTGACGAAACCATCTGTAATCACAAGACAGCTTGAAAATATGCGGTTGAAACGAAGAACACAAAGTCAGCCAAAGGAACCTCCTCACTACGAGGAGAGGCAATGCCCTTGAAAATTCCTGGGAAGGATATGGGATCTAGCATCTCTTGACTACAAGGTCAAGCAATACTAGATATTATGCTTGGATCCTCTTGCCCGGATCACTAGGGAAATGGAAGTGCAAGAATGGAGAACACAAAAGCCGATGTCTCACTGTGGAGAGTTTCAGCCGAATTGCTTAATTCAATAATATGTTCTAGGTTACAATGGTGTTGTTTCTAACTTATATAGTGGAGAGGTGTGAGAAGTAAATCGGCTTAGTACAGCCGTGCGTGCGTGCAGAAAGCAAACAATACTTTTTGGCATGCGTGCAGAGTAAAAAGTTTCCAAAAAGGTGAAAAGGAAAAGCTAGTCTAAAAAGTGTTCGGGTGTCTTTTCCTCGTAAAGGAGGTGCTTACATTCCCGAGTAGCTGCAGAGAAAGGACGCCTTGCTGTATGGAGGCTATCCGGCTAAGTATGGAGGCTTCATGGGTGTTGGAATTCTTGCGCACCAAGATGACTGGGCTAGCTAAAGGTAGCTAAGCACGGCTCAACTCAGCTCAATCTGAGTGTTTGAGATAGAGAGATGTGTATCTGCTCTTAGTGAGCTGATATGAGCTCAAGGAGCTCAATGGATGATTTAATATGTCTTGGACTAGCTCTATGTGAGCTCGGTACAAATGTGTCTAGGCACCTTTTGGCGAAGAGACGTGTCTCTTGGCGGAAAGGTGCGTAAATTGGTGAAAAGGTGACGGAGAGGGCCAAGCACACCTTCGGCTTAGGCCGAAGGGTGCGTAGCACCCTTGGGTGCCGAAAGGGCACCCTAAGGGGGGCCTCACACCCATTCGGCCATAGGCAAGGGGTGTGAGTGCCCCTTCGCCCTAGGTGCCTCTAGGCAGGGTGCACCCCATGCCTTGCACCATTCGGCCAAAGGGACATGTCTCATGTCCCATGGCCGAATGGACAAGGGCATGGGTCACCTCCTTGCCTCTTCACCATATTTTGGATAATTAATTAATTAGTTAATTAATTTCCTATTAGACACAATTATTTATTTATTCCTTTTCTAATTAATTAGTTAATTGAAAAGGCAAAAGGCATGAGACATGTCTCATGGACCAAAGGGCATTGGTTGCAGCCCTTGGTCCTAGGGACATGTTATTTCGCAAATGAAAGGGCATTGTGCCCTCTCATTGGCAGCCCATCCTCCTCTATAAATAGAGGGTGGATGCGCCATTTCTTCTCATCCCACAACCAGCATTGGTTCTCTCTTCTCTCCTCATACTTCCTCTTCCAAGCTAGAAGGCATTCTAGGAGCATTGTGAGTGGAACTCACTTTGGAGACAAATCCTCTCCAATCCGCCCTTAAGGTGTTCCCCGAGCCGAGTCTTCTACATCAACAAGGAGCAAGAATCTCTAAGATTCTTAAGCTGCGTCCGAGAAGAAAGGTACACATCCTTAATCCTTTCTTGATATTATAGAATGCGAACATGAGAAGCATGTTAAAGACGATCCTAAAATCAACAAATGGTATCAGAGCTTTCGGTTTCTCTTTGTAATACATGCTTACTTGTTCGACATGTTTATATGAAGTATGATACATGTTAGTTGAATTTGAAATAACATGTATGAATGTATGATTGTATGTAATCGGACTAAACATGGATACATGTAAAATTCGGCTGAAACATGCAAGTTTAAATGAAACATTGAATGTACCTTGAATGTTGTATGATGAAAATGGTTGTATAACATGTTGACTTGCCTATTTGTTCCATGAATGATTAAATGAACCTAAAGAAAATGTGTGCCAAAGTTCTATATCACATTATACCTTGAGGTAATTGCCGGAATGTGCTCTGTCTAGGAGGTGGGTTTTAAGTGGGACCGTCTGTGACCCCTCCATCTTTCTTGGGAGCGCTCCTCTCGTGGTTCCTAAGGTCCATGTGTGACGTAGACTTGGCATGCATGTGACATTTATTCTTTACCTAATTTAAGAATTTCATCCCCTTGATAGTCTTAATCTGGTTTTGTACCACTATCATGGACTTGAGGAATTGAAGCTTAAATTAAGTGAGGGAACATACGTCAATTGAAACAAGAGATTCTACCTTAAGATAGTTCAAGTACGTGTACGGTGAACTTGAAGGACTTGAAACTTGATTCAATTGATGAGACACTTCATTAAACTAAGGTCTCTAGGGACCTGTCAAGCTGATATAATGCTTGTCTAAGGAAGTGGTACTTAAGTGAGACCGTTTGTGACTCCACCAACGACCTGGGCATTGTATTAAGGAGACTTATGGGTGATGAGACTAAGGTTTAAGTGAAGTGCTATGGTTGTTACGATAACGCATGAGTGCGTGATTCAGCCTTCTTGGAAGGTCAAGTGAGGTTATAAACTGATGTATGTTTGGTTGCCCTTGATTGATTGAATGTATAGGCTTGTTAAGGGTATGTTCATAAAATGGCAAAGTTATGCTTAGGCGTTTCTGATCGGATGCTATATGCATACCTTTTGCTACGTCTGGGTATAAACTAAGTTATTTCATGAACATATTGCTTGAATAAGTCTAATTGTGTGAATTGGAATCTAAAACATGTGAATTGCATATTTGTAGATGGCTACTAAGAACATAGTAGCGAGTTGAACCGTGACCTCAAATTGGATGGTGAAAACTATCTAATTTGGCAGCGAGGTCAAGTTCATCTTAAGCGAGCAAGAGACACTTGAGGTGCTCGATGCGAGGTCAACCCCGCGGGAAGGGGAAGTAGGGTGGCTTATGAAGCCTACCTTAAAAAGAACTCTATGTGTAGAGTCACACTCTTGTCCACAATGGTGGATGAGATCATGGTGGAGTTCTCCATGCTACCCTCGGCCAAAGGCATCGGGATCTTTGTGAAGGCCAAGTATGGAGATGTTTCCGTGGAGAAACAACGCTCAATGATACTAAGGTTTGAGAACTATGGTAAACGAGCAGATCACACCATGAGTGCCCACCTTCGTGAGATGTCACGAATGATTCATCAGCTTAAACAAGCTGGGCACGACCTCACCGAGAGCAGCAGCAGTGCAAGCAATAATAAGGTCCTTACGATGAGGAGTGGCGGTTGATGAAGGTCAACTTACGCCACAACCCTCAGATTAAGACCTTTGATGACATCGCCCGTCACCTTTTACTTGAGGCTGAAGTAATGGCTCTCAAGGACCACTCCAAGGCATATGTTGCCAATACCTCCGATAACAACGGGGGTAAAAAGAAGAAGTGGTTCAAGGGTGGGAAAAGGGCGGCTTCAAAGGCAAGGGTAAGGGAAAGGGAAAAGGAAACGGGCCGGAAAGAAGAAAAGGGGCGTTTGAAGCTCAAGTGCTTCAAGCGTGGCAAGAAAGGACACTTTGCAAAAGATTGCAAAAGTGCACCTAAGGTACATTTTGAACCTTCTACTTCAATAGCACATGTGACGTCATGTACTATGCTAACGAAAGCAATTCTTTGTGGATTGTAGACTCGGGAGCAACAGACCACATAGCTCGGGACAAGTCTGGTTTGTGGCGTACCGCAAGCTCCCAAGAGGTGTGAAGCACGTCTCGGTGGGGAATGATGCAAAATTAGAAGTAGTTGGTATAGGAACTGTAAGGTTCCCTTGTGTAATAGATATTTGTATCTTGTGGACACATTATATGTACCTAATATTTGTAGAAATTTAATTTCTATTTCTGCCATGTTGAAGTACAATTATTGCTTTCAATTCTTTAATGATAGTGTAACTATATTAAAGGATAATCAAGTTCTCACAAAATGCTTAGTTAATAATGGACTGTATGAGTTAAGGCCCGATGGCCATTCTGTTGCAACTCCTAGTTGCCACGTGACTAAAGTCATAGATCAAAATCTGTGGCATGAGCGGTTGGGACATATAGGACAAGATAGGATGAATAAGTTAGCCAAAAGTGGCTTGCTTGAATCCTTGACCAAGGTTGTCCTGCCAACTTGTCAACCTTGCTTAGAAGGCAAGGCAACGAAAGCCCTTTGGGAGGGCAACTAGGAGAACCGAGGCACTAAGTTTAGTCCATTCGATCTTTGTGGACCTATGAGAATTGAATCCAGAAATGGGTTCAAGTACTTCATCACTTTTACGATGACTGTACACGATTCACCCACGTCTTCTTACTCAAAACCAAGGCGAGAGGCCTTAGCATATTTTCAGAAATATGTACACTTGGTTGAGAACCAAGTAGATAAGAAAGTGAAGTCCTTAAGGACTGACAGAGGTGGTGAGTACGGTTCACTTTCATTCAAGGCCTTTTGTGAGTCAAAAGGCATTGCTAGAAAGTTCACCCTTTCTTGGACACCCCAGCAAAATGGTGTGTCCGAAAGAAAGAACCGAACTTTGATGGACATGGTACGTTCCATGATGGCTAAAGCCAACCTGGATGTGACCTATTGGAGTGATGCGCTGCTATGTGCGGTGCACATTCTCAATAGGGTACCTACCAAGGACATCGACTCCTCTCCATATGAGTTATGGATGAAGAGGACCCCGAACTTAAGCTACTTGCGGCCTTGGGGTTGCTTAGCTTACGTACATAATCCCGACCATCCGTTGGGAAAATTGGGACCAAGAGGAAAGAAGTGTGCTTTTCTCGGATATTGTACGGAATCCAAGGGCTATGTGTTCTTGGATCTCTGTTTAAAGAAGGGTTTGGTGTTTGATGCAAGAAACGCCAAGTTTGTGGAAACGGAGTTTCCAAAAGTTGGCGAAAGTGATGATTTAGCGTCAATAGGCCCGATCCTAGAAGAAGGTCAACCGGGCACTTCACAAGTGCCGGTTACAAGGCTGTACCTACTCCGGAGGAGTACCTCAAGCTGGAACAAGCTGAGGCTTTCCAGAATGAGCCCATACACATGGACTCGAATGAGCAGGATCCACAGGCGGGGATCTGTTCAAGAGGAGTTGAGGTACTTCAAGAGCCAACACCTCCACCCCGGTTGAGAAGATCAACTCGGGAGTCCAAAGCACCTAAAGGTGGGGACTATCGGAAGGTGAGACATACTTGGTCTCGTGCGAGATCGATGAGCCAAGTAATGTCAAAGAAGCTCTTGAAGGGGCACGAGAAAGAAGAGTGGCTAAAGGCAATGAATGATGAGTTGCATTCAATGCATGAAAATGAGGTATGGGAATTGTCTGATCTTCCTCGTGGCGGCGATCGGCAATAAGTGGGTTCTTAAAATAAAGAAGAACTCGATGGGAGTATCGAAAGGTACAAGGCCGGTTGGTGGCCAAAGGCTTTACGAAGGAAGGTGTTGATTTCGAAGGCACTTTCTCTCCTATTGTAAAGTTTAATTCCATCAGATTGCTACTTGCGATAATGGCAAACTTGGACCTTGAGTTGTATCAGATGGATGTAACCACAACCTTCCTCAACGGTGAGTTGAGTGAAGAGATCTACATGAAACAACCCGAAGGGTTTGTACAAGTAGGTCAAGAAGACAAGGTATGTAGACTAAAGAAGTCTATATATGGTCTCAAACAAGCTTCAAGACAGTGGTACTTGAAGTTTCATCATGCAGTCACAAGCTATGGTTTTGTGATGATGCATGAAGACCATTGTGTGTACTTGTTCTTCAAAGAGTCCAGTTTTGCCATTATGACATTATATGTCGATGACATTTTAATTGCAAGTAGTAGCTTGGAGTTGTTGCTCGCCATCAAAGGATGGTTGTCCTCCACCTTCAAAATGAAGGACCTGGGGGAAGCTTCTTATATCCTAGGTGTTAAGATACATCGGGACAGAAAGAAGCATATGTTAGGACTTTCACAAGAGCTTTATATAGATAAAGTTCTTGAGAGGTTTAACTTGACCAACTCTAAGCCAATGAACACCCCACTTGCATATGGTTGCAAAATTGGAGAGGACTTATGTCCTAAGACTCCAAAAGACAAGGAAGAAATGACTAAGATACCTTACCTTAGTGCCATTGGTAGCCTTATGTACGCCATGATTTGTACACGGCCAGACATAAGTCAAGCGGTCGGTTTACTTGCTAGATATTCTTGAACCACGGCATGGAGCATTGGAAGAATGTCAAGAGGATCCTTAGATACCTTAAAGGTACTAAGGATTATTGGCTATGTTATCAAGGAAAAACCCTTGGTTTACACGGCTATTCGATGCCGATTGGGGAGGAGATAGAGATTCTAGCAAATCTACAAGTGGTTATATTTTCTTGCTAAATGGGCGCTACTACTTGGTGTAGTAAGAAACAAACTTGTACAGCCTTATCAACCATGGAGGCAGAATTCGTTTCTTGTGCCTCGGCTGTCCAGAAGCCACATGGCTTGGTTATTTTCTTAAAAACTTGGAGTCGATGGTCAAAATAAGTAAGCCCATTACTATCTACGGTGATAGTATGGCAGCTATGGCCTACACCAAGGACCCCAAGTATCATGGAAAAACCAAACACATTAGCATGAAATATAATTTCGTTCGAGATGCAGTTGAAGAAGGTGAAGTCAAAATTGAATACATCTCAACAGACCTTATGGTGGCAGATCCTCTCACTAAGCCATTGCCACCCATTGTGTTTGCTCGTCATGTCCGAGCAATGGGTCTTAGGAGATTGTAAATATACTAATTGTTGTATGACTTTCACCACTTTGGTGTCACACATGTATATATGTATAATGATGATCAATAAAGTAATTATTTGATGTCATTTACTTAGTTCCATTAATAACACACAATGAATAAATGAACATGTCCACCATAGGCATTGAGAATGACTTTCTCACACCAAGTCATTCGCCCTTGATCTTAAGTAGACCAAGGATGAGACTACCAAAGACTCAAATAGGGTGTTGTTTCTTCAGGAAACATGTGACATACAATGTTACTCTATTGAGTGGTAGTCATGTTACAACACATGACTCTTTGGTATACGTTTTATGTCGCCTTGATCTGAATAATCAAGTTGAGGTGCTCTGCACTGATTTTGTATGACAACGATACATTCTAGCCTATGTGTGAGTGTAAGCTAGGGCTTGCACAGAAATTTCATGGCTTGTGACATGTCCTCCTTTTATATGTTAGAAGGAGCACACTCTGAGGTGTTTTAAGAGGGAGAAATGACACACCCCTCATTCTAAGTGATATCACTCCAAGTGGGAGTGGTGTTTGTAAAACACCCTAAGAAGTGTTAATAGAATCTTTGTAAGTATGTTGCAAAGATCCTATGACCATGAAATTCGACCAAAGAAGAATTTAAGCTATTTGTCTCTAACCTTGCGTAGTGTGAGAATTCTTCGATTGGACCCTTAATCACTGAAAGAAGATTCACATTGACAAAGTTACTTTGATTGGTTGTCGAAGGTCGCAGATGAATGCGGCTGGAGTATCCTCCTTTTGGGTAACTAAATCTATATGGATCATTAAGCAGGTAGAGTGTAAAGGAAAGACAAGTGAAACTTGGTACATGAGTCCTAAATTCAACCTTTGAGCTCACATGTTGCATTGGTACAACATGATAAGGTCTGAATTGGGGATAATACGAATTAAAGAGTACTCGACACTTAACACAGTCATCATTTAAATGAAAGAGACTGTATGTGTTTAAGAATATGTACCATATGTCTTGGGGTTCTAAAGGCACTACTTGAAGTAGTTCAAGTAAAGCTTGAAGATGTTCAAGCATGTCTTGTTAAGTTCAAGAAAATTTGAATAACACACAAACACTTGAAGTGTTCAAGTGAGTTTGAGAGGACAATCTTCCATTTGAGAGTCTAACAACCTCAATGGAAGAGTGCAGTGTGGATGCCTTAAGGTCGCACTCACAACTCCTTTTATATAGTTTGCCAAAGTGTTTGTTTTAGTATGAGGAAGTGTTTTATTCGAGTGGGAGCTTGTGCTCAAAGATCATCATTGGTGCGAGTGGGAGTTTGTTGGAATTCTTGCGCACCAAGATGACTGGGCTAGCTAAAGGTAGCTAAGCACGGCTCAACTCAGCTCAATCTGAGTGTTTGAGATAGAGAGATGTGTATCTGCTCTTAGTGAGCTGATATGAGCTCAAGGAGCTCAATGGATGATTTAATATGTCTTGGACTAGCTCTATGTGAGCTCGGTACAAATGTGTCTAGGCACCTTTTGGCGAAGAGACGTGTCTCTTGGCGGAAAGGTGCGTAAATTGGTGAAAAGGTGACGGAGAGGGCCAAGCACACCTTCGGCTTAGGCCGAAGGGTGCGTAGCACCCTTGGGTGCCGAAAGGGCACCCTAAGGGGGGCCTCACACCCATTCGGCCATAGGCAAGGGTGTGAGTGCCCCTTCGCCCTAGGTGCCTCTAGGCAGGGGTGCACCCCATGCCTTGCACCATTCGGCCAAAGGGACATGTCTCATGTCCCATGGCCGAATGGACAAGGGCATGGGTCACCTCCTTGCCTCTTCACCATATTTTGGATAATTAATTAATTAGTTAATTAATTTCCTATTAGACACAATTATTTATTTATTCCTTTTCTAATTAATTAGTTAATTGAAAAGGCAAAGGCATGAGACATGTCTCATGGACCAAGGGCATTGGTTGCAGCCCTTGGTCCTAGGGACATGTTATTTCGCAAATGAAAGGGCATTGTGCCCTCTCATTGGCAGCCCATCCTCCTCTATAAATAGAGGGTGGATGCGCCATTTCTTCTCATCCCACAACCAGCATTGGTTCTCTCTTCTCTCCTCATACTTCCTCTTCCAAGCTAGAAGGCATTCTAGGAGCATTGTGAGTGGAACTCACTTTGGAGACAAATCCTCTCCAATCCGCCCTTAAGGTGTTCCCGAGCCGAGTCTTCTACATCAACAAGGAGCAAGAATCTCTAAGATTCTTAAGCTGCGTCCGAGAAGAAAGGTACACATCCTTAATCCTTTCTTGATATTATAGAATGCGAACATGAGAAGCATGTTAAAGACGATCCTAAAATCAACAAGGTACCTGCTGGTTTCGATGCTCCGCCTTCACCCGTTGACACGTTGCACACTTAGAAACATAAGTGGTAATGTCCTTGCGCATACCCGGCCACCAAGTGAGATTTCAAATCATGATACATTTTCTCACCTCCCGGTGTACGATCAATCGACTCGTATGCGCCTCCTCAAGTATTTCATTTCAAGAGTCGGTTCCATCGGTACATACAATCGATCTCTGCAATATAACAATCCCCGCTTGTAATCAAATGACGGGTGAAGGGATCCTTTCGCTTCTCCCGATACCTTCTTCTGACACATCTACACTCGAGCGCCTGCACTGTCCAGCCATTCTCGACCGGATCGTCAAAGTAAACAGTTGCTCCCATTCTCGGTGCTCCCACAAACTCCACAAACATACCAGGTCATTCTCTTCATCATCACCATCCCGATCTCCACCCTTCACTAAACCGGTGTACTTCCGACTCAAGGCCACCCACCGAATTCCCTTTACCAAATGTATATTCGATACTATAATCGTAATCCTTCATGTACTCAAGCCACCTCCGTTGTCTCATATTCAAATCCTTCGGGTAAACAAATATTTCAAACTCTTATGATCCGTAAAGATTTGAAACTTGCTACCCACAGATAATGTCGCCATTGCTTGAATGCACAAATAACCGCTGCCAATTACAAATCGTGAGTCGGGTAGTTTTGCTCATGCGGTCGAAGTTGCCTCGACCCATAAGTTATCACATTTCGATCTTGCATGAGTACACAACCCAAACCCGACCTGGAAGCGTTCGTATATATCGTATAAGCTACACTCGGATCTGGCAATATCAGAATAGGTGCGTGAGTCAGCCTGTCCTTTAGTTCCTGAAAGCTGCGCTCACATGCCTCGACCATACAAATGCTCGCCTTCTGCGTAAGCTGAGTAAGGGGTAGAGCCAATGTCGAAAATCCAGATACAAACCTCCGATAATAACTCGCCACCCGAGGAAACTCCCGATCTCTCGTGACCGTAGTCGGTTGCTTCCACCCATTACGCCTTAATCTTTTCAGGATCCATAGATAAACCATTCTCTCCAATAACGTGCCCCAAAAAGGACACTTCCCTAATCCAAAACTGACATTTGGAGAGTTTGGCATACAATTGATGATCACTCAAAGTCTTCAATACAATTCGCAGATGATCTTGATGTTCACCTTCATCCTTAGAGTATACCAAGATATCATCAATGAAAACCAAAACAAACTGATCCAGGTATGGACGGAACACTCGGTTCATCATATCCATAAACGCTGCAGGCGCATTCGTCAAACTGAATGCATGACGGTATACTTATAATGTCCATACCGGGTTCGGAAAGTTGTTTTGGGATATCTTCTTCCTTCACTCGAAGTTAGAAGTACCCCGATCTCAAGTCAATCTTCGAAAATATCTTTGCCTCCTTCAGCTGATCAAACAAATCATCAATTCGTGGGAGGGGGTATTTATTCTTCACAGTTATCGCATTCAGTTTGCGATAATCGATACACAGTCGTAGCGTTCCATCCTTCTTTTTCACAAACAACACTAGAGCACCCCACGGGGAGGTGCTCGGCCGAATGAATCCTTTAGCAAGCAATTCATCCAGTTTCTTCTTAAGCTCATTCATTTCGGGGATAGACATTCGGTAAGGGGGAGCAGATACGGGTACTGATCCTGGCTGAAGCAAAATCTCGAAAATAATTTCTCGTTCCAGAGGCATCCCCGATAAATCTTTGGGAAATACCTGCGGAAACTCTCTTACTACCAATATCCGATCTATCTCATCCCTGATCTCCGAAGAGTTCAACCCACTGTAATGATCCTCATCAATCACTTCAAACTCGTCTAGAATTTGCAATTCTAGACTCCTCATTTCCGATCCCTACTCAGAAGAAGCGGAGGACAGAAGTACCTTCCCGATAGCTAGTGTCACCTCCCGCTTCCCACAATCAATCTGTACTCCGTTCTTAGCCAACCAGTCCATTCCCAAAACCACATCATAACCCGTAATATCCAGAACCAGTAAATCACTCAGAATCTGATGTTTTCCCAAATCAATCACACAATCCCGAACCATATCATTAGAGAGCAACCACTGGCTCCCTGCAGTCTTAACTAAAGCCACACGTGGCATGGAACTCAGATAAATGCCGAGCCAGAACAAACTTCTGAGCCACTATGGACACAGAAGCACCAAGATTTAACAATACAAAGAGCAGGAATGTTATTTAACAAGATGGTACCTTTAAGGGCACCTTGTCGTGCCGTTTCACCTTCCTTTGCCGAGTTGCCTCCCGCGCTCAACTGGAATACTCTTCCCATTCTCGGTTACGGTGGCGGAGGAGGTGCTTGCGGTCGCAGAAACTACGGCCTGGCACCACCTCGTGGTGCCCCGGTCGGATCAGCGGTAACCCAAATGGAGGCCTCGACCATGGCCGACCTCCCTTCTCGGTGCAGCTTGAGGACAATCTCGATCCAAAGTGGTCCGAAGAACCACATCCCAAACACCGATCTGTCTCCCGATAGCATGCTCGCCCGGTGAGAACGTTGATGTCGGATAAATAGTAGTGGAGGGTGAAGCCACTCCCTTCCCTCTAGCGTTTGGGTTAGGCTGGGGTGCCCTCCCGACATTTCGAGAGAAGCCACGGAAGCCAGTACCCTTTCCACATACAGCGGTCTGCTGAGGTATGAGTCTACTCTCAACATGCTCTTGCTCAATCAGTTGAGCCTTCTGTGTTGCTTCCTAATAATACTTGATATCAACGGTCGGAGCGCCAAACAAATATCAGGTCGCAACCCTCTCGATGAATCTCTTTGCCTTCGCTCTTCCATCCCATGATATCATGGGACATAGCGATCAATTGATCAAACTCGTGCTCGTAGTCCAAAGACGCTCATTGTACCCTCGAGTCAAATTATCAAATTGTGCTGCCGCAAGTCCCGACAGCATCACTCACATAATGCTCGTGGAACAAATGAGTAAACTCATCCCACGCCATATCGCATCAGCTCTCCCGCACGAACTACTCCGCTCGGTGCCTGCTCCTCACACTCTCCCACCATATCAAAGCTCGGTCATCCAAATTGTATGTAGCCAAAGATACCATTGCGTAGGTGAGAATTCCAACCTTTCAAACATGGAATCAATCCGTCGAAACCAGACTTCCGCCGCCTCGTGTCCACCCTTTCCGTTGAAACGGGTGGGTTCAAAGCGTTGGAATCGCTCGAGCATCCTACTAGGGCGCTCATTCTCTTCCCGTTGCCTCTTGGGTCGATGTGACCCTTCGGCTTCTCAGATTGTCGACGGTGACGCCGACCACTAACACTTCCTTGAGACGGGCCATGATCATCATGACTCCGCCTCGCAGCTGAATCAATCCTCGTTACACCCTCCGATTCCGATGAGGATGGGCTGTTATCGATCACAGATGGGGTCCATGTCGCCCGATCCACTTCCACTTACACCTTGAAGTGGTTGCACGGTCCTCGAGTCTGCCGGTTACGGTAATATCGGTGCCAAACTATCTCGGATCTGCTCGAGACCCGCACTAGCTCGGGGAGACTTGTGGTGCCCGCCCCTGCCGGTTGTACTATCTCGACGAGTTTCGGGACCTTCGTCCCGCCTCTCTTGTTCATTTTGTCCCGATCTTCCCGGTGTTAACCATTTTCTCGAGAATCATTATTAACACAACATTACGGTAACAATCAAAACTTAGCAAAGCAGCAGATTCCAATTGGTTCTCAGATATGTACATGCATGATGCAATGAAATGCAACATTACTATCACATAAACCATTCGCAGCTAGGTAAACCTGCTCTGATACCAACTTGTCACCCCACCCCCGCACCCTCACACCCGTCACTCGCGAAAGCGCACGGAGGACGGAACCAAACCGGGGAACGGGGGAAGGTGGGGGCGACGGTTCACTCACAACCCTAACATGAAACCTTAAACCCAAGCATTAGTGTTCAACCAAGCCCAAAGGTACTTACCTACGCGAATGGGGTTGAAAAGAACCAAAAGTCCCAAAAACAGGGTCCAGCACCGCCCGGCCCCAAGCCCGGTCGCCCGAACCATCGCCCGACTCGCCGCCTAGTTTGCTGAGTGGCCTGTGCCACCGCCCGACTCCGAGGAGAGGGGTCGCCTGGCCTCGCCTCGACTCCAGCGACCGCCGCTCCAAAGGCCGGGTCGGCTGGCCTATCGCCCGGCTGCCTGCCTCCAAACCTGTGGGGTCCAGCGAACGCCGCTCCAAGGGAGGGGTCGCCGACCTCGCCCGATCCCCGCCTTCTACGGAAGTGGTCCACCAACTCGAAAAACTTTAACACTTAACCAATCTTTACCATTTACACAACCGAACCTTACAAAACGAAAGATGCATGTTATGACAATATACAGAGCGTAACCAAGTTCGAATACAAGAAACCAACCAAGAGCGGTCTTATGGAATCCAACCGCGCTACGGTGAAACTGTCGCCGCTGTCCAAACCTCAAACCCTAGCAACCTCGCATCTACTCGGCGGCTTGCTTTTCCTTTCCTTTTCCTGAAACGGTAGATATAAGGGTAAGTTCTCGAAAGAACTTAGTAAGAGAACAGTATAGACATTGTGCAAGAACATTAACAATGATACAATGTACCCGCAATCGGAACAAAATGAATACGATATACACAAAACATCTCACCAATCAATCAAATGCTCAATCAATGCAACACAATCAAACATAAGCAATGCAGTAGGTCAATCACAATCACATTCAATTCACAATCGAAACGGTAACATTCTTTATTATGGACCATGGCGATATCTGCCCCGGTCCAACCGGCAATGGCCATGCGTCCATTCACAATCGATCGGTAGAGCATGGTACCAGCTCGGGGGAGCGACCCCCATCGGTCAATCAATATAAATCATCGATAACCATCGTAGGTATATCGGAATCCCGGTAAATTCATCGATAACCATCGTAGGTATATCGGAATCCCAATCGGTTCCTGCACAACAATGTCTATACCAGGAACTAGGTCGGCGTCATCGGGGCACTCCTCTTCCAAACCTAGCCTCGCCTATATCCGAGTATGCTTGCTACGCAAAGCAATACTCCTAAACACACACTGAACCCTTACCTCCGATTGAAGTCCGAATCCGAATTCTCGATCGACGGTCCCGGTAGAAATTTCGGCAGAGTTTCAGCACAATTCTCAAACAACTCCCTTTCGCAAATTTCTCCGTCGAAAATTACACCCAAATTTTCAGACGCGAATCGGCACAACCTCGGGTGCGTTTCTTCCTACGTTCCTCGAAGCTTGGTCGCGAAATGACGGAAATCAGTTGTGAGCTCCAAGCTCTCAAAAATGGCGCAAGTGAGGGAGAGAGAGAGAAGGTTTCGGATGGAGGAAGAAGAAGAATGGGTAAGTTGACCCAAAAAATGTTATTTCTATAACTTATATACATATATATGTATTATTCACATATATACATATTTATCCCATAAATCCTTTCTCTTTTCCTTTTCTCCTTTCACCACAAAGTGACACTTGTCCTTTTCTTTTCCCTCTCTCATCCGCCCCAAACTTTCTTTTTAGCTAAAATGTCCAAATTTCAATTATCTCACACACAAACAAAACTACATTTTCGCTCAGCCCGAAAATGTAACTTTTTACCAAACTTACTCCGATTGGAACCAAACTTTAACCATATACTCAGGACATCACAAAACCCATAAAACCTATTTTTCTTATCCAATTATAAGTCCCAAGTCACTCGGAATTGCAACTCCCAGGAATTACGCGTAGCCACGCAATTAATTCTAAATCCGTCCCGGGTTGCCCCAAAATTCACCAAATCAAATCCACAATTACCAAACATGTAAAGCAAGTCCCAAAACAAAAATTATCGAAAATCCGTTAATTAAACTTAAACACGTAATTAACTTAATTACGTACCGGGTGTGGGTAACACATGGGACCCGGTCTTCCTTCTTAATAACAACAACTCCTTGTTGTTAGGAGGGAGAGCACCCTCTTGTCGTGCCCGGAGGGATCGCGCACTCTATGACAGGGACGTAATAGGGCGAAGCTTGACTCCCCGCCGAGCTCATGAAGGAGGCAGCCAAGCAAAATCTGCAGGTAAGACAACCTTTGGTCTCTGTTTATAAGTTATGTTGTTTCCTTTCTTTTCTGCCTTGCTGAGTAATCTTGGGCACAGGCCACCGTCCAAGGGTATGCTACCATGGAGCAATGGCAAGACTTTCTGAAGTATGCCAACGGCCGGGATGGTGCCGAAGTTGCAGAGATTGCATTCGTCAGGGGGGAGCTGAAAGCTGCCCAAGAAGGGGGAGAGGAGAAAGCAAAGCGGGTGGTCCAATTGGAGACCTGGTGCGACTATCTCAAGAAGGAGCGGACTGCTTGTAGGCTGCTCCGGTGGGAGCAAAGTAGTCTGATAGACGCATTTCAGCGCCGCTTTCCTTCAACAGGATGCGGAGCTGGAAGCCGAGAACATTGAGGTCGCCGCCTGAAAGAGTAACTCCTCTCCCTGGAGGCTTATACCAAAGCTGCCCTTGCGGAGGCAAAGTCTGAAGTTGATGCATTCCTCGGTGTGGGAGATGGAGAAGGCCCCGGGCCTTCCTCCCTTTCAGATGAGGACCCTTAGTCCCCTTCTTCCATCAAGGTGTCCATTCCAGAGGATGCCTCGACTGATGGAGAAGCTTGGTGAGCTCCAAGCTCAAGGTGAAGCCGGGCGCAGCCTATGAAGAAGGCTGGCTGCGATGCCGCTTCCAAGTAGAGAAGCTAAGTCTTGGGACTTTGGATGCTGCGTGGTGGAATTTATCATCTTAGTGATGAGGAAAACCTAAAAGCTAAGGTTGAGATGTTGACTAGGAGCTAGAAATATTAAAAAGCAAAGAATTAAAACCAGACATGTGGTTAATAATGTAAAATCTTTAGGACCATGTTTTGTGTGTGGTGAGATTGATCACCTTGCTCAGAATTGTGCCACTTTTAAGGAGATGAAAAGAGTGTATGAGGAACAATGCAATAATTTGGGCGTGTACAAGAAACCATTTGCACCTTTTTTCTGAAACTTGTAACTCCGAGTGGATAAATCACCCCAATTTTAGTTGAAAATCAGAAAATCAGCAGCATACACAACCTCCTAGGCAATATTCTGCACCATATCATGCACCATCATCATCTAGGAGCCCATTAGAAGATACTTTGCATGCTTTTATTGACGCACAAAGTAAAACTAATTAGAAATTTGAATCTTTTATTACACATGTTGTTGAAGAGAACAAGAAGATAAAGAATCGGGTGTCTAAACTGATGAGTTCATTAAGTGTGACTGAGAGAGGTAAGTTCATTTCTCAGTCTCAGTCTGCACCCCAAGGTTCACACATGAACCAAGAACTGAAGGATGCGAATGCTGTTCGACACGGAAAGGTAAGCCTCTAAATGATCCAGAATGAACACATCAAAACAGGATTCTAACAATAAAGAGGCCGAAGATGCTAAACCACCCAAGGAGCCGAGAGGTAACTCGAGCCACATTAATGTACCATTCCCCAAGCTTTGAAATCGGGTAAGCGACCTTCTGATTTTAATAATGAAATTCTTGAGATTAAGGCAGGTAAACATTAATCTCTCTCTTACATGTGATTAAACAAGTTCCTACATATGCAAAAGTTCTTAAAGATTTGTGTACAGCTAAGAGGAAACACCATGTGAAAAAGACTGCTTTTCTGACAGAGCAAGTTAGTGCTTTAATTGAGCATAGGATACCTCCCAAGTATAAGGATCCTGGTTGTCCAACTATTGCTTGTAGTATTGGTACTCATGAATTTGGGCAAGCATTGCTAGATTTAGGAGCCAGTGTTAATTTAATGTCTTATTCTATCTACTTGCGGCTTAGGTTAGGGGAAATAAAACGCACCTCTGTGGTATTACAATTAGCTGATCGTTCCACAAAAGTACCACGGGGTGTAGTTGAGGATGTTTTAATTCAAATTGACAAATTTTATTATCCTGTTGATTTCCTAATCCTTGACACCAGTTCAACTGTTGATACTACTTCTAAAATTCCTTTGATTTTGGGCAGACCCTTCCTTGCTACGGCTAATGCCCTTATTAATTTTAGGAATGGACTAATGAAATTATCTTTTGGTAATATAACTCTAGAGGTTAATATTTTCTATATAGCAAAATAGCCAATAGATGATGATGATGAATGTTAGCAAGCAAGATTGACTCTCTTATTGATAGGGAAGTTCATATGACTCATGATTTTGATCCTCTTGAATACTTTCTTGTTAATTCTGAATTTAATCCGATCAATACTCCACATGATGCTGCTGAAATTTGTGCTATCTTTTCTGAAAATCAGGATTCTAGAACCCAAAGGTGGCAACCAAAGTCTGAGGAGCTACCAAAGAGAGAACCTTGTCAAGTGGCTTTTAGAACTTTGACTAGCAAGCTCACTTCAGCACCTTTAATGCAGCCACCGATTGGAGTTTACCATTTGAACTGATGTGTGATGCTAGTGATTTTGCAAGAGGCGCTGTTCTTGGACAACGAAGGGATGATCATGCAGCACTTAAGTATCTTTTTCAAATAATGATGCTAAGGCGCGACTTATACGTTGGATTCTACTTTTGCAAGAATTTGACATAACGATTAAGGATGAGAAAGGGGTGGAGAATGTAGTAGATGATCATCTCTCAAGGCTCACTTTTCAGGATAACTCCACCGATTTACCAATTCGAGATGATTTTCCGGATGAACATTTACTTTCTATTGACTCTCTACCATGGTTTGCTCATATTGTAAATTACTTGGTTGCAGGAAAAATTACAGAAGATTGGGGAGCACAAGATAGGAGGAAGTTCATGAATGAGGTACGTAATTTCTTCTGGGATGAAGTTTTTCTTTCTAAATATTGTCCATATCAGATTTTAAGGCATTACATCCCAAATGAAGAGATTGCCAGTGTCCTAAAATTTTGTCACTCTGAAGCTTGTGGGGCCCATTTTTTAATGAAGAAAACTACTGCATAAATTTTACTTTGTGGATTTTATTGGCCAACTTTATTTAGGGATGCAAATATCTTCTACCGTTCATGTGAAAGGTGTCAAAGGTTAGGAGCTATTTCTCATCGTCATATGATGCCCTTAAACCCAATTTTAGTGATTGAAGTATTTGACTGTTGGGGCATTGATTTTATGGGACCGTTTACACCTTCTTTTGAATATTTGTATATTATTGTGGCTGTAGATTACGTGTCTAAATGGGTAGAGGCAGCAGCTTGTAGAGCTAATGATAATAACACAATGATTAGATTTCTGAGAGAAAATGTGTTATCTACATTTGGTACACCACGTGCTGTCATTAGTGATCAGGGTACACATTTTTGCAACCGTTCTTTTGAGTTTTTGATGAAAAAGTATGGAGTTATACATAAAGTTTCTACTGCCTATCATCCTCAGACAAGTGGGCAGGTGGAACTTGCTAATAGGCAGATTAAGCAAATCTTAGAAAAATAGTGAACCCGGATCGTAAAGATTGGTCCTTAAGACTAGTTGATGCACTTTGGGCTTACCGTACAGCTTTTAAAACTCCCTTAGACATGTCTCCTTATAAGCTTGTTTTTGGAAAACCTTGTCATCTTCCTGGAGCTTGAACATAAAGCTTATTGGGCTATAAAGAATTTTAATCTTGATATGGGTGAAGCATGTAAGCTTAGGAAATTGCAGCTAAATGAGTTAGAAAAGTTAAGGAATGATGTATATGAAAATTCTAGGATTTACAAGGCTAAAATGAAAGCATTTCATGATAAAAATATTTTGAAGAAATCTTTTAAGCCTAATGATCGAGTTCTCCTATATGATTCTAGACTTCACAAGTACCCAGGAAAACTTAAATCTAGGTGGACTAACCCTTTTGTTGTGAAAAGAATGTGGATACACTTGGAATATGATGAAGGCCAACTCATAACTGACGTTTGAGCCTTTCAAGTCAACCCTTCCCATCATAAATTCCTAGTTGTCCCAAAGTTTTTTCCAAGAAGCACTTATGTTCTTCATCTTCCATTATTCATGCCTCATTATGGTAATCTATTGCCACTGCCCCAAAATTTTCTATTTTCTACCATTTCCTCTTCTACTTCCAAGTGCATATTCGGTTCTTATTTTATCAGTGAAAGTAAAGGTTGTAGAAGTGAGAAATGATATAAAGTGTGGTGTGGTTGCTTGTACTTAAAAGTAGATAAAAATAAAAAGAAAATGAAAAAGTTTGAAAGTGAAAAAAATTGAAAAAAATGAAAAGGAGAAGGTAAAGCAATTTTGGTCAATGTTTTTCAAAGTTACAAATTACTTCAAGTGAGAAGTGAGTTCTCTTGGATATTTCATAAGATATTTGTATGTGCTTGGAACTTCCAATTATTTTTCATATCCTTATTTGACCTTACACCCAAGTTTCATTGAGCCTTTTGAGTTGACTATTTTGATTTTGAGTAAGTTTGTAGTAAGACCGTTGTTTGTCTCAATTGCAAGTGTTTCTATCATAAGATCAATGTTTGCTTGTTGCTTATCCTTTTTTCATGAGAGTGAGTGTGCACCCTTTGTTGACTCCAAATATTCTTTCATTTTAAACACTTTATATTTGTGAGCGGTGTGTTGAATCCTTAAGTGGAGGTGCTCTTTACTATACATATGTTACGATTGTTGGTAAGAAGGATATAGTTTGGAACACACACTTACACTCGTGACCTACTTAAGTGAATTGTTTGTGGTAGAGTATTTGAACTTGAGAATTGGAATTGGAAAATCTGAGTTGATAGGTTCTTTTAGTGATAACTGTTCTTCTCCTATCTTTTGCATAAAAATTGCTACGGACTAGCAATGAGTAAGTTGGAGGGTGTGATGAGTGTGTGAAAATACAATCTCACTATCCTATTTTATAGCTTAAATGTGAATAATATAAATATGAACCATTGAGATTAATGTGTAATTTATCTTTGGTTATTATTTATTATTGGATATTTCTAAGTATATTTTGATGTCTAATTTGCAGATTCATTAACGAGCAAAATTCAATCTATTTGGAAATATATTAGATAGCTAGTGATGGAGTTAAAGAATAAAAAAAAAATTGAAGAAGAAGAAAGGAGCTTGCTGTGCTTGTTTAAGGAGAGGATGCAAATAGTTGGGCCAAGTTTGACTCATTCGGTCAAACAAATGAAAAAAAAAAGAATAATTGGGATCAAGGCCCATTGGCCAATTAGAAGAAAAGAAGAAAACGGACATAGGGAAGCAAGGACATGAAAACCTATTTTCTAATAGGTTTTGAACGCAAAAGAATACAAAAGGGGAAACACGCACAAACGCTGGAGGCAGGCATTAAAAGGAGCTTGGCTAATTCGCGAGAAAAGGCAGGAAACAACTTTCATTCATGGCTGGTGATTCTGCTCCAATTCTTTTTAAATTTTTGCCACTCAAATCTATGGGTAATTAATTTTCTTGTAAAGCTAGGGATGAACTTGCACATGGATATTATTTTATTTATTTCAGATTCTTAAACATGTTTGAAAAACCACAATTCTTTGATTTATTATTCTCGGATTTTTATTGGTTTTGTTCTTCGAATAATTATAGGTTTATATTATTAATGGGTCCAGTCATGCTTTTCCCATAAAGTGGTTGATTCTCTAATTATGTTTGGATTGATTATTTATCTATATTGATTCAGTTCTCAGATGCGGTATTGTCTATAGGTATATTGTCGTCACTGGATTTTCTCAATAGTGATGATAATTTATATGCTTTAAAAGGTTGAGAATAATTTATCGAGAGTTGTAATTAATCCACTTTCGTTTATAAATATTTATCTTGGAAAGTTTGTGAAATTTGGACTTTATTGAAATTGGAATAATTAAAATATTAAACTTGTGCAAGGGATTCCCAACGCTTTCTTGTTGGTCAAATTTGAGTACTTTCTCTAGTTAATTGTTTAGTTGTTTTTGTTTTCTTCAAAATTAATTTCTTATTTCAAAAAATCACTAAATATTTTCTTTCAATTTAATTGTTCTTTCTAGTATTTTTGGGTATAATTAGCACATGACAAAGCGTTCGGCATCGCTCCACTCGGCGTGCACCACGCCAACCAGCGCACCACACCGCGACAAGGTGGCCTCTCCACGCCCGTGCGCTAGTGTCACGTGCTTATCAACGTGCGAATCCTCCGCTCAAGTCTCGCCAGACTTCTTCAATCCTCCTTGACTTTGACTTTAACTCCTCCGTTTGATACAAGACTTGTTTCTTTGACCCGCAATTATCTCGAGGTTGGTCTCGAGCCCTCAAATGATGCCATATTGAGGTCCAATTCACCTTCACACTCGTGCACCTACAACTCTTCACAAATAATAAGCAAACCGCATCTATATCATCAAATAAGAGCACAAGTGATGCATTTTATATGTCAAACACCATGGAAATGTATGCATGTTTAGACACTCAACACACCCCCAAACTCGAACTGTTGCTACTCCCTAGCAATGCAAACATCTACAATCTCGGACTTATCAATCCACCTATGCATACTCAAGTCAATTTATATCTCAAAACCATACATCAACCAGGACTCAAATGACCCAACGTACTAAAC
The DNA here is from genome assembly GCA_024586325.1 of Stellera chamaejasme. NCBI lineage: Eukaryota > Viridiplantae > Streptophyta > Magnoliopsida > Malvales > Thymelaeaceae > Stellera > Stellera chamaejasme. The sequence goes on along the minus strand of CM044979.1, from coordinate 15,679,631 downwards.
CGAGGGTCACTCCCTAAGTGTTTATCTCTCCCATCAAAGAGGGTAGTGAGTGTGTGCATGTGATCTTGCCAAGTGCTACCAATCCATAAGCTTGCTAACGAACCACTAACTCCTCTACCAAAGTCCCTAAGGACGTCGTATGCTTCACCGGTCGGATGCTCTTTCATTAAGGTTGTAATGAGGCCGGGCCTAGTAAGACTTCAATGAACATGCAAGATGGGCTATCTATGTGCGTAAGAAGGCACTGCCGAGCGTATGCGCGCACTTGCGCGCTCATTGCACGCCGTCTGCAGCTCCTAGACTAAAATTTAAGATTAATGTGCGCCCGTGCGCACTCAACCTCCACGCATAACAGAGTATGCAATAGCTGCACGCAAGCATGTGACAGATATGATCACGGCCGGAGAAACCGCGATCACGGTTGCGCCGATCTAGCTTGGCGGAGGCGTACAGTAACGAAGAACACAATTTCGGCCAAGTGAACCTCCTCACTACGAGGTGAGGCAATGCACTTGATAATGCCTGGGAATGAAGATGGGATCTAGCACCTCTTGATTACAAGATCAAGCAATACTAGATATTATAGTTGAATCCTCTTGCATGGATCACAAAGGAAAATGGAAGTGCAAGATATGAGAACACAAAAACCAATCTCTTGAAGAGTTTTGATTTCAAATATATTCTAAGTGTTACAATGGTTACAAGCTTTCCTTATATAGGATGAAAAGGGTGAAGGGAAGTGATGAGTGACTTGACAAGGGACAAAGACCCTTGAATTATGGTGGGTGAGGTGAGAGATGGAAGGGATGGATGGAAGACAATTGTAGGCTACTGACTATTCCTCCCATTCCTTCATAAATGGGATTTATGAAGAAATGGAGGGAATATTCAAATCACAAAACATGACTTGGGCACATGGCCAGGGGGTTCTCCAAGGCCATGGGTTCTCCGGAGGGGCCATGGGTTCGCGGAAGAGGCCATGGGTTCTCCCGAGAGGCCATGGGTTCGCCAAAGGGGCCATGGGTTCTCCCGAAGGGGCCATGGGTTCGCGGAAGAGGCCATGGGTTCGCCAAAGGGGCCATGGGTTCTCCCGAGAGGCCATGGGTTCGCGGAAGAGGCCATGGGTTCGCCAAAGGGGCCATGGGTTCGGGAAGATGGGTTCCCATGGGTTCGCGGAAGCTGGGTCAGCTTCACCGTTTCTGAATAACTTGAGCTCCGGAACTCCGATTGAGGTGATTCAAAAGCCATTTTTCTCCTCTTGAAAAGAGCTTCAATATGAAGTCCATTGCTCCAGCTTTTGATGAGTACAGATCCACATCACTTCTCCAATTGAATGCCCAAGTCTTGAAGTTTGTTGGCGCGTTCGTGGTGATGTCCGCATCATACTCTCCCACTTGAGAAGATTCGTCCTCGAATCTAAATGGGGTGAATCCTACAAAAACTAAGATACCGCAACAAACTTGGAGGACATTAGGGGGTTAGTGAACTAAAGCTTAAACATCAAAGTCCCAAAAATGGTTTGAAGGAGTGAGATGGACAATCCGCCCTTTCTCTTCACTTCAACCTTACACATAGCTTAAGGTCAATCCCATATAGATACTCATGTTTTTCAAGAGTTGCATGCATATCCATATCATAGTAAGTACACTCAAGTAGTCCAATTCATGCAATTCACTCATGCTAAACATGGCACTATTTTTTTACAAACCAAAATTTTCAATATGGTATGCTCAATGGTCTATCCCGGGGTCAAATGTAAGCCTAGGCCATTCATTCGCATTGTCCAAATGCAAAGAGTTTAAATCATATTCCGAAGCATGCATAGGATCATCCAATGCGTTTCCTTCATCACCAAAGTTCAACAAACCACATGTACTAGCTCCGGGATCGAACACTAGTCTAGACATACCAATCTTTTCTTTCATTCCAAGCATGCATTTACCATTTACTTTCAACAAAGGGGCTTGGTTATGTCTATCTTGCAAGGAACATGACATGGATGTAGATTCGGTTTCAAACGAGATATCATGACAAGTGTACTTCCTAGCTAAAGTAGGCATGTACTCTTCACAAATCAAGTCATGATCACAAAATTTCAAAGCATGATCAACAAAGGATGTATTACATTCATTAGGTTCATGATCAATGCAAACATGCTCAACTTGATTCAATTCATTCTCAAGATTAGAAACTAAGGGATTAGGAGTATAGCTACCAAGCCGTGTGCCCTCCATCTTAGTTTCCTCATCTTGGCCAAATGGGTGATGATGCTCCTCTTCATCCTTTTGTAGATATCCCAAGGTACTTTTGTCATCAATCCCTTGCACAATCAAAGAAGAACAACAATCATTAGAAGATTTAAGAGTTAGTCCTTCATTGATCTCGGTTGAAAGCTTGGGTACTTCATTCTCATCACTCATTTGAATTTGAAGAGCTCTTTTCTTTCTTTTCTCTTTCTCTTTCTTTTTCTCACTCTCACACCATTCTTTCACAAGCTCTTCAATTTTTGAAACTTCTTTTCTTATTTCTTTGAAATCTTCACGAAGTTCTCGAGTGATGTCATTTCTCAGTTCCTTGAAATCTTCTCTAAGTTCTCGAGTGATGTCACCAAAATGGATTGGCTCACAAGGAGGATTCGGGCTCACACTTGGAGAAGGGGTTGAGTAGGCACTTGAAGGTGTGGCATTCCTTTCGGGTTCATGCCATGGATGAGGAATTCGAATGGGAGTAGTGGGTGTAGGCCGAAATTGGGTGTGAGAGGCATGTAGGTTTCGGCTCTTAGAGGTATAGGAAGGAGTCTTGTGATGTGAGGTTGGTGAAGGGGTATGGAGATATGGATCAAAGCCACAAGAATCTTCATAGTGTTTTGGGTTTTCCCATCTAGATGGATGTGGTCCATACCATATTGTGGCTCGGTCATAATGAGAGGGGCTCGGTTTCCTTCTCAATGTTCTCTCCTCCATTTGGATAACCTACACACTTAAACAATAGAGTTAGTACCACTCATTTCCTCACGTGTTTGGTTGGCCTCTCGTTTGTGATTAGGGACACACTCGGTTTCACTCTTGATTCTCCACACAAGGTTTTCACAAGTTCTCTTAACTTGATTCCACTATCAACTTTAGATCAAATGCAAACACACAAGTAGAAACAAACAATAATATCTATTAAAACCAAAACTTGTAGTTCAAGAAAATAACTAGTTACTTGAAGCTAGCTTTGAGATTTCAAGGTGAGGTGGGGGTTGAAAGAAGTTAGGAGTGATGTAGAAAAGGCTCTTTATAAACACAAACACCTTTTGTGCAAGTTCATAAAATATTTTTGGATCAAAGTCACTATTCACATGTGTTTGATATGAACTTCATATGAACTTCTCAAGAACACCAAGAACACTCAAGAACACATGAACTTGTTCATCATTTTCTCTTTCTTCAAACACTTTTCTTTTGCACTTTTTCACACAATATAACACTTTTCCACAACAAATCCGAAATCACTTTTCTTTTTCATGAACTTCAAGAACACTATTCACTTCAACATGAACTTTACACTAATCACATGAACCAAACACAAACACAATTCGGTTTTCTCATGAACAACAACAAAAACGTTTTTCTTCAAGTGTAAGAAAGAAGACAATGGTTTTACTTGAAGAAAACAATCAAACAACACAAATACCTCCAACAAGCACTTTGGCTCTGATACCAATTGATATGATCACGGCCGTGGAAACCGCGATCACGGTGGCGCCGATCTAGCTTGGCGGAGGCGTACAGAAATGAAGAACACAAGTCGGCCGAGTGAACCTCCTCACTACGAGGTGAGGCAATGCACTCGATAATGCCTGGGAAAGGAGATGGGATCTAGCACCTCTTGATTACAAGATCAAGCAATACTAGATATTATGTTTGGATCCTCTTGCATGGATCACAAAGGAAAATGGAGTTGCAAGATATGAGAACACAAAAACCAATCTTTCTTGAAGAGTTTGATTTAAAATATATTCTAAGTGTTACAATGTGGCTTCGCCGAAAGGCCTCGCCTTCTCCTAGAGGCTTCGCGAAGAAGGCTTCGCCTAAAGGCTTTGCCTTCGCTTGGAGACTTCGCATGAGGGAAGCCCAGACTTAGCGCCGGAACTGGAAGTCCTCGTGTTGAAGGTTTCGCACTCGCCTGGAGGCTTCGCAGAGATGGCTTTGCCCGGAGGCTTCGCCTTCGCCAGGAAGCTTCGCCTGGAGGTCTTGCCTTCACCTTGAAGACTTCACGTGGAGATTCTTGCTTGAGGGCTTCGCTTTGAGGCTTCGCGGGGATGGCCTCGCTTGATGGCTTCGCCATCGCCGTTACACCGCGATCAACCGACGCTGATCTAGCTTGGTGGAGCCTAGCCCTTTTGCCTTGAGGCTTCGCAGAGGTGAGGCAATCTCTTGAGGGCCTCGCCGGGATCGCCTCTTGATGCCTTCAAGCATGATGAAGTTGGAGCCTTTGCCTTGAGGCTTCAAGAGAGAACGAAAACTTCTGCCCGTGTTTTGATTTGGGCTTCACCACGCACGGATGCCTTCGCGTGAAGAAGCCTAACCTTCGCCTTGAGGCCTCCCATTTCGTGGAGTGAGAGGTTCGTTGCCTTATCTATGTCAGGTGATCACTCTTGACCATGGATTAGGCCGCTGGGCCTCCAAACGAACCTCCTCGCCAAGGGGGCAATGCTACGAGCTTCATTCGAATCTAGCCTCTTCAATACAAGTTCAAACACTTTGTTGTTGCTTGGGGATCCCATGATCACATCAGAACAAGAAAGCCAAAATCTCACTTGGAGAATTTCTGATTTCTTAAAACATGTTCTAGGTATTACAATGGTTACATGCTTCCTTATATAGAAGGAAAATGGTAAAGGGAAGTGATGAGTGACTTGACAAGGGACAAAGACCCTTGAATTATGGTGGGTGAGGTGAGAGATGAAAGGGATGTATGGAAGACAATTGTAGGCTACTGACTATTCCTCCCATTCCTTCATAAATGGGATTTATGAAGAAGCCATGGGTTCTCCCGAGAGGCCATGGGTTCTCCGGAGGAGTCTTGGGTTCGCGGAAGAAGCCATGGGTTCTCCCGAAAGGCCATGGGTTCGCCAAAGGGGCCATGGGTTCACCCGAAGGGGCCATGGGTTCGCGGAAGAGGCCATGGGTTCGCGGAAGAGGCCATGGGCTCGCGGAAGAGGCCATGGGTTCGCCAAAAGGGCCATGGGTTCTCCCGAGAGGCCATGGGTTCGCGGAAGAGGCCATGGGTTCGCGGAAGAGGCCATGGGTTCGCCAAAAGGGCCATGGGTTCTCCCGAGAGGCCATGGGTTCGCGGAAGAGGCCATGGGTTCGCCAAAAAGGGCCATGGGTTCTCCCGAGAGGCCATGGGTTCGCGGAAGAGGCCATGGGTTCGCGGAGCTTCACTGTTTTCTGAATAACTTGAGCTCCGGAACTCCGATTGAGGTGATTCAAAAGCCATTTTTCTCCTCTTGAAACTAAAAACCAAACAGGGAAATAGAGGCGGGCCCTCTGTTTGGTACTCGACGCTCAAGTCAAGATTGGTGGATTTCATAAATGAAATGACAACTCTAAGAGAATTGAGTGATTAGTTACCTTGAAAGGTGTGTATAATTAGTGCTTTTATAGTCCATAGTCATAGAGTGGTAATACTGTAATATCCTAATATGGAATGGCGGCGTGTTAGAGGACACGTGTCCTTAATATGTTAGGGTGAGTTCTTATTATGTCCGGGAATGTTCTTGACTTGTTCGGGTTATAAGGTATTTAAGTTATCAATGTGTTTTGTATGTTAAAACACCGTCCCATGCCATGCGTACATATTGTCTTTGATGATGCATGATGCCTATGTTGAATGTTTGGTTTATGTTTGCAACCTCTGTTGGAATTGAAGCATGTGATCAATAAGGTCATAAAATTTTATTTTTGATGTGTTAAACGAAGAAATTTACCCGATGAGGTGTTGAGCCAAAACTTTTGATATGTAAGTGATTGTTCTTTGTTAAGAATATCTTACCTATTGTTTGAGCTAGAACTTTCTTGCTTGAACCTTTTCAAATCCACATTTATTGTATAATTAATCGGGAAGAAGATGACACTTTAGGATGAGTCACTTGTCTAAAAAGCCAACCTATGCATTCATTCCACTAGATTACCCCATTTGAACCTTTAAGCTAATTTTTCTTATAATCGCATCTTATGCTTATCCCTTCACTTGCAACATCCTTTGGTCCTTGTACTTCGTGTGCTTGTTTTGATTGGGCTTTAGGTGCTGAATTTTTGAGATGTCTGTACATTTTGGGGGATTATATACATTACGGTCACCCCGAGCGGGTTATGACCGGGTGACTTGGGGCCCTGGTTTTGGCTGCGGGTCACGGTTTTGGACAGCTTAAACGGCTTCCGGGACTTATCCGAGCATTATTTTGGGACTCCTTCGAGTTTTGAGGTTGTGTGGGTCCCAGAACATTTCGCCGAAAATATTTTTCCGGGCCGGACTTGTCTCGGGATGTACAATGGGCTCGGTAGCGTTCCTGACCTCTCGAATGGAAAACCGTTTGCATATTTGGAATCGTGAGAATGTCCCGTATAGTTTTATGGTGTATAATTTTTGGGGCGGGACGTTCGGTCGGCGACTCCACTGACTCGGGATGGAAATTTTCCAACGACTTCGGTGTGAAGTATGTTATATTTTGAGAATGATTTTATGGTAATAATTGAGGATTAAGGTGAAATTGGTTAGTAATCTTGCTTAGGATATGGAATTGGTGGTTAAAGTGAGTAATTGGAACCTTGAATGGATTGATTTGGAAGTTTGGTGAAGAATGGGTGAAGGGCCGAAACTTGAAGTGAAACTTTATCTATGTTTGGGTTATGTTTTGGTTGTTTTGGATGGTAATTTGGTATCGGGATGGATTTGGGTGCGTATGATGTTTGGAACGCTGCTTTCGGATAAAAGTAGCAAAAGATACCTTTATGTGGGATTACGGGTAAAATGTCTGGAAAGTGGGATTTAAAGGTTGGATTGTGTTTGTGGGTGTGTGAATAACGATGTTCTAGCTCGGTTCGTGAAACCGAGCTTTCTGTGGATTTTTGCGGAAAAATGCGGGAATGTGCGGGTTTTGTTTCTGGGGGTCCATTTTGGTAAGTTCTGACTTGGTTGTGGTTGTTTAGTGTGTTTCTGCGTTGGTGGAGTTGTGCGGGGCCGTTAAAGGCATGCTTTCACTTTTCGGGCCGGAGCCGGATTTCCGGGATTTGTGTCATGCGGGCGGCTTTTCGAGGTAAGGGTTCAACTTCTCTCGTTATGCATTCTGGGAGTATTTGTATGTATATCGGGTTTAGTTGAGGCGGGTTCCGGTGAGGGTGGTGGTTCGGTGATCCCAAACCCGTCATATGGTAAGATGCATGTTTGTTCTGTTCAAGGCCCGGATGGTCTTGGAGGCCACGGGTTTATGTTCTCGTCGTATATCCGCACTAGGTGCCATTATTCCGTGTATACCTTTTGGTATACTTCATTTATATTTTGTTCTGTTTATACTTCGTATATCCGCATATGCATTATTATATGTTACATTACGTAGCGAGACCCGGATGGTCTTGGAGGCCACAGGTGCTCCTTAGTTACATTGCAGGTATCCGCACTTTGGGTGCCGATACTTACGTTACATTGTGTCCGCCCGAGAGTGCCGGCGTTACGTTACGTGTCCGCCTTTGGAGGGTGGCGACATTACGTGTATATCCACACTCGGGGTGCCAATATATACAGCGACACTACGGCGACTTGAGGATCGCGACCCGGCCGATACCGTGCTTACATTGGTATATTCGACCTCTTGGAGAGGGCTGTCGTTACGTGGGTCGGCGGTTGGACCGCATGTGATGGGTTCCGGCTCACCTCGATTCTCGCATACATGTGTATATGTATATATATATATATATATCTGATTTCAGTTCGGATTAACGGTTAACTAACTCTCCTCTCTTTGGTTGTGCTTTAGCAAAGAAGCAGCAGATACCTCATGCGGGAATCCTTTCGGCGAGAGGTTTTCTTGATTCCGCACCTAGGTATTCTAGGGTTTACTTTGGTGGCTCTGTAGGTGTAGTTGCATGCATCTATTTCGAATCATGATATTGTATATGACATATATTCTGGAATATGTGTTGGTTCTCAGATCTGCCTTCGAGTCGTGGCGAAGCCCCGACTTGCCATATTGGATATGTTATGAAATGGGTTCGGTGTTTCGTGTTCTGTCGCGATGATCAATGAATGGTGTTCCGTGAATTGCATGTTTGTATGTTGAGTTATCTTGTATACTTGCCATGTAAGTGTTTTGTAGGATGCTAGTCCATGCTCAACTATTCCGTCTTTTGAGCAAAACGCCGTGTTGCCGCGCTTTCCGCCATAGTTCGCTTTCGCCTGCCGCGGCCGGCACCGCCTCCACAGCCGGGCGGGGTGGGTGGTCGTGACAAGTTGGTATCAGAGCAGGTCGGGTCGGTGTGACCCGAGAGAAGCAGAGTTTGGTCAGTTTCAGTATGAATTCTGGGAGGCAAGTATACAAGTCCAGGAGTGGACTTAGGAGCTGTCATGCTAGTTCATGGATAAGTATCTGCTGGAGATGACTTCGAAGTGCAAGCCACCGTTCTACGTTCCATTCTGGGGCGGTTCGGTACGGAGCTGGCCACCTCTTTATTTGAACCACTTTGGAGTGGATGTGGAGCAGCGAGCGGTTCTTTGAGGCATCCTGGAGAGTTTGGGGTACTCCGAGCTGATTTTGGGATTTTGGAGGTGCGGAGCTCGAGTGCGGGCTTCCGACATAATCCGGGTATCTTTATGCTTGGTGAGTGTTATATGATGTGATTCTGTGATATGAACATGATCTGCTTCTGTGTTTAAGGTTTTGGATTTTGTTTTGGGATTCTGAGATGAATTTCTGCATCATGCATTGCATTACACTACAGAGCCTTAGAATACTGCTGCTAGCTTTTGGTAGAGAGAGAGAGTTAACTGTTTTGGGATTATATGGTTTTGGGATTGGATTGGTTTCAGGAATGGTCACCACACGCCGACAGCGTGAGCGAGTACCGGAGGGTCGGGACCGGGATCCCACACCTCCGAGGGTTAGGGGACGGGTCAGAGGAACCCAGGATCTCGAACAACCACACTCACCCCCGAGTGATCAGCGATCGAGGAACCCGCTCCCGATGTGATACAGTCCGGGTCGTTCAAGATTCTTCGGGTACCTTACCGCCAGCCCAAAGAGTTCGGGGCGGCAGCAGCACGGGGAGGTCCGGTCAGGCCACAGCAGAGGTGTTCGGGTCGGGAGGTGGGCAGCAGCCACCTCAGTGTTCAGGATCAGCGGGAGAGTGATTCTGAGGAGGGTGATCGGCATGATACTGGGACTTCTCGTCGGTTCCACCAACGACGGGAAGAACAAAGGCATCAGTCTGACGAGGTCAGACTCTTGGAGAGATTTCAGCGTTTGAACCCCCCGATGTTCAACAGCAGAGGAGGACCGGAGGCAGCAGAGATTTGGTTTACGGGAGTTCATAAACTCCTTGGGAGGCTACGTCTCCCATCTGATGATATGGTCTCGCTGGCGACGTTTAATCTGCAGGATAGTGCAGATCACTGGTTGAGGAGCCTGCGGGGTGGTTTGAGAGCTGATACAGCACGGGATGGTGGACAGGATCTAGACCTTACTTGGGAGCAGTTTGCCTATTACTTCCATCAGCAGTACATCGGGGATGCAGTCAGGGATCTCCTACATGGCGTAGTTCGATGATCTCGGAGCAGGGGACCATGACGCCGGAGAGTATGAGTGAGAGTTTGACTGCTGGTTTGCTACATACCACAGTACTACGGTATGGAGCAAGAGGGGTTGAGAGTCGATCGCCCCCACCTATCTCAAGATCGAGGGACAGGTTCTGCACAACAGAGTTCGTCAAGGTTTACGGGTAAGGCAGGCAGGATTGGGCGGAGTGGCGGGGCAGGTGGGTGACCGTGATAGTTCAGTTTTGTTCGAGTTGTTGCAGGCAGCACTGGCCGGCCGTGCTACAGCAATCGGGCAAGTGCTTGCGATGTGGGACAGATAACCACTGGATACGGGATTGTTTTCTGACGCTGAGATAGGGATCCGGCAGTGTTTTACGTCCGCAGTCTTGGTTCCAGCCCAACACACCCTGAGGGTGCGATTCACGGGGGAGGGCATTCCGAGACCACCGGGGCGACTTCCGTTTCAGTCACCCCCTTCGCCTCGACAGCTCAGAGTTGGACACGGTTTCCAGAATGAACAGGGAGGCATTGTGCAGCGTGGGGCATTACAAGGTAATCTGTTTCTGAACGACACATCTGTTTATGATGTACTTGGTACTGGAGAGTCTGTTTCGGTTTTGGTACGTATGTGCTGAATTTCTTCGCTTGGCTAGTAGTGAGCTGCCAAATGATTCTCGTACAAACGATCGAGAGTCGGTTTTGTTTTCCTATGAGATGACACGGGACTGCATGCTATCTTTGGCGGACACAGATTCTCGCTGATTTGTTGGTATTGGACACACCGAAGGATGACGTTATTATTGGGATGGTTGGTCTGTTCAAGAATTCCGTGCCGTAGTATTACGGTTTCAGGAGAGGTGTTACCTATCATGGGTTACGATGGGGTAGAGGTGTTAAAGGGCAGCATGGAGGTGCAGGTTTTGGGATCGTGTTCCGACAAAGTGGATTCGGAGGAGTACTACGATCCGGCCACGACAGATACTCGATTGGAGCTGGATAGGATTCCAGCGGTTCAGATTTCCCGCAAGTATCTCCTGAGGATTTATCGGGATGCCACCAGAGAGGGAAATTGTGCTTGAGATTCGCCTGCAATTGGATTCCACCCGAATTTCTATTCCTCCGTATCGGATGCTGATAGTAGAGATGGTTGAGCTGGACAAGCGGTTGGAGGAATTTCAGAAGGAGGATAAACCGAAGACTACTTTGTTTATTCGGTCCGGGCACTAAGAGAATACGGTTGCGCCGCTCGGACTAATCAATGCACCGGCAGCTGTTCATGGACATGATGAACCGGGTGTTCCGACTGCACTTGGACTCTTTAGGGAGTGTTCATCGGGATATTCTAATTTACTCTCGGGATGAAGGCTCGCATCAGAACAGCCAAGAGTTATTCATGCGGGCGCTTTGGGAACATTGGTTTTACACTAAGGTTTCGAAGTGCGACTTCTGGATTCGAGAGGCTGCTTTTCTGGGACACATTATCAGTGATCATGGGTTTTCAGCGGATTCCGAGAGGATTAAGGTTGTACAGGATTGGTAGCAGCTGACCTCGGTGCAGCAGGATAAGGAGCTGAACATAAGGTAGCACGGGAGATCGGACCCGGGAGGATGACTTGGGGTACCTTTGGCACACGTGAGAGTTTTGGGAGTACACTCAGTCAACACCTTGATCACTCCTTCGTGAGCTCGGATGGAGTGCGTGAGGCACAAGAGAAGGATCCGGGTTTGAGGAAGTTGTCTGGAGAGAATAAAGGAGCACTACCACCGGCGTTTCAGTGCAGGCAGGGAAATTGTGCCATTGCATGGAGTACCAGACTCCATTGTATCTGATCGTGATCTGCATTTTACTGCACGGTTCTGGAGTACTTTTCATAGGGTTTTGGGCACGAGATTCCATCTGGGTACAGTTTATCATTCCCAACCCGATGGGAAATCAGAGCGGATGATTCAGATTGTTGAGAGACCACAAAGAAAGATCGGGATGATTCAGCGCAGATGGAGACCGCGAATGACCGCACTTGATTGTGAATAAATGTCTTTGGGATCTGGGGTTTGAGATTGGTGACAGGGTTTAGCAAGGTAGCAGCTACTCGAGGAACGGCCGAGTTGGTAGAAAGGGGAGAGTAAAATATAAGGGTTATCGGTTTCGTAAGATTTTGTAACGAGTTGGCAGGATAGCGTGTAGATTAGCTTTACTGTTCAGAATCTTTGCAGTGTTTAATGTTTTGTGTTGGTATATATCGAAAGTTTGTTAAGTATAAATTCGATACCGTCTGGAGTTGTCGGTAGAAATACCGCAATCGACTCGGGCGCAATAAGATGCACCAGAGGGTGGGACGCGCCGAGAGGCTCGCATGGTAGTCTAAACTACCACTCCCGCCGCACCGATAACGGTGGTTCGATTATGCTTAGTAAAAGAGTATGTATATTCTGGTCGGTAGTGACACCCGTATGAGTTGATTACTCTTGGAGGACCAAGAGTTCTAAGGAGCAGAAATGTTACGGTCACCCCGAGCGGGTTGTGACCTGGGTGATCCGGGGTTTCGGTTTTGGCCTACAGGCCATGGTTTTGGGCGATCAGATGGCTCTCGAGCCTTATCCGAGCATTATTTTTGGGAATCCTTCGGGTTTTGAGGTCGTGTGGGTCCCCCGGATATTTTCGCCGAAAATATTTTTCCGGCCGGACTTGTCTCGGGACGTCTGGCCGGGCTCGGTAGCGCTCCCTAGACCTCGGAATGGAAAACCGTTTGTATATTTGGAATCGTGAGAACTTCCCAAATCTTTTTATGGAGTATAATTTTTGGGCCGAGACGTTCGGTCCCGGCGAGTCTCGGGGCTCGGGATGGAAATTTTCCGATGGCTTCGGTTTGAAGTATGTTATATTTTGAGACGGATTTTATGGTAATATTTGAGGATTTATGGGCATGGTGTGATTTTTGGTCCGGGTTAGCACGTCGGGATTTTCTCGGGTTCAGCGAGTACGGTAGGACACTCTGGATTGGTAATCGAACATGTGAAAGATGATTTGTGTATGATATGAGGTTCCGAGGATTGTGTTCAGTTTTTGTTCCAATTGGAGGTCGGAAACTGCGGTTGGGCTAAATTGCACCTTTTTAGGAAAGTTTAAGGACTAAGTTGCAATCAACCCAAAAGTCAGCAACAAAAGGAAAAGAGGAAGAAGTGAAGTTGGCTGGAATAAGAGATAGGGACATGTGTCTATTTATGGTTTAAGTTGGAAAAGAAAAGAAAAAGAAAAAAGGATTAAAGGAAAATATATAAGGAGAAAGAAATTACAATTCTTTCATTTTTCATCTTCTTCTTCTTCCTTCTTCTCTTGGTGCCGCCATGGATGGCCTTCCAACAAGCTTCATGTGTTCTTCATTTGGTCAAGAATCAACAAGGTTTTGGGCTCCATAAATTGGTAAGTTTCTCTTCTCCATGATTCTCTCAAGTTGGAAGCTTGAAATTGGTTAGAAAAGAAAGAATGAAACCGAATTTGGATTGTTCTTGGCTATGGGTTTTGGTGATCCTCTTGCTTCCAAATTTAAGTATGTTGTTCTTGGCATGGAGAGGAGTAAGAATCTGGGCTTAGATTTCAGAAAAACATCATGGATGATAAACCCTAATTATGTCGAATTAATGGTGATTTTCTAAACTTGATGATTTGTTGGATTCTTGAATCAAGCTTTGGATATGTGGTTCCTAGCATGTTTCTAAGGCATTGTGTGGTTTCAATTTGATTGAAAACAGGTTGTGTGGAAAAGCCCCAAATTGGGTGAATAGTGTAATTAGGGTTCATGTTGATTTTGGTTGATTAAGGTGAAATTGGTTAGTAATCTTGCTTAGGATATGGAATTGGTGGTTAAAGTGAGTAATTGGAACCTTGAATGGTTTGATTTGGAAGTTTGGTGAAAAATGGGTGAAGGGCCGAAACTTGAAGTGAAACTTTATCTATGTTTGGGTTATGTTTTGGTTGTTTTGGATGGTGATTTGGTATCGGGGATGGAATTAGGTGCGTAATGACATTTGGAACGTCGTTTTCGGATAATTGTAGCAAAAGTTACCTTTATGTGGGATTACGGGTAAAGTGTCGGGAATGTGAGGTTTAAAGGTTGGATTATGTTTGTGGGTGTGTGAATAATGATGTTCTAGCTCGGTTCGTGAAACCGAGCTTTCTACGGGTTTTTGCGGAAAAGTACGGGAATGTGCGGGTTTGGTTCTGGGGGTCTAATTTGATGAGTTCTGACTTGTTTGTGGTTGTTCAGTGTGTTTTTGCGTTGGTGGAGTTGTGAGGGACCATTAAAGGCAGGCTTTCACTTTTCGGGCCGGAGCCGGATTTCTGGGATTTGTGCCGCGGCGGCTTTTCGAGGTAAGGGTTCAACTTCTCTCGTTATGCATTCTCGGGAGTATTTGTATGTATATCGGGTTTAGTTGAGTCGGGTTCCGGTGAGGGCGGTGGTTCGGTGATCCCGAAACCCGTCATATGGTAAGATGCATGTTTGTTCTGCTCAAGGCCGGATGGTTTTGGAGGCCACGGGTTTATGTTACGCTCTTTATATCCGCACTAGGTGCCGATATTCCGTGTATACCTTTTGGTATACTGCTTATATTTTGTTCTGTTTTCCATATGCATTATTATATGTTCTGTTCTGTGACGAGACCCGGATGGTCTTGGAGGCCACGGGTGCTCCTTAGTTCTGCTTCGTATCCGCACTGGGTGCCGATACTTACGTTACATTGTGTCCGCACCGAGAGTGCCGACGTTACGCTCGTGTCCGCACCTGAGGGTGCCGACATTCTGGTATATCTGCACCGGGGTGCCGATATACTTCGTGACCTTACGACAGTTTGGGGATCGCGACCCCGGCCGGTACCGTGCTTTTGTTCTCAGATATTCTCGACCTCTTGGAGAGGGCTGCTTTCGTGGGTCGGCGGTTGGACCGCATGTGATGGGTTCCGGCTCACCTCCGATTCTCGCATACATGTGAATATGTATATATATATATATATATATATATATATTTGCTTGTGTTTGTTCTGCTTTTACAGTACGACTCATCGTCACTTAGAAAACCGTATCTTACCTCAGCCCTTACCGGGTCCTCCCGAGGACTCACCCTTATTGTTTACCACCTTTCAGTTGATCGACAAGCAGCATGCGGACTAGGGATCTGCGGTGCTTTTGGTTGTTTTGATTTCAGGTATTGACAGTTACCTTGTGGAACTTCATTACTGCTACGGTTTGTTCTGCTTTGTGTTAAGAGGTGGTCCCGGTAGAGGTTTCGATTGGTGTATCTGATTTCAGTTTGGATTAACGGTTAACTAACTCTCCTCTCTTTGGTTGTGCTTTAGCAGCAGCAGATACCTCATCTTTGGAATCCTTTGAGCGAGAGGTTTTCTTGATTCCGTACCTAGGTATTCTAGGGTTTACTTTGGTGGCTCTGTAGGTGTAGTTGCATGCATGTATTTCGGATCATGATACTGTATATGACGTATATTCTGGGATATGTGTTGGTTCTGTATCTGTCTTATGAGTCGAGGGCGGAGCCCCGACTTGCCATACTGGATATGTTATGAAATGGGTTCAGTGTTTCGTGTTCGTCGCGATGATCAATGAATGGTGTTCGTGAATTGCATGTTTGTATGTTGGGTTATTTTGTATACTTTCCAGGTAAGAGTTTTGTAGGTTGCAAGTCGTTGATTGACTAATCTGTTATTTGAGCTAAATGCTCCGTTATCGCGCTTTCCGCCGTAGTTTCCGTTTCTGACGTCGCGGTCGGCTCCGCCTCCGGAACCGGGCGCGGTGGTCGTGACAATATCTATCCTTTTGTGCTAAAACAAAGTGAAAGAGACATCCGTTGTCAAAACACAAGGTGTGCCTAAAAGCTATAAATTGTGAAAAGAAGCACCAAGCATGGAAAAGAAGAAAAATATGTTATGAGAAATTGGTGCAAGTTTGAATAATTTCAAAGGAAAAGGTACTTGTTATGAAATGTTAAACCCAAGAATGGTAAAAAGTTAGGTTGAATGGTAAGAACAAAGTGTTCAAGGTTGATTGTGAGTGACAAAAGAGCAAGTGGGTTCGAGGTTAATTGCTAGATCATAGTAGCCCATCTCGCATGTCCATAAAAGTCTTAAGCTCCACCTACATATATATATATAGCCTTCAACTAAGTTCCTCTCATGGCAAGACCGGCCTCATTACAACCTTAATGGAAGATCAATCAACCGGTGAAGTATACAATGTCCTTAGGGACTTTAATGGAGGAGTTATTGGTTCATTAGCAAGCTTATGGATTGATAGCACTAGGGAAGATCACATGCACACACTCACTACCCACTTTAAAGAGAGATATAAACACTTAGGGAGTGACCCTCTGTTTACTACGTTAGGAGCAAGATCCAAAAATTTATTGATCATGTTAGTCTTTGTTGAAGTATGGTTTTTAGGGGTGTGTTGTGTGTGCAAACACACACACACACATTTCCATGATATTTTAGCTACAATTACTCATCATTTTAGCTCACTTTGATGGTTTTATATGCTCTTTGCCCGCTATTGGTGAAAATTCATTATAGGAGTAACATTGCGGAGAAATGGACAAAAATGCATAAAGATCAGTGCTTAGAAGGTGTGGGAACAGCTCGGAGGAAGCCCACACCAAGCCTTTGATCAAATGGAGAAGAGAAGATGAAGAAACGTGAAAAAGGGGTGTTGTGCGCTTAATGCGTGCTTTGTGCGTGCTCTGTGAGCGCACTCCCTCTCATTAATGATGTGGCACTTGCAGCTAAAGGATTCAGTAGAGCATCAATGTCGAACAGAAATATCTCCTTCGTCCGACCTCCAAATTGGACAATTTAAAATGCCAAATTGAAGTACGGGAAAAGAGCTTTCCAACAATACCAATTTCAGCTGATTTGGAGGTCTGTAGAATTCAAGACAGCTGTTACAAGATACTATATCCGTGTTGATGGCACGAGTGGATGCGCTGGCTGTGCGCGCTATATGCGTGTGATTTGTGCGCCGTCTGTAGTTGTACCAGACTGAAGCAGGGGAGCCCAAGGAAGAAGGGACATGTGCGCCTTATGCGCGCCCAACTTGCACGCACAACAGGGCATGCACACAACGTCGGCAACAAGGGGATTCTTCATTCTTATCCAATCCAGCTCATTTTTAACACATTTTAGGGACCATTGTAGCCTTAAATAGTTACCCAATGTTGCCTAACATGTCTAAGGGAACTTTGGAGATAGTAATTAGTATATATAGACCTTTTAGGGTAAGTCTTTTGTAAAAAGTCACAATAGGTACGAATTTTAGCAGACTTTTGGGGATTTTGAAGCTTCTCATCTCTCTACCTAGTGTTTGCAGCCCTTAACCTCCAATCCATGAGAGGTTGAAGAGGAAACCTTTGTATGGTCAATAAAGTTTGATTTCTTTCCTTTCTCCTCTTCTATTGCTCTCTTTAGTTTCCTATTGTTTGTTTTCTTTCATGATTACATCATTCTTAGGAGTTGGCAAGATGCTATGTCTTAGGATCATGCTTGCTTAGGACTTGATGACACGTTTCCATGCTTATGATGATCTAGATATTGATTTATTTGTACCTTGGCATTTATAGATGAGTTGTTTAAATGGCCACAAGCACACACATCTCTACGTGTTTCATATAATGCTTGAGAGAGCTTGTATCATTCTTAGACCCTAAAAAATCAATTGATAGAGGATCTTTGAGTTAGAGATAGCCTTAGAACTCTATTGGTGGCATAGGTTTAACACCTTTAATGACTCAAGGAGGAGACTAGGTACCTCAATAAAAGGTCCGGTCTACTCCATTTGAGATGGTGGATGTTTATCCGAGAGGAGGCAAACCGATGTCGGATACTCACCTCTAGACATTGTATGGACTGGTAGTTGATCTCTCGCTGATTTATAGTGCAGATTGAGTGGCGTTAGGGGGATTTCGGTGTCTCATAGGTTTCTTGTTGCAGAGGAGGCGCCGAGAGGCGTAACCAAACCTTAGCATGCATGATAACTTAGGAGAACCCCCTTGTTTGAGAGTCCGTAAGTGTTGACTTTTTCAGTCTTGATTGCTTGCATTTTATCTTGCATCCATCTCATCTACCATCACACTCACAGTTGATTTCTCTCTCTCTTGCATTGCATATTAGAGTAGTCACACACACTTAACTTTAGTCTAGAAACGCTCTAATTTTCTTGGGTTTGTGATGGCCGCCAGGCCCAATAAGCCAAAAAGGCCTAGCAAAAGGCCCAGTTAGTGGCCCAAGATAACGGCCCCATTAAAACCCAAGTGATAATAAAACCTTAACGAGTAAGATTCCCGGACCTAATGAGAACTTACCCGAACATAGCACAAATCTTTCCGGGACACACAAAACACGTGTCCATCAAAACTATATTGAAATATTACGACTTTGCCACCATTAATATGGTATATATAAGTCATTTATGGCGAAAGTCAAAGGGACGTCTCTTCGCAATCAGTTTCATAAAACAAGGCAAGAACATAACAAACTCAACCCCCTTCCTCGAATTACGAGAAATGTGTATCACACAAATCTCAATGGCTTCCAGCAATGCCAACACACGTCAACTTCGCAGAGACGTGGCGGCTGCCAAAACAGATCCGCCACCAAATGGCTCCGTCTGTGGGAATCGTGGTGGTCCGAATACCCAAGTCCCTTCAGCAGGGCTTGAGGACCATTCACAGTCCCACCCATCAATACCGGAAGGAGGTGGCTCAACCGACGGCCGAACGACCGATCCCAGTTACCAGAGCTCTTCTAAAGACACGACACATAGAGCGACCTCCTTATGGCCAACTTCCAGCATCCGTCGAAATGACAGCCAACTAGACCCGGACCTGGTCCAAGCGGTGCGGGCAGTTCTCCGGAAAGAACGTGGCAGCAGACACAACCAGCCTGAAAAATCCAGGAGGATTCGAAACGAGCAACGATCACGGCAAACCGACGCCCTGCGTCGACAAAGCCGGCAAAGGTCCAGGTCTTCCAGAGAAAGCCGAAGGGAGCGGTCCCCAAGACCCGAAAGGTTTACAAGTGGAGACCCACGGGATGAAGTTATAAGGCAAATGCTACATCGCCTGGAGCAAGTCGAAAGAAATTCAGCCAGGCCAGAACCCAAGTATGATATGGCTTCGGAGGACGAACCGTTTACAAGGCGTATCTGGAATAGCCGATGCCCGGGCGTTCAATCTACCCCACTCACCGGAGCTCTACAAAGGGTACGAGAGATTCGGACGTTTTCGTTCGGAAGTACAAACGGGCAATGGAGCTGAAAGGTGCCAACAAAGCAGCCCTATGCAAATGCTTCGAAGTCGCGCTAGGAGGTCCAGCCTCTGCTTGGTACAATTCTCTACTCCCGGAGTCTATAAGCACATTTGGGGACCTGGCTACTAAATTCACCACCCACTTCATTGGGTTCAAAAAATCCACCAAGAGGGCTATCCTGATGTTCGACATCAAACAGAAACCAAATGAAAGCATTCGGGAATTCGTCGAACGGTTCAACAGGAGGCGATATACGCATCGGATCCGACAGACAACATTTGGATTATGGCATTTACAAAGGCGCTTCTCCCGAACTCCAGATTGGCTTACGAACTGTCCCGGAAGAACCTCACCAACGTTGAGGAAATGTACGCCATCACCGAGGAGCACATGATCGCACACGAGATGCTGTCCCAAAGAGAGGGGAAGCATGAAAACCGGGACAACAGGGAACAGAGGATGGATAATCTGAAACCTACTAGCATCAGGCAACAAGGAAGCTGGATGGGACAGAAAAAGCCCTTCGAGAGGAGCCCAAATTTCACACCGCTCAACTCGTGAATGTCTGGTTCCTTGACGGGATGGGCTTCCAGATACTTGAACGGTGAGGAGACGGTGAGAACGCCGATTTGAAGCTCTAGAGTAATCTGCAAGATGTGAAACGGTATACTCGGGAGCGAGAAGAGGAGTGGGGGTGTGTAAATAGGGTGTACATTTCCCAAGTCATCCTTTTATAGGAGGCGTTGAGGTAGCGGTTGTCCCATGATCCGAGTACTGGAGTGCTCCCCACGTTCCAGAGTAGTGGAAGACGGAGGTGTGATGGAGAACGTGGGTAGGTCGTGGGGATGACCGCCTCAGCCTTCCTATCTTTGGTCCGTGATGTTGCCAAGTGTTGGATGGCGAAGACCAGGAGGTGCGAAGACCCTGTCTGGCGAATACCAGGGGATGCGAACCCACGGGGTCCTGGCGAAGCCAGCAGGCACGAAGCTCCCCTGATAACGCCTTCGCGAGATACGGTAGTATCGCGGTGTGTTTCCTTGGTTGCTGCTAATGATGACGTGAGGGCTGTGATGCGAGGGGCATTCGCTTGGGTTGTGCACCAAGGTGCCTCCTCCTAGAGGTGGAGTATGGCAGATCCTCGTACTCCGCATTTAGTCTCGAAGTCGACCGTTGGGCAACAGTCACTTTGATGGTAGGCGAAACGTCTCCTATCATTATTGATTTCGACATGCGGCTCGTTGGGACTGATTCTCTGTTTGAGGCGACGCTTCGGCGTCGTTAGGGTTGGGCCTATAAATAGCCGGCTCGAATTCTCTCTGTCGCTTCATATTCTGTTGCTCCCTTGCTCTTTTGCTTGAATCTGATACTCATTGTCTTCGTGTTTCTCTACCGCTTCTGTTGCTTCTGCGTTGACTCGTTTTCGTCTTCGTAATCTCTGGTGAGGGTTCGTTCCCTTGTTCCTTGCATGTAAGGTGTTCGACTAAATTTCTGATCGACTGTTCGTCTTCTCAGTCTTTTTCATTCTTCCGTCACCGTAATGACCGCTAAGGAGTTGCTCGCCCATCATCCCCACCGTGGACAAGATCAGAGTGAAGGTTGACAAGCTTCACCAGGATCTTGTTAAGGCCTTCTTCCCCATTGAGGAAGTGGCTGTGTTCACGGCGCGGAGAACCTCGGAGAGCGCTGCGTTGTGCCTCTATACCACCCAGATGTCTTCTGGGCTGAGGTTCCCTTTGCCTCCCATTGTCCAAGAGCTGTGTACTTTGTGGGGTCTCCCACCGTTACAGCTTGGGCCCAACACCTTCATCCACATCGTCGGCTTCATCGTGGCGTGCCGGTTGGCTGGGGTGGAGCCGTTCGCTGATGTCTTCCTACGGTTCTATCTACTGGATCTGCGAATAGGGGGACAGTTATTCCATGTCACCCCCTTAGTCTTCTGGGATGGCTAGACGATGTGCTAGCGAGGAGGTCCTGCGATGACCTGTTCCCGTTCTCCCTCACGCAGCTAGAAGAGGTGACCCTGAGGTGGGCTGGCGTCAGCACGGGTTACCTGATGGACCCCAAGTTGCTTCCACCTTATGAAGGTTGGGCTCCCGCGCACCGTGGTGAAGTGGTGGACGCACTTCGTGCTGCCCTCGCAAGGTCAAGATGTATGCGCTAATTAGTTTTCCTTTTATTCCTTACGCGAATATGTACCTGATAGTCTCGTTCCTAAGGAAGGCCCAGACTCTCAGTTGATGTGGTTGAGAAGATGATGTTCTTGAGACTCCAAGCTTGTTGTTCAGAGTAATCTGTAAAAGATAAGGAGAATACTCAGAAGTAGCAAGAGAGGAGTGGGGGCGTGTAGTAGCTTACCCGATTTAGGGTGGACATCCGCCCATTTATAGGGAGATGCCAGGAGAAGAACCTCCCAGCTTGAAGCCTTGGGCAGTGTGAGATAGACCGACAAGTCTGCCAGTTAGATGTAAGGAGATAACTCGTGTCGATCGATTGGAGATAAGGTGGCTGTGATGATGAAGATCTCAGCAAACCGCCTTAGAAGATTCACCTGCAAGGGAATGTTTGGCGTACAAATCTGGTGAAGATCACTCGTGCTCGTGCTGGCCTCCTTATTAAGCGATTGATGTCGATGACCAAGTGGTCTATTTCCGAGTGGAGCAAGCGGCGGCGAAGGCCTGTAAGGGGCGAAGGCCCAGATAAAATATAGCCAAGTAAGGAGTGAGGATCGCACGAACTGAGTATAAGGGCCTTATCTGGATGAGGCCAAGATAGGCAGAGAGTCCTCGCGAAGGCGAGTTGAGGCTGCGGGAGTAAGACCAGCGAAGGCGAGTGAGATCCCAAGGGCGAGACTCGAGACCGCGAGGGTAGCCCGCGAAGGCCCAAGAGACGCAAAGGTGAGTGTGAGACAACGCCCATGCGAGACTTGGGGCCCGCAAGGGCAAGACCTCGAGCAGGTGAGACGGGAGACCTCAATTATGAGACCTTGTGAAGGCGATACTGGAGACCTCAAGGATGATACCTTGCGAAGGCGATACTTGAGACCACAAGGATGAGACCTATCAAAAGGCCTCGTATGATTATGATGCGATGCGAGGTGCGATTGCTTGGGTAGTGTACCAAGATGCCTCCTCCCGAGAGCGGAGTATGGGCGGTGGTCCCGTACTCCGCTTTTAGTACTTTGGCCGAGGACCGATGTAGTAGCCATAAGTGAAGATCTTTCATGATCTGATAGTTTGTGTTGGATCCTTCACAACCCTTTACTTTGTGTTGAAAATACTGTTGAAAATACCATGTTAAGGGCGTGCGCAGCCACGTAACTGAGTTTGTGTGGAGCGCGATGACCTTTTACGGTATGATATTTCGTGTTGGATCCTTCATGATCCTTGTGAGCTTTTGAGGACTTTGCTTGGGTAGTGTACCAAGATGCCTCCTCCTGAGGGCAGAGTATGGGCAGGGTCTCGTACTCTATTTATATTCCAAGTCTTTGGAACTGGCGAAGGCACTCAAGCCCTTTGCGGATCGCTTGGGTACAACGGCAGTGAAGTGTCCCTTCAGCATTTAAAGCAGGAGAGATAATGGGAGATGGGAGGTTTATCGACCGTTATGGGGCGTGGCACGTGGCGCTCAGGGTCGATTACGCTTTTCAAAAGCGTTTTCCTTTTCTCGCACGGAAGGGGAGAGGTTTAGTAACTCGCCGGATGTTGGCACGTGGTGCCTCGAGCCAATCACGCTAAAAAGCGCTTTTCATTTTGGCGGGCTTATAAAAGCGTATCCGAGAAGATTGAAGTCTTTTATTTCCATTCTCATATTTCCTCATTCTCGCTCCGAGTATTCGCTTCGCGTTCTTGTGCTTCTTGAACCGCTTCTTTGGCAGTTTAAGAGTTTTCGTGCGGTGATTCCCCACTTTTTGCTTGAGATTCCGCCGGTCAACCGTCCGTTTGCCAACCGCTTCCGTCCGTCTTACTCACCGGTAACGAATCGTAAGATTTTGTTTTCCGCACACCGAGTGCTTCAAGTTCTCTCGAGCGCACTGAGCGTTTGACGAAATGCCTTTGCTAGGCTGTTTCGATTTATATGTCCGTTGCTTCACTTTTGCAGGATGGAATCCAAAGAAGGCTGTGCGCCCAGTGATTCCCACCGTGGAGAGGGCCACAGTGTAGTTTGACAAGATCCACCAGACATGGTGGATGCCTTCTGCCTGTGGAGGCGGTGCACATATATGTCCTGCTCGGGCGTCACAAAGCGAAGGGCTGGCCCGAGACCAAAGAGGTCAAGGAGAGCCAGTGCTTTGTGTTTGTACACGGCACGCCTATGCGGCGGGGTTGCGGTTTCTACCGCAATTGGTGCAAGATTTGTGCGCTGATTGGGGATGCCACCAACGCAGCTTGGCGCCCAACACCTTCCTATCCATAGCAGGTTCATTGTTGCTCGCCACATGGCTGGCGTGAAGCCGTATGTCGACGTCTTCAACCGTTTCTACCGGTTGGAGCCGAGGAGTGGGAGTGCATTTTTCTATGTCACTCCCATAAACGTCGGAGGTAACCACTCAATTTCTTTCACCGCCTCGCCCAAATCCTACCACAACCGGCACGGGTCATTCTTCTTCCCGCCCGCGACAACTCATGGGACTTTCCCTGTGCGAGGACGCAGCTACCTGTGCACAGCATTGCGCGGAGGCCTGAACTAACTCACGAGGGAGTGCGGTGGCAGGCGTATGTCCAACTATTGGGGTGGTTGGACGACGTTCTCTCAAGGAGTACTTGTGATGAGTTCTTTCCTTTCTCTCCTGCACAATCGGCGAGACCACCCCGAGGTGGGCCGGGATCGCATGGGCTTCGTGGCCGATCTGAAGTGCCTCCGCCGTACGAGGGATGGGCACCCGTCCATCGCGGGACGATGATAGATTCCTTCTACGCCGCCCTGGCGGGGCCCAAAGGTACGTTTTGCATATATATATAAACATACTGTATAAGTGTGAGAGGTCTGGTAGAACCTGGTCTGAAGACTTTCCTTTACGTCTGTAGATGCTTTTACAGAGTCTGGCGAAGCCCAGGGCAAGAAAGCGTCCATGCGCATTGCCAGCCGGGTGCACTTGGCTTGTGCATTTGGGAAGGATGCCCTGCTAGGGCAGTCAAGGCGTTGGGACGTATCGTCCCTATGCAACCCAAGAAGAGGGCTGGTATGAAGCCCTCGGTGTCTTCTCACCAGAGAAGAAGAAGAGAAGAGTGGCTACTGCGCAGCTGGAGAAGGGAGTGCCTCCGCCGTTGCCGAGGGGCCGGAGCTGCGGAGTCGGTTGGAGAGGCCATGAGGCCTGCTGAAGCGAGAGGGCTGCCGCAGTCCTTTTAACCGAGGAGGCTAAGGAGCCCGCCGGGAGGAAGTTCCCAGTCTTTGTGGAGGAGACCGCAGAGCCTGTGGCTGAGGAAGCCAGAGGAGTGGAGGTTGAAGTGCCTCCCATTGCTGAAGAGGTCGTGCCTTCTGCAGAGGGCCCAAAGGGAGCGCAGGCAGATAGCGCTGCTCCCATAGAGGCTGTGCCCATCTCAGTGGTGCAGCCTATTTCTTCTGAGGAGGCTGCTGCTGAAGCCTTTGTGTCTGGGCTCTTCGCGAGCCCTTCACCAGCCCAAGGTGAAGACTTGCCCGGTCACGTGGTCGCGGCAAAGATCCTCGCAGAGGAAAAGTGCCCCTCCCAAGGGCAAAATGTCAGCGGCTAACATCCCGATCTCTATGAGAAGGAGGGGCAACCAAGCTGCCAAGGCCATTGGGAGTTCCGCCAACGGGAGGTACCGGTCATTCTGTGGAGGAGGCGGAGACCTCCAATGCAAGGGAGGAGATCCTCGCAGCAACCCCTTCTCGGGGAGGGGATCCCAAGTGGCCCCTTCAGGAGAGTAGGCCCCTGCAACAAAGGGGAAGAGGATCCCGATGGTTGAGGAGACTTCTTCCTCTTGATAGTGAGGCCCCGCAGAGGAGGGGTTTGGTAACACGGTCCTCTGCGAGGACAAGTGGTTGGGAGATTGCCCAACCTTCCAAAGAGCCAGCTAGAAGTCATGGATGGGGGCGTCCTTCAACGGTAAGTCTTTTTGACTTTGATAGTGTTTTCTTTGTTTTTGAGTTCGTACTTGCTTCCTAGTTGCTGATACCTGCAACTTTGTAGGCGCGGGCCCTTCAGGGCAAAAGCTTGATCCCCGCGAGGTCCCAGTGGACCAAGGGGCCCTGACAGAGATCCCTGTGGACCTGGGGACCAGAACTGAGGTCCTTGAGGAGACTGGGGTCTGGCCCCATTATTTGGAGCGGAGGCGTGTTGCTTCCAAGTCGGCTCCCAAGTGGTCTGAGGAGCCAGACCTCCTGAGGGTCAAGAGGCACCAGACCAGACTCAGGGTGTACAAGGAGCAAGGGAGGCTCCTGAAGGATGCATGGGATCCGGTCTTCCTTCTCAGGAACAGCAGTTCGCTGCTGATGGGAGGGGAGCAAACCCTCCAATCCTGCCTGGAGGGCTGCGCACCCCTTATGACAGGAGGTGACAGAACGGAGTTTGAACTCCCTGCTGAATTCATGAGGAGGCAGCCCAACAGAGTCTGCAGTAAGACAGCTGGTCTTTATGTACAAGTTCAATTTTAGCCTCTTTCTACCCTTGCTTAAATAGAACTGGGATGTAGGCGGCCGTCAAAGGATATGTCTTTGCCGAGCAATGGCATGACTTCTTGAGTATGCCAACAAGCGGGACGACGCCTTGATAACGTAGATTGCTTCTCTCGGGAGGGAGCTGGAGGCCTCAAAAAGAGGGAGGAGGAGCTCAAAGAGGAGCATGCCAAGCGCGTGGCCCAACTAGAGAGTTGCTGTGATTACAGCAACAAAGAGCGGGCATTCGGCATGCGGTACCGGTGGGAGCAGGCCTGCCTACTTGATGTTGCGAGGCGCCAAGCTCCGCCCGTGCCCAGTTGGCAGAGACGAAGGGGGAGGAGGGCAGGCGTGCTGCTGATGCTGCCATGAAGGCACGCCTGGAGGTCGCCACTGACCTGGAGAAGGCAATGGTCTCCGTATGGGAGATGGAGAAGGCTTTGGGCCTTCCTCCCTTTGAAGGTGAGGATCACGAGTCCTTTCCCTCCATCAAGGTGCCCATCCACAGGCGGATGCCTCGGCCCGATGGAGAAGCTCAATGAGATTCAAGCCCAAGGTGAGGCAGGGCGCAAGCCTATGAGGAAGGCTGGCTACGATGCCGCTTCCAAGTGGAGAAGGCATTCCCAGCCGAGGCTTGGGGTTACGGATGCTGCCAACACCAGCGATCCAACAGTGGAGGCCCTGCTCGGCGGGGAGCAAGGAAAGAAGATGGCGCGGCACAGGTATGCCCTTCTCGGACTAGGATGGAGGCCCCAACTTGTGGACGCCTCCCATTTTGTGGACCAAAAATACCTGCATTCATGCATTATTTTGATACAGATGAAGTAAAATTTCATTTACCTCCATTGTCTTGTAGTCTCGCTTTTATTTCGCGATAGCGATGTAGGGGCACGTTAGCTAGGTTAACAACCATAGGCTAAGTCCTGTTTGTGGGAAAAAGGTCTTTCTGGGGTTTGCAATGGCAAAGCCACAGAGATCACTTGTCAAGGAGCTGGAGACTTGGTTTGAGTTTATAGTGACTAGGCACTTAAGATCTGCAACGGTGGAGCTACATATATCTTTTTAGATAATTTGTGGGTTCACTTGTTGAGATACGCTGAGATGGAGACCCCTTGTTGAGGCAGGTTAGAGGCCTTTTTAGGGCAACTTTCGTGAGTAAGCCCTTGGGTAGTGTACAGTGTATCAAGTAGAAGACCCTGCAGAGTGCTCATCATTTATATGATAAGAAGGAAGTGAAAACTCAGTTTACCTTGAGCCTGAAATCGCGCGTCGGCGAAGGCAGGGGGGCAGTTGTTGAGACAAGTAGAGAACCATCTGAGGTTCTGGGGAGTGAGGCCCGTTCTTTGTGTTGAGGAGCCCGTGCGGAAGGTCTGCTGTGGCATTCAAGGATGACATACACATAGACCTCCCTGAAGGAGCCAAAAAAGGGGGTTACCCTTCCGCAGCGCAAGGGGATTACCCTTGGGGCGGGGCGAGTTGAAGGTCAGCTGGGGAATGAGACCCGCAACCACCTGTGTGGAGAAGTCCGAGCGGAAGGTCTGCTGTGGCGTGCGAGGACGACTTACACATAGACCTCCCAGAAGGAGCCAAAGGGGGTTACCCTTCCGCAGCGCAAGGGGTTACCCACAGGGCGGGGCGAGTTGAAGGTCGGTTGGGGAATGAGACCCGCAACCACCTGTGTGGAGAAGTCCGAGCGGAAGGTCTGCTGTGGCGTGCGAGGACGACTTACACATAGACCTTCCTGAAGGAGCCAAAAGGGGGTTACCCTTCCGCAGCGCAAGGGGGTTACCCTTGGGGCGGGGCGAGTTGAAGGTCAGTTGGGGAATGAGACCCGCAACCACCTGTGTGGAGAAGTCCGAGCAGAAGGTCTGCTGTGGCGTGCGAGGACGACTTACACATAGACCTTCCTGAAGGAGCCAAAAGGGGGTTACCCTTCCGCAGCGCAAGGGGATTACCCTTGGGGCGGGGCGAGTTGAAGGTCGGTTGGGAATGAGACCCGCAACTACCTAGTGCGACCGCAGGGGCTTCCCTTTGAGTGGGTGCGCGAGTGAGACTCGACAAGGTCCGATGCCATGATTCGTGCAAGTAGCCAGATCGGACCGGTTGGGTGCAGAGGGCGACGGATAGGGCATTTGTAATGCCATGTAAAGTCTGTAAGACAGAAGAAATACACATGTATTTTATTGAATTGAAGACGTAAGACCGAGGACTTACACGTAATATGGGCGCAAGTCATCCGCATGAAAGTTGCGGGAAGAAGACGACCATCATGGTCTTGTAGTTCATAGACCCATGGGCGGACTTGTTTATGAACAATATAAGGCCCGTCCCGGTTGGGTCGCAAGACACCTGTTTGGGGTCGCGAGCGATGAGGGCTGATTTAAGCAGGCAAGGCCCCTTGTTGTAGTGCCTTGGGTTTTACCCGGGCATTATGGTGAAGACCGAGCCTCTGTTTGAGGGCGGACATGCGGCGAGCGCCTCGCGTAATTCCTCGATTAAGTCGAGCTTGGCGCGAGCCCTTGAGCATTGGCCTCATCTCGTGAAGTTGATCATACGGATCGTGGGGAGGTCTGCCTCATCGGGCGGAGCGCGTCCGCGCCATATACCAAGGAGAAAGGTGTTTCGCCTGTTGGGGTTCGTGTTGTGGTGCGATAGTCCCATAAGACACTTGGGAGTTCATCTACCCAGCGGCCTTTGGCCCTCTAGGCGCTTCCTGAGGCCTTCCTTGAGAGTGCGGTTGGTGACCTCAACCTGCCCATTAGACTGGGGGTGCGCTACTGGGGCGAAAAGCATGCGGACATTATTGTCCTGAGCCCACTATTGGACACTGCGACTGGCAAACTGGGTGCCATTGTCTGTAATAATAGCTCGAGGGCTGCCGTACCGGCAGACAGGATTCTTCCAAAGAAATTTGATGATCTTGGCGGAAGTGATGGAGACCAGGGGTTCTACTTCGACCCACTTTGAAAAATAGTCCACCGCAACAACACGAAGCGGTGCGACTGAGCGGTCGGCATTGGACCAATAAGGTCAAGGCCCCACAGGCGAAGAGCACTGGATTTGTCGATCCGGAGATTTCGCAGATGGCGATCGCTGGATGCGAGAATTGATTTGGCAATCGGTGGCACATTTTGACCAAAGGCAGCGCCCTTTTTCAAGGTAGGCCGGTAGTACCCTTGTCGAAGGGCTTTGTGGGCAAGTGCCTCCGCAGCAATGTGTGCACCACAGCTTGCCGTGGTGAAGAGTATCCAAGACAGAGTGCCCCTCGAGGGTGCTGAGACACCGTTGCAGGGGTGCCGAAAACCCGCGATGCCATAATTGGTCATCAATGAGGACGAAGCGGATGGCCCGTTTGTGAGCTTGGGGATCTGTGGTGCTGGCGTTCAGCTCAGCAATAATAGGATCTCTCCAGTCTGCGACCGGATCATGTGTTGCAAGAGAGGCGATATCAATACTTTCCGTGATGGAAGGACTGGCGAGGGTGTCCGAAGTGGAGGGAGTCTTTCCCTTTGACAAAGATGTTCTGTAGTGTTCTCAGAGCGAGGAACATGTATGAAGATGGCCTCTTCAAAGTTGGTCCGCAAGGCGTTTACCAACTTAAGGTACTTGATCAGGGTGGCGTCTTTGCATTCGGCGCACCCTTGGACCTGGTGAATCACCAGTTGCGAGTCTCTGTGGACATGGAGGCGGTGAATGCCTGCCCTCTTGGCGAGTTTGAGCCCCGCGATGAGGGCCTCATATTCTGCAACATTGTTAGTTACTGGAAATTGAAAAGAGACACGAAGGAATACTTCCATACCTAGGGGTCCACGTAGATAAACACCCCCCGCGGGGGATTCAAGTTTGGATGAACCATCCACAAATAAGTCCCATTCCGGAGGAATGGGTTGAGGCGTTGGGCCCTGCTCAGGGACCGGGATGATGTCAAGATCGAGAACTCCGCAATGAAGTCGGCGAGGGCCTGGCCCTTAATTGCTTTTCTGGGCTCATAGTTGATGTTAAAACCACCAAGTTCGATACACCACTTGGCGAGGCGCCGTGAATGTTCGGGCCGCCCTGGATATCTTGAATTGGTAAGTCTGTCCGGACTATAATTGTGTGCCCTTGGAAGTAGGTTTTGAGCTTCCTTGTTGTATATACAAGAGACAAAATAGCCTTTTGGAGAGGGGCATACCTTGTTTCCGTATCCTGGAGAGTATGGCTGGTGTAATAGACTGGCCATTGTTTGGCAGCCTCTTCCTTAATAAGGACAGAAGCGACGCTTTTTTCTGAGGTGGCGAGGTAGAGGACCAGGTCATCGCCTGGTCTAGGGCACTTGAGTGCTGGTAGCTCTTGTAAGTGCTGTTTGATGGAGGCATATGCCTCCTGGCATTCCTCTGTCCATTTGCAAGCTTTTTTCTTGCGAATTTGATCGAAGAAAGGTCTGCAGCGATCGCTTAGTTTAGAGACGAATCGTCCCAAGGCAACTAGCTTTCCTGCTAGCTGTTGAACTTCTTTGAGTCCTCTAGGGGTGCGCAGGGTAGTGATTGCCTCAATCTTTTTGGGATTCGCGTGGATCCCTCCTTTGGAGATCCGGTACCCTAGAAATTTCCCTTCGCCAACGCCAAAGATACATTTCTTCGGGTGTAACCGCATATTGTATTTGCGGAAGTTGGCGAATGTTTCCTCTAAATCTGCGAGATGGGTGGAGACGGCCTTGCTCTTGACCACAATGTCATCGACATAGGCCTCCAGATTTCGGCCAATTTGGCCTGCGAAGACTTGGTTCACAAGCCTTTGGAAGGTAGCCCCCGCATTCTTTAAGCCGAAGGGCATTCTGATATAATGGTAGACGGCCTCGCCGGTAGTGAAGGCGGTTTTTACCGCGTCCTCTGGGTCCATAAAAACTTGATGGTACCCACTGTATGCGTCAAGAAAGGAGAAAATAGAGTGATGAACGGTCGAGTCAACCAGCTGGTCGAAGGAAGGTAGGGGGTAGGGGTCCCTTGGGCAGGCCCTATTAACCCCTTTGTAGTCCACGCAGAGTCGCCACTGGCCGCCCTCTTTATCGGCGAGGACAATATTCGCAACCCATTCGAGTAGTGAACCTCCTTGATTATATTTGCCTTAAGCAATTTCTGCACTTCTGTGCGTACAAAGTCCTTACGGTCAGGGGCCATGCCCCTTGTTTTCGCCTAACCGGGCTAAAGCCGGGAGTACACTCAACTTGTGAGAAATGATAGCAGGATCTACCCCGGTAAGTCCTCGTGGTTCCATGCGAAGACGTCGCTGTTGGCATGGAGGAGATGGATGAGTGCTTGCTGATCTTTTCTTCGAGGTCTTTTCCCACTCGGAACTTCTTTCCGGGGAGATTTCAACCTCCTCAAAGGCCCTGCACAAGTCGGGAGCGGCCTCGCCGGTGGGCCCAGCTTCCTCCATAGGTGCCTTTCTCTTAGGCTCGAGATGGTCGGGGAGGTGAGGAGGTCCAGCAAGGGCGGAGACATAATTGCCCCTGGCTATGTTCTGGCTGACAAAGATAAAGGCATCCCCAGCCGCAGTGTGAAAAACCAAAGTTAGGGTCCGCACATCACAGCGGACATGGAACTCAGTCTGAGTATGACGCCCAATGATTGCGTTGTATGGTGTGGGGAGATCTAGGACGATAAAGTCCACAAAGCTTGAACGGCATACTGGCTTCTTTTCCTTGGTGATTCCCATCATCATGTAGGGAAAGGTGATTGACCCCAAAGTCGGGATTTCATCTCTTCCTACCCCAAAGGTGGCCCCTTTCGCGGGCTGGATCTGGGACAAAGGCACCTTGGCCTCAACCAGAGTGTGCTTGTAGATCACGTTGGCGTTTGCCCCTGTGTCCATGTAGATTCTGTCAACGTCCCACCCCGCAATACGGGCGGTGATAACCAAGGGGTCCGCATGCGGCACTGCAACAGAGGTGCCATCGCTGCGATGCAGAAATTGAGTAGAGGAGTGGTCGATCTGGTAGATCTGCCTCATATGACGGCGTCTTGCGGACGCGCCTTCACACTGTGTGATCACGCCGATGTGTCCCCTTGCCGAGGGATTTGGACCAGATTCTCTTGACCTGGGCTTTGCTGGGAGCGACCTCGCCGGCGGTTCTCCCGCCGACGATCTTCACGGTCACCCTCTCTTCTGCGGCCTCCGAGCGGTATTCCCGAGCTTGCCTTGAGCCAACATCTCCCCAAGCATGCGCTTGAGCTCAAAGCAGTCCTCGCATCGTGACCTTTGTCACGATGATAGCGGCAAAACTTGTTGCTTTGCCTGGATATTTCCTCGGGAGAGGGGAGAGGCCAATTGGGGACCTCCCTCTTTTGTTCCAGGTCATGGAGGATGTAGGTTCGAGATTCCCTCAACGGGGAAGAGAAAATACGCCTTCTCCCCGCTCGGTGGCGTAGGGTACCGCCTCTAGGACACGGAGTCCGGTCGCGAGGTTGTCACTTCGCATCCGCCGTGGCGGCTCGCGAGTGGTCGAGTGACCTCCTCCGTATTCATAAACCGAGACGCCGTGCTCAAAAACTGCTCCATGCTGGTGGGAGGGTTGGTGTGGACATCCACAAAAAAGAGAGATTCCCAGCGGAGGCCCTGAATGGCCGCAAGCAGGCGAGCTTCCTCTCCCAGATTAGGGACTTGGATAGACTCTGCCTGAAAGCGCTGAATATATTCCCGAAGCGGCTCATCCTTTTTCTGCCGTATCTTAAGAAGGTGTCCCGCCATTTTAGGGGGAGGTTTTGACACCACAAAGTGGTTGGAGAAGTTACGGGAGAGTTCCTCAAAGGAGTCAAACCGCTTATCGCGGAGAGTGGTATACCAGTTGGCAGCGGCCCCAGTAAGCGTGGAGCTGAAAGCTCTACAGAGCGTGTTGTCGTCCGCCCTCGCGATTGCCATCGCGGAAACGTAACGTTGGAGATGAATATCAGGGTCTGAGAGGCCATCATAAGCGTCCAGTTTAGGCTGGCGAAACTGATCGGGAAGAGGGGTTTCCAGAACCCGTTGAGTAAAAGGCTGGGTCCAGGATGGGTCTAGACCCATCCTGGAAATATTATGAACACTGGCCCTTTCGTCCCTTTTTTTCACTTCTTCTAACCGTCTAGTAAGTGCGATAAGTAATGACGAAGAAGGGTCGGGGTTACTTACTTGTTGAGGAGGAGTAGCTGGGCGTTCAGGCTGATTAGTCCGTAGCGTTCCTACGCTATCCAGAACGCCCCGAAGAATGGTGGCGAGTGTTTCACGCAAGTTGAAAGCAACCGCCTCAGTGATTGTTTGCAGAACGGCCGGATCAAGGTTCGTCGGAGGAGTGTTTGGAGGTGGAGTGTTACGCTCTGGGGCACGTTACGGTTAACGTGGGAGGAGCTTTCCTCCGTTGATTGAACAGAGAGTTCTCCCGTTGTGGGGAACATTGTTCGGAGATGGTTACGGTCACCCGAGCGGGTTGCGGCCGGGTGACCGGGACTCGGTTTTGGCCTGCGGGTCACGTTTTTCGGCGGTCAGACGGCTCCCGAGCCCTATCCGAGTATCAGTTTGGCGAACCCTTCCGTATTTGAGGTCGTGTGGGTCCCCCGGACGTTTCCGCCGAAAATATTTTTCTGGCGCCGGGGGGTTGTCGGGGTCGCCTCGGGACGTACAGCGGGCTCGGTAGCGCTCTTGAGACCTCAGTTTGGGAAGCCGTTTGCAGTTTTGGAGTCGTGAGAATGTCCGGAGGTGTTTGTGGAGTTTAATATTTGGGGCGGGACGTTCGGTTCGGGCGACTCCGGGGCTCGGGACGGGAATCCCGGGGCTCGGGATGGAAATTTTCTGACGGCTTTGGGGTAAGTTGTGTTATAATTTAAGATGGAATTTATGGGTATTTTTATAGAATTTTGGGGTGACGGAATTTCGGTTCAGGTTGTCACGCTCGCACGTCGGGTTTTGGTTCGGGTTCAGCGAGCTCGGTAGGACACTCCGGAAAGGCAAATGAACTTTTGAAAAATGTTCTGTGAATGTTATAATATTCTGAAGATTGTGTCCAAGTTTCGTTAATTTTGGAATCCGGTAATTATTTTTGGGCAAAAAGAATTGGAACTTTCGGAAAAATTGGGAGTTAATTGAATTATGGTTGCAAAATAAATAAAAAGGGGTATGGGCAGCAGCAGCCTATTTCGGCAGCATGTGTGTGTGTGTGAGTGATAAGGGACACTTGTCCCTTATTGATTTAAGAGGAAAAAAGAAAGGGGTATATATATATATATATTTGGGTAATTATTTCTTAAATGAAATTATTTCATTTCTTCTTCTTTCTTCCTTCTCCTCTCTCTGCCGAAACCATGAGCAGCCATGGGAGCTGTTCACCAAGCTTCTCCTTCTTCATATTTGGCAAGGAATCAACAAGGTTTTGGGTGCAAATCATTGGTAAGTTTCTCCTCTTCTTCTCTTTGTAAGGTTGGAAGCATGAATTTGGATGGAAATGGGTTTAGAGAGGATTTTGTGTTTGTTCTTTGCTATGAGTTTTGATGATCCTCTTGCTTCCAAATTTTAGTATGTTATTCTTGGGCTTGAGAGGAGTAAGAATCTATGGTTGGATTTTGGAAAAACTCCTTAGTTTGAAGAAACCCTAAATGCCGAATTATTGATGTGTAAATTCGAGCTCGCTTTACAGTGCGGCCACGAAATATGTGCGCGGCGCAGAGCTTGCGCACAGGTTGTGCACAGCCTTGTGCGCAGCGCACAGCCTTGCCTTGTGCGCAGCCTTGTGCGCAGCGCAGCCTTGTGCGCGCAGTGCACAGCTTGCGCACCAATTGTGCACAGCGCAATTACTTGCGCATGCGCGCACTTGCAGCTTGTGCGCAGTTGTGCAGTGCAGTGCAACAGCGCACAAGCTTGCGCACAGGTTGTGCACATGCCAAAACTCACCCAAGAAGAACTTAGATATGAAGAGAAGTAAGTTTCGATGAAGGGAAGACTAATTTTGGTTGAAACATCATTTTCGGACAATGGTAGGAAAAGTTAGGTTTATGGGGGTTTTCCGGGAAAGGTGTATGCGGAATGCGGGTTTAAAGGTTGAAATGGGTTTGGTAGTGTATGAATAACAATGTTCAGGCTCGGTTTGTAAAACCGAGCTTTGTGGAATTTTCCGGGAAAGTGCGGGTTTGCGCGGAAATTGTTTTACGGGTTGTTTGGATGTGTTACGATCCAACTATGGTTGTACAGACTTGATTACTGCGTTGGTGGAGTAGCGCGGACCCGTAGGAGCCAAGTTGTGCATTTCGGATGGGGAGTCGGGTTTTTCCGAGTGTTGGGCTGCGGTTCTTCTTTTATGAGGTAAGGGCTTAATTTGGTATAATGTACGTTTGTTCTGTTTCAAGGCCGGATGACCTTAGAGGCCGGGTTCCTATTACATTACGTATATGGTTATCGGGTAATGTTACTTCTGTTTATGTTTATGTATTCTTGTTATTATTATATGTTACATTACGTGTCCGCCTTTGAAGGGGTGCCGACATTCTGCGTATCCGCACGTATCCGCACCGAGTGCCGATACTTCATTACGTGTCCGCCGAAGGGTGCCGACATTCTGCGTATCCGCATCGAGTGCCGATACATACATTACGTGACCCTACGGCGGTTTGGGGCTCGCGACCCCGGCCGGTACCGTGCTTACATTACATTACGATCTGTATATTCTGACCTCTGTGGAGGGCTGTCGTTACGGGTCGTTCTGGCGGTTGGACCGCATATGTTGGTTTCTGATTTTCGTTATACTTTATGTTTATATGTACATGCATATGTTGTGATATTCTGTTTTGCGAGTTGATTGTTGCCACAGTGGGCAAACCGCACTTTACCTTAAGCCCTTCTTCGAGTCCTTTCGAGGACTCACCCTTTTATTTGTTTACCATCTTTCAGGCAGTCTGACAAGCAACCAGCGGCATAGAGATCCGCGGTGCTTCCTGACATCTTGGGTTCTGTAGCAGCAGCAGTACCACGTGCGGGAATTCTTGAGCGAGAGGCTTCTGATTCCGCACTTAGGTATATATTTACATATAGGATTTTGTTTAATGGCTCTGTAGCTGTAACTGCATGCATATAGATCAGATCATGGTTTTGTATATGTGTCTATATCTGGAATATATTCTGCTTTATCTGTCTTCTGTGTCGCGGGCGGAGCCCTGACTTGCTTACATCGGAATTGCTATATTATGGATTTGGTACTTGTGTTGTGGCGATGATTGAAATGGGATATACCATGAAACTCTTGTGTGGTGAAAGTTGGATTATTCGTATACTTGCCTTGCATGAGTATTTAGGTTGCTAGTTGTTACTTGACGGTTTTGTTTGGAGCTCGATGCTCCGTTGCCACGCTTTCCGCCGTAATTCCTGTTTCCGGCGTCGCGGCCGGCTCCGCCTCCGCAACCGGGCGGGGTGGCTGTGACAAGTTGGTATCAGAGCCTAGTTGGGTCGGAATGACCCAAAAGGTAACGTATGTTGGTTTTGGGTATGGAATGTGGAAGGCAAGTATACAAGTCCGAGGGTGGACTTTTGGAGTAAGTTAAGTCTGTTCATGGGTAAGTAAGCGTGGAAGTGACTTGAGGTACAAGCCACCGTTCTACGTTTCATTCAGGGGCGGTTACGTACGGAGGCTGGCCACCTCCTTATTTGAACCGTTTCGGAATGGATGTGGAGCGTGGGGCGGTTCTTTGGAGCACTTTGGAAAATTTGAGGTACTCGATGAATCTTGGGTGATTTGTGTGGTGTTTACGTGTTATGAGCATGGTTTGGTTTTGTGGTTTAAAGTTGAATATTTGGTTGTGAGATTCTGAAAAAGAATCTACTGCATCATGCATTGCATTACACTCTGAGCCTTAGAAAAGCTGCTGCTAGCTTCGTAGAGATTAGGAGTGACCGAGTTGTGCGGATTCTGTTTGGTCGGAATGTCTCGGGTTGGATTCACACGCGTGGCGGTGTGTTTTGTGACCGGAGGAGGATTGTAATCCCATGCCTCAGAGATAGGGTTTGAACTGTTGGTTATGGGTTGAGTTGGTATATGGTTTGGGAATTTGGTTTGGGATAAGTTGTTTTTGGTTGGACTTGGTTTGAGGAATTGTGTACTACACGCGAATAGCGTGATTTGGTACCGGAGGCGGGACGAGATCCCACACCTCCGTGGAATAGGATACGGGTTCGGCGTAACCCGAGTCTGAACAACCACACTCACCGCCCGAGGTTTAGCGGTCGTAGGGACCCCTCTCGATTTGGTATTACCGCCAGCCTAGGCTGGTTCGAGGCGGCGATGGCGGGGAAAATCTGTTTATGCCACGGTAAGGGCATTTTGATTTGGTGGTGATAGCGAGACTTAAGCCACTGCTCGCCATAGTTTGGGATCGGTAAGTGAGTGACTCTGCCAAGGGTGGTCACTACGACACCTAGACTTCTCGTCGGTCCTATCAACGACGGGGAGATCGAGACACCGATCGACGAGGTTGGACTTTTGGAGAGGTTTTAGAGTTTGGATCCCCCGAGGTTCGGCGGCCGAGGAGGGCCGGAGGTATTAGAGACTTGGTTTGCAGGAATTGACAAACTCCTGGAGGAGGCTATTACAGGCCGGTTGGCCGGGAATAGCGGCTACTCGGTCGGTGCTTCAGTTTCGAACCGGAGTTCGGATTGACCCGATATCTGATTTCTAGTGTCTGGCGATGTCTAGGACATTTCCGCGGAAAATATTTTTGGGGCGGGGTTGCCGTCGGACGATTTTCGGGATTACAGGCGGAGAAACGGCTCGGGAGTGACCGGGACTCAGTTGCGGTTTTGAGGAAGATCTGGAGTCGGGATATAATTTACATTTTTACGTGAAGAAAAATGTTACGGTCGAAATTACGGTTTGGGCGGTTTAGTAGAGGTAGAGAGGAGCACCACCGCACGATCTTATCCGATTTGAAGTAGGTATCGTTCGAGTTGAATTTGTTATCGGCGGGAGGGCCGATGGTTACGTGCAGTCTGATACTCTTTGGAGTGCAGGATTGCCCTCTTCTTGTAGGGCGAGTCGGCGGAAGTTACGTAAGGTACTATACTTCCGAATGAAATACCGGTTCATGCGTTATTTGATACAGAGCATTTGTTCTCATTGTAACACCGAAATGTGTTACATTTACGTATCTGTCTGTTAGTACCTTGCCTCAAACGCATTTAGTAAAAGCTGCTGAGTCGGTTTGTTTTCCAATGAGATGGTTCGGAGTTGTGCGATATCGTAGGCGGACATTTGATAGTATCGGATTTGTTGGTTTTAGACACGCCGAACTATGATTTTATTCTTGGGATGGACTGGTTATCCAAGAATTCTGTGCACATTGATTGTGCAACCCGTACCATTATGGTTTCTGGAGAGGTACTACCTCTCACGACTCGGCTGGTTTGACTATCGCGCGACGCATGCAGTGTTGCGGATTACGGATCATCTGTCGATAGTTGGTGTTGGGGAAAGTTATGGTCTGAATGAGGCTGGTACTAGGTTGAAGTTAGATAGTATGCCTTGGTTCGAGATTTTCCGCAGTATTTCCGGAGGAGTTGCCGGATTACCATAAGAGCGGGAATTGTGTTTGACATCCACTGCGGTCGGTCTTGCTCCGATATCTATTCCTCCTTATCGGATGCCTATTTACGAGATGCGGGAGTAGAAGAAGCAAGCTGGAGGAATTACGGCAAAAGAGTTTCGTCCGACCGAGCACTTCAGCGTGGGGTGCTCTGGTTTTGTTTGTTAAGAAGAATGATGGGACACTCTGACTTTGTATTGATTACAGACGGTTGAATGCTCTTATTGGGAAGAATAAGTATCCGTTACCGAGGATTAACGATCTTTTGATCAACTTTGGGGATTGAGGGTTTTCTCAAAGATTGATCTCTGATCCGGGTATTTTCAGCTTAGAGTGAAGGAAGAGGATATACCTAAGACTGCTTTCCGCACCCGATTTGGACACTTAGAGATTACGGTCATGCCATTTGGGCTGACCAATGCTCGATAGCATTCTTGGATCGATGCATCGGGTGTTCCGACCGTACTTGGACTCATTTGTAGTGGTTTTATTGATGATATTCGATATATTCTCGGGATGAGGATTCGCATCGGGATCATCGAGGATAGTTACTGCGGACACTTTGGGAACATCAGCTTTATGCTAAATTCTCAAAGTGTGAGTTACTGATTCGGGAAGTCACTTTTAAGGACACATTATTTCGAGCATGGTGCATGCAGTGGACCCGAGAGAAGGTGAGGGCAATTCGGGATTGGAAACAACCTACCACGGCACGGGAGATCAAGAGCTCCACAGGGTTAGTAGGATATTATCGGAGATTTGTGCAGGGGTTTTCTATTACGGCATCTCCGCTCACGCGATTGACCAAGAAGGGTCAACCGTTTATCTGGTCCGATAGGTGTGAGCAGAATTTTCAGGAGTTGAAGCGGCGGTTGACTAACGCTCCGATTCGACTCTTTCAGATCCGATCTTACCGTATGTGAATTATACGGATGCTTCCACGTCTGGTTTGGGATGTGTGTTGGTGCAGGAGCGTTTTGTGGTAGCTTATGGGTCGAGGCAGCTGCGACCGCATAAGCTGAGCTAACTGACACATGATCTGGAGTTGGCTGCAGTGATTTATGCGTTGAATCATTGGAGGCAATATCTGTTTGGTAATAAATTTCAGATTTTTACCGACCATAAGAGTCTGAAATATCTGTTTACGCAAAAGGAGCTTAATTTGAGACATTGCGGATGGCTCGAATACATTAAGGACTATGGTTGTTGTATCGAGTACATCTCTGGCACGGGCAACACGGTTGCCGATGCCTTGGGCAGGAAGTATACCGGCTTAATTAAGGGAGGAAATGTTGGGGACTGATCTGAGGAAAGTGATCTGACGTGCCTTTGGCACAGGTGGCAGCTCTGGGAGCGTGCTCGGGTTATTACACTTATTATACATTACGAGTGGCTTGATAGGATGCGCGAAGTGCAAGGTAGAGATTTGGTATTGAAGAAGTTATCGGGAAGATAAGGGTTTATGTATTACCGACGTTTCGGTATAGGCGAGGATCGCTATACTTCGAGACCGCCTTTGTGTATCGGAGGATCGGGAGTTACGGAATGATATTTTAGAGGGCACACTCGGCGGTGTGAGCATCGGGAACCGGCGAGGACTTTGCAGACCTTGCCCATTCCGACACGGTTTCATCATGATGCTATCTGGGTTTTTTTTTGTGGATCGGCTGACAAAGTGCGTACACTTTCTGCCTATTCGGGTCACAGACCCTCTGGAGAAGCTTGCCCGGCTTTACATCAGGGAGATTGTACGTTTACATGGAGCACCAGACTCCATTGAATCTGACCGTGATCCGCGTTTTACAGCACGGTTCTGGATTGCTTTTCATGAAGCATTGGGCACGCGACTCCATCTGAATACAGCTTATCACCCACCGACGGACGGGCAGTCGGAGTGGGTGATTCTGATATTGGAGGATATGCTGTGAATCTGTACTTCGGATTTTGGAGGAGTTTGGGACCAGCAGTTACTTTGATAGAGTTCTCGTACAACAATTGCTTTCAGACTACGTTTGACATGGCACCCTATGAGGTGTTGTGCGGGAGGTGTATGACACCATACTGTTGGACAGATGCGTCTGATCGGGTTAAGCTGGGACCCGAGCTTTTTGAGGAGTCTACGGCAAAGATCAGATTGTTACAGGCGCGGATTAAAACCGCGAATGACTACACCACTGTTTGTACGAACCGTCGCCGTAGGGCTCTGGAATCTGAGTTTGGTAATAGAATTTGATTGGAGATAGCACCGTTCAGAGGAACAATAAGATGTGATAGGCGGGGCGAGTTACCCCGAGTTGTATCGGTTATTATGAGTTTCCAGAGTAAGTTGTTAGGTTGATTTTACCCCCCCCCAACTGTTTTTGTTTTATGTGATATCTTCCAGGATAGCCTGTTGTGGATCGGTTAGATTTAGGTTCGATGCATGCAGGGTTGTCTGGTAGAAATACCGGCAACTGACTCGGGGTGCAATAAGATGCACCCGGAGGGTGGGACGCCGTGAGGCTCTGTATGGTAGTCTAAACTACCACTCCCGCCGCACCAGTACGGTGGTCCGATTGTTCTGGGTTAGAGGAATGTTTATACATTCGGTGGGTAGTGTCACTGTCTGGTTGGTTCGAGCTACTCTTGGAGGACCAAGAGTTCTAAGGGGAGAATGTTACGGTCACCCCGAGCGGGTTGCGGCCGGGTGACCGGGCTCGGTTTTGGCTGCGGGTCACGTTTTCGGCGTTCAGACGGCTCCCGAGCCCTATCCGAGTATCATTTTGGCGAACCCTTCCGTATTTGAGGTCGTGTGGGTCCCCGGACGTTTCCGCCGAAAATATTTTTCGCGCCGGGGTTGTCGGGGTCGCCTCGGGGCGTCTGCGGGCTCGGTAGCGCTCTTGAGACCTCAGTTTGGGAAGCCGTTTGCAGTTTTGGAGTCGTGAGAATGTCCGGAGGTGTTTGTGGAGTTTAATATTTGGGGCCGGGACGTTCGGTTCGGGCGACTCCGAGGCTCGGGGCGGGAATCCCGGGGCTCGGGATGGAAATTTTCTGTCGGCTTTGGGGTAAGTTGTGTTTGAATTTAAGATGGAATTTATGGGTATTTTTATAGAATTTTGGAGTGACGGAATTTCGGTTCAGGTTGTCACGCTCGCACGTCGGGTTTCGGTTCGGGTTCAGCGAGCTCGGAAGGACACTCCGGAAAGGCAAATGAACTTCTGAAAAATGTTCTGTGAATGTTATAATATTCTGAAGATTGTGTCCGAGTTTCATTAATTTTGGAATCCGGTAATTATTTTTGGGCAAAAAGAATTGGAACTTTCGGAAAAATTGGGAGTTAATTGAATTATGGTTGCAAAATAAATAAAAAGGGGTATGGGCAGCAGCAGCCTATTTCGGCAGCATGTGTGTGTGTGTGAGTGATAAGGGACACTTGTCCCTTATTGATTTAAGAGGAAAAAAGAAAGGGGTATATATATATATATATTTGGGTAATTATTTCTTAAATGAAATTATTTCATTTCTTCTTCTTTCTTCCTTCTCCTCTCTCTGCCGAAACCATGAGCAGCCATGGGAGCTGTTCACCAAGCTTCTCCTTCTTCATATTTGGCAAGGAATCAACAAGGTTTTGGGTGCAAATCATTGGTAAGTTTCTCCTCTTCTTCTCTTTGTAAGGTTGGAAGCATGAATTTGGATGGAAAATGGGTTTAGAGAGGATTTTGTGTTTGTTCTTTGCTATGAGTTTTGATGATCCTCTTGCTTCCAAATTTTAGTATGTTATTCTTGGGCTTGAGAGGAGTAAGAATCTATGGTTGGATTTTGGAAAAACTCCTTAGTTTGAAGAAACCCTAAATGCCGAATTATTGATGTGTAAATTCGAGCTCCGCTTCTGGTGCAGCACGAAATATGTGCGCAGCGCACAGGCTTGCGCACAGGTTGTGCACAGCCTTGTGCGCAGCGCACAGGCTTGCGCCAGTTGTGCACAGCCTTGTGCGCGCGCACAACCTTGCGCCTGAGTTGTGCACAGCCTTGTGCGCAGCCTTGCCTTGCGCCACATGTGCACGCAGCCTTGCGCGCGCACACTTGCGCTTGCGCATGCAGGTTGTGCACGAGCTTGTGCACACAGCACCTTGCACAGCTTGCGCACAGTTGTGCACATGCCAAAACTCACCCAAGAAGAACTTAGATATGAAGAGAAGTAAGTTTCGATGAAGGGAAGACTAATTTTGGTTGAAACATCATTTTCGGACAATGGTAGGAAAAGTTAGGTTTATGGGGTTTTCCGGGAAAGGTGTATGGGAATGCGGGTTTAAAGGTTGAAATGGGTTTGGTAGTGTATGAATAACAATGTTCAGGCTCGGTTTGTAAAACCGAGCTTTGTGGAATTTTCCGGAAAGTGCGGGTTTGCGCGGAAATTGTTTTACGGGGTTGTTTGGATGTGTTACGATCCAACTATGGTTGTACAGACTTGATTACTGCGTTGGTGGAGTAGCGCGGACCCGTAGGAGCCAAGTTGTGCATTTCGGATCGGGAGTCGGGATTTTCCGAGTGTTGGGCTGCGGGCGGCATTTACGAGGTAAGGGCTTAATTTGGTAAAATGTACGTTTGTTCTGTTTCAAGGCCGGATGACCTTAGAGGCCCGGGTTCCTATTACATTACGTATATGGTTATCGGGTAATGTTACTTCTGTTTATGTTTATGTATTCTTGTTATTATTATATGTTACATTACGTGTCCGCCTTTGAAGGGGTGCCGACATTCTGCGTATCCGCACCGAGTGCCGATACTTACATTACGTGTCCGCCGAAGGGTGCCGACATTCTGCGTATCCGCATGCCGAGTGCCGATACATTCTGCGTTCCGTGACCCTACGGACGGTTTGGGGCTCGCGACCCCGGCCGGTACCGTGCTTACATTGCATTACGATCTGTATATTCTGACCTCTGTTGAGGGCTGTCGTTACGGGTCGTTCTGGCGGTTGGACCGCATATGTTGGTTTCTGATTTTCGTTATACTTTATGTTTATATGTACATGCATATGTTGTGATATTCTGTTTTGCGAGTTCGATTGTTGCCACAGTGGGCAAACCGCACTTTACCTTAAGCCCTTACGAGTCCTTTCGAGGACTCACCCTTTTATTTGTTTACCATCTTTCAGGCGATCGACAAGCAACCAGCGGCATAGAGATCCGCGGTGCTTCCGGACATCTTGGGTTACATAGCGGCGGTACCACGTGCGGGAATTCTTGAGCGAGAGGCTTCGATTCCGCACTTAGGTATATATTTTCATATAGGATTTTGTTTAATGGCTCTGTAGCGGTAACTGCATGCATATAGATCAGATCATGGTTTTGTATATGTGTCTATATCTGGAATATATTCTGCTTTATCTGTCTTCTGTGTCGCGGGCGGAGCCCTGACTTGCTTACATCGGAATTGCTATATTATGGATTTGGTACTTGTGTTGTGGCGATGATTGAAATGGGATATACCATGAAGTGCTTGTGTGGTGAAAGTTGGATTATTCGTATACTTGCCTTGCATGAGTATTTAGGTTGCTAGTTGTTACTTGACGGTTTTGTTTGGAGCTCGATGCTCCGTTGCCACGCTTT
The DNA here is from genome assembly GCA_024586325.1 of Stellera chamaejasme. Lineage (NCBI taxonomy): Eukaryota > Viridiplantae > Streptophyta > Magnoliopsida > Malvales > Thymelaeaceae > Stellera > Stellera chamaejasme. The sequence continues at coordinate 15,635,746 of CM044979.1, read as the reverse complement.
CCGCCGTAATTCCTGTTTCCGACGTCGCGGCCGGCTCCGCCTCCGCAACCGGGCGGGGTGGCTGTGACTGACTTCAAAGTACCCACAGGGAAAGAAGCTGTTCGTGAGACTCCGGTGGTGGAGACCGCTGGTCCTTCTTCCGCGAATGTGGAGATGCCACCAGCTGAAGACGCCAGAATGGACGCCTTCGTTTCTGAGCTGTTAGCGAGCCCTCCCAGGGCGAGAGGCGAAAGTGCCCTTGAGGGCATTGCGGTGGCAACCTCTTCTTAGGTTGAGACTCCTCCCCAGGTGGAGGTCTTCCCCCAGGTGGTTGTTCCTGAGTAAGCTGCGGTGGTAACCTCTTCTCAGGTTGAGGCTCCACAGGTGGAGGTTTCTCCCCAAGTGGTTGCCCCTCCACCAAAGGAGACTACCTCAGCAGGTGATCTCCTGCTAGCTATGAGGAGGAGAGCCAAGAAGGCCGCGAATGCCGGCGCCTGCGGGAAAGAAGACATCAGCTACCCCTGCGGGAGTGGAGAGCCCCTGTTGGCTTACCCTCGGCTGAGGTGAGAAGTGATGTTAGGGGCACTTCCCCAACAAGCAGCCAGGCTTCCCAAGGGGAAGGGGCTCCAGAGGGGTACCCCCAAGCATCCCAGTTGCTACCGCCAATGATGCCTTGGTAGCGAAGGCGGTCCTAGAGAGGGCGAGTGCCCAGTTGCTGAAATTGCCCGCCTGAAGAAAGAGGCTGAGGCTGCCCAAGCTGCCAAGGCTGAGGCTGAGAGGGCCAACAGGAGAGTGGCGGAGCTGGAGTCTTGGTGCGCCGTTCTCACCAAGGAGAAGGCGGAGTCCCACCTGGAGCATTTGAAGAGGGACGCTCTTCTGGAGAAGCTCAAGGTTTGGTGCCCTCTTCACTAGGCGGAACTGGCGAAGAGGGAGGATGAGATCACAGAGAAGAAGGCTGAGGTTGTTGTTCTGAAGACGGCACTCTCTTCTCTAAAGTCAGAGACAGAGATCCACCTGAAGGATATTGCGTTCAAACTCTCGGACGCAGAGCTTGATAGGCTGGACATTGCAAACCAAAGACGTTGATCTCGCTCGCAGACCTCATGCGTGCAATGTGGGAGATCTTCAAGTTTGAGCAGGACCTTGGGCTAGAGCAGTACCTTGGAGAGGATCCTGCGGTAGAGGATTGATGAGCTCCGGACCCAGAGCAAAGTTGGGGTGCAAGGGTATGAGGAAGGCGGGCTGTGATGCCGCTTTCAGCTAGAGAAGCTGCATCCTGGGTTGAAATTGGATGCTCTGGATGCCTCAAAGACCAGCGATCCTGAGACGAGTGCCCTGCTTGACCCCAGTGAAGTTGGAGCGTAAGGGTATGAGGAAGATGGGTGCTGGATGGCACGACATGCTAGATTAGGAAGGGGTTTTAGGTCATGTGTTTGAGCCCCCTTTAGTTAGGCTAGCTCTTGGGCCGTTGTAATTTTATACTTGTAAAGAATGTATAGTTCTAATATTATAAATGAACAAGTCAGTTTACCTCGATCATCCACATTTTTCCTTCATTCCTGCGATAGCTTTGTATGGGGCGTTAGCAATTTGTTAGGCTAAGCCGTTGTGTATCTGTTGGGATTCGCTTCACGGGGTCCCAAAGATCAGACGGATTGCTTGTGGTTCGCAAGGGCGAAGCCATCTAAGACCTCAATGTCAAGGCTAATTCCCAGCGTGGGGATATGTTAGGGTTCGCATCGCGTGGCCCCAAAGATCAGATTGGGGATTGTGTGTTTCGCATGGGCGAAACCATCGAGACCTCTGCAAAGCTGTTTCAAGCTTGGGGATCTGTTGGGATTCACACCGCGGGGTCCCAAAGATTTCCCACACGATTCTTGTCGGCAATGCCCTTGGGTAGAGTACGCATGTTTGCGTGTATGGGCGACGACAAAGTCTGATTCCGTGACCTTAATAGGTTAGGCGTTTAGCCATTCGACCGGTCGGGTGCGAGAAGGCGTTTGGGCGATTGTCGGCGAGATTACTCTGCTATAGTGTTAAGAAGTGGAGAAGTATTTCATTCATTCGAGCTATGGAATTAGAATGATTTATACATAGTATGGACGGATGTCGTCCGTATGGAAGTTGAGAGGGAGTGGTCTTCCATCTTGGTCCTGCAACTCATAGACGCCCGGCCGGACTTGCTTATGGATGATATAGGGGCCCTCCCAGTTGGGTCGCAGGATGCCCTGTTTGGGGTCACGAGCGGTAAGGACAGACCTGAGTAGCGCGAGGCCTCCTGGTTTGCGTGCCTTGGGCTTGACCTGGCGTCATGTTGCAAGTTGAGACGCTGTTTGAGAGCGAACAAGCAAAGGCGTGCCCCTTCGCGCAGTTCCTCGAGCAGGTCCAGTTTGGCGCGAAGTCCTCGAGTGTTGGCTTCATCATTGAAATTGATTATCCTTATTGTTGGGAAGTCTGCCTCAATGGGAAGGAGTGCGTCAGCGCCGTAGACCAGGGAGAACTGTGTCTTGCCTGTTGGCGTTCTTGTTGTTGTCCTATAATCCCATAGAACGCTTGGGAGCTCATCCACCTATCGCCCCTTCGCGCCAGTCAGGCGCTTCTTGAGTCCCTCTTTGATTGTGCGGTTGGTGACCTCAACTTGGCCGTTGGACTGGGGGTGTGCCACCGGGGCATACAGCATATGAATCTTGTAGTCCTCTACCCATTCTTTGGACGTTGTGGCTAGCGAACTGGCTACCATTGTCTGTGATGATGGCGCGGGGGCTGCCATATCGACAGAAGATGTTTTTCCACAGGAACTTGATGATCTTGGCGGATGTTATCTTTACCAAGGGCTCGACTTCAATCCACTTTGTGAAATAATCACGGCGACAACACGTAAGTGCGACACATGTCGACTTTGGCATTTGTCCGATGAGATCGAGACCCCATAGGGCGAAGGGCATAGGGTTTGTGAGTGTGGGTGATTCCGTGGATGGGAGTCGTTGGTCACGCGAGTTGATCTAGCATTGATGGTGAAGGTAGCCCAATAATATCCTGGCGAAGGGCTTTGTGCGCGGGTCCTCCGCTTTGCAATGTGAGAACCACAGCTGCCTTGGTGGATGGTTTATGTCACAGCCACCCCGCCCGGTTGCGGAGGCGGAGCCGGCCGCGACGTCGGAAACAGGAATTACGGCGGAAAACGCGGCAGCGGAACATCGAGCTCAAATACAGAACAAATGAGTATCGACTAGCAACCTACGGAACCCATACATGGCAAGTATACATGACAACTCGACGAATACCAACCAAGCATGACAACTCGACGAATTCATGGTATACCAAACATTGCTCATCGCAACAACCACGAAACACGGAATTCATATCATAACAAATCTAATATAGGCAAGTCGGGCTCCGCCTCGACTCGAAGGCATCAAAGGCAGAACATATATCCGATCATATGGCATATACAAATTCATGATCTGATCTACATGCATGCAACTACAACTACAGAGCCATTAAACAAAATCCTATAAATATACCTAAGTGCGGAATCAGAAGCCTCTCGCTCAAGAATTCCCGCACGTGGTACTGCTGCTGCTACATAACCCAGAATGTCCGGAAGCACCGCGGATCTCTATTCCGCTGGTTGCTTGTCAGACTGCCTGAAAGATGGTAAACAAATAAAAGGGTGAGTCCTCGAAAGGACCCAGTAAGGGCTTAAGGTAAAAGTGCAGTTTGCCCATAGGGCGACAATCTGAACCTGCAAAACAGAATATCACGACATATGCATGTACATATAAACATAAAGCATAACGTAAATCAGAATCCAACATATGCGGTCCAACCGCCAGAACGACCCGTAACGACAGCCCTCTACAGAGGTCAGAATATACAGATCAGAACAGAACAGATAGCACGGTACCGGCTGGGGTCGCGAGCCCCAAACTGTCGTAGGGTCACAGAACAGAAGTATCGGCACTCCTGGTGCGGATACGCAGAATGTCGGCACCCCTTCAGTGCGGACACAGAACAGAAGTATCGGCACTCCTGGTGCGGATACGCAGAATGTCGGCACCCCTTCAGTGCGGACACAGAACAGAACATATAATAATAACAAGAATACATAAACATAAACAGAAGTAACATTACCTGATAACCATATACAGAACAGAATAGGAACCCGGGCCTCTAAGGTCATCCGGGCCTTGAAACGGAACAAACATACATTTTACCAAATTAAGCCCTTACCTCAGAAATGCTGCCCCGCAGCCCAACACTCGGAAAATCCCGACTCCCGATCCGAAATGCACAACTTGGCTCCTACGGGTCCGCGCTACTCCACCAACGCAGAATCATTCTGTACAACCATAGTTGGATCAGAACACATCCAAACAACCCCGAGAAAACAATTTCCGCGCAAACCCGCACTTTCCGGAAAATTCCACGAAAGCTCGGTTTTACAAACCGAGCCGAACATTGTTAATCATACACCACTAAACCCATTCCAACCCTTAAACCCACATTCCGGACGCCTTTCCCGATAAACTCGTATAAAACTAACTTTCTCATTTCTAACCCGAAAATGGTATTTCAAACGTCATAACACACCTACTTTCACCCACATTACCAATTTAGCATCCAATTCAATCAACACACACCATCAAGATTGAAAAAGAATTACTTCAACAATTTGGTCCTTAACCAATTTTCCATCACACTTCCAAATCAAACCATACAAGCTTCTAATTAATCACACTAATCACCAATTCCACTTCCTAACCAATAATACTAACCAATTACACCAAAATCACAAACCTCTTCCTTAATAATTTTCGGCCAAGTTAGGGATTTCTCACCCAACTTCCATTTCAATCCAAACAAAGTTCCATTAGCTCTCTTTAATTACCAATTACACTTCTTAACCAAGATTACTAACCAATTGCATCAAAATCAACAAAACCTATTCATTCCACATTTCGGCCAAAGAGGGGTTTTTAACCCAACTTGTTTTCTTCCAAATTGAAATCATAGATTGTCTTAGAATCATGCTAGGAACAACATATCTCAAGCATGATTCAAGAACACAAACATACACAATTTTAGAATTTCCATCAATAATTCGGCATTTAGGGTTTCTTCAAACTAAGGAGTTTTTCCAAAATCCAACCATAGATTCTTACTCCTCTCAAGCCCAAGAATAACATACTAAAATTTGGAAGCAAGAGGATCATCAAAACTCATAGCAAAGAACAAACACAAAATCCTCTCTAAACCCATTTTCCATCCAAATTCATGCTTCCAACCTTACAAAGAGAAGAAGAGGAGAAACTTACCAATGATTTGCACCCAAAACCTTGTTGATTTCTTGCCAAAAATTGAAAAGCACATGGAGCTTGAGAGAGCCAAAATGGCGGACATAAAGGAGAGAAGAAGAAGATGAAGAAATGGAAGAAAATCATCATTTTCTTCCTTTTATATTTTCCACAATTATCTCTTCTCTCTTTTCCATTTTGTCTTCTTTCCTTTTTAATTAAAACTCAACACATGTCCCAACCTTTCCTTTGCAGCCGCCTCATTCTTTTGTTTCCCAAATATTAGCCAAACTTTCCCTATTTTCATTTCCCCTTTTATTTCCTCTTTTCCTACCTCTTTTCCATCTTAAATCATAAGTGGACAAGTGTCCCTTATCACACACACACACACACATGCTGCCGAAAAAATCAGATTGCTGCCCATACCCCTTTTATTTATTTTGCAACCATAATTCAATTAACTCCCCATTTTTCCGGAAGTTCCAATTCTTTTTGCCCAAAAATAATTACCGGATTCCAAAATTAATGAAACTTGGACACAACCCTCAGAATATTATAACATTCACAGAACATTTTTCAAAAGTTCATTTATCAGTCCAGAGTGTCCTACCGAGCTCGCTGAACCCGAACCAAAACCCGACGTGCGAGCGTGACAACCTGAACCGAAATTCCGTCACTCCAAAATTCTATAAAAATACCCATAAATTCCATCTTAAATTATAATACAACTTATCCCAAAGCCGTCAGAAAATTTCCATCCCGAGCCCCGGGATTCCCGTCCCGAGCCCCGGGAGTCGCCCGGAACCGAACGTCCCGCCCCAAATATTAAACTCCACAACCACCACTGGGACGTTTCCACGACTCCAAAACTACAAACGGCTTCTCAAACTGAGATCTCGAGAGCGCTACCGAGCCCGCTGTACGTCCCGAGGCGACCCCGACAACCCCCCGGCGCCAGAAAAATATTTTCGGCGGAAACGTCCGGGGGACCCACACGACCTCAAATACGGAAGGGTTCGCCAAAATGATACTCGGATAGGGCTCGGGAGCCGTCTGAACGCCGAAACACGTGACCGCGCAGGCCAAAACCGGAGCCCCAGGTCACCCGGTCGCAACCCGCTCGGGGTGACCGTAACATTCTCCCCCCCTTAGAACTCTTGGTCCTCCAAGAGTAGCCTGAACCATCTAAACAGGTGTCGCTACCAACCAGAATGTAAATATTCCCCTTACTAAGAACAATCGGACCACCGTACTGGTGCGGCGGGAGTGGTAGTTTAGACTACCATACTGAGCCTCACGGCGTCCCACCCTCCGGGTGCATCTTATTGCACCCCGAGACAGTTGCCGGTATTTCTACCAGACAACCCCAGACAGTACCGAACCTAAGTCTAACCGATCCACAACAGGCTATCCTGGAAGATACCACATAAAACAGAAATAGTTGGGGGGGGGGAAAAAAAACAACCTAACAACTTACTCTAGAAACTCATGAGAACCGATAAAATTCGGGGTAACTTGCCCCGCCCATCACATCTTACTGTTTCTCTGAACGGTGCTACCTCCAGTCAAATTCTATTACCAAACTCAGATTCCAGAGCCCTACGGCGACGGTTCGTACAAACAGTGGTGTAGTCATTCGCGGTTTTAATCCGCGCCTATAACAATCTGATCTTCGCCGTAGTCTCCTCAAAAGCTCGGGTCCCAGCTTAACCCCATCAGACGCATCTGTTCAACAGTATGGTGTCTTACACCTCCCGTACAACACCTCATAGGGTGCCATGTCAAACGTAGTCTGAAAGCAATTGTTATATGAGAACTCTATCAAAGTAACTGCTGGTCCCAAACTCCTCCAAAATCCGAAGTACAGATTCACAGCATATCCTCCAATATCAGAATCACCCACTCCGACTGTGGGTGATAAGCTGTATTCAGATGGAGTCGCGTGCCCAATGCTTCATGAGAAGCAATCCAGAACCGTGCTGTAAAACGCGGATCACGGTCAGATTCAATGGAGTCTGGTACTCCATGTAAACGTACAATCTTCCTGATGTAAAGCCGGGCAAGCTTCTCCAGAGGGTCTATGACCCGAATAAGCAGAAAGTGTACGCACTTTGTCAGCCGATCCACAAAAACCCAGATAGCATCATGATGAAACCGTGTCAGGGCAGTGCAGTCAGAAAGTCCATCATAACATTACCCCACTTCCAGACTGGAATGGGCAAAGTCTGCAGTGTCCCTGTCGGTTCCTGATGCTCACACTACTCGAGTGTGCCTCCTCGAAAATCTCATTCCAGAACTCCTGATCCTCAGGTACATAAAGGCGATCTCAGAAGTATAGCGATCCCTGCCTATACTGAAACGTCGGTAACACATAAACCCTTATCTTCCCCAGATGACTTCTTCAATACCAAATCTCTACCTTGCGCTTCGCGCATCCTATCAAACCACTCAGAATGTATAATAAGTGTAATAACCTGAGCACGCTCCCGTAGCTGCCATCCGTGCCAAAGGCACGTCAGATCACTCTCCTCAGATCGGTCACCAACATTTCCTCTCTTAATTAAGCCGGTATACTTCCTGCTCAGAGCATCGGCAACCGTGTTGCCCGTGCCAGAGATGTACTCGACACAACAATCATAGTCCTTAATGTATTCGAGACATCTGCGCTGCCTCATGCTAAGCTCCTTCTGTGTAAACAGATATTTCAGACTCTTATGGTCGGTAAGAATCTGAAATTTATTATCAAACAGATAATGCCTCCAATGATTCAACGCATAAATCACTGCAGCCAACTCCAGATCATGTATCAGTCAGTTCAGCTCATGCGGTCGCAGCTGCCTCGACCCATAAGCTACCACAAAACGCTCCTGCGCCAACACACCCCAAACTGGATGTGGAAGCATCCGAATAAATCACATACGGTAAGTTCGGATCTGGAAGAGTCAGAATCGGAGCGTTAGTCAACTGCCGTTTCAACTCCTGAAAATTTCTGCTCACACCTATCAGATCAGATATACGGTTGACCCTTCTTGGTCAACTGCGTAAGCGGAGATGCCAGAATAGAAAATCCCAGTACAAACCTCCGATAAAAATCCTGCTAACCCCAGGGAGCTCTTGATCTCCCGTGCCGTGGTAAGTTGTTTCCAATCCCGAACCGCCCTCACCTTCTCTGGATCCACAGACAGCCCATGCTCAGATATAATGTGTCCCAGAAAGGTGACTTCCCGAATCCAGAACTCGCACTTTGAGAATTTAGCATAAAGCTGATATTCCCAAAGTGTCTGCAGAACTACCCTCAGATGCTCCCGATGCGAGTCCTCATCCCGAGAATATATCAGAGTATTATCACTAAAAACCACCAGAAATGAGTCCAAGTACGGTCGGAACACCCGATGCATCAGATCCCTTAATGACGCTGTAGCATTGGTCAGCCCGAATGGCATGACCGTAAACTCAAAGTGTCCATATCGGGTGCGGAAAGTAGTCTTAGGCATGTCCTCTTCCCTCACCCTAAGCTGAAAATATCCAGATCGCAGATCAATCTTCGAGAAAACTCTCGAATCCCGAAGTTGATCAAAAAGATCGTTAATCCTTGGTAACGAATACTTATTCTTCCCAATAAGAGCATTCAACCGTCTGTAATCAATACAAGTCAGAGTGTCCCATCATTCTTCTTAACAAACAGAACCAGAGCACCCCCACAGTGAAGTGCTCGGTCGGATGAAGCCCTTTGCTGTAATTCCTCCAGTTACTTCTTCTACTCCTGCATCTCAGAAATAGGCATCCGATAAGGAGGAATAGATATCGGAGCAGTACCCGACTGCAGGTGGATCTCAAACACAATTTCCCGCGACCCGAAACCCGGAAACCTTTCTTTTTCAACCTTCTGGACCAATTCAAGCTGAATTAGCAACTTTACCAACCACACTACCAAACTACACCCCCGACCCAAAATCGAAAATCCGGCAGAATTTCGGTAAAATTCCAGTTTTCCGCAGAAACATCAGAATTCAGAACCGATTCAGAACATGTAAGAATTCACTTCATTAATCACAAATCAATCCACAGAACACATCAAATTCAACAGAAATTCCCAACATAATCACCAAAAAATTCGGCCAAAGGTGAGTTCTCACCCGTGTTGTGTTTCCAACGATCCAACGTTATTTCCTAATCCTTACCTACCCAACATCAACATATATGAACCACACAACGATCCAACGGTTCAATTCCATCAAAACTCAGATCTAAGCCAAGAACATCAACTTTCCAATATTGCCAAATACTCAACAGAATCGAACCATACCTCAGACAGACATAGTACTCGAGTTGCTGATCAACTTCCCAGTTGAACTCTCGGACCAAGAAGCAATCTAGAGCAAGCTTTGAAAGCTTGTAAAACACAACAATGGTGGCCTTAGAGAGAGGAAGAATTCGGCAGTGAAGAAGGAAGAAGAATACGTTTGCATTTTTGCAAGACTAGCCAAAACTTAAGTCTTGTAATAATAAGTCATGTGCTTTGCACATGACATCCTTTTTGACACCATAGTGAATCATAATCACTAGCAATAACAAGAGACCAAGTCCAATACTTTCCACTAATCACATTTCGCCAAGTGTCACAGCTTGGCTCGCCCCGAGCCCGAAAACTGCCCGAAACCGTAATTTCCGACCCAGAACATTTTTCTTCACAGAAAAATGTAAATTATATCCCCGACTCCAGATCTTCCTCAAAACGTCAAATCTGAGTCCCGGGTCACTCCCGAGCCGTTTCTCCGCCTGAATCCCGAAAATCGTCCGACGGCAACCCCCGACCCGAAAAATATTTTCCGCGGAAATGTCCGGTACACGCCAGACACTAGAAATCGATATCGGGTCAATCCGAACTCCGGTTCGAAATCTGAAGCAATCGGCCGGAGTAGCCGTTAACCCGGCGGCCAACCGGCTCAGAATAGCCTCCCTCCAGGAGTTTGTCAATTCCTGCAAACCAAGTCTCTACTACCTCCGGCCCTCCTCGGCCGCTGAACCTCGGGGGGGGAAAGTTCAAACTCTGAAACCTCTCCAGAAGTCTGACCTCGTCAGACTGGTGCCTCAGATCTCCCCGTCGTTAAAAGGACCGACGAGAAGTCTAGGTGTCGTAGTGACCATCCTCCTCGGAGTCACTCACATACCAATCCCAAAGCTGTGGCGAGCAGTGGCTAAAGTCTCGCTATCACCACCTGATCAAAATGCCCCTACTGTGGCATAATCAGATCTTCCCATGCCTACTGCCGCCCCTGAACCAGCTAGGCTGGCGGTAATACCAAATCAGAGAGGGGTCCTTACGACCACTAAACCTCGGGGCGGTGAGTGTGGTTGTTCAGACCCTGGGTTACACTGAACCCGTATCCTATTCCACGGAGGTGTGGGATCCCAGTCCCGCCCCTCCGGTACCAAAACACGCTGTTCGCGTGTAGTAAACATTCCCTTAAACCAAGTCCAACCAAAGCCAACTTATCCCAAACCAAATTTCCAAATCAACTAACTCTTCCCCATCTATCCAAAAGCCAGCAGCAGTATTCTAAGGCTCTGTAGTGTAATGCAATGCATGATACGAAATTCAATTTAGGATCGACAACCAAATATCAAATCCTCAAACACGTAATCAGTTCATGTTCATATCACGAATCACACCATATACCAAACAATGAATTAAAGTACCGGATCATACCAAGTCCAACTTCTAAACCTTCAAAATGCTTCAAAGAACCGCCCACGCTCCACACCCATTCCAGGGTGGTTCAAATAAGGAGGTGGCCAGTCTCCGTCTGTAACCGCCCCGAATGAAACGTAGAACCAGTGGCTCGCACTTCGAAGTCATCTTCCGCAGGTACTTAACCATGAACAGACTTAACTTACTCCAAAAGTCCGCCCTCGGACTTGTATACTTGCCTTCCACATTTCATATCAAAACCAAACATACTTTACCTTTTGGGTTATTCCGACCCGACCTGCTCTGATACCAACTTGTCACAGCCACCCCGCCCGGTTGCGGAGGCGGAGCCGGCCGCGACGTCGGAAACAGGAATTACGGCGGAAAACGCGGCAGCGGAGCATCGAGCTCAAATACAGAACAAACAAGTATCGACTAGCAACCTACAGAACCCATACATGGCAAGTATACATGACAACTCGACAGAATACCAACCAAGCAGTTCATGGTATACCAAACATTGCTCATCGCAACAACCACAGAAACACGGAATTCATATCATAACAAATCTAATATAGGCAAGTCGGGGCTCCGCCCTCGACTCAGAAGGCATCAAAGGCAGAACATATATCCGATCATATGGCATATACAAATTCATGATCTGATCTACATGCATGCAACTACAACTACAGAGCCATTAAACAAAATCCTATAAATATACCTAAGTGCGGAATCAGAAGCCTCTCGCTCAAGAATTCCCGCACGTGGTACTCTTCTTGCTACATAACCCGAGAATGTCCGGAAGCACCGCGGATCTCTATTCCGCTGGTTGCTTGTCGATCGCTGAAAGATGGTAAACAAATAAAAGGGTGAGTCCTCGAAAGGACCCGAAGGGCTTAAGGTAAAAGTGCGGTTTGCCCATGGGCGACAATCTGAACCTGCAAAACAGAATATCACGACATATGCATGTACATATAAACATAAAGCATAACGTAAATCAGAATCCAACATATGCGGTCCAACCGCCGTAACGAGCGACCATGCGACGGCCCTCTACGGAGGTCGAATATACTGATCGAGCGAGCAGATAGCACGGTACCGGCCGGGGTCGCGAGCCCCAAACCGCCGTAGGGTCACGTAACGAAGTATCGGCACTCCTGGTGCGGATACGCGAGAATGTCGGCACCCCTTCGGTGCGGACACGTAATGCAATGTCGGCACTCCTGTGCGGATACGCAGAATGTCGGCACCCCTTCGGTGCGGACACGTAATGAACATATAATAATAACAAGAATACATAAACATAAACAAAGTAACATTACCTCGATAACCATATACGAATGCGAGAATAGGAACCCGGGCCTCTAAGGTCATCCGGGCCTTGAAACGGAACAAACATACATTTTACCAAATTAAGCCCTTACCTCGTAAATGCCGCCCGCAGCCCAACACTCGGAAAATCCCGACTCCCGATCCGAAATGCACAACTTGGCTCCTACGGGTCCGCGCTACTCCACCAACGCAGAATCAAGCTGTACAACCATAGTTGGATCAGAACACATCCAAACAACCCCAGAAAACAATTTCCGCGCAAACCCGCACTTTCCGGAAAATTCCACGAAGCTTCGGTTTTACAAACCGAGCCCGAACATTGTTAATCATACACCACTAAACCCATTCCAACCCTTAAACCCACATTCCGGACGCCTTTCCCGATAAACTCGTATAAAACTAACTTTCTCATTTCTAACCCGAAAATGGTATTTCAAACGTCATAACACACCTACTTTCACCCACATTACCAATTTAGCATCCAATTCAATCAACACACACCATCAAGATTGAAAAAGAATTACTTCAACAATTTGGTCCTTAACCAATTTTCCATCACACTTCCAAATCAAACCATACAAGCTTCTAATTAATCACACTAATCACCAATTCCACTTCCTAACCAATAATACTAACCAATTACACCAAAATCACAAACCTCTTCCTTAATAATTTTCGGCCAAGTTAGGGATTTCTCACCCAACTTCCATTTCAATCCAAACAAAGTTCCATTAGCTCTCTTTAATTACCAATTACACTTCTTAACCAAGATTACTAACCAATTGCATCAAAATCAACAAAACCTATTCATTCCACATTTCGGCCAAAGAGGGGTTTTTAACCCAACTTGTTTTCTTCCAAATTGAAACCATAGATTGTCTTAGAATCATGCTAGGAACAACATATCTCAAGCATGATTCAAGAACACAAACATACACAATTTTAGAATTTCCATCAATAATTCGGCATTTAGGGTTTCTTCAAACTAAGGAGTTTTTCCAAAATCCAACCATAGATTCTTACTCCTCTCAAGCCCAAGAATAACATACTAAAATTTGGAAGCAAGAGGATCATCAAAACTCATAGCAAAGAACAAACACAAAATCCTCTCTAAACCCATTTTCCATCCAAATTCATGCTTCCAACCTTACAAAGAGAAGAAGAGGAGAAACTTACCAATGATTTGCACCCAAAACCTTGTTGATTTCTTGCCAAAAATTGAAAAGCACATGGAGCTTGAGAGAGCCAAAATGGCGGACATAAAGGAGAGAAGAAGAAGATGAAGAAATGGAAGAAAATCATCATTTTCTTCCTTTTATATTTTCCACAATTATCTCTTCTCTCTTTTCCATTTTTTCTTATTTCCCTATTTAATTAAAACTCAACACATGTCCCAACCTTTCCTTTGCAGCCGCCTCATTCTTTTGTTTCCCAAATATTAGCCAAACTTTCCCTATTTTCATTTCCCCTTTTATTTCCTCTTTTCCTACCTCTTTTCCATCTTAAATCATAAGTGGACAAGTGTCCCTTATCACACACACACACACACATGCTGCCGAAAAAATCAGATTGCTGCCCATACCCCTTTTATTTATTTTGCAACCATAATTCAATTAACTCCCCATTTTTCCGGAAGTTCCAATTCTTTTTGCCCAAAAATAATTACCGGATTCCAAAATTAATGAAACTTGGACACAACCCTCAGAATATTATAACATTCACAGAACATTTTTCAAAAGTTCATTTATCAGTCCAGAGTGTCCTACCGAGCTCGCTGAACCCGAACCAAAACCCGACGTGCGAGCGTGACAACCATAACCGAAATTCCGTCACTCCAAAATTCTATAAAAATACCCATAAATTCCATCTTAAATTATAATACAACTTATCCCAAAGCCGTCAGAAAATTTCCATCCCGAGCCCCGGGATTCCCGTCCCGAGCCCCGGGAGTCGCCCGGAACCGAACGTCCCGTCCCAAATATTAAACTCCACAACCACCACCGGGACGTTTCCACGACTCCAAAACTACAAACGGCTTCTCAAACTGAGATCTCGAGAGCGCTACCGAGCCCGCTGTACGTCCCGAGGCGACCCCGACAACCCCCCGGCGCCAGAAAAATATTTTCGGCGGAAACGTCCGGGGGACCCACACGACCTCAAATACGGAAGGGTTCGCCAAAATGATACTCGGATAGGGCTCGGGAGCCGTCTGAACGCCGAAAAACGTGACCCGCAGCCAAAACCGAGCCGGGTCACCCGTGCCGCAACCCGCTCGGGGTGACCGTAACACTATCATGTTAGGAAGTCTGCCTCGATGGGAAGGAGTGTGTCGGCACCATAAACCGGGGAGAACGGTGTCTCACTGTTGGCGTTATTGTTGTTTTCCTATAATCCCATAGAACGCTTGGGAGCTCATCCACCCATCGCCCCTTTGCGCGGTCGGGCGCTTCTTGAGTCCCTCTTTGATTGTGCGGTTTGTGACCTCAACTTGGCCGTTGGGTGGGGTGTGCCACCGGGCATACGGCATGCGGATCTTGTAGATAGCGAATCGCTGCCATTATCTGTGATGATGGCGCGGGGGCTTCCATATCGACAGATGATGTTTTTCCACAGGAACTTGATGATCTTGGAGGATGTTATCTTCACCAAGGGCTCGACTTCAATCCACTTTGTGAAATAATCCACGACGACAACACGTAACAGTGCGACACATCGCCTTTGGCATTGGTCCGATGAGGTTGAGACCCCAAAGGGCGAAGGGCATAGGGTTTGTGAGTGCGGGAGATTCCGTGGATAGAATTCGTTGGACGCTCGAGTTGATCGACATTGATGGCACGTTCGACAAGTGAGACCGCATCTTTCTTCAAGGTAGCCCAAGAATATCACTGGCGAAGGGCTTTGTGCTCAGGGCCTCGGCTGCAATGTGAGCACCACGGCTGCCTTGGTGGGCGGTTTCCAATACGGTGAGTCCTTCCTTGGCGGTGAGGCAACGTTGGAGGGTGAAGAGAATCCACGATGCCACGGTAGCCTGTTTATGAGGATGAATCTCGTCATGCAGGTGGCGGATCTGTGGAGATCCCCTTGAGCTGGGTGATGATGGGAATTCGTCAGTCATTCGGATCTTCTTCTGCTTTTAGTGATCCAACGTCCACAACTCCGTCAATCGACGACCGAGCCAGAGTCTTCAATGTGGAAGGTGTCTTTCCCTTGGAGAGCATATCTGCGATGGTGTTCTCAGAACGAGGGATATGAATGAAGACTTCCTCCTCGAAGCTCATCTGCAGGGAGTTGACAAGCTTGAGATACTTGATCAGAATGGCATCCATGCACACCGAGCACCCCTGTACTTGGTGTATCACCAGTTGGGAATCGCTATGAATGTATATTCGGCGAATACCTACTTTGATGGCTCGTTTGAGGCCCGCGATGAGGACTTCATACTATGCAACGTTATTAGTTACCGGGAATTGAAAGGATACACAGAGAGTGGTTTCCATACCTAGTGGTCCACGCAAGTAGACACCCCCTGCTAGAGATGCTGCTTAGATGCGCCATCAACGTACTTTTCCCATTCTGGGGGTGGAGGTTTAGGCGCTGGTGTTTGTTCTTGAGGTGTGCAACACTAAGGTACCGAGAATTCCGCCAGGAAGTCCGCAAGGGCCTGGCCTTTTATTGCCTTACGGTGTACCTTTCCCAAGCCGTCCTTTTATAGGAGGCGCCGAGGTAGCGATTGTCCCATGATCCGGAGTGGTGGAGTGCTCCCGCACGTTCGAGTAGTGGAAGACTGGAGGTGTGATGGAGAACATGGGTAGGTCGTGGGGATGACCGTTCCCGCCTTTCTTTCCTCGGTCTGTGGCATTGCTATTAAGTGTTGGATGGCGAAGACCGGAGATGCGAAGACCTTGTCTCGCGAAGACGGGAGATGCGAACCCGCGAGGTCTGGCGAAGCCATCAGGTCTGGCTCCACGATAACGTCTACGCAAGATAGGGTGGCATCGCGGTGCATTTCCTTGGTTGCTGCGATGATGACGCGAGGGGCGAGGCGCGAGGGGGCATTTGCTTGGGTAGTGTACCAAGGTGCCTCCTCCTAGAGGTGGATTATGGGCGAGTCTGTACTCGCGTTTTGGCTCGAAGTCGATCGTTGGGCAATAGTCACTTTGATGGTAGGTTAAACGTTTCCTACCATTTGAGACGACGTTTCGGTGCCATTAGGGTTGGGCCTATAAATAGCCTACTTGTTCGTGGCTTTCTACTCTTTGCATTCTCGCCCTCTTGCGAGAATTCTCTGTCGCTTGAGATTACATTACTCCCCTTGCTCTGTTGCTCGATTCGATATTGTCCTCGTGTTTCTCTACCGCTTCTATTGCTTCGTATTTATTCGTTTTCGTCTTCTCAATCTCAGGTTAGGGTTTGTTCCTTCGTTCCTTGCATGTATGGTGTTCGACTAAATTTACGACCCATTGTTCGTCTTCTCGCTCTTTTTCATTCTTTTGCCGCATAATGGCTGCTAAGGGAGTTGCTCGCCCAGTCGTCCCCGCCGTGGACAAGACTGTCGTGAAGGTCGACAAGCTTCACCAAGATCTTGTTAAGGCCTTCTTCCCCTTTGAGGAAGTGGCGGTGTTCACGACGCGGAGTGGGCCATGTAAGGTGTTGAAGCTTCCGCAGACGCCGGAGAACTGCGAGTGTCGCGTTGTGCCTTTACACCGCACAAATGTCCTCTGGGCTGAGGTTCCCTTTGCCTCCCGTGTCCAAGAGCTGTGTACTTTGTGGGGTCTCCCACCGTCATAGTTCGGGCCTAACACCTTCATCCACATCACCGGCTTCATTGTAGCGTCTTTGGTTGGTGAGGTGGAGCCAGTTCTTCCATGTCACCCCAGGTGTTGAGGGGAACAACTCTGTGTCTTTCGGTATTCCTCTCAAGTCTCATCATGGCCGGCATGGTAGTTTCTTCTTTGTTTGCAAGGACGAGTCTTGGGGTTCCCGGTGGCGGCGACTTGAGGTCAGTGTAAGCGTGGCTCCCAAGCCGGTTACGTACATGGATGGTCGAAGGTGGCGCGACTACGTTCGTCTCACGGGATGGCTAGGCGATGTCTTTGGCAAGGAGGTCTGCGATGACCTGTTCTCGTTCTCCCTCGCGCGGCTTGACGAGATGACATTGAGGTGGGCTGGCGTCGGCCACGGCTTACGATGGACCCCAAGGTGCCTCCACCTTATGAAGGTTGGGCCCCGTGCATCGTGGTGAAGTGGTGGTTGCACTTCGTGCTGCCCTCACAGGCCAAGTGGTATGCGCTGATTATTTTTACTTTTATTCCTCACGCGAATATGTACGATCCTTGTAGCATGCGAGATGGTGTCTATGCGCGCTGCGATGCGAATTCACCTTGCTGTGCGTATAAGCGAGAATGCTTCTTACTGCTGCGGAGATGGTGTTGGGTGCCATTGGGCCCCGCGAAGGAAGAGGCCAACCACCGGTGCCCTAGTGCCATTCCAAGGTGCGGCGAAGAGGAGAAGAGAAGCTAGAGATGCGGCGCAGCCTAGTGTAGAAAAGGCTCCTCGTGAGTCAAACCGGGGGAAGGCGACAGGGCTGTCTAGGAGCACTCCCTAGTGTGAAGGAGCGGCTGGAGGGGGCTTGAAAGTACCCTTGGGAAGAGGCGGTTCGAGAGACTCCGGTGGCGGAGGCGGCGGTCCGTCTGCGAATGTGGTGATGGCATCGGCTGAAAACGCCGAGAATGGACGCCTTCATTTTGGGCTGCTAGCGAGCCCTCCTAGGGTGAGTGGCAAAAGTGCCCCGAGGGCATTGCGGTGCCAACCCCTTCGAGGTTAAGACTCATCCTCGGGATGAGTTCCCTCCCAGTGGATGCGTCCCCCTGTGGAGGTCTCTCCTCGATTGAGGCTTCTCATCAGTGGGGGCACCTCACTAAAGAAGATAACTTCAGCCGGCGATCTCCTGTTGGCTATGAGAAGGAAATCCAAGTCTCGCCGCGAAGACCAGCGGTTACTGTTGGGGAAGGCGCTAGCAGCTCCCGTAGGAAGCGGGGTGCCCCTGTCGGCCGACCCTCGGCCCGAGGTGGGAAGTGATGTTGGGGGCATTTCCCGACAAACAGCCGAGCTTCTCAAGGGAAAGGGGCTCCAGAGGGTACCCCAAGCACTTCAGCTGCCGCCAATGATGCCTTGGTAGCGGCGGCCCAATAGAGGGCGAGTTCTGCAATGTGGTTCGCACTTCTGCGAACCATCCGGGAGTGGCGCTTGGGTGAAGCCACGGCGCCCGGCAATCCACCGGCGAGACCATCCTTACCTGCAGCGAGGCCCTTCGACGGGTGAGTGTCTTCCCGTGTTTGCGTGTGTTCCAAGTTCCCTTTGTTGCGCTACCAAGTCATTTGATGCGAGGACGAAGTCTTCTAACCCGCATGGTAGCATCCGCCGAGCGTGGTGGACTTGGGTGCGGCGGCGACTGTGCTAGAGGAGACTGGGGTTTGGTCGCATTTCCTTGAGGGAAACGCGTTGCTACCCGAAGACTCCCAAGTGGTCTCGAGGACCCCTCCGCGCTGAAATCCTGTGGGAGGACCTCGGGCGACGGTGTATAAGGAGGAGGGCATGCCTCTAGAAAGGGCACAGGACCTGTCTTCTGTTGAACAACAAGTCCTCCTTGTTGTTGGGGGAGACACACGCTGTTGTCATGCACAGAAAGGCTTCGCACTCCCTTTGATAGGGAATTGATGGACCGTAGTCTGGACTCTCCAGCTGAGTTCATGAAGGAGGCTGCCAAGCACAACCTTCGGTGAGGCATCTCCCCATCCTCTGTTCTTGGTTCTCTGATTTCTGTACTAACTCATCTTGATGCAGGCTACCATCAATAAGTATGCTGGTCTCGGCCCGGTGGCACAAGTTCCTAAGCTACGCGAACGCGAGGGACAGTGTTACCTACACCCGATGCGTGATTAAGTTAATTTCGTAAATAAGCTTTAATTACCGAAATTTTTATGTTTACGTCTTAGGAATTTTAATCTATTTTTTGAAGTGTAAAATTGTGTTAAATATGAAGTTTCGGGAATAGGATTAATTTGGTGTCCGTTAGTGCAACACAGGGTAAATTAGATTAAGTACGCGATTACGCGTAAAACCCGAGATTTGCGATTTTTGAGTGGCTCGGGACTTAAATTTGGTAAAGTGAATTATGTTTGTGGATTTTATAAATGTTACAGTCACCCCGAGCGGGTGGTGACTTTGGTGATCCGGGGCTCCGTTTCAGGCATGCGGGTCATGGGACCACTTCACGTAGCTTGTTTCGGTAGTCTTGTTTTCGCACTCTCCGCCGTAGCTTCCACTTCCGACATCGCAGCGGCCCCGCCTCCGCAACCGTGCTTGGGTGCTCGTGACAAGTTGGTATCGAGCAGTCAGGTTGCATCGACCCGAGAAAGGCGGAATATGATCGGTCTCGGTGTGGATTTCGAGAGGCAAGTATACCAGTCCAGAGTGGACTTTTGGAACAATAATGCCGTTCATGGATGAATATCTCATGGAGATGACTTTGAAGTGCAAGCTCTTGTTCTACGTTCTATTCAGGGTGGTTACAGACGGGCACGATCAACTCCTTATTTGAACTACTTTGGGATGTTCGGTGGAGCGTGAGGCGGTTCTTGAAGCATTTTGTTAAGACCGAACTCCGGAGCTGTGGTAGCACTTCGGGAGGTTCGGGGTACTCGGGCAGATTTTGGAATTTTGGACATTGGACCGCGTAGTGAAGCGCGGGGCAAATACGGCTTCAGTGCGGGCTCCCGACATAATTCGGGTACCTTTATGTTTGTTGGTTGGTTTTATGATGTGATTCGTGATATGATCATGATCTGATTCTCGTGTTTAAGTATAAGGTATATTTGGTTTTGTGATTGGAAAGAATCTCGCATCATGCATTGCATTGCACTACAGAGCCTTGGAATACCGTTGTTAGCTTGTGTAGAGAGAGTTAACTGTTCTGCATGAGTTGGTATATGGTTTGGATGGGTTTCAGGAAATGGTTAACACGCGTAGACAGCGTGATCAGTTGCCGGAGGGTAGGGACCGGGATCCCACGCCTCCGAGAGTTAGAAGGCGGATTCAGTGGAATCCAAGGCCTGAACAACCACAATCACCACCCCCGAATCTTCAGCAGCAACAGGGACCCCCTCCCAATTTGGTATAGGTGTTGGGATGGGTTGGTTGTCGAAGAATTCTGTGCACATTGGTTGTGCTGACCGTAACATTACGCTTTCGGGAGGTACTATCTCTCTTTGTTTCGATCGATGGTGGAGATGGTTGAACCGAAGAAGCAATGGAGGTTCATTGGTAGAGGAGGATCGAGTGCGCGGCGGAAGCGTAGTGGGCGCAAGGTATATCGGTCCACTGCTAGATTTTTGAGCGAGTCGGCGGGTGGCATACAGATTGGCTTTACCTCCGAATATGTCTGCGGTGCATAATGTCTTCCGGGATGGCATGTTGAAGGTCTGTTAGGCATAGATTTGGTACTGTCTGGGGTTGTCAGGTAGAAATACCGGCAAATGACTTGGGGCGCAACAAGATACACCCTGAGGGTTGGGACACCGCTGGGAGGCTCAGGTTGGTAGTCTAAACTACCACTCCCGCCGCACCAGTAACGGTGGTCCGAGTATGCCAGTTGAAGAGAACATCTGTTCTGGTTCTTCGGGACATCTGTATGGTTCAGGTTACTCTTGGAGGACCAAGAGTTCTAAAGGGAAGATAATGTTACAGTCACCCCGAGCGGGTGGTGACTTTAGTGATTCGGGGCTCCGTTTGGGCATGCAGTCATGGGACCACCGCACGCAGCGGGTTTCGGTAGTCCCGTTTCCGCGATCTCGGCCGTAGCTTCCACTTCCTACATCGCGGGCGGCCCCACCTCCGCAACTTTGGCGTGGGTGCTCGTGACAATAAATTCTGATAGTGTATTGAATTTCACTCCGTTTCAATTAACGGTATGAAAGTTGCAATTTTCGGGTTGGACTAAATTGCAACTTTTGAAAAGTTTTGGGGCAAAAGTGAAAAGGAAGACTTGAGGCGAAAGATTGGGATGGGAAGGGACACTTGTCCCTTTCACATTAAAGAAGAAAAAGAAAGAAAGATATAAAGGAAGGAAGAGAAAAGAAATGAGAAAAAATATAAAACAAACTCCATCTTCTTCCTCTCTCTCCTTCTCTGCCGCCATTTTTGAGCTTCAAGCTCCAACAACTGAACTTCGCCATTTCTCGAGGAATCTCCGAGGTAAGGTAGCCAAAACGTTCCTTGAGTCGCGTAGGTAGTTAATTTGAAGCCCATTTTCGAAGAATCAGTCCGGTTTGAAAACTACGAGCTTTTGAAATTTTGAGTGAATAGTGAAATGTTCTTCTTTAAGTGATCCAATTGTTCCTAAACGTTCGGCACCTTCTTGTGCATGTTTGATAACAGGAGTGTAGGAAGAAACGCGCCCAAGTGGTGCCAAAGTGCGTCGAGAAAAATCTGGTGTAAAATTCAACGGTGGATTCAGTGATAGGTAAGGATATATTTGTGATCAGAGCGAAGTTCTGATTCTGATGGTGTAATTGGTTTTGTTAGAACGGACTCGGGGTGAAAGCCATTTTTCCGGCCCGAGCCCCGGTTTTGGCACCAATGGTAGTGTGTGTTTCTGTGAGTTCTGGATTGAAATTGTGTATCTGTGATTGATTTTTAAATAGGGAGTGGTTGAAAAGTGAAGCGAAACTCGCTGAAATTTCTACCGGAACCGTTGTTCGGGAATTTTGATTCGGACGACAATCCCGAGTAAGGGTTCGATGTATGTTTGGTGTAGCATTGCATGGCTTGCTTACTCGGGTATAGGCGAGGTTAGGTTTGTTTGAGGGTGGCCTGATGACGCCAAACCTAGCTCCGTGGTATAGGCATTGGTGTGCAGTGCGGGATTCCGATATACCTACAATGGTTATCGATGAACTGACTGGGATTCCGATATACCTACAATGGTTATCAATGAACTGTGTGAAACACCCTAGTTGTGTAATTTATAGGATTTTTGGGGCTCGCGACCCCGAGCTGGTACCATGCTCTACTGTGTGACTGTGACTGAGACTGGATATACCTTGGCAAAGCCAAGAGGACTGTCATTCCCACTGATTGCAAACTACCATCATTGACTGAACTGCATTGCATTTGGATGATATGGCATTGATTGAGCATGTGGTTGCTATATACATATATACTGTGTTTGATCTTTGGTTGCAGGTATAGTATAATAAGTGATAGAAATTTACTGCACCATGTCTATACCTGCACCTTTACTAAGTTCTTGCGAGAACTTACCCCCTTATTCTTCCCCATTTCAGGAAAGAGAACGGATAAGCAACCCGCCGAGTAGACTTCCGGGGGTTTGCTAGTGTTTTGTGCTCTTTAGAGAAAGACGCGGCTGAGAGTAGGTACGACAAGAACCGTGGTCGGATCTTGAGGACCACCACCAAGATCGTTACAGTATGTAATCCGAACTGTGTTTTCTTTAATCGCTCTGTATATTGTACTAGAACATGCATGCCTGTAATAGTAACATATTAGTGTTGTTGTGAATTATACGGATTATCGTACGGTGCAAGTAAACACTAGCTTGTAAATATGAATGCATGGTTACCATTCGCAATGTAAAACATCTTGGGTTTGTGCACGTGTGAGTGTATTGTGAACAAAAATTTTAGTGTCTGGTGTGGGTTGGCCCACACTTCTGCATACTGTGACCGAGTATTGTGAATCTGTCACCTCCCCTTTGTGCGTGCGTAACCGGGGCGTTCGGCTTAACAGCCGTCGTCCGTACATTTCCGCGATGGATTACGACAAGGGGGTGACAGAAGGTGGTATCAGAGCAGGTTTACTTGCTTGTGAATGGTTTTCCATGATATTAGAATTTCGTACTATTGCATCATGCATGCACATATACAGAGCCAGTTGGAACACTACTGCTGCTGAGTTTTGCGTGTATAACCGTGTTATGATGTGTTGTAATGTTCTCGAAGGATGGTGAATACTGCAGAAGACGGGGTCTGAATGAACAGGAGAGGCGGGATGGGAATCCTGATCCTCCCGTGAATGTGCAACAGTGAGGGGACAAGCACCACCGGGTCTCCCCGAACTAGTGCGAGTATTGGAGCAGATCCGAGACAGGTTTGGCACAGTTGCCAAGCACCGTCACAGAAGCACCATCGATATCGAGATCGGTACGACAGCTCTGCAATGTGAGTGGAAGTGGTGTGGAACATCATGAACCCCACACAAGAACCGATAATAGCCCGTCCACCCCGACGTGGAAGAGCAATCGGTGAGAGAAGAGGAGGTTAGCACCGATGAGGAGCGATGGCACCCTCGAGCCGGGAGGATGCGTCGAGAGGTCGATCCCAGCTGCCGAGGTGAACGTGATGATCGTGGGACAGTCTCAAGGTAGTGGAAGTGGTCGACGCCGACGTCGACAATCTGAAGAAGCTGAAGGGTCACATCGACCCAAGTGGCAGCGGGGAGAATGTGAACGCCCAAGCAAACTCTTTGGAGCGAATGCAACGCTGAACCCACCACAATTTAGTGGGAAAGGCGGACCTGAGACAGCGGAAGTCTGGTTCAGCCGGATTAGTGCTATGTTTGAGAGATTGGAATTCCCACCCACCGCGATGGTGTCTCTGGCTACCTACAATCTGGAGGGCCGGGCTGTGATGTGGTGGGAAAGTATCAGAAACAGGCGTCGGGCGGAGCAAGCCGCGAGGAGAGAGCCTGGTACTGACATGTCGTGGGATGAGTTCAGTCGCTTGTTCCACGAACATTATGTGAGCAATGCTGTCCGAGACTTGAGGCAGACACAATTTGATAATTTAGTTTAGGGCAACATGAGCATGCTGGAATATGAGCACGAGTTTGACCGCCTGGTCAGCTATGCCCCGCAGTACTACGGGATGGAAGAACAGAAGGCTAAAAGGTTCATCAGAGGGTTGCGACCCGACATCCGCGTGACACTGCGACCGTTGGACATCAGATCTTACCACGAAGCAACACAGAAGGCCCAGCTGATCGAACAGGAGGACGTCGAGAGCAGACTTATACCCCACCAGTCAGCCGAACGCGGAAGGGGATTTGGTTTCGTGGTTTTCCCAAGCACCGGGAAGGCACCCGTATGCCCGACCTGCCGACTTTCTCATCCGGGCAAGGCGTGCTATCGAGAGGCAGTCGGTGTTTGGGATGTGGTGCCGAGGCGGCAACTATCGCGACAAAGAACCATCTCCTCTACCGCCGCAACCGAGAACTGGAAGAGTTTTTCAAATTGAACGAGGAGAGTCAGTTCAGCAGAGAGAAGGCGAATCAGCACAACAGGGTGCGCTTACAGGTACAATAGTGTTAAATAACATTCTGCTACTGATGCTTAATACGGGTGCTTCTTTATCTATAATAGCACGAGATTTGTCATGTCCCAGCAACTATCTGTATGTTGCATGCCTCATATTGCATTAATCCAGACTACGGGGATCAGTGTTTATTATCTAATGAAGTGATTCACGGTTGTGTGATTAATATGGGGAAATATCAGATTCCGACTGACTTACTTGTCCTGAATATTCCGAAGTATGATGTAGTTCTAGGAATGGACTGGCTATCTAGAAATGGTGTGCAGGGCGGTTGTGCGGCGAGAGGTAGTACTATCCACCGGAGAGGTAGTACTATCCACCGGGGTGATTGATGAGGATGATTACTATGGGTTAAATTCTGCTGATATCAGGGATGAGATAGATCGGATATCGGTTGTGAGGAATTTTCCGCAGGTATTTCCCGAGGATCTACCGGGTATGCCTCCAGAGCGGGAAATCGTCTTTGAGATTCTACTTCAGCCGGGATCAGTGCCCATATATGTTCCCCCTATCGGATGCCCATTTCCGAGATGAATGAACTCAAGAAGTAGCTGGATGAGTAGCTTGCTAAAGGGTTCATTTGACCAAGCACATCGTCGTAGGGCGCTCCGGTGTTATTTGTGAAGAAGAAACACGGGACATTACGATTGTGTATTGACTATCGGAAGCTGAATGCAATTACTGTGAAGAACAAATATCCTCTTCCCAGAATTGATGATCTATTTGATCAGTTAAGGGGAGCGAAGGTATTCTCAAAGATTGATTTGAGATCGGGATATTTTCAGCTCCGAGTGAAAGAAGAGGATATTCCGAAAACAGCTTTCCGAACCCGGTATGGACATTATGAATATACAGTAATGCCATTTGGTTTGACGAATGCGCCTGCGGCATTTATGGATATGATGAACCGAGTGTTTCGTCCATACCTGGATCAGTTTGTGGTGGTGTTTATCGACGACATCCTGGTGTATTCAAAGGATGAGGGCGAGCATCAGGATCATCTGCGAATTGTATTGCAGACTCTGAGCGACCATAAATTGTATGCCAAACCCAGGCTGGTGGAGTAGGGCATATTTGCCCTTACCTCCCTCTTCTCAATTTGCTCCCGGTGTGCGGCGAGAGCGTGAGCGCGGAAGAGAGGGCTGGATCAGGGCGGGCTTCTGTTGTGGCGGAGGAAGAGGATGCTCTGGTGATCCCGCGGCTGCTGAACCATTTGAAAACCTCCTGCGGCCGTGGTGCCGCATGATTTTGGACGACCGCCTCGGTGATTGCCGCGAGGATTGTGGGATCGAGACTGGCCGCCGCACGCTTCGAGCGATGACATTCTGCGGTGCTCCCACCACACCCGCTGACCGATTGTGATTTGTCGAGAGGGCAACACGCCCGAATCTCACGGCTGCATGTGCCCCGCCGTGTGAATGACTTCCTTGGAGGGAGGGGCATTGCGATCATCATGGGATGAGCTTTCCCGGTTGAATGGACTGACGCTCCACGATTTGCAGGGGCGGCGGGTGGATTTTTCCTCCCACGGCCATTCTCGCCGACTTGTGCTCCTTGTGGTAGGCATGACTTCGCTCTTAGGTGGTTTCTTCGTGGGATTGTTGATCGCTTCCCACAGACGGCGCCAATCGATAGCTTTGGTTCATTGACGGAACTAGGCTTCCGGATACTTGAACGGTGAGGAAGCGGTGAGAACGACGATCCAAGCTCGGAAGTAATCTGCAAGATGTGAAACGGAATACTCGGGAGCAGAAAGAGGAGTGGAGTGTGTAGATAGGGTGTACCTTTCGCAAGCCGTCCTTTTATAGGAGGCGTTGAGGTAGCGGTTGTCCCATGATCCGAAGTAGTGGAGTGCTTCCCCACGTTCCAAAGTAGTGGAAGACTGGAGGTGTGATGGAGAACATGGGTAGGTTGTGGGGATGACCGGGAGGTGTGAAGACCCCATGTCGGGCGAAGACCAGGGGATGCGAACCCGCAAAGTCCTCGGCGATGCCAGCAGCGCGAAGCTCCCCGATAACGCCTTAGCGAGATGTGGTGGTATCGCGGTGTGTTTCCTTGGTTGCTGCGATGATGATGCGAGGCGAGACTCGAGGGCATTCGCTTGGGTAGTGCACCACTCTACCCAAACTAACATCCTTGCTGCCCTCCAAAGGCAGGGAAGCCGGACCATCAGTTGGCCAAGAGCCTTGCCGGAGGAAGCTAAACGAAATACCGCCAAGTACTGCCAATTTCACAGGGATACCAGACATGATACAGAGTAGAGTTACCAATTAAAGAGGTACATTGAGTCCCTCATCAAGAAAGGTTCACTAAGGGAGTAGTTGAAGATGCCTTCAGAAGAGGGAACATCCAGAGGGAAGGGGACGTCCAAAGAGACACATCCGGTCCATAAAAGAACAAAGAGAGGAAGTCACCTCCTCAGGCAACCAAAGTCTTAAACACCATAACCGCTACCCTCGGGTCCAATGCAAGAAAGAGGAAGGCTAGAGAAATAGCCTCGGCGAACTACGGGGATCCAGCCTCCAGGATCAAACGAGCAGATGGGACAGAGGTACGCTTCCCGCATTATGACCCACTCATCATCACCCTCAGGATAGGAACTATTGACGTCAGAAGAGTCCTCTACGATGATGGCTCGAATACTGATATACTATTTGCCGAAGCATACATAGGACTGAGGTTGAAAGCAAGCAGGCTAACTCCAGTCAACACTGCTACATATGGAGTTGGTCCAGATGAGCTGCCAGTGCTCAGGTGCATCGAGCTCCCTGCCATGTTCGTAGGAACCGGGCCCGAAGGGAAATCCCGGTACACTACCATTATGGTCAAATGACTGGTCGTGGACGTCCCTTCAGCTTACAACGCAATCATCGGGAGAGAGACTCAGGGGCTATTCACATGAGAAGTGATGTAAAGTACCTCACTATAATCTTTGAGACCGATGAAGGCTATGCCTCAATCTATGTAAGCCAGAAGGAAGCCAAGGACGTCATGGCTTTGGCCCAGAAGGGTCCGGGACCGAAGTGCTCAAAGGAGGAGGATGAAGAGATGACAGCAACCGAAGAAGTAGTCCTTGAAGGAGAGCGAGCCACCAGAATTGCCAAAGACATGCCCGAGGGTAGTAAGGCAAAACTTGTAAATCTCCTTCAAATAAATAAAGATCTTTTCACCTACTCTCTAAGTGATATGCCCGGGATCAACCCGAAAGTAATCCAACACAGTCTGCACGTTGACGCGAGTGCCAGGCCCGTAAGACAAAAGAAGAGGAACAATTCACCCTTCAAAAGAATTTTTATTAGAGAGCAAATCTCGAAGCTACTCTGTGCGGGAGTCATAAGAGAAGTATCTTATCCCTAATGGCTGAGTAATCCCGTAGTAGCATCCCAAGAAGATAGTGACAAACTACGTATGTGCATTGACTTCAAAAATGTGAATGACGTCTGCCCGAAGGATTCGTATCCTACACCTCCGGTCGACAGACTTGTGGATTCAACAGCCGGACATGCACGACTTAGCTTCCTCGATGCTTACAGTGGGTATCATCAGATCCGGATGAATCCGGTAGACGAGCAGAAAACTTCCTTCATAAGTGACTCCGGTACACATTGCTACCTAAGAATGGCCTTTGGGCTCAAGAATGCTGGAGCTACTTACCAAAGGCTAATGGATAAAGTCTTCTCCAGCCAAATAGGAAGGATTCTCGAAGTGTACGTTGACGACATCATCATAAAGAGCAAAGAGGAGGATGACCTAATCCGGGATATTGAAGAAGTCTTCGGTCAGATTCAAAAGTACGGGCTCCGATTAAACTCGGACAAGTGTGTATTCGGAGTAACTGCGAGAAAGTTCGTGGGATTCATGGTGTCCGAACGCGGAATCGATGCGAACCCTGCAAAAATCAAATCCTTACTCAACTCTAAGACACCCTCATCCATCAAAGATGTGCAAACCGCCTCCATCGCAGCTTCTTCCCACGCCTCTTTTTCTTCCCGAACAGCAGCAGTTTCTTCCTTAGCTGCCTTAACCTCTTCCCGGAGATCCCTGAGGTCTTGCTCGGTATGATTCTTGAGGTTTTCAAGATTCACCTCAAGGTCCATCTTCTCCTTCTCAAGAGCTTCCACCCTCTTCCGGAGCTCTTCCTCAGAATCCCTCTGAGCTACTACCGTGCTCAGGAAAGCAGCTTCGGCTTGAGCAAGCTGAGAAGCGGAAGAAGGATCAGGGAGATCGCCTTGGACATCCTCCGGGAGAGCCAAGGCTGAGGAGCTTGACGTTCGGGAAACCTGGAGCAATTGTTCATAATGGGAAACTCTCTGGATGAGTTTCGCTACTACGGCTACGGCCTTGGTAGCTCGTTGTTCGGCGCTGCTCCGGGCTTCGTCCATTTTCTGGACGACTTGGCTGACCCAGCCAGTGAGACACATCAGCTGCACAAGTTGTTAAACAAGTCAGGAGACAGTTGGAGATTTTACTAAAAGGAATGAAAGGGTAAAGTTATACCTGAGAGCTAAGGATGTGCATTTTGGAGGTGGCGGCCCCAAGATCAGGGAGTTGGTGTTCGAGGCAGTCCATGGTCCGGGCAGTGGATACCCCTTTCCACATCTCCGGGGTCATTTCCTTTGCATCTTCTTCATCCATGAGGTTCTGGTCCTCATGGATGAGCCACTTCGGCTCCCTGGGAATAAGATCAGGGCCATATCGGGACAACTCAGCGTCCCGCTCTTGCCGTGCCTTTTCCTAGGCCTCCCTCCAGCCTGGACCTATACAGCAGAAATGCGTCCGGGTGACTTCGTGAATAGGGTCATCTCCGAACATTCGGGAAAGGTTCCCAAAGATGTTCCAAAAACACTTATTCTCTAAAGATAAGTGTTGGTTACCTAAGGCAAAGTCTGAGGGCAAGACTCCTGGAGCTTGCTCTTCAGCAACCGGCGTTGCCTTGTACTTCCCCCGCAGACGCCTCCTCTTGTCCGGAGAAGGACCTACCCGATCATAAGCATCGAACGGGTCCTCAAAAGTTGTGTCCGTCTCTTCCAGACAGACTGGCGAACGGACTTCAGCCAGTCCCGAAGCTGACTCCTTCGGGACGTCCGTAGCATCCTTCTTTCTTTTCTTTGGCTCAGCAGCCGGAGGCTATGAGGAACTAGCCTTGGAAGACTCCTTTGCTGGTTTGGCCTTAGTCTAGAGGCCCTTGAACAAACTTTGGATGTCAATTTTTGGAGCCATTTCTGCAAAGGAAGATACAATTAGTTAATACACAAAAGAACTTCAAAGAGTAAAAGGAAGAATGTAAACCTTCCACAAAGACCACGTGCGGGATTTCACCCCGCAAACGCCGAACCAAGGCCAAGTCTTGAGGGGATGGAGGGCTTTCCCTGATCCCATGTGCCCGCAGGTCACCTTGGATAATCCCCAAGTGAGATAAAACTCCTTGGGTGATGAGAACCCAGTTGATCGGGACAGGAAATGGTTCGAGATGATCATCCCCGAACCAGTCGACTAACCCCCACAGCTTCCTCTGGAAGGTTCTGTAGTTCTCCCGAGCACCTTCCAACTCCAACAAGCGAGAAGGGTCCTTCACATCCACAACGTCTCCAACCTTCTGGATAGTTCGAAGGGCCCATGAAGCTTCGGGCTTCATAAAGAAGAATTCCCCGTGCCACCCTTTCCTGCTCGAAGGAAGATCCCAGATGAGGTTGAACTTCCTTGAGGGGTTCCCTCTAGCCCCGAAGTAGTAGAAGCAGTTCCTCGGCTTCGACACGATTTTTTAGAATTAAAGGAAGGTAGAAATTTTGGGCTCTACCCCGAACACCATACATAGCACGAGGAACGCATTGATATGGTAGAAGGTGTTCGGGCTTAACTGGTTGATGGCCAGGCTATGGGATTCAACTAATTCCTGGACAAAAGGGTGCGGGGGGAAACGAAGCCCGCACTCCAGTCGGCTCCTAAAAATAACTAAGTTACTAATGCCCGGTTCGTATACACGACACTCCGGCGTTGGAATCCTAATAGCTACGGTACGGGGGAGGAAGAAGTCTCGCTGCCAGCGCTTCACAAGTTCAGAAGTGGCTTTGCTCCGGAAATGGTCGACTTCAGACCACCATCCTTCGGGTGTGGGGTCACTCGTTTCTAAGAGATTTCCCGAAGGACGATCAGAAGAAGGAATTGGAAAAGGAGGTGCCATTCGTAAATACCTCGAGAAACTGGACGGATAAAGCTGCGATGGTTGGGCGACCTAAGGTTTACCGGCGAGAGAATCGCAACCGCGTCGACGACGGAGTGATATCGGCGGTAGAACTTTTCTACGACAATCGAAACAGCCTAGCAAAGGCATTTCGTCAAACGCTCAATGCGCTCGAGAGAATTTGAAGCACTCGGTGTGCCGGAAAACGAAATCTTACGATTCGTTACCGGTGGCTAAAGGCAGACGGAGCGGTGGGTAAACGAACGGCTGACCGGCGGTATCTCGAACAAAAATGGGGAACCACCGCACAAAAATTCTTGGCTGCCGTTGAACGGTTCAAGAAACGCAAGAATGCGAACAGAATACTCAGGCGTAATGAGGAAATACGAGTGGGAGTAAAAACTTCAATCTTCTCGGATACGCTTTTATAAGCCCGCCAAAATGAAAAAGTGCTTTTAAGCGTGATTGGCTCCCGAGGCACCACGTGCCAACA
Organism: Stellera chamaejasme; assembly: GCA_024586325.1. Taxonomy (NCBI): domain Eukaryota; kingdom Viridiplantae; phylum Streptophyta; class Magnoliopsida; order Malvales; family Thymelaeaceae; genus Stellera; species Stellera chamaejasme. Next base: position 15,604,383 of record CM044979.1, on the reverse strand, counting down.
TCCGGCGGTTAATAAACCCCTCCCTTCCGGCAGAAAAGTAAAACGCTTTTGAAAGCGTAATCGACCCTCGACGCACCGCGTGTCGCTCCCATAGCGGTCGAAGAAACCTCCCACCTCCCACTATCTCTCCCGCTTTAAATGCTGAAGAGACTCTTCACCGCCGTTATACCCAAACGGTCCGCAAAAGGCCTGAATGCCTTCGCCAAGACTAAAGACTTGGAATGTAAGCAGTACGGGACCCGCCCATACTCGCCTTCAGGAGGAGGCATCTTGGTACACTACCCAAGCGAATGCCCCCTCAAAAACTCACAGGGATCATGAAGGGTCCAACACGAACTATCAAATCATGAAAGATCTCCACTTATGGCTACTACATCGGTCCTCAAAGAAAGTACTTTCGAAGAACGGAGTACGTGACCCTGCCCATACTCCGCTCTCGGGAGGAGGCATCTTGGTACACTACCCAAGCAAACGCGCCTCGCGTCGCATCGAATCATACTAGGCCTTTGAAGAGGTCTCATCATTATGGTCTCCGCCTCGCCTTCGCAAGGTCTCCGGTCTCACCAGCGGGATCTTGCCCTCGCAGACCTCAAGTCTCGCATAGGCGATGTCTCACACTCACCTTTGCGTCTCTTAGGCCTTCACGGGCCACCGTCGCGGTCCCAGGTCTCACCCTTGCGATCTCATTCGCCTCCATGGGTCTTACTCCCACAGTCTCCTGCCTATACTGGCCCCGCCCAGATAAGGCCCTTACACTTAGGTTCGTGCGGCCCTCACTCCTTATTTGGCTGTATTCTACTAGGGCCTTCGCCCCTTGCAGGTCTTCACCTGCCACTTACTCCACTTGGTCATCCGACATCAATCAGCCAATAAGGAGGCCAGACGAGCCCGAGTGATCTTCACCAGATTTGTACGCCAAACATTCCCTTGCAGTGAATCTTCTAAGGCGGTTTGCTGAGATCTTCATCATCACAGCCGCCTTATCTCCAATTAGTCCGACACGAGACTTATCTCCTTACATCTAACTGGCTGCACTTGTCACCCTGTCTCACAGCCTTGTCCAAGGCTTCAACCTGGGAGGCTCTTCTCCCGGCATCTCCCTATAAATGGGGGATGTCCACCCTAAATCGGGTAAGCTACTTCACGCCCCCACTCCTCTCTTGCTACTTCGAGTATTCTTCTTATCTTTTATAGATTACTCCGAACAGCAAGCTTGGAGCTTCAAGAACATCACCTTCTCCACCACATCAACTGAGAGTCCGGGCCTTCCTTAGGAACGGGACTATCACGAGCTTTCGGGATTTTTGCGGGAAAGTGCGGAATTGTGCGGGTTTGGTTTCGTGCTAGCTTTTGGTAGAGAGAGAGAGTTAACTGTTTTGGATATTTGGTTACGGATTAAGTCGGTATTTGGTTGGTTTGGTTTAAGGAATGGTTACTACACGCAGACAACGTGATCGGGTACCGGAGGGTCGGGACCGGGATCCCACACCTCCGAGGTTTAGGAGTTGGGTTCAGCGTAACCCAGGACCTGAACAACCACACTCACCACCCCCGAGGTTTCCGCAGCCCAGGGACCCCCTCCCAATTTGGTATAGTTATTGGGATGGGTTGACTGTTGAAGAATTTTGTGCACATCTGTTGTGCTAACCGTAGCCTTACGGTTTCGGAAACGTGTTACCTCTTATGAGTTACGATGGGTTGGATGCGGTAAGGAGCGGCATGGAGCTGCGGGTTCGGAATGTGTTCCGATCGTGGACTTGGAGGAGGATCGAATGCGCGAGCAAGCGTAGTGGGCCCAAGGTATATCGGTCTTTATGAGATTACGGAGCGAGTGGGCGGGTTGGCTTTACCCCCACGAGTATGTCGTATGTCGGTAACATACGATGCCTTCCGTGATGGCCTATTGAAGATTGTTAAGTATAGATTCGACATCGTCTGGGGTTGTCAGGTAGAAATACCGGCAACTGACTCGGGGTGTAACAAGTTGCCCCCAGAGGGTGGGACGCCGCTGAGAGGCTCAGGATGGTAGTCTAAACTACCACTCCCGCCGCACCAGTAACGGTGGTTCGTTTATGCTTAGTAAAAGAGTATTTGAATTCTGGTTGGTAGCGACACCTGTATGGTGCAGGTGACTCTTGGAGGACCAAGAGTCTTAAGGGGGGAGAATGTTACGGTCACCCCGAGCGGGTTGTGACCCGGGTGACCCGGGGCTCCGGTTTTGGCCTGCGGGTCACGGTTTTGGGCGGTTAAACGGCTCCCGAGACTTATCTGAGCATTATTTTTGGAAATCCTTCGGGTTTTGAGGTCGTGTGGGTCCCCCGGACATTTCCGCCGAAAATATTTTTCCGGCGCCGGGGGGGTTGTCGGGGTTGTCTCGGGACGTACAGCGGGCTCGGTAGCGCTCCCGGGACCTCAGATTGAGAAACCGTTTGCGGATTTGGAATCGTGGGAACGTCCTGCATCTTTTTACGGAGTATAATTTTTGGGTGGGGACGTTCGGTCCCGGGCGACTCCCGGGGCCCGGGGCGGAATCCCGGGGCTCGGGATGGAAATTCTCCGACGGCTCTGGTGTAAAGTATGTTATATTTTAAGACGGATTTTATGGTAATATTTGTGGAATTTTGGCATGACGGGATTCTGGTTCAGGTCGACACACGCGCACGTCGGGATTTGCGCGGGTTCAGCGGGCCCGGTAGGACACTCTGGATTTCCAAATGGACCTTGGAAATAGGATGTGGGTGTTTTATGATATTCTGAGGGTTGTGTTCAGTTTTGGTTTCAATTGGTGTTAGGAAGTTGCGTTTGGGGCTAAAATTGCAACTTTTGGAAAAGTTTAAGGACTAAGTTGCAATTAACCCAAAAGTTGGCAATATATGGACAAAGAGGAAGGCTGAAGTCGGTTAAATGAGATGAGATAAGGGACACATGTCATTTTGTGGCTAAAGATGGAAAAGAAAAGGGAAAAAGAATGGAAAATATATAAGGAAGGAAATAGGATTTTTCTTTCATTTCTTCTTCTTCTTCCTTCCCTTGGTGCCGCCATGCTTGCCCTCTTTCAAGCTCCAAGTGTTCTTCAATTTTTGGCAAGTAATCAACAAGGTTTTGGGTGCAAATCAAAGGTAAGCTTCTTCTCTTCTTCTCTTTGCAAGTTGGAAGCCTAGGTTTTGGTGGAAAATGGGTTTAGAGAGGATTTTGTGTTTGTTCTTTGCTATGGGTTTTGATGATCCTCTTGCTTCCATCTTTTGGTATGTTGTTCTTGGGATGGAGGGATGTTTCTAAAGATGATCATTTGTTGTGTTTTTGGATCATGCTTTAGATATGTGGTTCCTAGCATGATTCTAAGGCTTTCTATGGTTTCAATTTGATAGAAAAGATGTTGAGTAGAAAAGCCCCAAATTGGGTGAATAGTGTAATTAGGGTTCATGTATGATTTTGGGTGATTAAGGTGTAATTGGATGGTAATCATGCTTAAGATGTGTAATTGGTGGTTAGAATGATTGTTTGGTGGCTTGAATGGATTGAATTGGAAATTGGGTAGAATGTTGGTAAAGGGCCGAATTGTTCCATGGAATCTTTCTCTAGGTTGGTGTTGTATTTTGGTTGAATTGGATGGTAAATTGGTATCGGGGTTGGATCAGGGTGCGGAATGGTGTTTGAAACGTTGGTTTCGGGTAAGAAATGGAAAAGTCACCTTTACGCGGGATTTCGGGTAAAATGTCTGGAAATTGGGGTTTAAAGGTTGGAATGTGTTTGTGGGTGTTGGAATAACAAGGTTCTGGCTCGGTTCGTAAAACCGAGCTTTCTGGGGATTTTTGCGGGAAAGTACGGGATTGTGCGGGTTTGGTTTCTTGGGTTGTATTCGACGTGTTTTGATTGGTTTGTTGTTGTTCAGCTTGATTCTGCGTTGGTGGAGTTGTGTGGGACCATAAAAGGCACACATTCACTTTTCGGGCCGGGAGCCGGGATTTCCCGAGGTTTGTGCTGCGGAGCGGATTTTTGAGGTAAGGGTTCAACTTCTCTCGTTATGCATTCTGTAATGGGACATTATGTATACCGGGTTTAGTTTAGGCAGGATTCCGGTTGAGGACGGTGGTCCGATGATCCCGGACCGCTCTCTTCGATGTTCTCTGTGGGGCTGGACCTTTGCCGCTCTGGGTCTAGGGAGAGAACGACGTTGTTCACCCAATCCCATGACCGAGCGCGCCGCTAGTGTTGCTCGCTTTGTGGCCCGTGGGATCGCTCGTGCCGATTGTGTAGGTTGCATCGTTCTTCGCGGAGCACAACCCGCATTGCCTGGACTAGATCCGGATCTAGTTGTCGAATATCGCTCCGTCTCGAGGCTAGAGGTTGGCCGTAAGGAGGTTGCTCCGTGTGTTGTGTCTTCGAGGAACTCGATAGCCGGGATCGCCTGCGCCGTCGGGTGAGACCGTGTATGGTCCCCACGCCCATTGAAGGAACTGGTTTTGGGGGCGCCATTTGGTGGTGGATCCGTGTGAGTAGCCGCCACGTTCTTTTTATATTGACAAGTTTTGACGTTACTGGACGCCATGGGGATTTGTGCTATGTGCGTTTGACTCGAAATTCGAGAATAGGGATAAGGGGTTCTCTGTTTGTGTTCTTTTGAGTGAAAGTTGTCAAGAAGATCCATTAACTCCCGCCATAAATGCTTATATAGTCCAGTGATATAGTGGCAAAACAGTAATATCCCAATATAGTGTCAGAGGACACGTGTCTTTAATACGTTCGGGAGTGTTGTCCGGGAATTTCCTTTTAGTATGTTCGGGTCAATTCTTATTAAGTCTGGTGATGTCCTTGTCCTGTACGGGTTTATCGATTATTTGGGTTTTTAATGGGGCCCTTATTTTGGGCTACTGCTTGGGCCTTTTGCTAGGCTTTTTTGGCCTTTTAAGTATTATATTATGCTATCTATTGCCTTATCAATGTTACAATCAAGTGGTATCACAGCTAAGCTTGCGTGTCGAGGTAAATTTGTGTGTTTTTCAAGGTAAAACCTTTGAAACTACTTTCAACCTTGAAGACCAATTTGTGTCTATCTTTGTCTGATTTGCTTTCTGCCCATATCCAAATTTTTCCACGATTTTGTTTGCTGGAAATGATGATTTCACCCATGCATGAGTCAGATCTTTAATTTGCGAAAGAATCAGTTTTGGTACAAAAAGTTATTAACTTGCATTTTCGGGTTTATGTGAAAAACCCATATTTTTCGTGGCTGTTTGGTGTTGTAAGGATAAGATTCTATGAGAAAAGAAGTCTTGGTTGTTGTGTTGAAGAAGAGAAAAAAGAACAAAATTGCAACTTTGTTGAAAAGCGAAAAGTGTGTCGGTGTTCTTGAGCTTTTTCATGCATGTTCATGTGGGATTCATTTAGAGAGGTTGTTTGATCTGAAACTCTATGGATAAGGCTCTCAAACTGTGTTAATTTAAGCTAGGGAAAGATAGTGGAATCGTGGTTGTTACGGTCACCCCGAGGTGGTTGCGACCGGGTGACCCGGGGCTCGGTTTTGGCCTGCGGGTCACATTTTTCGGCGTTCAGGCGGCTCCCGAGCCCTATCCGAGTATCATTTTGGCGAACCCTTCCATATTTGAGGTCGTGTGGGTCCCCCGGACGTTTCCGCCGAAAATATTTTTCTGGCGCCGGGGGGGTTGTCGGGGTCGTCTCGGGACGTCTGGCGGCTCGGTAGCACTCTCGAGATCTCGGTTTGGGAAGCCGTTTGCAGTTTTGGTGTCGTGGAAACGTCCGGTGATGGTTGTGGAGTTTATTATTTGGGGCCGGGACGTTCGGTTCGGGCGACTCCGGGGCTCGGGATGGAATTTTTCCGACGGCTTTGGGGTAAGTTGTGTTATAATTTAAGATGGAATTTATGGGTATTTTTGTAGAATTTTGGAGTGATGGAATTTCGGTTCGAGGTTGACACGCCGCATGTCGGGTTTTGGTTCGGGTTCGTGAGCTCGGTAGGACACTCCGGAGTGGTAAATGAACTTTTAAAAATGTTTTATGAATGTTATAATATTCTGAGGGTTGTGTCCAAGTTTCGTTAATTTTGGAGTTCGGTAAATATTTTTGGGCAAAAGAATTGAAACTTTCGGAAAAGTCGGGAGATTAATTGGAAATTGGTTGCAAAATAAATAATTGGAGCATGGGCAGCAACTTACTTTCGGCTGGAATGGAGAAGGGATAAGGGACACTTGGCAATTTTTCATTTAAGTTGAATTGGTATGGGAAAAGAGTAGGAAAATAATATATGACTTATATTTTCCTAAATGAGATAATATCTCATTTTCTTCTTCTTCTTCCTCCTTGCATCCGCCACCATGAGAGCTTCCTCTAAGCTTTGTGATCTTCAAATCTTGGCTAGAATCATCAAGGGTTTAGCTTCAATCTTGGGTAAGTTTCCTTCCTAAGCTCTCTTTTCTTATTGGATTCAAGTTTGGTTGGAAAAAGAGAGGATTTGAGAATTTTGGGTTTGTTCTTAGCTATAAGCTAGGATGATTTTCTTCCTCCCATCTTTTAGTATGATGTTCTTGGGTTGTAGGAGAGTGATAATCAAGTGTTAGATTTTGGAAAAACTCCTTGGATGCTAGAAACATAAAGTGGCGAAATTTTGGGAATTATTCTAAAATGATGTGTGTTTGTTTTCTTGAATCATGCTTCAAGTATGTTAATCCTAGCATGATTCTAAGCTTATGTGTGGATTCAATTTGATGGAAAACAAGTTGAGGTAAAAACCCCCAATTGGCGATTATGTAGGTTGATGTTCATTGTGAATTTTGTTGTTTTGGATGCAATTGGATAGCATTCTTGGTTTAGAAGTGGAATTGGAGGTTAGAGTGATTAATTGGAAGCTTGAATGGATTGAATTGGAAGTTGGATAAAAAGTTGGTTAAGAACCGAATTTTGGAATGATTCTTTTTCCATGTTGGAGTTTCTTTTTGGTTGAATTGGATGTTTAAATGGTGTTGGGGTTGAATTTAGGTGTGGTTCGAAGTTTGAAACGTTGAATTCGGATAAGAATTGGAAAAGTTGCAATTATGCGAGTTTATCGGAAAATGTCGGGTAATGAAGGGTTTAAGGTTGGATTTGATCAGTTCTGCTTATTGAATTACGTTTATCAATGTATAATCTTGCATTGCCTAAGTTGGTTCTGAATTCTGACATTTCTGTGGAAATCTGGAATTTTACGGAAATTCTGCCGGATTTTCAGTTTTGGGGTCGGGGGTGTAGTTTGGTAGAGTGGTCGATAAGGATGCTAATTCAACTTAGTTTGACAGATTCTGAGGTTCAGAGGGTAGAAAAAGAGAGGTTTCTGAGTTTCGGGTCGTGGTGTGGAAGTCGTCCAGAATCTGTCTAATACTGGAATTGTGAGGTAAGGGTTTGGTTCTGCTATTTTTGGTAAGATAGGTGTATGTTTAGTTTCACTTTCATTACTGCGGTATTTCGGTATTATATGCCTAGAGCATATTACATGTAGTCTGTAGGTGTATGTATTGTTGCACTACATTTTGCAGGTATTTCGGAAATTTACGCTTTAAGGTACGTTACGTAATTTGTAGGAGTATGCCTTATGGCATACTGCTGCATTAACCCTACGACAGTTGAGGGTTCGCTACCCCACTGGTGCACCATGCTTCGTAATAGCTTCGGCTTCGACTCCCTTAGAGGGAGGCTGTCGTTCGATTTATTATAAGGGTTTTGGGCGATTTAGAATCGCACATCCTTCAAATTCGATCTGTTTCCTTTATATGCACGATATTACGTATTACATTGAATATATTCTGTATATTGCTATCTTTACTGTTTTGCAGGGTTACATATGCTTATCTTACCCCAAATCCCTTACGGGGTCCTTTTTAGGACTCACCCTTCTTTTGGGTTACTGCTTTGGGTTTCGAGTAGACTTGGTAAACAACCAGCGGAGTTGGTTTCCGTGAGGCTTCGCCTTGGTTGGATTGAGCAGCAGCAGTACCTTGTGGGCTGGGATTTTGTCTACTTGGTCCGAATCCCGCGAGGTATTTTGACGTTTAGGCCTAGGGTCGGCTCTGTAGCTGCATGTGCATACTTTCTGTTTTGTTGTTGTGATGATTGCATATGTTTGTATATATATTCTGCTACATTGCATGTTCCGAGCGCTTGGCGCTTGCTAGACACCCTAGGTTACGTGAACTCGTATGTATCTATGTTTGGTGCGTAAGCACTCGTCCACGGAGGGCGAGGCTTACTCATTCTTGATGCATGAATTGCATGTTTTGATTTTATTTTAGTTATATGTATGGAATTTTTGTTAAGTTGCTTCCACTTTCATTTCGCTCTTTGGGTCCGCTACGCGCGGCGGGTCTCGATGGACCTGCCATCATGTATGTTTCCGGCTTCCGCTTCCGGCATCCCGGCGCTCCCGCCTCTGCAACCGGGCTCGGGCGGCGTGCGGTGACAAGTTGGTATCGGAGCGAGTAAGTGACCATATTGGTCGTCAGTGGTGACTTGTAGTGACGACTATTGTTGTACATTTTATTTTAGAATGGTTTGGTACGGAGATTGGCCACCTCCTTACTTGAACCACTTCAAAATAAAATTGTGGAACAAAGTTGATCCTTCAAGTTATCCTGATAGTTGCAGATTTCGGAACTCGGGATTACTTGATTCTGTCAAAAGTATTACTAGTAAGGTGATTGTGGAAAAGTTTCAGGTACGTAAAATTGTGTGTTAGGAAAAGATTTGGTGAAATAAGCATGAACTGCTTCTGTGATTCTGTGAAATGCATGATTTTATCATTCTGAGAAGTAACTTCTGTGTCAAGTACTGCATTGCACTACAGAGCCTTAGAAAACTGCTGCTAGCTTCTGTAGAGATTAGGAGTGACCGATTTTTGTCTGGACTCTGTTTGGTCTGAAATTTTTGAGATATGGTTAACACGCGTAGATAGCGTGATTTGGTACCGGAGGGGCGGGACTGGGATCCCACACCTCCGTGGAATAGGATACGGGTTCAGCGTAACCCAGGGTCTGAACAACCACACTCACCGCCCCCGAGGCTTAGCTGTCGTAGGGACCCCTCTCTGATTTGGTATTACCGCCAGCCTAGCTGGTTCAGAGGCGGCAGTAGGCAGGGGAAGATCTGTTTATGCCACGGTAAGGGCATTTTGATTAGGTGTTGATAGCGAGACTTAAGCCACCGCTCGCCATAGTTTTGGGATCGGTAAGTGAGTGACTCGACGAGGGTGGTCACTACGACACCTAGACTTCTCGTCGGTCCTATTAACGACGAGGAGATCTGGGCACCACCGACAAGGTCAGACTTCTGGAGAGGGTTCAGAGTTTGAACCCCCCCGAGGTTCAATGACCGAGAAGGGTCTGGGGTAGTAGAGATTTGGTTTGCAGGAGTTGATAAACTCCTGGGGGAGGCTACATTTTCCACTAGCAGTGCAGTGGGGATGTAGCCAGGAATCTGTGTCAGGCACAGTTGATGAGTTTCATCGGGGAGACAGGACTGTCGGAGAGTATGAGTGAGAGTTTGATCGGTTGGTTTGCTACGTACCGTAGTACTATGGAATGGAAGAATAGAAGACCAAGAGGTTTATTCGCCGATCGCGCCCGAGTACAGGTGGGTTTTGAGACTTTTAGACAGTACTTTGTTTCGGGAAGTGGTTATTAAGTCTCAACTCCTCGAGCAAGAGAAGGTTGAGAGTCGTCTCACCTTGCAATGAGGTCAGGGGGGTACGGAGGGGTTCCATACAGCAGGGACCCCGGCAGATTTCTGGACGGCCGAACAGGCCTGGGCAGTTTAGTAGAGGTAGAGGGAGCACCACCGACACGACCTTGTCTGATTTGCAGTAGGTATCACTCCGGTCGACTTTGTTACCGGCAGGAGGGCCGATGGTTATGTTGCAGGTCTGACACTCTTTGGGTACGGGATTGCCCTCTTCCGTAGGGCAGGGTTTTGGCGATCTTCGGCGTCCATAGTCTCGAGCACAGCCCAACGCGCCGCGAGGGCGTGGGTTTGAATGGGTGGCCCGAGACCTCAGTAGCGACAGCAGCTTCAGCCACCCCCTCCGTCACAGTAGCTCAGAGCAGGACAAGTCTTCCATTTTCTGAGAGGATGCCCTAGTCATCAGGGAGGACCTAGTCAACGGTCAGGTACCAGCCAGCAGGGAGGCTCGAGTCAGCAGGGAGTTTTGCGTGGTACTTTATTTCGAATGAGATACCGGTATATGCGGTATTGGATACAGGAGCATCTGTTTCCATGGTAACACGTAAATGTGTTACATCTCTCGCATCTGTCTGTTAGTACCTTGCCTCAAACGTATTTAGTAAAAGCTGCCGGGAGCCAGTTGCTTTTCTAAGGAGATGGTTTGGAGTTGTGCGATATCTGTAGGCGGACATCGATAGTATCGGATTTGTTGGTTTTAGACACGCCGAACTATGATGTTATTCTTGGGAGGGACTGCCTAACCAAGAACTCTGTGCACATTGATTGTGCAACCCGTACCATTATGGTTTCTGGAGAGGTACTACCTCTCACGGCTCCGACTGGTTTGACTATCGCGCAGCACAATATAGAGTTACAGATTCTGGAATCAGCTGTCGATAGTTGGTGTGGGGTAATGCTATGATCTGAATGAAGCTGGTATTAGGTTGAAGTTGGATGGTTTACCAATGGTTCGAGTTTTTCCGCAGGTATTTCCGGAGGAGTTGCCCGGATTACCACCAGAGCGGGAAATTGTGTTTGACATCCACCGCAATGGGCATCGCTCCGATATTTATTCCTCCTTATCGGATGCCTATTTCGAGATGCGGGAGTAGAAGAAGCAAGCTGGAGGAATTACAAGAAAAGAGTTTCGTCCGACCGAGCACTTCAGCGTGGGGTGCTCTGGTTCTGTTTGTTAAGAAGAATGATGGGACACTCGACTTTGTATTGATTACAAACCGTTGAATGCTCTTATTGGAAAGAATAAGTATCCGTTACCGAGGATTAACGATCTTTTGATCAATTTCGTGGTTCGAGAGTTTTCTCAAAGATTAATCTCCGATCCGGGTATTTTCAGTGTAGGGTGAAGGATGAGGACATACCAAAGACTGCTTTCCGCACCCGATTTGGACACTTTGAGTTTACAGTCATGCCATTTGGGCTGACCAATGCTCCGGCAGCATTCATGGATCTGATGCATCGGGTGTTCCGGCCGTATTTGGACTCATTTGTGGTGGTCTTCATTGATGATATTCTGATATATTCTCGGGATGCGGACTCGCATCGGGAGCATCTGAGGGTAGTTCTGCAGACACTTTGGGAACATCAGCTTTATGCTAAGTTCTCAAAGTGTGAGTTCTGATCCGGAGGTCACCTTTCGGGACATGTTATTTCGAGCATGGTCTGTCTGTGGACCCAGAGAAGGTGAGGGCAGTTCAGATCGGAAACAACCTACCACGGTGCGGGAGATCGGGAGCTTCCCGGGGTTAGTAGGATTTTATCGGGGTTTGTGCCGGGATTTTTATCCTGGTATCTCATTACGCTTGACCAAGAAAGGTCAACTGCTTATCCGGTCCGATAGGTGTGAGCAGAATTTTCAGGAGTTGAAGCGGCAGCTGACTAACGCTCCGATTCGACTCTTTCGAGATCCGATCTTGCCGTATGTGAATTATACGGATGCTTCCACATCTGGTTTGGGATGTGTGTTGGTGCGAGAGCGTTTTGTGGTAGCTTATGGGTCGAGGCAATGCGACCGCATGAGCTGAACCGACCGACACATGATCTGGAGTTGGCTATAGTAATTTATGCTGAAACATTGGAAGCAATATCTGTTTGGTAGTAAATTTCAGATTCTTACCGACCATAAGAGTCTGAAATATCTGTTTACGCAAAAGGAGCTTAATTTGAGGCAGCTTGGATGGCTCGAATACATTAAGGACTATGATTGTTGTATCGAGTACATCTCTGGCAAGGGCAACACGGTTGCCGATGCACTGAGCAGGAAGTATACCGGGTTAGTTAAGGGAGGAAATGTTGGGGACTGATCTGAGGAGAGAGATTCGACTTGCCTTTGGTACAGGTGGCAGCTCTGGGAGCGTACTTCGGGGTATACACTTACCATACATTCCGAGTGGTTTGACAGATGCGCGAAGCGCAAGGTGGAGATCTGGTGTTGAAGAAGTTATCTGGGAAGATAAGGATTTATTTGTTATCGACGTTTCAGTATAGGCAGGGATTGCTATACTTCCGAGATTGCCTTTATGTGCCTGAGGATCAGGAGTTCTGGAATGAGATTTTAGAGGAGGCACACTCGAGCGGTTTGAGTATCAGAAACCGGCAGGGACACTGCAGACTTTGCCATTCCAGCTCGGGAGTGGGGCAATGTTACTATGGACGTTCTGACTGCACTGCCCTGACACGGTCTCGCCATGATGCGATCTGGGTTATTGTGAATCGGCTGACAAAGTGCGCACACTTTCGCTTATTCGGATCACGCTGCCTCTGAGAAGCTTGCCCGGCTTTACATCGTGGAGATTGTACGCTTTACATGGAGTACCAGACTCCATTGTATCTCGACCGTGATCCGCGTTTTACAGCACGGTTCTGGAGAGCTTTTCATGAAGCACTGGGCACACGACTCCATCTGAGTACAGCTTATCACCCACAGACGGACGGGCAGTCGGAGCGGGTGATTTTGATACTGGAGGTTATGCTGCGAAGCGGTACTTTGGATTTTGGAGGAAATTGGGACCAGCAGTTACCTTTGTTAGAGTTCTCGTACAACAACAGCTTCCAGACTACGTTTGGCATGACACCATTTGAGGCGTTGTACGGGAGGAGGAGTATAACACCATATTGTTGGACAGATGTGTCCGATGGGGTTGAGCTGGGACCCGAGCTTTTTGAGGAGACTACGGCGAAGATCAGATTGTTACAGGCGCGGATCAAAACCGCGAACGTCTGCACCACTGCTTATACGAACCGCCGCCGTAGGGCTCTTGAAACTGAGTTTGGTGATAGAATTTGACCGGAGGTAGCACCGCTCGGAGGGACAAGAAGATTTGATAGGCGGGGCGAGTTACCCCGAGTTATATCGGTTATCATGAGTTTCGAGTAAGTTGTTAGGTTGGCCTTACCCCCAATCAAGCTTCGTTTTATGTGGTATCTTCCAGATAGCCTGTTGTGGATCGGTTAGATTTAGGTTCGGTCTCGTCTGGGGTTGTCTGTAGAAATACGGCAATCGACTGGGTGCAATAAGATGCACCCGGAGGGTGGGACGCCGTGAGGCTCTGTATGGTAGTCTAAACTACCACTCCCGCCGTACCAGTACGGTGGTCCGATTGTTCTGGGTTAGAGGAATGGTTATATTTTTCTGGTTGGTAGCGACACCTGTCGGGTTGGTTCAGGCTACTCTTGGAGGACCAAGAGTTCTAAGGGGGGGAGAATGTTACGGTCACCCCGAGCGGGTTGCGACCGGGTGACCCGGGGCTCCGGTCTTGGCTCGCGGGTCACGCTTTCGGCGTTCGGGCGGCTCCGAGCCCTATCCGAGTATCATTTTGGCGAACCCTTCCATATTTGAGGTCGTGTGGGTCCCGGACGTTTCCGCCAAAATATTTTTCTCGCGCCGGGGTTGTCGGGTCGTCTCGGGACGTACAGCGGGCTCGGTAGCACTCTCGAGATCTCAGTTTGGGAAGCCGTTTGCAGTTTTGGTGTCGTGGAAACGTCCGGTGATGGTTGTGGAGTTTATTATTTGGGACGGACGCTTCGCTTCGGGCGACTCCTGGGCTCGGGATGGAATTTTTCTGACGGCTTTGGGGTAAGTTGTGTTATAATTTAAGATGGAATTTATGGGTATTTTTGTAGAATTTTGGAGTGATGGAATTTGGTTCGAGTTGACACGCCGCATGTCGGGTTTTGGTTCGGGTTCAATGAGCTCGGTAGGACACTCCGGAGTGGTAAATGAACTTTTAAAAATGTTTTATGAATGTTATAATATTCTGAGGGTTGTGTCCAAGTTTCGTTAATTTTGGAGTTCGGTAAATATTTTTGGGCAAAAGAATTGAAACTTTCGGAAAAGTCGAGATTAATTGGAAATTGGTTGCAAAATAAATAATTGGAGCATGGGCAGCAGCTTACTTTCGGCTGGAATGGAGAAGGGATAAGGGACACTTGGCAATTTTTCATTTAAGTTGAATTGGTATGGGAAAAGAGTAGGAAAATAATATATGACTTATATTTTCCTAAATGAGATAATATCTCATTTTCTTCTTCTTCTTCCTCCTTGCATCCGCCACCATGAGAGCTTCCTCTAAGCTTTGTGATCTTCAAATCTTGGCTAGAATCATCAAGGGTTTAGCTTCAATCTTGGGTAAGTTTCCTTCCTAAGCTCTCTTTTCTTATTGGATTCAAGTTTGGTTGGAAAAAGAGAGGATTTGAGAATTTTAGGTTTGTTCTTAGCTATAAGCTAGGATGATTCTCTTCCTCCCATCTTTTAGTATGATGTTCTTGGGTTGTAGGAGAGTGATAATCAAGTGTTAGATTTTGGAAAAACTCCTTGGATGCTAGAAACATAAAGTGGCGAAATTTTGGGAATTATTCTAAAATGATGTGTGTTTGTTTTCTTGAATCATGCTTCAAGTATGTTAATCCTAGCATGATTCTAAGCTTATGTGTGGATTCAATTTGATGGAAAACAAGTTGAGGTAAAAACCCCCAATTGGCAGATTATGTAGGTTGATGTTCATTGTGAATTTTGTTGTTTTGGATGCAATTGGATAGCATTCTTGGTTTAGAAGTGGAATTGGAGGTTAGAGTGATTAATTGGAAGCTTGAATGGATTGAATTGGAAGTTGGATAAAAAGTTGGTTAAGAACCGAATTTTGGAATGATTCTTTTTCCATGTTGGAGTTTCTTTTTGGTTGAATTGGATGTTTAAATGGTGTTGGGGTTGAATTTAGGTGTGGTTCGAAGTTTGAAACGTTGAATTCGGATAAGAATTGGAAAAGTTGCAATTATGCGAGTTTATCGGAAAATGTCGGGTAATGAAGGGTTTAAGGTTGGATTTGATCAGTTCTGCTTATTGAATTACGTTTATCAATGTATAATCTTGCATTGCCTAAGTTGGTTCTGAATTCTGACATTTCTGTGGAAATCTGGAATTTTACGGAAATTCACGGATTTTCGGTTTTGGGGTCGGGGTGTAGTTTGGTAGAGTGGTCGATAAGGATGCTAATTCAACTTAGTTTGACAGATTCTGAGGTTCAGAGGGTAGAAAAAGAGAGGTTTCTGAGTTTCGGGTCGTGGTGTGGAAGTCGTCCAGAATCGGTCTAATACTCTGGAATTGTGAGGTAAGGGTTTGGTTCTGCTATTTTTGGTAAGATAGGTGTATGTTTAGTTTCATTTTCTGTTCTGCAGGTATTTCAGTATTATATGCCTAGGGCATATGCTGTAGTCGGGAGGTGTATGTATTGTTGCACTTCAGTTGTGCAGGTAGTTCGGAAATTTCTGCTGTAAGGTACGTTCTGTAATTTGTATGAGTATGCCTGATGGCATACTCTGTCATAACCCTACGACAGTTGAGGGTTCGCTACCCCACCGGTGCACCATGCTTCGTAATAGCTTCGGCTTCTGACTCCCTTAGAGGGAGGCTGTCGTTCTGATTTATTATAAGGGTTTTTGGGCGATTTAGAATCGCACATCCTTCAAAATTCTGATCTGTTTCCTTTATATGCACGATATTCTGTATTCTGTTGAATATATTCTGTATATTGCTATCTTTCTGTTTTGCAGGGTTACATATGCTTATCTTACCCCAAATCCCTTACGGGTCCTTTTTAGGACTCACCCTTTTTTTGGGTTCTGTTTTTGGATTTCAGGTAGACTTGGTAAACAACCGGAGTTGGTTTCCGTGAGGCTTCGCCTTGGTTGGATTGAGCAGCAGCAGCACCTTGTGGGCTGGGATTTTGTCTACTTGGTCCGAATCCCGCGAGGTATTTTAACGTTTAGGCCTAGGGTCGGCTCTGTAGCCGCATGTGCATACTTTCTGTTTTGTTGTTGTGATGATTGTATATGTTTGTATATATATTCTGTTCCGTTGCATGTTCTGAGCGCTGAGCGCTTGCTAGACACCTTAGGTTCTGTGAACTCTGCATGTATCTATGGTTGGTGCGTAAGCACTCGTCCCACGGAGGGCGAGGCTTACTCTGCATTGCGATGCATGAATTGCATGTTTTGATTTTATTTTAGTTATATGTATGGAATTTTTGTTAAGTTGCTTCCACTTTCATTTCGCTCTTTGGGTCCGCTACGCGCGGCGGGTCTCGATGGACCTGCCATCATGTATGTTTCCGGCTTCCGCTTCCGGCATCCCGGCGCCCCCGCCTCCGCAACCGGGCTCGGGTGGCGTGCGGTGACAGTGGTCCCTAGCTTGCAAAGGGACATGTGCAAAGAGAAACAAACATTCCTACCTTATCCAAAGTTGTTTGCAAACAAACATTCCTACCTTATCCAAAGTTGTTTGCTTTTGCTTCCAAATCTGTACAAGTCCTTTTCAACTTAAATTCCAACCTATTTTAAACGCCCAAACCAAGCTTTTTCAAACGTTTTTCAAAAGGGTTTTCCTTAGGAATTGGTTTTGAATTTCAAGGTGGTTCCTCAAGGTCCACGGCTCCATTATATAATGAGAAGGGTACTGTTAGAACTTGGTCAAGAGAGGAGAGTAAGACCAACTTCTCACTTTTAGAGGAATGTCTTTGAGTGCAAACACGAGTGATACAAGGTGAGCATTGTGTTGTGTTTGTTCTATGTGTAGGTGACATTATGGGGGATAAATGGTGGAAGACCGGCCCTAACACTTGGGTCCATGGTGCTCACCCGACCTTGGTACTTCTTTGGTGCCAAATTCCTTTGGCCCTAACAATGGAGCACCATTACATGTACCACCACTTCCAATCCCAAGGTGGTACAACAACCTTCCACCAAACCCAAAACGTACCTCCTAATTTGACTGAAACCCTTGAAGATTCCTATGGTTTCGGCCCCACACCATACATTCCCCACCTACCTTTTAACACAAACCACTCTACTACCACTCCCTTGTCCAAAACTCTCACCAACCTACCTAGGCCAAGCCGTACCTAAGAAACCCTCACCGAGCATCTCAAAGTCACCAAAGCCGAGTTCCCACCAACTTAAAAGGCCTCTCATGCCTCGGGTTCACACCCACCTCAAGGCGGCCGAACCTAGCCTAGCCCTCATGTGTGGTCAATTGATGCAACTTTGTGAAGAGTTCAAGGAAATGATACCTTTCATCCAAACAAGAGGTACCCCACCTAGCCAAAAGAGTGAAGAATATGGTGCACTCAAGCCTCTAACCAAGCCTTTTGATCCACTAACTGTTGCACTTGTTGAACATGATTGTTCTTCTTTGTATGTGCAGCAAATTGAGGAATGAGAAGCCTCGGGATGCCAAGAGGACAAGGAGTTTCCCTACAGTTTGGGAGGGAACCGGTGTTGGTAGTGATGATTCTATCTCTTTTCTCCCTAGCTTAGAGATTGATTTGGGTGACTGGAACATGTTTGGATCCCGAAGGAAGGTAATTAGTCAACTCTTACCATTCAAGCACTTCGCTCGGAGAGATGGGTTAGTTACCTCAATGGGGATGAGTGCTTCGCACCGTAGGCTAAGGAAAATGGAGTTTCTCTGGTTGACCTTCGTGGTGTGGTTCTCGTAGCTCTATAAAACATGCGAAAGTTCTCTGGGCCATTTGCCTTTCGCGTTCCGAGTCTCTTCGCAACCTATCTTTGAACGTACGGTTTGATACCTCAATTTGTCCATTACTCCGAGGGTGGGTGACCGGAGCAAACTGGAGTTTGATTCTGAACTCTTCGGCAAAGTCTTGGAATCCTCGTTTGTGAATTGGGTACCGTTATCTCGCTTCGAGAACTCTCAGAACCCGAACTCGCAAATGATGTTCTTCCAAATGAACCTTCGGATATTGTTAGCCGTTATCGACGCCATGGTTCAGCTTCTATCAATTTTGTGAAGAAGTGCACTGTGACCACTCAATACTTTAGCCCTCCGGGAGCCATTGGTAGTGCTCCAATTAAGTCAATACCCCAGATGGCAAAGGGTATCGGGTAGTCTGAAGATGTCACATGGTCCTAATTCTTTGTATTCAGGCATGCTCTTGACACTTCTTGCATCTGTTGACCAGTTTCTTAGCTTCTTCCTTCAGGTTCGGCCAGAAGAATCCTTGCATAAGTATAACCGCAACTAACGTGTTTGACTTGATATGGGACCCGCATGTGCCTTCGTGAACATCTGCTAGCACGTCTTCAGTTTCTTCTTTTCCGATGCATTTTTGCATAGGTGAATAAAAACCCTTCCGATACAGATTATCACCTATTATGACAAACTTGCTAGATTTCCTCCTAACTTTTGCTACCACGATGGGGTCCTCTGGGAGTATCCCTTCGGTGAGGTATTCCCAATAGGGAGCCTTCCATCCTGAAGTAATATTGAATACCTGGAGATAGTTGATACCGGGATCCCTCCTTTCTTTATCATAGGAAGCTGACTTCGAGATCTGACCAGCTTCAGAGTTAAGCGCGCGCGGAATCTTCTTGATGCACAACCTCTCAAAGTGCGCGGCTAATCTTTTTGCAACTTCGGCGTACTTTTTAAGACTTGGCTCCTTGACCTCGTACTCTCCATTCATCTGCTGGACCAGAAGGTTAGAGTCACTGCATGTCTTAAGGGATCGGATACCTGCCTTCTTAGCTAGCTCCAATCCGGTGATCAATGCTTCATATTCGACCGCGTTATTTGTCACTGGAAAAGTGAACTTGATGGATCTGGTGGCCCTCATCCCTTCGGGTCCTTTGAGAACTAATCCCGCTCCTTGTCTATCCAATCCTGAAGCTTCGTCAACGTACAGAGTCCACACCGGATTGTCCTCGTTCTTTGAGCATTCATCCTTGGATTCTTGGGGCAATTCGCAATAAAATCAGCCAAAGCCCGTGCCTTGATCGCTATCCTTGGTTCATATTTGACTTCATACTCACTCAGTTCGATACACCATTTTGATAATCTTCCTGGAGTGATCCACCCGCTTCAGGCTGTCCTTGATAGGGACGTTACTCCAACCGACCGTGGAGTATCCGAGGAAGTATGGCTTCAATCTTCTGGTTGAGAGGACTAAGGCGTACCGCTTTCTAAATCATCGGGTAGTTAAGTTCGGCACCATGTAACGACTTGCTCACATAGTAGACCGCCATTGTTTTCCTTGGTCGCCTTCCCGGGAGAGGACCGAACTTACGGCTTTCTATCCTACCGCAAGGTATACAATCGTGGGTCTATCCTTGGTTGGTTGTGAAGGGTAGGCATTTCGAAAGGGGTCTTCCTTTGGATTTTTCTCCCCTTTCTTCAAACCTATTTTGATGTAACAGTGTATGCTGGAGTCACTTATGAATGATGTCTTTTCTTCGTCCACAAGATTCATCCAGATTTGATGATAACCACTATAGGCATCCAGGATGTTACACCCACCCCCGACGTTTTGCCTTTTCTGTAAATATCGGCCGGAAGGTCAAATACTGTAATTTTCAGATCACATATGACTTGTGATTATTGGTCGCTTCCTCTTCATCACCCTTCAAATAGCCCGGCCCCGGGCCCTTCTCGACTAAAGCCATGACATCCTTAGCCTCCCTCTAGCTCACGTAAATCGAGGCATTGCCTTCGATGGTTTCAAAAGTGACCGTGAGGTATTTCACATCACTTCTCATGTGAATTACCCTTTGCGTTTTTCTCTCGATGATAGCGTTGTAAGCCGAAGGGACATCGATGACCAACCATTTAACCATCAGTGTTGTATACCGGGATTGCCCTTCGGGCCTGGTTCCTATGAACATGGCTAGGAGCTTAATGCACCCAAGTACTGGCAGCTCGTCCGAACCTACTTTATAAGTAGCTGTTCTGACCGGGTTCAGCCTGCTCGACTTCAACTTCAGTCCTTCATAAGCTTTGGCGAACAGCACATCAGCGTTCAAGCTGTCATGACAGAGGACCCTTCTGACATCGATGGTTCCAATTTGGAGGGTGATGATAAGTGGGTCATAATGCGGGAATCATACTTCGGTTCCGTCCGCACATTTGATCCTAGAGGCCGGGT
Source organism: Stellera chamaejasme (assembly GCA_024586325.1). Lineage (NCBI taxonomy): Eukaryota > Viridiplantae > Streptophyta > Magnoliopsida > Malvales > Thymelaeaceae > Stellera > Stellera chamaejasme. The sequence goes on along the minus strand of CM044979.1, from coordinate 15,584,230 downwards.
CCCTGTAGCTTAGAGAAGCTATCTCCCTTACCTTCCTCTTCCTTGCATTTGACCCCAGAGTGGCGGTGATGATATTCAGTCAAGACATCTTCAAGTACTCCCTCGAGAACCCTTCTTGATAAGGTTCTCAATGTACCTCTTCAACTGGTAACATTGTTCGGTATCCCCGTGGTACTTGGAAGAATTAAGTTTTGCTTCCTCCGACATGGCCCTCGGCTAATTGATGCTTCCGCTTCCTTGCCTCTGTAGTGCTGCAAGGATGCTGGTCTGGGTGGAATTGAGTGGGGTGAAATTCGTGCTCCTCTCAAAGGGTTTCTTCTGCCCTCCCCGGCTCCCTGGGTGCCTAATGACTGTAGGCTTCGGGTTATCTCTCCTTTGCTCCCTGTTGTCTTTGCTCTCCTGCTTCCCCTCCCCGGGACAGCAACTCCTGTGCGATCATGTGTTCCCCGGGTGACTGCGTACATTTCTTCGACGTCGGTGAAGTTCTTTCGGGACAACTCGTACGCCAACTGGAGTTCGGGAGGAGCTCTTTTGTGATGGCCATGATTCAGATGTTGTCCATTAGGTCCGAGGAGAAGACCACTTCCCTGTTGAATCTTTCAACAAATTCCCAAATGCCATCATTCGGTCTTTGTTTGATATCAAACATTTGGACCGCCGATCTCTTGCACTCGACGAAGTGGGTGGTGAATTTGACTGCAGGTCTCCAAACGAAGCATTAGAGTCCGGGAGAAGAGAATTGTACAATGCGGATGCCGGACCTCCTAGTGCAACTTCGAAGCAGTTGTAGAGGGCCGTTCCATTTGCTCCCTTAAGTTCCATCGCCCTCTCGTACTTTCATATAAAAGCTTCCGGGTCTCACGTACCGTTGTAGACCTCGAGCGGGTGAGGCAGACTAAACATCCGGGGCATCTGCCTATCCCGAATTCAACGAGTGAACGGTCCATCCTCAGAAGCCGCTTCATACTTGGCCTATGGCCTGCTCGCGTTCCTCTGAACCTGCTCTTGGCGGTGTAACATCTGCCGGATAACCTCGTCCCGGGGTCTCCAGTTGTCAATTTCTCCGGTCTATAGGACCGCTTTATTCGATGCTACCTAGGGGACTGGACCACTACCGGCTTTGTCACCAGTGGAGTTAGCCTGCTATGACGCAAGTCGTCCGATTCCATGACGTTGGTCATCTCGTGACCCGTGGGGTCGCTTTAGGCCTATTGCATAGGTTGCTCCGCTTCTTCCCGGAGCACGACCCGCACTTCCCGGACTAGATCCGACTCTAATTGTCGATATCACCCCGACGGAGGATAGAGGTTGGCCATAAGGAGGTTGCTTCGTAAGTTGTATCTTCAGAGGAACTCTAGTAGCTGGGATCAGTCATGCGACCGTCGGTTGAGCCTCCTCCTTCCGGCCTAGACAGATGGGAACGAGAATGTCCCTCACGCTCCGTTGAAGGAACCTGATCTTGGGGGCCACCACGGTTCCCACAGACGGTGCCATTTGGTGGCGGATCTGTTTGGGCTGCCTCCACATTTCTGCGATGCTAACGTGTTCGACGTTCATCGACGCCATAGAGCCGATTCGAATTCGAGAAAGTGAAATAGAGGGGGTCCTCTGTTTGTAGTTAGTGAGTATTGGGAAAATCCGCGATAGCGGCGTGAGAGATTTTGTTAAACGTTACCCTTTAAGGTGTGAGTAATAAGTGCTTTTATAGTCCATGGCTAAAGGATGGCACTATCGTAATATTCCATATAGTACAGCGGTGTGTCAGAGAACACGTGTCCTTAATACGTTCGGGAGTATAGTCTGGGAATTTCCTTAGTATGTTCGGGTCAATTCTTATTAAGTCCGGTAATGTCTTTGTCTTGTACGGGTTTATGGTTTATTTGGGTTTTTAATGGGACCCTTAATTTGGGCTACCGTTTGGGCCTTTTGCTATGTCTTTTTTGAGCCTTTTAAGTAGATTGGGTTTGGCGGCCATCATCAAATGTATGACTTGTGCTTATTGACTCATGTTGAGAGATTTGCGTATAGAGATGTGTTGATATACAACGATATGAGCTTGAGTTCCTTTATGAGAAATTTGTGTTTATGGATGCCTTGTTAATTGGAAATGACATGAATGACAAGTTAGTTTAACAGAATGCATGTCATTTTCGTCTACTTGCATTTGGCCATGTTGATGAAACTAAATTAAGGAAACTTGTGTGCTTCAGTGTTTGTGTGGGAAGAAAGAACGGTTTGTTCATCTTGTCACCACTTGATGTTTCTTTGCATGCTATATATGCCTATCATGACTTAACCCATGGTTTAAGTCATGATAGGCATATATAACATGTCTATAATGAATCATTACACCATGTGTTCATTGACGAGGGGTAGAAAGTCATATGATCTTCACTAAGGATGTTTCGGTCCTATGCCTTACTTGTTGATTGGTGTTCAAGGTACCTTAAGTTTTGAGCTTGAAAGTGCTTATCACCTTGCCATGACCTTATTTGACCAAGACCATTATCATGTCATGCCTACTTAATTGAGTTTCATGAATGATCAACATAATAATGTTTTGACAATAGAATGCCATGAGTACATTGTTCCCTATGATGTGCTTGATCCTTGCTATGATAAATTTGAATTTGGAGATATTAATGTTATATGGAAAGATTTCATGCTTAGTGAGCATTTTAGGGATGTTTGTGTGCTAGAGGACGAGAGTGCCCATGCCTTGATTGTTATGTGCGATTCTATGATCTTTCAATGCCTAACTGATTTTATCTATAAAATTGCTAATCCGGTCAAAGTACAAGGACCCTGGGCAAACCTAATCACGCCGTGCGTGTGCGGCCGTATCACAAATGAAGTCCCGCACTATGCTGCAACTACATATCAAAGCTCAAGAAAACGCATTGATTAAGGATGAAAGAACACCTACTTGCTTGGTAGCTTATTCATAGCCATAAAGAACACCATGGAGAAGAAGAAGAAGAAGCCAACCTTGTGATAGAGAAGAAATGAGGTAAGGTGTTACCAATTTCCATGTTCTCTCTTTATATACTCTTCACCATTTGCACACCTCATGCTTGCTATCTATGATTCACCATGTCAAGTACACACCCACACACCTTAGTCACCATGCCAAGTACACAAACACCTTAGTCACTTGCCAAGCACACATACCTTAGTCACTTACCAAGCACACACACACCTTGGTCACACACCAAGCCAAAATATGCCTAAGTGGCTATATGTCATCCCATGCCAACTTAACCCGAGCAAATCCCGACGTGTGTGCTTGCTATCCTGACCAAATAATCCTGTCATGTGTGCTTGCTCGGTTACCTCCACAATAATCATCTCGAGTCACAAAATACAACACACCCTTGGCGCCATCAAATTTTCCATCCCGAGCCCCAAGTGTCGCCCGAGAACGAACGTCCCGACCCCGAAAAATATTTTCCGCGGAAAGGTGCAGGGGACTCGTGCGACCTCAAATATATAAGCATTCCCAAAATGTTACTCAGAAAAGATCCGGGAGCCATCTGACCAACAGAAAACATGTCCCGCATGTTTAGAACGAAGCCCCGGAACACAGAAGTCACCACCCACTCGGGATGACTGTAACAGTCTCAATGTTGCAAATGCTACCATTCACCCAAACTCCACACCTTTTGCCTAAGTAGGTATTGGAAACGCCAAGAAGAGAGCTATTGGATTCGAGGACGAATCCTTTGAAGAGGAAGAGGTTGATAAGGATCCAAGACCATTGAAGAGCATACTTAAGGAGCAAGTAACTGGAGTGGCCGAGCCCGAGCACCAAGCGCCATGGCGGCAAGGAGGGGCCCATATGGCTGGGATAACCAAGTGTACCACCTATGGAGATGAAGACCTAGAGCATATGGAGAAGCCATTTTGGGACCCAATTGGAAGAGAGCAAGCCCTTTTGGCGGCAGTCAAACTTGGTCAAAATTTGGTTAAATCCAAATATGGTCGATATGAGTACCATTTTAGAGCTTTTTTCATGAGGGTTCCAGAATGCACAAGATCATCTCAACCAGAGGTCGGATGTGGCTTGTGCATCAGTTTTTTTATGCACAAATACTTCCAAAAACAGTGATGCTGGTTTGTCTATCACGCTCCGAATGGTGCCAAATTTGATATGCAGCCCTCCCACACCCTCTTAATGAGCCTTTTATGTTTCTTTCTTCATTTGGAAGTCTCTCATTTGTAACTTTAGAATCTTTTATGCAAAATGAATACTTTTGTGAGTTGAACTCCAAAACTAGGTTCACACTACTATCCTAACTCCATATCCAGCCATTGGATTCTAAAAATTCGTGGATTGTGAAAATATAGAAAGTATCAATGATGGAAAATAGAAATAAATGTTATCACAATCTTGTGTTTGGTTCAAGGATTTTAGAAATATAAATTTTACAAGGACCATTTTGTAACTTTTATAAAAGTTTATGGACTAATCATGTAATTTTATAAGGACCATTTTGTAAATTTTACAAAAGTTCAGGGACTAAATGTGTAATTTAGTAAGGACCATTTTGTAAATTTTCAAAAGTTTAGGGACTAAATGTGTAATTTAATAGTGACCGTTTTGTAAATTTTTCAAAAATTAAGGACTAAATGTGTAAATATATAAAGTTTAAGAGCTTTATTGAAATTTTTGAAACATAATAATTCTATGGATTCTAAGAATACCATGTTTATTGATGGTATTTTGAATCCAAGAATTTTTGAAGGATGAAGAATCCTAGGATTTTGAGAATGATGGAGAATCATTTTCCAAAATGAACCAAACACAAGATTCTATGGATTTGTGGGATTTTGAAAATCCATATTCCTAAAATGCTTGAACCAAACACCCCCGTATTCCGGTGTTGCCGCGCTTAGTAGCGTCGGAGGTGACGGAACCAACCTCTTTCCTCTAAAGTTACTAAATTATCCATACTTTATCTTATCTTTTTCTATCTCGATTTTTGTGCAACATGTACTCAAGGGTTATTATGTCAAACTATATAAAATCTTACATTCAACTTAATCTCTACCCCACACAAAATGTATAATTAATTGGGGATAGAGGGAGTGCTATTGCAATGAAAAAAATCTATAAAAAAAACATTCATATCAATTCTTCCATCCAAATTCTATTCATATAAATATCAAATCAAAATTCAAAAATACTACTCCTATCTCCAAATATCGAACACACAACTTATGTACTCCCTTCATCCCCAATTAACTCTACATTTTGTGTAGGAGCAGAGATTGAGGTGAAGGTAAGCTTTTATATAGTTTGACATAATTTCCCTTGAGCAGAGGTTGCACAAAAAAACGAGATAGAAAAAGTTAAGATAAAGCATGGATAGTTTGGTAACTTTAGAGGAGAGAAATTTCTATTTAAGAAAAGTAGAATATTTTAGGAATAGCTGTTGACACCCAATTTTGTCCCGAGATTTTTTAAAAGTACGTTATGTGAGGACTCAAGTGACTAATTGAAAAGAAATGGCACATTAGTTATAAACGGGGTTAAATTGGATAATTCGAGAAATGTCATGCACTAGCCTAATAATTCTCCCATAAAACTTGTTTTTTGCGCAGAGATGAATCAGATGATCGTGGAGGGCGAGTGTTTCGCCGGCGACGTGGGCGGACTCAAGCTTCACTCTCGCGCACGATCAAGCGGTTTGCTGTGTTCGCAGGAGGTGGAGCCCTCCCATCTATAATAGCCGCATCGATCTCAAAGATATACAAGCAATCGAGAATCGAAACTATCAACAGAGGCAGCCACATTCAATGCACCAATCTCAGCAGCCAACAAAGGGCAAAAGCAACATCCCAAGACAAAGAAATCGAAATTGCAGCAAACAACTCGACCTCAACACATAATCGATCTCAAGAAGACAAGTCGATTTCAGTGCAACAAAATCAACAGAGCGTAAAAGAAAAATCCACGAGCAATCGGAAGAAAACAACCAACTCGTTTTTCCGGTAGAGTCGCACCGTTGCCGATCACCGCTAGCCCATCCGCCCCACCGATCGTGGCTCCGCTGCCTTCGAGCTTCCGGTCAAAGTCTTCCGCCGAAACAGCAGCCCTTCTCCGATCTGACGTCAAGGGTTAGAGGCCGCTGCTCCGCTCGAGCCTCCTCGCGTTCGCCCCCTGTCCGACATCTCACCAGCGGCCCGACGTCAAAAGTCGCCGTCCTCATCGTGCTCTCGCGAATCGCTCGTCGACGCCGTCGAGAGCAGCCCAAGCGCCAGAAAACATCTCTCTTTCCGATTGCGAATTGGGGAAGGATATAAGTTCCGTTCTTTTTGGGTAAATTTCCTTTCAGGATTTGTCTTTTGTTTTGTCTTCTTGTTTAAGGCACTACGAATTGAAATGGATATACTTTAGTCACCTAAGATGCATGGACGATTAATGGCAACGCATGACCTTAGCTTGATTCATTATGTTGCAATTATGGAACTTCTTATATTGGAAATGTTGCGATGCATGGATTAGTTGTTTGTTTTCGTGCATTGGTATGTTTTTGTTTGTTTATTTTACACCTTGTCTTTAAATTAAAATCAAGTGAAAGAAAAATAGAGATCAACCTGTGGTACCAATTTTGGGCGTATGAAAATTATTATATTTTTGTACGTAATTGACTAACGGACCTTCGAGTTTCTTGTGGACCAGTTTAGGTTTCCAATCGACCTATCACAAAAAGATTGGTGGCGACTCCCGTCAAAAACCCCGTCGCTACAGCTGGCGACTCCACTGGGGACAGTCTGGCCACATCAAGGGTTTGATTTTTATCTCTTCGCTTGATTTGATTTTATTTTATTTTTATGTGTTGTGTTTTCATTGTGTATATTGTAACTCACGCACACACAAAGCATGCATTTTCGAGCTCTCCTCCCGAGCTCCTTATAACCTCGTTTTTGTGAAATACCCGGGATAGGCTAGTCGTGTGTGACAATAGTCACCGCGCTTTCTCTAGACCGTAGTGGTTAGTAGCGTTGTTCGGGTGTGACGGTAGTCACCCAATGGAACCGTGAAAGCTGCGACCCGAATTAATCCTTCCTTACATAACCCTCGTGGGTAAGGAATTGGGCCTTTTCTAGTTCGATAGAACTTAGTAAAAGGGATTCGGGAACCTACCTTTGACCTTTCTTTCGAAATCCACCCGTGCATATAATGACCACAGTTCCTTCCACTAGATTAGACCCGAATAGAACACATGATGTTTGCTTGAGGTGAATCAAGAACATTTTTTTCATTTGTGTCACTAACCTCATTATTTCATCGTTGGCTTTGCAAACGTGTCATATGCTATAATTTGTGTGGATTGTGGTTAGCATGAATTGATTTGATAAGATCAAGTCTGAACACTGGAGGTATCAAATTAGTTGTGGGAAGGATTCAAAAGAACAGACAATATCAAATTCTTGGTGGAACACGTAAACACGATATTTTGAGATTTTTGTACAAAGGGAGTCATTTCTTTCATCAATTGTCAATTCAATCATTTATTATTCATACTTGTACATTATCATTGTACTAATTGGTGTTCTTTTTTTTCTTTTTTTTTCTCTCATGGCATTCGCATACATCATATTTGTTTCTAACCGATAATGACGCATCTTTAAAATTGCACATCATTCATTCATGCATTCAATCATTTGTTTCGAGACTCATAATTGCAAATTCTAAAAAGTGGGAACATGTTGCAAAAAAACATAAAAAAATGTGTGAGCATTAAGGACCTTTAAAACAAATTTATGATGTGAAGTGTTCAATGACCCCAATCATGGCATGGAAATACAATTTCTCGCAAGTAGTCTTTAAGCTAGGCCTAACACGTCGATCTATGAAAATTGGTGATCAATTCGGGAAGTCTTTGAACTCACTCAAATCTTTGAGAGCTTGCCAATATAACTTGAAAGTCGAATTCTCTAGATTGAGTTCGGAAACTGGGGTATTGTCTTTGTTGGAACGGATATCTGTTATTATTTCCCTTGATACGTGAATGGGTAAAATGCGCACTTTTGCGTCCTTCGCTGAAAAAAATCACATCATGGAACCCATCCTTCCACCGAGTCCCAACATAAAGAATGTCACCAACGAGTTAAGATGAAGACTTGGTAGTGGTTATCTCGAAGACGTCGCTATATCTAATGGAAGTGATTTCAGTGTGGCTCTTTAACTTTTGTTGCAGAGTTCATTTTCCAGAGAAGTGTCACCTACAAAAAAGGGTCGGCCAAACAAACCTTCAGAAAAGCTCTTTTTGACCATGGACTTCTCATTCACCACAAGGATTCCTTCAAAGGAAAGAACCTCATTATTCGAAAATGGGGGGGCATGAGGAGAAAACATTTGAGATAAGAAAAAGGGTCAAAGTAAATTCTATTCCGCTGTCTTTAGCTCGAAAAGGGCTGAAGTTATGAGTAGCGCTATTAGTCATTTGTCTTTGCATTTTAGTCAGAAGTAATCGGGCCTAGGTAGCAACCACTATTTACGCTCGCATGAAAATGACTAAAAACGCAAGTCAAACAAGGTCCGCCCAAAAAAAAAAAAAAGAAAGGCAAAAAAAGAAGAAGAAAAAGATGAATGAAAGAATGGTGAGTCGTGGAATCTAAATCAAAACCTGCAAAGGCGGTTTAGAATGAAGGCATGGATTGAAACAATTTTCACCAACTCAATGACCCGGGGGGCAACATACATCTCAAGCACTATCAACCACTTTTCGAGTTTCTGAGGAGCAATTCCACACTTTACGAGAATTGGGGGCAACATTTTGAGGTTGTTCTCATTGGATAAGGCGATGATTTCGTGACGGACACTAACAGTTTTTCAAAGAAGTCAAGTCGTTGAGTGGTGACATTACAAGGCCTTTCGCTTGAACCACTCAATTTTTCACCAACCCCACATCAGTGGATGGCATTAACCTTACAAAATTATTTCAACTGATGTTTGTTCTTCACCTCGGCGTCCGCCCAAAAATATCTTTCATACTAAGAAGCCCTTTCGCTATCCCCGCACATTCTACTTCTTCAAGTGGAAAAGGGAAAGAGTAACAGATTTTAATGATTGCACGAGGACCATCATATATTTTGTCAAGCTCGCAAATTGGTAAGAGTTATCTTTAAGGATCAACCATTGACATTAATGGGCATGGATCGGACGTAAGGATATGGTTTAAAGACATTTGAGGAGGATGGATGATTTTATGATCACATTTGGGGGGCAAATGAATTATTCACTCATATAATTGTTTTCAAGGCCAAAAGAATCAAGGAGAAAGAAAGAAAGAAAAAGAAAGAAAATGGGAGTAGAAAAGATAAAAGAAAAAAGGTTTTGAAAATTTCATATACATTTTGCATGGCATTTTGCAAACTTCATCAATAAATCATCAATTAATATTTTCCTTCCAATTTACTTTTACAGACATCACATCAATTTTTAAATATTTCACCAAATTCTACCAAACATGTTTGCAAAGAATAAATCCTTTTAAAAAACATTACTCACTTTGAATTTTTACATTTCAAGATTATAAAAAGTGGGGTAGGATGAGATGATGCAAATGAGATTAAAAAGGATTATATATCGTATCCTATGCGTTATTTGTCTGTCACTTTCAAATTTTTGGTTTAAATTTTAATTTTCTCAGAAGTTTAAAGACTAAATGTTTAATTTATTAATATAGTTTTGAATTTTTTTGAAAACATATAAGGACCTCTTTGTAAAATTACAGAAAGTTTGATGGTCAAATTGTAGTAATTAAAAGTTTAGTATCAAACTATACAAAAATATACCTCATTTGCTCCCAAATAATTTTACACATTTCATTTTTTTGTTGTTCCTGTAAAATTATACACTTCATTAAATGGAAACTTCTCTAAAAAATTACCAAATAATCCCTACTTTATCTTTACTTTTTCTAACTCGTTTTTTGTGTAATATCTACTGAAGGTTAATTATGTCAGACTTATATAAAATCTTACATTCAGCTTAATTTCCGCGCTCACACAATGTGTATGATTAATTGGCCATGGAGAAAGTAAAACTTTTCTACCATCATCCCATACCACATTTCCTTTCCTTTCGAAGTGAGGGATACATTTACTAAAGTGATAAATGAGATGAGTTTTATCTCACCCGCTTGAGCATATCAAACAAAGGAATGTAAGTCATCTCATCCCCCAATATCCTCCATGTTGCAACCGAACATGATTATGTACAAGCTAACAAAACTTTTACCGCCTAAAGATCAACTAAACTTTTCATAATAAGAAAAGTAAACCAATAAGCTAAGGCATAATGTAACATAAAAATCCATATCTAATCACAAGAAACTCAACGAATTCTCATGCAACCACCGGAGATCCCGAACAAGGCACCCAACAGGAAGAAGCAACAAGAATTCTACCTTTCCAACCCTGTAATACCCAGTTTTTATCTTCATCCATCACAAAATCTTTGTGATACCAATCCCTTAGTTTACTCTTTAGCGCTTGCACCATCTCCTGGTCTAAGGGTAGCGGCTTGAAACCTGCCCTCACCAACCGAACCTGCCATTGCTTGTAAGTTTCCGGCCTCTCCAACCTCCCCAGGCCTTCACATGCAACAACACTCATGGCTTCCCTTCCATAAACCTCCTTCTCATACATCATCCTTGTCGGCTCATCACGAGGCAAGGTGGCATCGAACATGTCGAACAATGCTGAATAGAAAAAGAGCGCCTCTCTGAACCTTGTGACGAAGAATGGAGCATTATAGGATCCATTGCAAATGCCATGCACAAATATATCAGGGTTCATCCTCCGAATCAGTTTCAAGACAGCATCCCTTGGACAGTCTGCTTCAGCTGTCTCATCGAGCAAGTTCTTAAACCGGTACAGGCAATTCACAGCCAGCATTTCGTTGGGATCGAGCTTGAGGTCTTCTATTCGGATAGTTTCCCAGTTCTTTGATGCTATCGGATTATACTCGAAAGGAACTTTAAACCGCTTACAGTACCTTGCCAAGCGACGCCCTGTCTCCATTATCCTTTCTGCTGGTCGGAAACCAGGCTGTGGAATTTCGATTCCTGTGATGCGTAGCTTCGGAGGTCCACCAGGCCTCATTGAGAGATGCTGGATTAGGATTGGCCATTGGAAACCATACATAATGCCAAAATCTACTATATGAAGTGCTGTTGCCTTCTCAGCCATTTTGTATATTGTCTTGTTTGCATAAAAGATAGCTAGCTTTTTAAATGGGGAGGCACAGAGATAAACCTTGTAGGCTTTCAGTATGTCAGCAGCGGAAACTTTCTTGGACTGTGGGGTGCAAAAGAAACTATGAGCCCCAGTTCCACAGCCATTCAAGCGCGCCTCGAGAGCGTTTGCAAAGTAATGGGCCAACCTCTGTGACCCATCACCATGAGGCGATGAGTGCTGCCTTATCTGCTTTAGCAGCTCACCAGCAGTCCTGTGATCATCACCGGAGACTGCCTGTGCACAGAGAATGAGCAGAGTCCTTAAGTCAACCGTCTGTATCTTCTTGTCATGTTTTCTACCCCGAGCTTTCCGACCATTTGGATCATCTATATGCCCATTCTGCTCTATAGATAAGTTCAGTTCTTTCTTGAGAGCATCATTGTTGATACATAACAGCACCTTATCAAAAACCTCGGCCAGTTCGCACTGATCGTCTGTAGAAACTGCTGATTGCTTATGGCTCCTCCCTTCATCGGAATCTTCATCTTCCCTTTCGTGATTCTTTCTACTAGATAACTCATCAAAATGGTGATCATTCTCCATCTTCTGTACTGTTTTCGTAAAATCAGCAGCCTCTTCTTTCTTGGGTGGAGTAAATGTATTACTCCCGACACTCACTAACAGCTTATTATTTCTGGGAATGAACTTGCTAGCTTCCTCAAATCCTTTCTTGAACTGCAAGACAGATTCCTGGTCATGGAACATAGTTTGCAGCAGATCATGCACAGAAGATTCCATCAACCCTCCACTCCCCACATTATTAAGGTCAATACTCGGATTGACATCAACTTGAAACTTATCATTCTGCAGGTTGGGCAGAGTCCTCTTGCCAGGGGGCGGATCTTGTCTTAGAGATGGACTTTGACGGACCTTGTTTTCGCCAACACACGAGTGATCAACAAAATCGGCAGATCCACTTCTCTTACTAGAACTGGTAGCAGAGAAGGTACTACTAGCTCCATCGCTACTGCTGTCAGGACTCTCTAAATCCAGATAAAGAGGAGCTAGAGATTGATCCACTGGTGGAGGACCGTTCTGATTTAGCACTTCGTACAAGGAATTTTCTGTGTCTTCTAAAGCAAAAGGGTCAGGAAACATGTGGGGTTTGTCCTCCATGTTCTCTTCCAACAGCATTTGACTTATGTATTTGAGAACTGGATCTGAGGATTCACTGTCATCAGTTGGGGACTCAGACTCACCATTACGAGTCCAACCGGAAGCGGATAAATCCCCTTGAGAATTTACAGACAAGGATTGAGGAAAATGGTGACTAACAGACTGAGAAGAAACCAAAGGGGCATTCATGAAACCAAGATCTGGAGAAGGGATAGTGAATCCAAAATCATTTGCAAGACCTGGGAATTGGTCAAATGGACTAGCTAAGGGTAACATCCAACCATCGTCTAGTCTAAAGCTGTTCATATACTCAGAATTATTGATCATGTTTTGATCCATGATACCAAACTGACAAAATTTAAGCAAGAGCTGCTACTGTGATAACAAGCACAGGGAAGCTAGGCACCCAGGTTTCCTCTACCTCACGCTAATCGTTCAACAGGAGGAGAAAGCTGAGGCAGAGTCCAGCTGGAGGAAGAACGGTATGTTTCAAAAGCAAAACATTGACGGAAATGATAATAGTCTGGAAGATGGAAGCAAAATAGGTGCAAAAAGGTAAGAATTTTCCTGGAAGATACCTGCAGACTGCAAGTGCTTAACTGTTGACGATAATTACGCGTTAACATTTCCTTTTGTTTTGTTTTGTTTTTTTGTTTTTTTGTTTTTTTGTTTTTTTTTGTTTGGTGTTATGTCGAGGAAAAGGGACCCTTCTATGGTAGCCCCTCCATCTGGTACCCACAGGTTCTACATCACATTTCACCATTCGATCTGAGTCAAATTAATCTAGCTATTAATTAAAAGTATTTATTTATTTATTTTTATTTTTTTGAAAGATAATGACATTTCATTCAATAACGAACAGTTTGAAGCTGGATAAACAAAATAAGCAGATCCGAAGCCCCGAGAACTAACCTTGCTCTTAGCCTGTGGTGAGCATTATTAAGCCTAAAGACTATAGGCCAATAGTCTAAAACTGAAGAAAGTTTAAAAAGAAATAGAGCAACTAAGCATAGGAAAATTAAAGATAACTTGGGATATCATATGACAAACGAACCACACCACCAGAGAGCGTACATCTGCAGGTGTGTTTGATGAAGATCTTTTCCTCCAAAATGTCATATGGCTTAAAACAGGTAACCTTCCGCAAAATTCTCAAGAGAGCTCGAGGCTACCGACCACCTCCACCAACGTCACACCAAGTGGGCAAGAAAGAGCTTATTCCCTGCAAGGAGATCTGGGAAGAACAAGAGAACAACAAACAACACCTGTAAAAGTCCCATCCCGAGCCAGTACAATAACAAATGTTGGAAATATAAAATGGTGGAAGAAAATTGAATGAAAAATTATTTATTTTCTACCATAAATTTGAAGGTTTTTTCAAGATTAGTATGGTGATTTATGGACCATCAGTAGTGTGGTTTAATGGCCTTCAGTGTTAGGGTTAATGTAACAGAGCGTGTCCAGTGTCAATATATTGTCGGCTTTGGGCCCCAGGCCAGCACGGATTTGCTTGTACCTGAATCCACAGGTAAAACGCGTCTTGTGGGTTAAGGAGCAACCACCCTTATAAGGCATGCATTACTCCCTTAGCCCCTTCATGTGGGATGAACAACATCATCTATCTGTAACAGATAGTGTAGAGAGCCAAGATATTATCCGCTTTGGGCCCCAGGCCCGCACAGATTTGCTTCTCCTTGAATCCACAGGTAAAACACGTCTTATGGGGTTAAGGAGTAACCACCCTTATAAGGCATGCATTACTCCCTTAGCCCCTCCATGTGGAATGAACAACATCATCTATCTTTAACAGACCGTGTACAGTGCCAAAATATTATCCGCTTTGGGCCCCAGGCCCGCACAGATTTGCTTCTACCTGAATCCACGAGTAAAACGCGTCTTGTGGGGTTAAGGAGCAACCACCCTTATAAGGCATGCATTACTCCCTTAGCCCCCTCAAGACGCGTTTTACCTGTGGATTCAGGTATAAGCAAATCCGTGTGGACCAAAGCCCAAAGTGGATAATATCTTGGCAATGTACACAGTCTGTTACAAATTGTATCAGAGCCCGGGGGTGGTACAGTGTCCATGTGCCAGCAGGGATGCTGGACTTCCATGGAGGGGGGTGGATGATGTTGTTTATCCCACATGGAGGGGCTAAGGGAGTAATGCATACCTTATAATGGTGGTTGCTCCTTAACCCCACAAGACGCATTTTACCTGTGGATTCAAGTAGAGCCAAATCTGTGCGGGTCTGGGGCCCAAAGCGGACAATATTTTAGCACAGTACACGGTCTGTTACAGTAAATGGCTAGCTTTATGGTGCATTTAGGTGCCCTAATGGCTAAGTCTATCCTAAACACTATAAAATGGCACTTTCACCATGCTTATTTCTCATCCCTAGCACACTTCTTGCTAAATTCTCTTCCTCTCTTCTTGCAAAAAATCTATTGCATCGTTGTTTTTGGTGTTCTTCAAGTTCTTCGGTACTAGTTCGTTGGTGGAAAATCTTTAGGTGCGAAGCTTTTTTCGCATCTCCATTGTATCCTGTGAGACAGACGCTTGTGCGATCTTCGAGCACTCATAGTGGAAGGAGCGAATCTATTTTAAGGAAATTGCGTGCAACGCAAGCCTCAGAAACCAAATCCCGAAGAACGATTCTCATTTTTAAACTTTTCTTGGTTTGATCTGTTCATCTTCTTGTTAATTCTAAATTATTGTTAAAATTAGAATTTTATTATTATATCTTCAATTTGTTTAATTTTCGGCATAATTTCTATTTAATTTCGTTATAATTATTCCGGTGTACTTTCTTATATTTTCTGGAATCATTAATTTCTGAAATTTGGTAGAATTGTTATATTATCCACATGTTTTATATTTTGTTCATTTTGCACCCAATACTTATATAGTTATACGGCTTTTGTATTTTGTGCAATTCTAACCATATTCTTGTTTTTATCATTTTTGGTACTTACTCGTACGAGAATCTTAAAATAGATTCTTCATCCGTGATGACGATCCCGGAAGTTAACGTTGTAGACGTTTTCAAGATTGTGAACAGGTCCAGCAGTAACAATGGTGGTTCTGGGGCTAACCTGACCGTGGTGCCAAACCCCTTGACTGTTCAGACCTCTTATGCGGAGAAACCTGAGAAGTTCAACGGGGGAACTTCAAAAGGTTGAAACAGAAGATGTTGTTCTACTTGACCACCTTGAATCTTGCGAGATTCTTGATTGAGGATGCTCCTAGAGTTCCCGAGGGGAACGTGGACACTAAAACATCCAGCGCTAATCAAGCCTAGATCCACTCTGACGTCTTGTGTCGTAATTATATCCTAAACTGTTTACATGAGCCATTATATACAGTTTATTGTAATTATAAGACGACAAAAGTGTTGTGGGAATGTTTGAATCAGAAATATAAAACGAAGGATGCCGACGCTAAGAAATTTGTGGTCGGTCTTTCCTCAATTAGATAATGGTAGATTCCAAGATTGTGGTCAGCAAAGTGTAGGAACTTCAGGTTATATTGCACGAGATCCTCGTTGAAGGCATGGTGTTGGCTGAAGCCTTCGAAGTGGCAGCTGTCATTGAGAAGCAACCTCCTAGATGGAAGGAATTTAAAAGCTACCTGAAGCACAAATGAAAAGGAATGAACTTGGAGGGCCTCATTGTTAGACTTTGTATCGAAGAAGACAACAGGAGATCTGAGCGCAAGTCATCCCTCTCCATTGGTGTCAAGGCCCACATGATGGAGCATGATAAGGGGCAAAGCTCAAAGAATAAAAAGGGAAAAGGAAAGCTCGGGGAAACGGTAGGTGTCTCGAAGCCGAAGCCAAAGCCAAAGTTCAACGGCAAATGCTTCAATCGGGAAGGATGGGCCACAAATCTGGCGATTGCCGACTCCAAAAGCAAAATGATCATGAGGCAAACATGATCAATGAAATTGCCCAAGATGTGGAAGATATGAACCCCGCTGTTGTGGTTTCGAGGTGAACCATGTTGGGTCCAACCCAAAAGAATGGTGGATCGATACCAGTGCTACCAGCACGTTTGCACCAACAAGAACCTCTTCTCCTTCGAACCAATTCAAGGGGAGAAAATGTACATGGGAAATTCCGCAATGGCAGTAATAGAAGGTCAATGGAAGGTGCTTCTGAAGATGACCTTTGGCAAGACATTGACCCTGAACAATGTCATGTATGTGTCAGAAGTGCGCAAGAACCTAGTGTCCAGCTCACTGATGAACAAGCATGGGTTTTGCATGGTGTTTGAATCGGACAAGGTCATGCTGACCAAATCTGGAATGTTTGTGGGAAAGAGCTATGCTTGTAATGGGTTGTTTAAACTCAATGTAATGGCTATATAAATAAAGAGAGTACTTCTTCCGCTTACTTGCTTGAGTCATCTAATTTGTGGCATGGTAGACTAGGACTTGTTAATTTTGACTTGATACGTCGATTAATTAACCTTGACCATATTTAGACATTCCAAATTGATCTAAAACAAAAATGTGAAATTTGTGTTGAGGCAATATTGACAAGGTCATCGTTTCAATCAATTGAAAGATGTACCGAACCACTTGAATTGATTCATAGTGATGTTTGTGATTTGAAGTTCGTTCAAACATGAGGTGGCAATAAGAATTTTATTACCTTTGTTGACGATAGCACAAATATTACTATGTGTATTTACTAAAAAGTAAAGACGAGGCCTTAGAGAAATTCATTCTCTACAAAAATGAGGTTGAGAATCGACTCAATAAAAAGATCACAAGATTGAGAAGTGATAGAGGTGGTGAGTATGAATCACCAATTGGTCAATTTGGTGCACAACATAAAATTGTACATGAAACCGCCTCACCTTATTCACTTCAATCTAATGTTGTCGCAGAACGTAAAAATCGCACCTTAAAAGAAATGATGAATGTGATGTTACAAAGTTCAGGCTTACATAAAAACATGTGGGTTGAAGCTATCTTATCGAGTGATTACCTTTTAAACAGGGTACCTCGAAAGAAGAAAGATAAAACTCCATATGAGTTATGGAAAGTTAGGCCACCATCTTACAAACACTTGCGAGTGTGGCTGTGTCTTGCAAAGGTAGTGGTACCAACACCGAAGAGAGTGAAGATAGGTCCTAAAACGGTGGATTGTATCTTCATAGGATACATGCATAACAGTAGTGCCTATCGGTTCCTTGTGCTTGATTCAAAAATTTCGGATATTCACAAGAACACAATATTGGAATCAAGGAATGCATCTTTCTTTGAAAATGTATTTCATTGTAGAAACAATGGTGCATCAATTTCTTCAAATCAGGATATGATTTGAAACAAGCACCAAAGAAGTGGTATGAAAATATTGACCATGCAATGATTACCAATGGGTTTAAAATCAATGGGTGTGACAAATGTGTTTATGTCAAATAGACAGAAAATTATTATATCATTCTATGTCTTTATGTGGATGACATACTCATTATTGGTAGTAGTGATAAAATTGTCAAATATACCAAAAACATGTTGAATTCAAAATTTGACATAAAAGATATGGGATTTGCTAATGTGATTTTATGGGTTAAAATCATAAGAATTGAAGAAGGTCTAATTTTGACTCAAGCTCATTATATAGACAAAATCCATGAAAAATTCAACAAGGATTATTCGGAATAACCAGGACACCATTAGATATTAGTCTCCATCTATCTAAAAATAGAGGTGATAGTATTTTTCAAGTAGAATACTTTAGAGTTATTGGGAGCCTAATGTATCTAATGAGTTGCACTAGACCGGATGTTGCTTAAACAATAAGCAAGCTGAGAAGCTACACGAGCAATCCAAGTGCAGAACATTGGAAATCAATAGTTAGTGCAGAACATTATACTAGATACCCAGCCGTGTTAGAAGGTTATAGAGATGCAAACTAGATATCAGATATAAATAACTCGAAATCCAGAAGTGGCTATGTGTTTACACTAGTTGGAGCTATTGTATCTTGGAAATCTTCCAAAGAAACAATTATAACCGATCCACAATGGAATGTGAGTTCATGGCTTTGAATAAATGTGGAGAAGAGGCTGAATGGCTACGCTAGTTCTTAGAGGATATTCCAAAATGGGAAAAACTTGTGCCACCAATTAGTATACATTGTGATAGTCAATCAATTGGAAGAGCACAGACTAATATATATGGTAAGTCTAGACACATCTGTCACGGGGCGCCCGCGCCCGGTTGCGGAGGCGGGGCCGCCCCGCGGCGTCGGAAGCGGAAGCTGCATGAGCTGCGGAAACGGAAGCGGTCGGTCCAACCGAGACCCGCTGAGTGTGGTGGTCCTGAGACCTGGCCCGCAAAGTCTCATTCTGAAAGGCCCGGTCCCTGAGAAAACTTTGCACACGGAGTATGCGGATAGAGTTATGCGCCCATATTTTCCGGTCGTGTTCCAACCCGCAAACTACAATTCTCAAACATGGCAAATATACAGTATAATCCTAACTATCCATGGCGAGCCCCGCCCCACTGAAATAGGCGAGCACTCTACCATCACCAAACATATAGTTCATGGATAACATCATACATAAGCTCAACAGAATCAAACCGATACAAAATATGTCTAACATATCACAATGTGATCACATCACGGCTCCCGCCCTACACTGACATGGGCGAGTCCCCGGTCATACAGAATATGCAGAATGCATATACAGAGGCAGAATGTATCTAAGATACATAGTATGATCCAACAAATGACATGTATGCACATACACCTGCAGAGCCGACCCCAGAATACCTAAGTGCTAAATCTAGGAGAAACTCCGATATCAGAAGATTCTCGCACGTACCACTGCTGCTGCTGCTAACACACAACAGAAGAGAGAGATAAGTTAACTGTGAGAAAACCCATATGCTATCCTTAGCATAAATCCAGAAGTCAGAAAAAAGACTATAACCTCTACCGAGACTACCCTTATAACTTAACAGAAGTTCCGTTTCAGAACTGCAGATACCTGATCACAGAACAGAAAGCACCGCGGAACTCTAGTCTGCTGGCTGCTTGACAGGTGGACCTGAAAGGTGGTAAATAGAAGGGGTGAGTCCTCGGGAGGACCCAGTAAGGGCTGAGGCAAGATACAGTTTGCATATAGCAAGCTAAGTGCACGAGTACCTGCAAAACAAGGAAAACACAAAAACTCAAGAATATATGCAAATATGACAAGCACCGAGACATATCAGCAAACAACAAACACCATGTATCAAACATTGGAATCATGCTATCATCATACAAAGGATTAGTAAACAGATATAAACATATATAACAAATAGAGTCCCGAAGGAGGCGGTTAGAACCGCCAGAGACCCATGTGCGCGTATATAAACAGAACGACAGTCCTCTACAAGTGGTCAAGCCGAAGCTAACGGAGGTATGGTACCGGGGTCGCAATCCCTTACCTATCGTAGGGTCATAAACAGAGTATACCGCAGGGTATACAACAGACAGAATATACCGCAAGGTATATATAGAATATCAGCAGCCAGTGTAGATATAGAATACTGAAGAAGAACCCGAGGTCTCCGAGACCATCTCGGGCCTTGAACCTGCATACATGTATCTTACAATATAACTGGCCCCGGGATCACCGGACACCCGTCCTCAACCCGGAACCCGCTTCAACTAACCCCGATATACATGATATCCCTCCCAGAATGTATAACGAGAGAAGTTGAACCCTTATTGTACTATTATAGATCCGAAGAAGAATCCCAGGAAAATCCCGACGCTCGACCCGAAATGCGGTAGTGTGACTTCCGAAGTCCCGCACTACTCCACAACTGCTGATTCAAGCTGAACAACCATTTACATATCAGAAATCACCAATCCAGACCCTCGGGAACTAGTCCCGCACATTCTCGCAAAATTTCACAGAAAGCTCGGATTTTCAAACCGAGCTTGAACATCGTTATTTACACTTAGACATGCACATCTAAGCATTTAAAACATACTTTCCCAAATTTAAGCAAGCAAGCTAGCATGTCGAGTTTCACGGTTATGTTCACCAATTCAGAAAACGAAGTTCCAAACATCGTTTGTTACCTACTTCCATTCCGGATATAATTTTACCACCAATACAGCCCCAAAACACACCAATCACACCTCCATTGAACCTTGATCAATTCGGCCACAAGGTACAATTTGTGCCAAAATCCATTTCAATCCAATTAGGGTTCCACTTTCAAGCTCAATTCAACAATTATACATCCTAAGCATGTTTACTAACATACTTCACCATAATCACCCAAAATCATACCAATTCTCACATGAACAATTCGGCCCATTTGGGCACTCTTCACCCAACATACTCATCTTCAAATTGAACCCTAATATCATCTCCTAATCATTATAGGAACAACATATCCAACACATGAACCAGATGACATCAATTCGGCATACTTAGGGTTTATCAAGAATTTGGTCAAATTAGGGTTTTTCAACCCAAGATGTTCTTCCATATTTCAAACCTTGATTCCTACACCAAATCACACCAATAACAACATATCCCAAGCTTGAAGCAAGAAGATGAACAAATCATCTAGCTAGGGTTTATCAACAATTCGGCCCCAAGGTGCATCAACCACAACTCATGCTTCAAACATGCCAAAATCATGGAAGATACATGCTTACCTCAAGTTTGACACCAAGAAAAACCTCCCTTAACTCTTGAAAGATGAAGAACACATGAGAGGGAGAGGGAGTGATGAAGCCGGCGGTTTTGAGAGAGAAGAAATGAGACCAAAAATGCATCTCTTCCTAATTTCACACCTTATATACTTCTTATCTTAATGACTCACCTTACAAGCACACACTTAGCACCTTAGTCACCTTAGTGAATCACCTTACAAGCACACACTTAGCACCTTGGTCACCTTAGTGAATCACCTTACAAGCACACACTTAGCACCCAACAAGCCAAAATATGTCTAAGTGTCTTCCCGCGCCAATTTAACCCGAGCAAATCCCGACGTATGTGCTTGCTTGCTTAACCCAAAACAATCCCGTCATGTGTACTTGCTTGGTTATCACCACAATAACCATCCCGAGTCATAACATACCTCACACCATTGGCGCCACCAATTTGTTCATCCCGAGCCCCGAGTGTTACCCGAGAACAAACGTCCCGACCCCGAAAAATATTTTCCACGGAAAGGTGCGGGGGACTCGTGCAACCTCGAATATACAAGCATTCCCGAGAATGTTACCTAGAAAAGATCCGGGAGCTATCTGACCAACAGAAAACATGCCTCGCATGTTTGGAACGGAGCCCCGGGATACACAGAAGTCACCACCCGCTCGGGGTGACTGTAACAACATCTATCAAAGACACAATACCATTGGGCAACTACTCTCTCTTGGGGTTATCACAATTGACTATGCGAGGTCAAAAGATAACATAGTGGATCCGTTAACAAAGGGGTTAAATAGAGAGTTAGTTGAAAAATTGACAAAATAAATGGGCTTAAAGCCTGTGGATATATAAGTTTTATAAAGGAAAATCCAACCTAGTTGACTGGAGATCCCAAAATCTAGGTTCAAAAGGGACAACCTAATTATAAGACTTATTGTGGTCACTGTGTGGGATAATCTCAAACTCATTACTACAGTGAAACAATGATGTGGATAAGGTTAGCATTGTGTTGCTTTAATGATTTTTAAGTAAGTACCTAGGTTACTTCAGACTTAAGAAATCACCTATGTGAGAGAGATGTGGGGTCGTTTCAAAGGAGAATTTGTCAGGTCTAATTCTTTAGAAACTCTTGGATAACCAGGACGTGTTCATGACCAAAATGAAAAAAACCATGAGAACTGAACACATGAGGAATGATTCTTGTGTAAGATATGTGGGTTCTTTACATAAGAAAGCAGGACAGTTCAAGGACAACGTATCTACTCGACAACTAGTAAAGTAAATGTATTTTACAAGGAAAAATTTCAAAGGGTAACACCTACTTTTCCTATGCAGGACTCAGTTGATGAACACCACTAGAGAGTCAAAATGAAAACCATTTTTCATTCATGTAGGGGATTGTTGAAAATATAAAATGGTGGAAGAAAAATGAATGATAAATTATTTATTTTCTACCATAAATTTGGAGGTTTTTCCACTATTAGTATGGTGATTTATGGATCATTAGTAGGGTGGTTTCATGGCCTTTAGTGTTAGCGTTAATAGCTAGCTTTATGGTGCATTTAAGTGCCCTAATGGCTAGGTCTATCCAAAACACTATAAAAGGGCACCTCCACCATGCTTATTTCTCATCCCTAGCACACTTCTTCTTGCTAAATTTTCTTCCTCTCTTCTTGTAAAAAATCTCTTGCATCACCGTTTTGGTGTTTTTCAATTTCTTCAGTTCTAGTTCATCATCGGAAAAGCTTTAGGTGCGAAGCTTTTTTCGCATCTCCGTTGTATCTTGGGAGACACACACTTGTTCGATCCTCAAGCACTTGTAGTGGACGGAGCAAATCTGTTTTAAGGAAATTGCATGCAACACAAGCCTCGGAAACCAAATCTCGAATAACGATACTCATTTCTAAACTTTTTTTGGTTTGATCCGTTCATCTTCTTATTAATTCTAATTTATTGTTAAAATTAGAATTTTATTACTATACCTTCAATTTGTTTAATTTCCAGCATAATTTCTATTTAATTTCGCTATAATTTCTAGTGAACTTTCTTATATTTTTCTGGAATAATTAATTTTGAAATTTGGCAGAATTGCTATATTGTCTACATCTTTTATATTTTGTTCATTTCACACCCAATACTTACATAGTCATACGACTTTTGTATTTTGTGCAATTCTACCCATATTCTTGTTTTTACCATTTTTGGTACTTACTCTTACTATAACACAGTCAACTGACACACCTCGGTCCATTGTGCACTACGAGTGATTGAGGTGGACTTTGAGCCCAATCACTTCAGAAAGATCCTCTCACCGATCTAGGCAGGGTGGGCAATTACCCATCCCTATCGTTTCCTGCAACAAGCCTTGTTGGCCACAATCCGTAGCCCCAACTCGAGTGCGCTTGCGCCTCCCTCCATCTTCCGCAACACTACCAACCAAGTCTAAACCGCAACCACCCTCCACAATTGCTCATAAGCGAGCACTCCCACGTCCACTTGTCCCTCCAGTACCCCAACCGCGAGGCCGTCCTTTACTTTTTCCATTTTTTTGACACAGGAACAGGCAAGGACAGAACCAGAATCCCCTTTCGACGAATTGCTTGCCCGCTCACGACTGCTGACCAACCAATTTGGAGGGGAATCATGACCAACCCCCGGTTTGGCTCACAGGAGCAACGGAGGAACAAGGGTGGGAGAAGAACCTTTGCGAAGCCTTCAAGTCTGACACTTCAAATCGCCGGCCAACCGAGAGAGACAGAAACCGCCCACGTTCGCCTCGGCCCAACACCGATCGGTGATAACCGGCAAACGGCGAGAGCTTCTGCCGGCCTAACTGTACCCAGGCAGCGGAGTTTGTGGTAAACCCAAAACCTCACAGACTGACGTCCTGATGGAAGCAAGGCCGGTGATTGGCGAGATAGCAGAAACCCATCGGTGACGACGACACCTTGAAAAAACCCTCGAGGAAGGGAGACGCATTTATCAAATTCATGTGCAAGTTATGTGACCTTTTCACGATTCAATTAAAAGTATCTTACTAAAAAATAAAAAACCTGCAACCTGCTTCAACCAAAGCTGCTTCTAGCCTTCTATATTTCTTCCGGATGATGTTATTTACCAACTAGTTGGAAAAACCACTAGTCGTGTTATGTGTGTAAATACCCAGCTAAAATGGTATTATAGTCTTTAAAATTGTTAGTTAGTTAGTTAAATAAGTTAGATAGTAGTAGAATGAGCTAGTGGTTTTACCCACTAGTGGGTAAACAGAAGAGCCAATTTCTTCCTCGTGACCCCTTCCTTGCACTGAACATCAGTTGTTTGGAAATGATCCCCAAACAAATTGTTCTCCAAAATTCATCCCCAAAAAATTTCACCCAAAATTTTCTTTGTTAAAATGATCTACCTGAATGGCCAATGCAGCCAGCGAAGACCAGATGACGAGTCGACGTCCGATCATTGAATCCTAGTCGCCAGACTTGGAAAGCATCGTGGGGCTGACTTTGAGGGTGTGTGTCGATTGTGCTTGAGAGAATTGAATCATCACGTTCTGGTGTAGATGACGGTGTCACTCTGCCGTGGGTTATCCTTCCTGTTGAAGTCGTCACAAAACAGTTGCCCGCTTGCACGACTGTTCTTGATGTAAGGAAAATTGGGAAAACTTGTAGTCTCCTCAATGTGTTTGTTCTGCATCCATTGCAAAATTGGAGTTCGGCTTATCAGGTCGATTCTGTTGAAATTAAATTGAAATCCATAAGTAGAGGAGAAGAAGCATACTATAATCTGTTCGTGGAAACCACATCAAAATAGACACATCCAAAAATTCAAAGCAATCGAGACCAGATTGGCGGGTGGAAAGCACGAACGAGTAAAGATCATAGCATGACTAACTCTCGCATCTAGAAGTCATTAAACTCCTCTTCATGCTCTCCATTTTCTCTGCATTAACATTAACATGATCAGGAGAAAGTTCCAAGCCCTTGTCCTCCTTGCCTCGATGATGATAAGAGAAGGTCATCATTCAAGTCGAAAGAAGCTCGTAATTACTACTCTTCCAGCTGAGCCAAAGAACAATTTCTAATGAATTTTTGGGAACAAATTGTACAGAGTCGGTTTTGCAATCACGTAGCACGCCTTATGCTTCAGAAAATGCATGTGTAAATCCAGACAAGTGAGTAACTCTTTCCCTTAGTTTCCTTGAAAATGAATTGAAATTTCTTTAAAATGAATTGAAACAAAACCTACGCTCCTCGTAGCGTTTCCCTAAAAAAGTAGATTTAAACAAAGCCTAAGCTCACTGGAACAGAGCAGTGACCTTCATATTTCGATTTAGGGACTACAATGCACTTCCTTAAAAGTTTGGTTCCTTAAATTATCTCTTATAGTAAGAGGGGTGAACTTAAATTATTCCTAAGATCAGTTTTTTTATGGTATAGGCTATTGTGTGTCAGACTTTAATATGTGCCTCTTTTTGCCTAATTGCATTTATTTTCAAAACTGCCAACGCTTCTTCTTCTCCGTATTTTTACCGTCAACGTACATTCGACATGAATCGGACCATCATCTTCCATCTCTCACCTGCAGTCTCCAACCACCATAGCTCCTCCTTTAAGGTGACCTTTAGCAACTCGATGGTTGCCTCCTCCTCCATCAACAATCACCAAAGTCACGATAATTGTAGGAGATCCGTTCGGACGACCCGCTATCCGACCCGACAAAATCCGCCAATAGAAGCTGCAATCGACCGCGCCAAAGTAACCAATCGCTTCCCCAGTCGCCGGCGCTCCATTCCTAGCCATTTCCTGAGCTGACGACGTAATTCTCTCACGCCTTGAAACTAAAACCTGCTGTAGATGACAGAATTATGATGCCCCTACATACTATTATGATGTGCTCTCAACTTATTATGATGCTCATTTTTATAAAAATGATGTAACCAGGAATTGCAAACAAATAATAATCAAATCTATCAGACTGAACTTAATAATTCCAAATAGTAATGAATTGGAAGAATATCAGTTGAAGTAGATGGAAAAAGATAATTTTTCAGCAAAACAAGCATCACATTGCACCACATAAGCATAATTTCGCATAGAAGCATCATTTGATGCATGAAGGATATCATTTTGGAGGATGAAGTGCATCATCTGAGTTTATCATTCGGGACAGGAATTGCATCATTAGTGAGGAAGAGTGCATCATGCTTGTAAGGGAGAGCATCAAAGTGGAAAAGGAGAGCATCACTCTAGATACAAAACACATCATTTTGAAAAGTTGAAGAAAATGAGTGCATCATTAAGCCATCATAACGAATGCATCATTCTTGTGAGGGAGAGCATCATAATGCAATGAGAGTGCATCACGGTGGCCACCAAATGCATCATTTTAAAAGGTTGAATAACATGAGTGCATCATTATGTCATCAGAACGGATGCATCATTTTTGTAGGGTAGCGCATCATACTTGAAACCAAGAGCATCATTCGTGTAACCAAGAGCATCATTTGGAACCAAGAGATCATACTTTGTCCACAGCGAAGAGCATCATTTTAAATGCTAAGCTCATCATACTTACCAAAGGGAGCATCATTTTAAGCACATAGAGCATCAGTTTGAGAACTTCATCATTTTTGTAATGTTGAAAAAAACAAGTGCATAATTAAGTCATCAGAACGGTGCATCGTGTTTGTAATTTATAGCATCATAGTGTAACAAGAGTACATCGTTGTGGTCACCAAATGCATCACTTTAGGAGGTTGAAGAAAATGCGTGCATCATTAAGTCCTCAGAACGAGTGCATCATTAAGTCCTCGAACGAGTGCATCATTTCTTTGAGGTAGAGCATCATACTTGAAACAAAGAGCATCATTAGTGACACCAAAAGCATCATTTTAAACCAATACATCATACTTTTTCTAATAGTGAAGAGCATAAAATTTTTACAAAAGCACATCATTCGTGACACCAAGTGCATCATTTTGAACTAAGACATCATACGTTATCAACAAGCGTATCACTGTATTGTGTAGAATGAAATGTTTGCAACATAGCAATCAGAACGAGCGCATCATAATTTTAGATAAGCGCATCATAGTGCTTTGAGAGCGCATCATATTGTTGTCGGAGAGCATCACTTTGGCCGGTGGTTTTGTCACCGGAGGAAGGCTGGCGGTTGATTTTGTTGCTAGTTTTGTTGAATTTGCGAAGAAGGAAGATCGATCCTCTTGATACCTCTGTAATTTCGTTGTTGCTCATTGAAGGGATGACGGATCGTGGTAGTTTATGTGATTCTGTAGTCTTTGCCGAGAAACATGGTGTGTGGGTACACCCGTGTTCTTCTGTGTTTCTTTCTTCCTTCTTTTTATTTAGAGGTATACTTGGTGTGCTAGGCACAACCTATCCACACTCTTTTTTATTAGGTTGACTCCCTGATCAGCATTCAGTTCCTTAGCCGTCAATGCGTCAGAGCCGTGCAGTGCAAGAAAGCAACCTTGTTTCATTCTTCTTTTTTAGTTTTCTTTCTCTGTTCGCATACAACAAAAAGACTTGATGAATGAAGAACCAAAGATATCAACTGCAATTAAGGTTAGTAAGATTAATTTAGTTCAAGATGCGAAGGTTTAAAGAATTGCTTTTAGGTATGTCATTTGTGATTTAATAATAAAAATTAGCCCGTCTCTAAACAAGACTCGGTGCAATGCTATAGTTGTGGCAGACACGAGTTAGTTGTATGAGGTAGTGTTTGGTTATTTAAGTTATGCTACCATGTTCATTGCTAGTTGATTGAGATCTTTGGTTTTTTAAAATGCTACTATTATGCAAATAGTGGTTGCAATTCCATTGAAGTTAAACCACTAGTTTTGTCCTTTATTTAAAATTCTTAGCAAAGACATGGTGATGCTTCTGTACTTACAATAAAATAATTAGATGCAATCTCTCTTTTGCAGCCTTGAAGTTGTTAGTAAGTCGGTGCCGTTGTCTGCTGTTTCGCATGCATTCATGAGTAGGAAAATAGCAAGAATTCACACATGCATGGCTAACGTTTCTAGTTAAAACTGCATTGATTGGCAGCATAAAAAACAAATCTGAAAATGGTGTTAACCGAAGGTTTGGATGTGTAGAAAAAAATGTATTTTGCAGTTTTTAATTAAAGTAAGGTACATAAATTTATGGATATTTTTGCAAAGGTATGCAGAGTTGTGGATTGGTAATAGTTTATGCAATGTGATCGAGTTTGATCATCCTTTGACTTTCACAATCTGTAAAAGTTTGGACATGAAAATAGTCTAGTACGTAATTGAATAAACGGACGTGTGGATGGTTACCAAACTCACCTTGTCCATACAAATCTGGTAAAAAAATTGATGATGGTTTGCTTATTATTTTGACACTACTTGTTTATCTGCAGGATATAAATGATCATGGTGATTCTTCACCGAAGGTAAATGTTGATGTTGAACATCACCATTCAACTGTAGATGAAAAAGGTGCATTATGACGGTATTTGTTAGTTTACCTTACGCCATTTTTTAACAGTTAATTTGATCTCTAGTATTCCGTCAATCACTGAAAAGTTATATCGTTTGTATTCATCATTTGTTAATGATTTCTTCATCTACATTGAGATAAAATTAGTTTAGTTTTAGTTTGCTATTAGTGTTTGAGAAGTATATGAGAGTTGTATAAGTTCATTTTTTTTGCAGTTTTATGGTTATTTTTACTTCTTTCTTTCATGAGATAAAGATTAGAGAGTCAAAGACCTATGAGGAAGTCAACACTTTATATGGGAATAAGAGCATCTACAACAATACTAGCTAATTTTAAGTTAAATTGTAGCCAAAATGACAAAAAAAAACTATTTTGGATAGTGAGTTTAACGTTGTCATCACATCAATGCTAGCTATTATAGGTAGTCACATTTATTATTAGGTTGAAATCAACCACATTTAATTTTGGCTAGCAACAAATTCTCTCTCCTCACTCCTAAATTTGGAGAGCTAAATAGCAAAAGTTATTATGGCAATCATGATAGTTAGTATCACTACGTAGCTGACCTGACCCTGGTAGCGGGTCTAGTAACGCCATGCCCGTTGCCAGGGTGGTCAGACACCCAGTTGAGCGTGGTAGCGGGTCAAGGTGTTACTGGCATACTACCAATAACGGCCCAGTAAGTGGTTGGGACGCTACCAGACTGGTAATGGCCTGGCCCCGTTCCAGCTCGCTACCAGCCTGAAATATACGTCCACATCATCTTCCTCCTCCTTCCTCCGGCCATTTACAGATCAAATTCGGGAGCAACCGAAATATTTTGCTCCCGACTCATTTTCGTCAACTCATACATATTTATCTCCATATTTGAAGTACTTGGTTTAGTTATGTACTAGATCAAGTTATTGGTTGTTATATTTTGGAGATTCAGACAGTTTTTGAAAATTATCCAGCTTCTCCGCTAAATTTTCGACAATAAATCGAAAGCAACAAAGAAAAACTACTTGAGTCTAGTATGTATTTATTGTCTAGTATGAATTTTATTGTTATAAATGTATAAATAATTTTCATTTTTATGTAATGTAGTTATATCATAGTATATTTCCAAAAAAAATGCATAGATTTGATGTTGTATAGATTTTGAGCCATAGTTCCTATTTGTGGATATTACGTAGAATATTATATACATGTTATGACTCATCCTCCCGGACGTGTCATAACAAGAATAAGTAAATAAAGGAAGGGACTAAAATGAAAATAGAAAAGAAAATATTGGACTCGCCAGAGAAATTAGAGAACTTTAGAATTTGAGAACTGAGTTACCTCAAAGAAAAGAAAAAAAAAACTTAATTGAACTTCAGAGATTCAATAATTACTGAAAGTGACTAAATTGCAAGAAGATGAAAATGTTTAAGAAGGGTTGTGACTCAAATGAAAATAATATAGGCTAATGGGGTTTTATTGCTTATTGATTGGAAGATTGATGACTGATATAATAAAAATCGTAATTACTCCTTTAAAACAGAAAAGAAGAGACGATCAGATGCGTTCCAGCTTTTTTTTCTTCTCTTGGTCGCGACAGAACAGGGAAGAACATGATTTCAGTTGTTGCTTCATCTCCATTTTATTTTCTTGATCACAAAGGTTGTTGTATCTCTCCATTTTCGGCCTACATCTTGATCAAAGAGAGTTCCCCTCATCACGGTTTCAAGCTGGAAGGAAGATCAGCTAGAAGAACCCTAGCTTCAATCGGCCATTAATGGAATAGGAGGAAACATGTGAAATACTGAGTTCTCCTTCGATTTTGTAAGTGTTTTGGCTGTTTTAAGCCAGTGCATGTTAATTTTGGTAACTATTGGAGACGGTATCGTGATGGCCGAATTACTTGATTAGTGTTCTAAGCATTAGATGATTGAAAGATCGTGAGTGATGATGAAGGGATATGTTGTTTTAATGTTTCTAAGGCTCCTTGACGTAAGCATGACTGATTAACGAAAAGAGAGGGAGAAAATATCCCTAAAGGCTTCGGCCTTGATGGCTTGATACTAGAAGTGAAGACTAAAGGATGCTACCATGTTTATGCAGGATATTGATTACTGATTACTAAAATTTTATGAATAAAGATGACAGTTTAATTGGGATAATAAGGTTGAGGTTCTCGGTTCTATTGACTTGGTGTTGCAAATGGCATTTACATGATGCTATTGTGTTCTCGATGAATGCTGTTTTGATGTTTGTAAAGCTTCTAATAGAAGCGTGGCAGCTAGATTTAGGAGAAAGAGAAGGAAAGGCAATAGGGGTTTCAGCTTGAACCTTATTTGAGGAATAATTCACTGAAAACTGAGTTGTGATGATTTATACATGCTGTTAGATGCTTAAATATTTGAGTACGAACAACACTTGATGCTTCTATGGAAGGAAGAATGAAATAATGGATGGGAGAGGGTGGCGACCCTGACTTGAAATGATGGATGTAGTTAAGATTAAAGACTATTATAAGCTTGTATGTGTTAGTTACACTACGTAGTTTTCCAACTTTTGTGACGGCAAAATGAGGGCCTATGACGGCTATTTCCGTCATATACTATTTCCTAAAATGTTATGATGGCCCTATGACGGATACGACCGTCATAAATTATTTCCCAAAATTTTATGACGGCTCTATGACGGATAAAGCCGTCATAAAATATTTCGTACGATATACGTATTTATGCATATTAATTATGACGGCTTTATAACCGCTTTGCCCGTCATTAAATTTTCGGAAAACACATTATGACGGCTTTATAACCGCTATGGCCGTCACAACTTTTTCAAAAAACGCACTCAAGATTCCTTCAGACTTATGACGGACTTATGACCAACCTGGCCCTCATAATTCAGTTTTAAAATGACTTCCCCTCGCCATTTCCAACCCAACACTTACAGAGAATACATCTCTGCTCTCAAACTCCATTACAGAGAAGAGAGTTCTCTCGAACCTCACCATCTCCAACCTTGAAGCAGCTCAGTATTTCTCATGGTTTCACTCTCATTTTAATCATCTTGAAGCGAGAAGGTTGATTAACAACAGAAAGATATTATTGGCCTTGACGTACAATTTTTTCTCTTCTAATTAAATTTTATTGGGTATTTAGTTTTTACTAGATCTCTTAGATATTGTAATATGAAGTTATATTTTGTAGATGAACCATAGTTCCTGTCTGTGAATACTCTTTAGAAGATGAATCTATGTTATACAGACTATTTCCAAGCTACACCTGGAAATAGTTGTGTTAAAGATTACTTCTATCGAGTATTCATGGATTGTCCAAATTGGACAGTTCATAAAAACGCAATCAGTGATTAGGTTGGCTTTTGGATTTGTATTGTTGTTCACAGTTAAGTTAATTTTGTTAGCATTTTGTCTTGTTCCTCATTATACAAGATTTGCGAAAAGCAGATTAAAAAAATGGGTATAATGGGGAACTGCGACGAAGTGCTGCCGAAATTTTGGTAACTGTGAATAAAATACAGATCCAAAAGTTTAGCATTGATTGGGTTTTTATGAATAGGATAGGACCCATGCACCCTTTAGGTGATTTAATAAATTTTGTCTTAAGCTCATTATTGGTAGTCTTTAATATTCTTATACGTAGGAGTAACTATGGCTGAAGGGCGTGCTTGGATGTACTAACGTAAAAGTCGGAAGACTGGTGAACTAAATATGGAAGTTTGTGATGGGTTTCAGATCTTCTGTGAATTTTCTTTTAATGTTGCTCAAGGCATTGGACAAAGCGAGGTTAAATGTCCGTGTAAGAAATGTAAAAATATCAAGTTTTTTGATAAAAGTACTATTGAGAAGCATTTGTTGAGATATGGATTTAAAGATGATTATTATGTATGGGATCTTCATGGTGAGGAACCGCGTATCAATCCAATCATTTACCGACGTTACGAGGAATTTAATGAACCTTCATCATCAAACAATGTTTCTTCATATGGAAATGAGCAGACTATTAGTCGCCGTGACAGGGGATGGGATTGCGAGCAAGCTGGTTCTAGACGGTTTGTTTTCATCGAATATTTTTTGACATGGAAATAGTGGAAATTATAATGTTAACATTTCAGTCTTAGAAGAGAATGAAGATATCATGAATGTCAACGTTCCAAATGAATAGGCAGAACAATTTTTTCAATTGTTGAAACATGCGGCACGACCTTTATATATATGATGGATGTACCGAACACACGGGAATATCAGCTTTGACCGAGTTATTGAGTATTAAAAATCAACACAACATATGTTACACCCCACCTTTTCCGGCAACAATCTCCGGTGAATAGAGTTCTGAAGGTATGTTTAAATCTATAATTTGTGGAGTTTGATATTTGTTGTTTTGTTGTTGTTGTTGTTGTGGGAGTGGAATTGTTTTGGTATGGTTTTGGTTAAGTTTATTTTAAGGTTGAATTTTGTGAGTTAGGTCAGGCGATCGCCCGAGCGAGGAAACGGTTCGCCTGCGTTTCGCTGGACACTTGCCAAGTTTGGGTCTTATCGGAGCCAGGCGATCGCTGAACCGGGGATGCCTTCGCTGGATCTCGCACGGGTGCCTGGCCAGTTGGTGTTTTCTTGGACCAGCGATCGCTGCTTGAGTAAACGGGTCGCCTGGACTTCGCCAGGCACTGTATCGGTGTTCTTCGTGGGTCGACGATCGCTTTGATTGGAGAATCGGTCGCTTTGACCGTCGCTGGGCCGGCTATTTAAGTCGAGCAACTCGTTTCCAACCGCAGATTTCGCGTTTTCAGCTCCAAAATACTCCCAACCCTCTCCCAACTCGGTTTTGCTCCTATCCAAATGATTTTGGACTCTTTGGTGCGTGGAAACGGAGGATTCGTGCGGGAATCACTACAAGAACAACGAATCAACAAAGGTTTCACTCCAACAACACTTTGTGGATGAATTTGGGAAATTGCCCAAATTGTGAGGTTGGTATTTTCGTGATCTCTTGATTCATTTGAGTTAGTAGTAGTGTTTCAATGTTGGATTAGAGATAGAAACACACTTTACAACACGAATTGAGCATGAATCGAAGAAATTCGAATTTAGGGTTCTTGACCCGGGATGAACGAATTTTGGGGGAATGTGAAATTGACCTCAAATTAGTGTTGTTGGGTAGTTTTGGAACAACATTAATACTTGGTGAAAGGTCCAACAATGGTTTAATCTATGAGCTAAGAGAAAACTCATAGGTTTTATGGTGGAGAGTTGAAGTGTGTTGTATTGTTGAATTCAATCCAAATTGTTGTTATTGGGTATGTTTAGAGCAATATTGATAATTGGAACATTGTCCAAATATGCTTCGATTACATACCTAAGGCAATGTTCATCCGGGTTTGTGGTGGATTGTGGAAGCATGTGTTTTGTGTGGTTTAAGGTTTCAAGCATGTTTAGACAATGAATTTGAGCAACTTTAAGTCTTGGAGTGAGGTCCAATTGTCAATGGATATTGATGTGTTGAATGAAAGTGTAATGTGGAAAGTGTGTGAAATGTTTAGGTGATATGAGGAACAAGGATTGAAGTTGGATAAGGAAGAAGATTGGTGTGTTGGTGCTTTGCTACCCTCTGCGGTTGCGTCTGCTTTCGTTTCGAGGTAAGGGTTCGACCTAACTATATTAAAATAATGTAGGAAGGTTGAGGCAAGTCTTGCGCCTCGATCACTGACGATGGTCTTAGATCAGGATAGTGTATCCCCAAGGCTATTCCCATGGAAGGAGTGACGGTGCGTAGGTACAGCTTTGCTTCGGTGTCATGGTTCGTGCGTCTGTGTGACCCGAACTAATCGGGATACGGCACAACGGATGGCTTTCGCATGGGGACCAGTCCGAGATAGGGTTACAATCCCTTGAGGACCGTACGGCCTATGGTTCGCATCATTCCGGTAGGTTCTGTTCTGTGAGTGGATGCATGGCGAATGCCGACGCATGGCGATGCCGGTTGGACCGGGGAAGATCTAGCCATGGTCGGGGAAGATCTAGCCATGGTCCGTGATTTATGAGGTTTGTCGGATGCATGGCGAATGCCGACGCATGGCGAATGCCGGTTGGACCGGGGAAGATCTAGCCATGGTCGGGGAAGACCTAGCCATGGTCCGTGACATATGGGGTTTGCTGGGTGCATGGCGAATGCCGACGCATGGCGAATGCCGGTTGGACCGGGGAAGATCTAGCCATGGTCGGGGAAGATCTAGCCATGATCCGTTACATTCGGATGTTGTGCACACATCATTTATTTACGTATATGTTACGATCTGTATATTTGCTATACTCGTATGTATATCTGCTCGATATGTTTTTGCAGGTTTGTCGGAAGAAACATCGTTACTCTTGCCTAAGCTCTTCTTTGGGTTTTTCTTTAAGAAAAACTCACACCCTTACTTAACATTTTTCAGGAGATAAGGATTAGGGCCAGCGGAGTAGGATTTCCGCAAGGTATGCAGTTAGCTATTTTGAGGGTTTTGCGGCATCTGGACTTAGACTTCGGGTTCCTCGTCGGTTTCTTTATCCGACGCCCAACTTTTGTGCGGTTGCACCTTACGCTGTAGATAGCTCTGTAGCATGATACTCTGTTGGCATGTAGTATTTCGATAGCATGTTATCGTAGGTCCATCTGTTCATCCGAGATTGATTGTGGTTATGTATATGTATGCGTTACGCTCTGAATTGATTGAATGAGTAAGCTGATCGGTGCGGAAGCCTCTGTTCGGTAGTGAAAGAACAAACTACCTTTTTGATAATCTGATTTCGATGTACTGCTTCTGGTATTATGTTTATGGGCGGAGCCCATTGTTTCTGTTGTCGTGATCATTTCGTGCATGAATTGTTATACTTGATCTGTTGTTAGAAAGGGACCTCTTTGGGTTAGTTAAAGGCCCGTGAAATAATCTCACATTAGCTGCGCGATCTGGTCCCACCTTGCTCACCACCGCCCAACCGGCCGGCGATCGCTTCCCGCCGGGTCCGGAAGGTGTCGGCGGGGAGGTGGTGACAACATATCTGATGGAGCTTTTAATAGCATACTGAAGTTTGTGAATCGTGTGTTACCCAATAATGAAGCATTGCCGGCAAACATGGATAAAAGCGAAAAGAGCGATCAAAGAGTTAGGTTTACCGTATCATAAGATTCATGCGTGCGAGAACAACTGCATGTTATTTTACGGTAGTGATATCGACGAAGTGTTTTGCAACGTGTGTGGTGCGTGCAGATATACGGAGGAGCATGAATGAAGGTGAGAAACCGAAGGCGAAAAAGATTTTACGGTATCTACCGAATCGAGCGGCCGCAACGAATTTTTATGTCATCCAAAACAGCTGAACATATGACATATCATACGAGTTTAAAAGAGCATTCAAATGGTAGTATTGGACATCCAAGTCAATCGAGGCATGGAAACATTTTGATAACGTTTTCCAGATTTTGCGAGAAGATGTTAGAAATGTACGGTTATGGTTATGTACTGATGGATTCAACCCAATGGCAGATACAGGTAACCCATATTCGATGTGGCCGGTATTTATCACTGTATACAATTTTCCACCCAACATGTGCATGAAGGAGGCATACATTTTCATGGCATTATTAATACCAGGTCCACGATCACCAGGTCGTAACATTGATGTGTTCTTGCGTCCATTGATCGAAGAATTAAAAGTTCTATGGAATACAGGTGTAATAACTTGGGACGCGCACCGTGAAGAAAACTTTATGGTGCGGGCTTGTCTACTCTAGACTATCAGTGACTTTACAGCTTACGGTATGTTGTCAGGCTAGAGTACGCATGGAAATCTTGCATGTCCATATTGTTTGGATGGTGTAACTGGTTATCGATTACCCAATCGACATAAACCTTGTTAGTGGGGATGCCACAGGCGATTTCTACCCCCTAGTCACCAATTTCGAAATGATCGTAAGACATGGGGTAGTATTCTTGGTCAAGATAGTAGAGGTCATAGTGAACCATTGTCTGGTCATCAAATTTTGATGCGAATCGAGGGGATTCAATTCCCACGTTTTGGGATACCATGGGATCATGAAAGAGCTGTTGATTTTGGAGCGAAGCATAAGCTGGATTAAGAAATCATTTTTCAGGGAGTTGCCATATTGGGTGGATCTGCAAGTCAGACATAACCTAGATGTGATGCATATTGAGAAAAATTGTTTTGATAATGTTTTTTATACAGTTATGAACGTGAAAGGTAAGACTAAGGACAATGCAAACGCGAGACTAGATCTTCAACGTATGAATATCCGACCCGAATTGCATTTGGTTAGAGGTCCTAATGGCAGACCATATCAACCAATGGCAAGCTATACTTTAAATGCGGAACAGATTCAAAATGTTTGCTTTTGGCTAAAGCACACCGTCAAACTCCCTGATGGATATGCGTCTAATATTGGAAATTGTGTTAACACAACTAATAATTCCTTTTACGGCATGAAGACTCATGATTGTCATGTGTTTATGCAAAAGTTGCTTCAAATAGTTTTATGTGGTCTTGTTATGGATCCTATATGGCTTACTGAGCTGAATTTAGCAAATTCTTGAATAATTTGTTCAAAGGAATTCGGTTGTCGACATAGAGAAATTGGAAGATTATATAGCCGTAACGTTGTGCAAGCTTGAGAAGTATTTTCCTCCATCATTCTTTGACTCCATGGAACATTTGACGATTCATTTACCGTAGGAGCTTAGAATGTGTGGCCTGTGCAATTCCGATAGATGTATCCATTTGAAAGGCTTATGAAAAAGTTAAAAGCAAAATGTGTCAACAAGAGATTTCCGGAGGGATCAATTGTTGAGAAGTATATGATGCAAGAAGTGTCACTATTTTATGAGCATTACTTTACCGAAAATCTCGGAACACGAATTAATCCTATCTTGCGGAATGATGTTGGTGGTACAACATCACAGGGATTCGGAATCTCGATCTTCAAGCATCCTATAAGGAACTTTTGGAGGGCAAGAAACCGACAATTGACCGATGAAGAATTACATCATGTACATACGTATATTCTCTTGAATTGTAGGGAAGTTGAACCATACATAAGGTAAATGTTTGTTCATAGTATTTACTTTATTTGATTTTATTTCACTCATACTACGTATTCTTGTGTAGTCAATTCGACGAGATTTCACGCTACAATAACCACAACATCACGGATCAACAGTTGAATGATCATAGGATGGCTAATTTCGCTCAATGGTTCGGAGCGTGATGCGATTTGATGAATTTTTGTATTTAAATTTAAAAGATCGGAGACCATTCTATACTAACTTTATATATTATTGTGACTTGTCGTATAGCCTTACTCGGATCCAGGACTTTGGGAATTGGCATGTTACCCGAATCAAAAAGCAAAATCATACGACGGGACATTTGTCAATGGCTTTAGATTTCATACATACACATATGGACAAAAAAGGACTTCTAATCTGGGCGTCTGTGTCCTCGGTGAAGTAAACTCCGAAGACTGTCAATTTTTACGGATGGATCTATGAAATTCTTGAACTACGTTATACGAACATTTCATCACCGTTTTCAAGGGTACATGGTTTAATCCGCGCAGGTGTCCGTATGCATGATAAGTCGAGGATTATTGACGTCGACTATAAATCACAACTAGATTATGAAGATCCTTTCATTCTTGCAAGTCAGGCGCACCGGGTAGTTTACATTCCATACCCTGCCGATCGCCGACGCTTGTCTCAGTGGTGGACCATATTTAAAACCAAGCCGCGTAATTTTATCGGACCATACGTTGAAGAAGTTTCAGACATTAATGAACGATCTGCATCTAGTTCTTCATCAACTATCCATATAAATGATCGAGATGCTCTTCAAGAACCAAGCATTACAGAATCAATTAATATACAAGGTGAAGATGATGATGAGATTACAACACTTGTCAACCAAAATGAGGAGCCGCAGATGTTGGATGAAGGACATATTGTGATTGAGGAAGATGAAGATGATATTCCTAATGAAATGTAATTCTTTTATAACTCGTTTTAAAATTGTGTGGACCGGATTGAACGTTTTCAATATATTTGTATTTGCATGTGAGTCATGGACTTAATTGTACATTACAAATGTGTAAGGACTGGATTGAATGTTATTTCACTCTTTATGACCACGTTCCCCGTCATAAAGCCGTCATTATTGTTCACACTAAATACAATATGACGGCCTGGGCCGTTATTCCTCCGTCATAACGTTACAAATTCTGACGAAATCTTCAATTTTGTCCCGTTGCACGTTATGACGGCTTCGTCCGTCATATAGCCGTCATAAATGTCAATATGACGGCTTAAGCGGTCATAAAGCCGTCATATCGTTACATGCATTAAATGCGACGTCTGTAAATACTCCTTCGCCGATACACTCGTCCCTTCCCCTTCCCCAATACGTTTCTTCTTCCCCCTCCCTCCCTCTGTAACCCCTCCCTCCCTCCCTCTGTAACTCGTCCTCGCAATGGCTGACATCACAGTACTTTCTTCCTCTATTTTGTTTTTGTTTAACTATCTTCTCTTCGTCATCTCACCTTAGGGTTTCGTTTTTGCATCTGCATTACGCCGCCGCCGTCGTACTCGTCGTTGCTGCCGGCCGCCCATCGCCGCCGCCGCCGCCGCCGCCGCCGCCGTTCTCGTCCTTCACCGAGGCAACTGTTGCGAGCAGGAAGGTAAAACCTAAACCCTTGATATTTTCATTTTCATTCGGGTTCATGATGCTTGCGTTCATCATGAGAAACAAGCTATTGAGTAATTTTCTGTCATTTTATTTCTATTTATTTTGGTAATTTTGTCTATATTTCATGTAATTTACGTTTTGTTTTAAAAATTATTCTTTGTCATTATTTATATTTTCTATTTTCTATATTTATGTTTTCGTATTTCATGTAATTTATTTCTATTTTCTGTAATTTTCGTTTTCAAATATTGTTTTATGTTATTATTTATATTTTTTTGTAATTTAAGTGATTTTCGTTTTCAAATATTGTTTTACGTCATTTATTTCTATTTTTTGTAATTTAAGTAATTTTCGTTTTAAAATATTGTTTTATGTTATTATTTATATTTTCCATGTACTTTAAGTAATTTTCGTTTTAAAGTATTGTTTTACGTCATTTATTTCTATTTTTTGTAATTTAAGTAATTTTCATTTTCAAATATTGTTTTATGTTATTATTTATATTTTCCATGTAATTTAAGTAATTATCATTTTAAAGTATTGTTTTACGTCATTTATTTCTATTTTATGTAGTTTAAGTAATTTTCGTTTTCAAATATTGTTTTACGTTATTATTTATATATTTTGTAATTTAAGTAATATTATGTTGTTTAAGTAATTTTACGTAATTTAAGTAATATCCGGACTTTGTATTTGAGAGATATGGTGGACAGGGGACCATCATGATAGTGCTTTGGTACGGTCGTGCGATCGTAGTGCGTGTGCGGTCGTAGTGCGGTGCGGGCCGTCTTGCCGCACCGGTCGTCTGCCGGGTACCGGTCGTGGGCAGCGACCAGATTCTTCCGCGGGCAGTATCCGCATTACGGGGAACGCCTCTATATCACGCCGTCAAGAGGAGGGCCCACAGGATGACCCACAGGAGGGCCCACAAGAGGTGTCACTACCAGAACGCCCCGAGACCCGAGAACTCATATACGTCGGACAGTAAGTTATAATATACCTTCGCTCATTAAATAACTTAATGCGCCTATATTTTTCAAATATACTAAAGATATTTCTGTTTTATATAGTCTTTACAGAAAGAGCACGGGGGTCCCGGCCGAGTTGCTTCGCATCTTGAAGGAGCGGTACCGTGGTTGGCCGCCGACATATAGTATGATGAGCCGCACGAGCATGACGCATATGTCGGTCGGTTCGCCAGTGCACCGATGGCCCCCGATGAGAAACGAGCACACCGACATGATCTCGCACTTCCACATGGTGATGGGAAAGAAATACAAGACGGCAAGCGATCGAACATCCGCACCACCTTGAAGAGCAAGGCCAAGAACCCATCTTGGGTGGAGCGGCCAGATTACCCGAGGTTCAAGGGCAAGCATCCTCGATACGTATCCCGGGAGGACCGGGATAAGCTTCGACGTATTGGAATAGCGAGGAGTTCGACAAGTTATCAGCTCAGAATACCTTGAATAGAGCAGGTAAATTCTAATTACTATATTTTATGGTATACCGTAAAATTCTTGTAACTATAAAAACTTATAACTTTAGAAATTGATTTGCAGCAAATCAGGATGAGAGCGGTGGAGCTATAGCACCGTCACGGGGCGGAAGTCGAAGGCCGATTTTTATGATGATTTGGTACGTTTTCTTAATTAATATGCGGTTTATTAATTAGGAAATGACTGATGTTTTTCTTGTTGAACAGCTTGAGGTCAAAAGCAACTTGAGATATGGGAACATTTTCAAAGAGTGGGTTGGCAACAAAAAAAGCTTGCCCGATGAAACAAGAGCAAGCTGCGGCACGGACGGCTCACAAAGACACGTATGGGGTATGTTTTTCTACAACTTAAACTAATAAAATTTCATCATAATTTATAACTATGTTCTTAATTAAATTGTGAAATTGAAATTAGGAGAGGTACGAGGAATTGATGGATCGAAATGCGGTCTGATCAAAGAGACCGTCTTTCGACATCGACATCTACATAGAGGTGACGGGGACCTTCACGTGACGCTACATTGGCCTACCTCCCAACCGACACACCCCGAGATGTTCGAGCCTCCGCCGCTGTGTGAGGTAGTTGATTCAAAAATTTTATTACAAATTCATATACTTTTTATTTGTGGTGTTGCATACTATTCATCTATTTAATTTCATTTACACGATGATACCGAGATCCAAAGAACACCTTCAGGACCAACGACAGTCATCGGTCGGTTGGAGGCCACGGTCGGCAATATGTGGAATGCTATGGTGGCGAACGAGTTATTCGCTCAGAGGATGTTCCACGGACTCTCGCCGCCTCTGCATCATCATATGTCCCTCCACGGACATCACAACCTCCATCCCGATTCGATCCAGCCGTCATGCAGCCTGACCTTCATTCCAGACTCCGATCCAGCCGCACGTCACTCCTTTCCCGGATTACCGCATCCCTGGTTTTGCTCCTTTCTCTCAGTCTCAGCCTCAGTTCCAGACGTTTTTTACTCCTATGCCGACTCCGTCTACATCGTATAGACCTCAGCCTCCACCGCAGTCACAGCCTTTGCATCAGCAAAGCCTTGGGCTCGGACTTGGTCTCGTTCTTGGTTTTGACTACCGGCAGTCGGCTGGAATGACGTTCTCCGATCTCCTCAGCCATGAAAACTTCTACTCGGCATTGGAGTGTCGGCGGAGGAGCAGCACAACTGTTCCTGTCAACCCAAGGACCTCCTTCCCAGCCACTGCCTATTCAGACCCCGATACAGGTCGATGGCTCGACGGCGCGCGAGGCTCCGGTTTATTTGCGGGATGAGGAGAGCGACGAGGAGGCTCTGGTTGATTTGCGGGATGAGGAGAGCGGCGAGGAGGAGGACGAGGAGGATGTCGACGAGTACATCAACACTCGGGCGGATGAGTAGTTTTATCTTTGTAAAAAATGTTATATTCGAAACTTTTAAATTATCAATTATGGATGTTAATATATTTTTATTATATTTAAATTGGTATTTTCTGTATTCATTTAATTTCTGAATCCATAAAACAATACAAAAAGAATTAATTTTTTTTCATTATAAAAAACAGTTTATGAAGGCTCAATCCGTCATAAAGCCGTCATAACCAGAATTCGTCCCCACTTACACGTGGACATGTTATGACGGCCATGGTGGTCATAAAGCCGTCATAATTATGAGGGCCCAGGCCGTCATATTTCCGTCATAATCAACATCCGTTTACAGTTACACGCGTACATTTTATGACGGCCGTATTGGTCACAAAGCCGTCACAAATATGACGGCTGAAGCCGTCATAACTAAATGTGACGCCCAAAATAATAACGAAACAAACAACGGCCTCAGCCGTCATAATTGTGATGGATAAATGACGGATACGGCCGTCATAAGCGATAAATCAACTACGCAGTGTTATCCTAGTATCATACAAGTTGGAGAAAGAATGGTCAGTAAATACATGGTGAGAGCATTGCTTATAGATTAGCCTTGCTATAAATGGATGGAGATTGGCAGATTAAGTGCTACATCTGAATTCTGGATTGAAGATAGGCTAATGTGCCGAATTAGGAAGAGTCTATTTCTCGGCAAAGGTTACCTCTAAGAGAAGATTAGCCTTGCTATAAATGGATGGAGATTGGCAGATTAAGTGCTACATCTGAATTCTGGATTGAAGATAGGCTAATGTGCCGAGTTAGGAAGAGTCTATTTCTTGGCAAAGGTTACCTCTGAGAGAAGATTCTTCTTCCTGGCGGGGGTGCACTCCACAACCCTGTAAGTACTTTGTTCCCTCCCTTTATTCTTCTCAAGTTACTATTTCTTTACTTATAAACACTTGTGCAAGTTACTTACTCCTTCCTTGTTTGTTTGGAGGGAACCTGGACTTGATAAAGGTCGGGCAGATGGACTAGAAGAAGGATCCCAGAAGCTAGAAGTTGCAGCTACAGGGAACTTGAAAAGCCAAAACTTTACTAGTTAAGAGGACTTTGGACGCTATTTTGGATTTATAAAACTTTAAGTTCTTTCTTTCTTTTCAAATCAAAACTAGTTTTCAAAACGAAAGATCCTGGGCGTTGTGAACTCAAACCCACCTACTCGTCTACCAGTTTTGGGTTCACAACAATACATAACATTATTTTCATGTTTGGAAATAATGTTGTAAAATATACTCCCTCCGTCCCTTAAAATTGTACACATTTCCTTTTTGGGCTGTCCCAGAAAAATTGATCATTTTCCTTAAAAGGAAACTTCTCACTCTCAAAGTTACTAAACTATCCTCACTTTATCTTTACTTTTTCTACCTCGTTTTTTGTGCACTCTCAACTAAGGGGCAATTAAGTAAACATATACAAACATCTTACATTCACCTTAATCTCCGTGTCCAAACAAATCTACCAATCTTTCGGGACGGAGGAGTAATATTTTATTGAATATTCATGGATTGTCCATGTTGGACAGTTTGTAAAACTACGATCGGTATATTGAACTTTTATGATCGTATATGCATAGCTGATACACCGACATAAATTTTGGCGCATTTTCAGTCTCGTTCCTTATTATACCAAATTGGGAATCTGAAAACCCAGAAAAAAGGTATAACGAGGAACTGAGGTGGAATGTTGCCGAAACTTATGTAAGGTATACATATTTTGCATTTACGACCATAAAAGTTTGATATAGTTGGTGGCGGATCTGTGTGGGCTGCCGCCACAGTTTTTCTATGCTGACGTGTTCTGAAGTTGCTGGACGGATCAGAATTCAAGAGAAGGAAATAGAGGGGGATCCTCTGTTTGTATTTAGTGAATATTGGGAAAATCGGATGACAGCAGTCAGAGAATCCAGTTAATCGTTACCCCTTAAGGTGTTAGTAATAAGTGTTTTTATAGTCCATGGTCAAATAGTGGCACTATTGTAATATCCCAATATATTATGGCGGCGTGTCAGAGGTTACGTGTCCTTAATTATATGTTCGGGAGTATTGTCAGGGAATTTCCTTAATATGTTGGTCAATTCTTATTACGTCCGGTGATGTCCTTGTTTCGTACGGGTTATGGATTATTTGGGTTTTTAATGGGCTCTTATTTTGGGCTACTGGTTCAGCCTTTTAATAGACCTTTTTGGGCCATTTAAGTATATTGGGACTGGTGGCCAT
This sequence comes from Stellera chamaejasme, assembly GCA_024586325.1. Lineage (NCBI taxonomy): Eukaryota > Viridiplantae > Streptophyta > Magnoliopsida > Malvales > Thymelaeaceae > Stellera > Stellera chamaejasme. The sequence continues at coordinate 15,539,830 of CM044979.1, read as the reverse complement.
CAAGTCCCCCCAAGTAATTTGGCCAACTGGAAGGAGTCCAAATTTTTCTAAGTAGATTCTGACATTCGAATGACAACGTTCGGGCGTTCGAACCTTTTTCCCGAATGACAATGTTCGGGCCTTTGATCTATTTCCCGGATGACGATGTCCGGGAAATTGAGGATTTGACATCCTCCTTGTCTCAAACTACGTTCGAGCTTCTGAACTACTTCCCGGATGATGATGTCTGGGAAATTGAGGACATGATATCTTCCTTTTGTCTCAAGCCACGTTCGAGCTTCTGAACTATTTCCCAGATGATGATGTTCGGGAAATTGAGGATTTTATATCCTCCTTTTGTCTCAAACCACGTTCGAGCTTATGAACTATTTCCCGGATGATGATGTCCGGGAAATTGAGGATTCGATATCATCCTTTTGTCTCGAACTACGTTCGAACTTCTGAACTATTTCCCGGATGATGATGTCTGGGAAGTTGAGGATTTGATATCTTCCAATTGTCTCAAACCACGTTCGAGCTTCTGAACTATTTCCCGGATGATAATGTCCGGGAAATTGAGGATTTGATATCCTCATTTTGTCTGAAACTAAGTTCGAGCTTCTGAACTATTTTCCGGATGATGATGTCCGGGAAATTGAGGATTTGATATCCTCCTTTTGTCTCGAACTACGTTCGAGCGTCTGAACTATTTCCCAGATGATGATGTCAGGGAAATTGAGGATTTGATATCCTCCTTGTCTCGGACTATGTTCGAGCTTCTGAACTATTTTCCGGATGATGATGTCCAAGAAATTGAGGATTTGATATCCTCCTTTTGTCTCGAAGAACATTGGAGCTTCTGAACAATTTCCCGGATGATGATATCCGGGAAATTAAGGATTTGATATCCTCCTTTTGTCTCAAACTAAGTTCAATCTTCTGAACTATTTCCTGGATGATGATGTCCAGGAAATTGAGGATTTGACATCCTCCTTTTGTCTCGAACTACGTTCGAGCTTCTGAACTATTTCCGGATGATAATGTCCGGGAAATTGAGGATTTTATATCCTCCTTGTCTCGAACTAAGTTCGAGCTTCTGAACTATTTCTCGGATGATGATGTCCAAAAAATTGAGGATTTGATATCCTCCTTTTGTCTCGAACTACATTCGAGCTTCTGAACTATTTCCCGGATGATGATGTCTGGGAAATTAAGGATTTGATATCCTCCTTTTCTCTCGAACTACGTTCGAGCTTCTGAACTATTTCTCGAATGTTGATGTTCGGGAAATTGAGGATTTGACATCCTCCTTTTGTCTAGAACTACTTTCGAGCTTTTGAAATGATTTCTGGAAGCCTATATTACAGATCTAGGACGGTTCTGAGTGGTGTATCTCCGAGATTCGAGGCGGTTCTTGACGATATATCTCCAAGATTTGGGAAAGTCGAGACGTTTTGTTTCCAGTCGTTCATTATGTGCTGCTTTTTGGATGGACGGTGGAGATTGAATATCTCGCGACGTTCCATCTTCCCGGACTTCCTTAAAATAATGAGCAGAGGTAGAGTCCGATTATGACCTCAGCGCCATCTACAAGGACATGAAGAAGTCAACCAAAGCTATGGGCTCATCGAAGTTCGGGGGTTCGAAGGCCGCTGCCCCAGAGAAGAAGCGGAAGAGGGCTGCTTTGGTCGAAGCTGAGGCAACAGTCCCTCCCTCTACACATTTCTCCGGGGAAGTCCCTTCTCCGGTGCACGTTGAGGGCAACCCCACTAGGGACGACGTGTACGAGATGCTGGAGAATTCCCCCGAACGAATCAGAAAGATTCGGAGGAAGTTCATAGGTGCTACTGTGACCGGGCAACAAGCCCCTGAGGTCAGGCTCATCGAATTCCATCTAGGTAACAACAAATTTGTAAAGTTAGAAAACCTCTGTTTTTGGAACATATTGGGGAACCTTTCCCGGATGTTCGATGAAGACCCTCTACATGACGTGGTGCGGTATCATTTTTGTACACTAGGTCCAGACTGGAGGGAAGCTCAGGAAGAAAAGCGTGATCGATGAGATGAAAGACTCTCATGCCTCGAGACCAAACTTATTCCCCGAGAACCTGGATGGCTGATCCATGAGGATCAGAACATCATGGATAAGGAAGACGCGACAGAGATGGTTCCAGAGTTGTGGAAAGGTACAACCACAGCCCGAACCATGGAGTGCCTTGAGCATTTCTACCCGAAACTGGATGTCGCTTCGTCTAGGTTGTCCGTCCTTGGTCATCAGGTAAGTCTTGTCAATGTCTATTTCCTTCTTTTAACATTCGGGTCGTAACGTTCATCCGAGTGATATGCAGGTTTCTACCATGAGTGGTTGGATTACCCGGATGATCTGGTCCATGGACAGAATCCGGACCGAAGCTGAGCAGCGGGTAACGAAGGCCATTACTGTAGTGGCGAAACTTATCCAACGAGTTCATCACTACGAGCAACTGCTCCGGCACTCCCGCAGCTCTCCTGCCCTAGTTCTCCCCGAAGGAAATGTCCAGGATGACCTCAACCAGACTGCAGCTGAGGATTTTTCCAGAGCTGAGGAATCATTCCTTAGTGCGGTCGATGACTGCCGAGTTTCTGAGGACGCTCTCCGGGAGAACATTCGAAAGCTCGAGGCTGAGAATGAGCAATCCCAAGTTGACTTCACCAACCTGAGGAACCATTACAAGCAGGATCTGAAAGCCAAGGATGAAGAGATCCAGAAGCTTCAGGATGAGCTTACCAAGGCCAACGAATGTGTACCGAAGTTTCGCCAGGAACTGAAGGATTCTGTGGCACTCGCAATCCACAAGTTTAACTTTGGATTCTGCCTGGCCAGGAAGCAAATCATCGAGCGTAATCCTCACGTCAATCTTTCGGGGATTAATGACGATGAAGAGCCCGAAGAAGACCCTTCCTGTTTTGGTGAGGAGTTCCTGCAACCTTCCGAGCCAGTGATCGTGGACGACTTCGCAAATCCTCAGTAGCGTAGTGGTTCTTTTTTTGTACTCCATTTTTGTAATCCATTGCTCGGGCTTTATTAATGAAAATCATAGGGATTCGTTCAACACTCGTTTTTATAGAGGTTCAGTCATTAGACCTACATCCTCTTTCCCGAATGTCTCATACTTCATTGAATCTTCGATCATCATACAAAATATTTCCTAAGTGCTTTATAATGGTAAGAATTGACTAATTCCCTTTCTTCGGGATTCAACGGTTTGTAGACTCTCTTCCTTTCTTCAGCAACAACCTTAAATGAGCCTCCGGGAACCTAACTTGGTTTGCATTAGAACCAAGTCTCCAACCTTGATATTTTTTGTCTTAACTTTCAAATTTTTCGCAGATGCGGTCCTTTGCTGAAAGACTTTTCTTGGAAGTTCAGCTTCTTCTCTTTTTCCTTCGAGCAAGTCTAAATTTGTCCTTAGGCATTATTCGTTTGCACTTTCTTTGAACACTTCAGTCCGGTGAGATGGGTTGATTACCTCGATGGAGATGAGTGCTTTGGTACCGTAGGTTAAGGAAAATGGAGTTTCTCCGGTTGACCTCCGTGGTGTGGTCCGGTAGCTCCATAAAACATGCGGAAGCTGTCCGGGCCATTTACCTTTTGCGTTCCCAAGTCTCTTCTTCAACCCGTCTTTCATTGTCCAGTTTGATACTTCAATTTGTCCATTGCTCTGAGGGTGAACGACCGGAGCAAAGTGGAGTTTGATTCTGAACTCTTCGGCAAAGTTTTGGAATCCTTCATCCATGAATTGGATATCATTATCTGCTACGAGTACTTTCGGGCACCCGAACCTGCAAATGATGTTCTTCCAAACGAACGTTTGGATGTTCTCAGCCGTTATAGACGCCAGTGGTTCGGCTTCTATCCATTTTGTAAAGTAGTCCACGACGACCACACAGTACTTCAGTCTTGCGAGAGCCATTGGTAGTGCTCCAATTAAGTCAGTACTCTAGACGGCAAAGGGTATCGGGTAGTCCGAAGATGTCACATACTCTGAGGGAACTCTCTGTATTTGGGTGTGCTCTTGGCACTTCTTGCATTTGTTGACCAACTTCCTGGCATCTTCCTTCAGATTCGGCCAGAAATATCCATGCCTGAGTATAACCACGGCTAATGTATCCAACTTGATATGGGACTCGCATGTGCCTTCGTGAACTTCTGTTAGAACGTCTTCGGTTTTGTCTTCGCCGATGTATTTTTGCATACGTGAAGAAAAACCCTTCCGATATAGATCGCCACCTATTAGAATGAACTTGCTTGATTTTCTCCTAACTTTTGTTGCCATGACGGGGTCCTCCGGGAGTATTCCTCCGGTGAGGTATTTCCAATAGGGAGCTCTCCATTACGAAGTAATGTTGAATACTTAGAGATGGTTGATACAAGGATTCTTCCTCTCTTCATCATAGGAGGCTGACTTTGAGAGCAGATCAGCTTCGGAGTAAAGTGCCCACAGAATCTTCTCGATGCATAACCTTTCAAAGTGTGCGGCTAATTTCTTTGCAACCTCGACGTACTTCTTGAGACTTGGCTCCTTGACCTCGTACTCCCCATTCATCTGTTGGACCAGAAGGTTCGAGTCACTGCATGTCTTTAGGGATCGAATACCTGTCTTCTTAGCTAACTCCAGTCCGGCGATTAAGGCTTCTATTCGGCGGCGTTATTTGTCACCGTAAAAGTAAACTTGATGGATCTAGTGGCCCTCATCCCTTCGGGTGCTTCGAGAACTAATCCCGCTCCTTGTCTATCTGATCCTGAAGCTCCGTCAACGTACAGAGTCGACACAGGGTTGTCCTCGTTCTCTGAGCATTCTTCTTCATACTTGACTTCATATTCACTCAGTTCGATACACCATTTTGATAATCTTCTGGAGTGATCCACCCGCTTCAGGATGTCTTTGATAGGGACGTTACTCCGGACTACTATGGAGAACCCGAGGAAATATGGCTTCAACCTTCGGGCTGAGAGGACCAAGGCGTACACTACTTTATGAATCATTGGGTATTTAAGCTCGACGGCATGTAGTGACTTGCTCACATAGTAGACCGGCCATTGCTTTCCTTGATCGTCTTCATGAACGAGGACCGAACTTACGGCGTTCTCTCCTACTGCTAGGTACACAATTAGTGGCCTATCCTCGGTTAGTTACCAAAGGGCAGGTATCTCCAAGAGGTAAGCCTTGATTTCCTCTCAAGCCTTCTGACAATCGGGATTCTATTTGAATTTTTCTTGTTCGGCTGCATTCTCTTTCATTAATTTCTTCTCTCTTTTCTTCACACCTATTCTTCCGGGTTTCGCACCTTCCTTAACCAGGAGTTTGAAGAAAGGGCGGTATTTATCCTCGTACCGTAATATGAAGCGACTTAGGGCTGTTATTCTTCCGAGAAGTCTCTACACGTCTTTGACCGATGAAGGAATCTTCGAGTTTATCAGAGCTTTGATTTTTACTGGATTTGCGTCAATGCCACGTTCAGATACCATGAATCCGAGGAATTTTCCCGCAGTTACTCCGAAAACACACTTGTCTGGATTCAACCGAAGTCCGTACTTCCGGATCTGACCGAACACTTCCTCGATATCCTGGATGAGATCGGTTTCCTCTTTGCTTTTGATAATGATGTTGTCGACGTATACTTTGAGAATTCTCCCTATCTGCTCGGAGAAGAGTTTATCCATCAACCTTTGGTAAGTTGCTCCGCATTCTTGAGTCCGAAAGGCATCATGATGTAACAATGTGTGCCAGAGTCACTTACGAAAGATGTCTTCTCTTCGTCTGCTAGGTTCATCCGGATCTAATGGTATCCATTGTAGGCATCGAGAAAGCAAAGCCTCGCATGTCCGATTGTAGAATCCACGAGTCTTTTGACCGGTGGTGTGGGGTTAGAATCCTTCGGGCAAGCGTTGTTACCCCCGCCGTGCGAGGCACGGAAGCCGGGCAATGCGAGGCGGGAACCGGAGTCAGGGGGTAACAGCCGTCACGGAGTGTTCCCTATGGTGTGATGGTCCAATCCCACCCCATTAAAACTTTTCCATGAAATAACTTGTAGTACAAGTAACGAGAACAATACGAGTTCAACATACTTACACAAATGCCTAAACCGATACAAGTGTGATGCAATAACTAAACATGCTAGCATTTACATTTACAGAGCCAGAACCTTCTATCCAAAAATACCTACGTGTGTGGAGGGATCTGGAACACCAAGATCATCAGACAAAACTCCACGTAGGTCACCGCTGCTGAACACAGTACAAAAGACAACTATTAGACATCTCACAATGTGTCCAGAATCAGAATCAGATCTTACAGATATCACAACCACTGAATCGGAAAACAGACTCAGAATTCATTAGTACCTGAAACACAAACACCAGAAAGCACCGAGAGCCTTTACTCTTCGGGCTTCTTATCAGATGAGCCTGAAATAATGAACAGAATAAGGGTGAGTCCTCTACGAGAACTCAGTAAGGGTTGGCATAGGGTAGGGTATCTCGAAATACAGAGTATTCGGAATCTGAAACACCTACACGTAAAAAATACAGATACAACAAACAATAATAATAATAACATTCATTGGTCAGACGAATTCGGAAGACCACTGAGGCTCTTAGCCTTACGGAAGAGGATTTCAGAATTTCAGAGTATCATAATATCAGAATTTATCAGAGGCATGGTACCAGCCCGGGGTCTGGAATCCCCGTTGCCGAACTGATCAGATTCAGACAACTAATACAGAAGATAACTTGTCAACCAAGTTATTCTGAAACAGATAACAGAATTCATACACATATACCTAACCTATGCCATAGGTTAAGTTTAGCGTTGCGAAGGCTAGAGAGGAGTGCTGAGGGTCGCATCGCGATACTGAAATGCGGGGTGGAGAAACCCCTTTGCGAAGGCGAAGCCTTTTTGGCGAAGGCAGAACTTCAGTGCGAAGGCGAAGGCCTCTTGGCGAAGGCAGACCTTCAGTGCGAAGGCGAAGGCCTCTTGGCGAAGGCAGACCTTCAGTGCGAAGGCGAAGGCCTCTTGGCGAAGGCAGACCTTCAGTGCGAAGGCGAAGGCCTCTCTATAGGTTCATGCGAAGCCTTTCCCAGATTCATGCGAAGCCTTACCCAGAATGCCGATGACCCTCAGACACACACCCCCTTGCCAAACTTAACCACAGTTCATCCAAATTTTCAGGTTATACGAATCCCAGAAACCATAGAATTACAGAAGAACTGAACCTTTACCTAATACTGAAGATTTCCTCGCAGCCGAATCATCCCATGCACGAAGAACGCAATTCACGAAACTGCGGTGGAGAGGAGCATGCCGGATGCCATTCTTTTCAGAATTTCAGATTCTTTCTTCCTCACAACTGATCACAGAACACGCAAATCAAAATTCTGATCCGTAGAAAACGTATAACCCCTCACTGTGAATAACATACTTCCTTACCTCAGAAATCGGACTAGTTTTGAAGAAGATCACCTTAAGCTTCCAACTTAAACAGAATGAAGGAGAGAGAGTGAGAAGGTTTCTGAAATGTGAAACGGGATACTCTGTTCATATCTCTTTCTTCAAAACCATTTAACCGACTCATTTACCTTGTAGGAGAGGAAACCTCTCCAAACTTTCCACATTTACAAATTAGTCCTCAAACTTTGGAAAGTTGCGATTTCATCCAACCGCAACTCGCATATCTTCCAAACAGAATTTCCTACGGAACCAAAACTCTGACACTAACTCCGAGACTCCATAATATACGGAAAACATGTCCAACATGTAAAATAACAATTCCCAATTCCACAGAAATCGGAAAACATATCGGAAATCTTACAGAGCTATCTCGGAAGTCGTTCGGCTCACGACGACTGTAACAAGCGTCGTTCACATTTGTGAAGTCTACGCACATGCGTAATTTGTCGTTGTCTTCCCAGGTTGCTACTACGGGATTACTTAACCATTCAGTATAAGATACTTCGCATATGACTCCTGCCGCGAGTAGCTTCGAGATTTGTTCTTTTACGAAGGCTCTTTTGAACGGTGCGTTGTTCCTCTTCTTTTGTCTTATGGGTCTTGCGTTCGGGTCAATGTGCAGGCTGTGTTGGATTACTTTGGGTCGATCCCGGGCATGTCACTTTGAGAGTAGATTTACAAGTTTTGCCTTTCTGCTTTCGGGCAAATGTTCAGCAATCCTGGTTGTTCGGTCCCCCTCCAAGGTGACTTCTTCAGTCTCAGTTTCTTCCTCCGCATCCTCCTTCGAGTTGCCTTGCCTCGGGCCCTTCTGAGCCAATGCCATGATTTCCTTCGCGTCCCTTTGGTTCACGTAAATCGAGGTATCGCCTTCGTCGGTTTCGAAGGTGATCGTGAGATACTTCACGTCACTTCGCATGTGTATAGCCCCTTGGGTTTTTCTGCCGATGATCGCATTATAGGCCGAAGGGACGTCGATGATCAACCATTTGACCATCAGTGTCGAATATCGGGACTGCCCGTCGGGCCCGGTTCCTATGAAGATGGCTGGAAGTTCGATGCATCCGAGGACTGGAAACTCGTCTGATCGTACTCCGTAGGTTGCGGTCCTCATCGGGTTCAATTTACTCGACCTTAAGTTCAGTCCTTTGTAAGCTTCAGCAAACAGCACATCTGCGGTGATGGTGTTTAGAACTCCGAAGCTTAGAGAAGTTATCTCCCTTGCTTTCCTCTTTCTCTTATTTGACCCCAGGGTGGCGGTGATGGTGTTTAGCACTCCGATAGCTTGGGCCGGGGATTTCCTTCCCTTGCTCTTCTTGTCCGGACCCGAAGCATCCCCTTCGACCTTCCCCTTCCCTCGGGAAGTTCCTTCATCTGAAGGCATCTTCAAGTACTCCCTCAGGGAACCCTTCTTGATAAAGTGTTCAATGTACCTCTTCACTGGTAACATTGTTCGGTATCATGTCCGGTATCCCTGTGGAACTGGCAGCACTTGGAAGAATTGCGTTTTGCTTCCTCCGGCATGGCCCTTGGCCAACTGATGGTTCCGCTTCTTGGCCTCTGTAGTGCTGCGAGGATGTTGGTCCGGCTGGTGTTGAGTGTCGTGAAATTTGTGCTCCTCTCAAAGGGTTTCTTCTGGCCTCCCCAGCTCTTCTCGACGTCGGTGAAGTTTTTTCGGGATAGTTTGTAAGCCAACCTGGAGTTTGGGAGGAGCTCCTTTGTGAATGCCATGATTCGGAGTTCGGGAGGACAGCGTAAATTCCCGAATGCCCTCATTCGGTCTATGTTTGTTATCAAACATCTGGATGGCCCTCTTGGCCGATCTCTTGCACCCGATGAAGTGGGTGGTGAATTTGGCTGCCAGGTCCCTGAACGAAGCAATAGAATCCAGGAGAAAAGAATTGTGCCACGCCAATGCCGGACCTCCCAGTGCAACTTCGAAGTATTTGTAGAGGACCGCTTCATTTGCTCCCTTTAGTTCCATCGCCCTCTTGTACTTTCGTATGAAGGCGTCCAGGTCTCCCGTACCATTGTCGACCTCGAACGGGTGAGGAAAATTGAACATCCGGGACATCTGGCTGTCACGAATTTGACGAGCAAATGGTCCATCCTCAGAAGCCACTTCATACTTGGCCTCTGGCCTGCTCGAGTTTCTCTCAACCTGCGCCAGGCGGTGTAACATCTTCCGGATAACCTCGTCCCGGGGGTCTCTAGTTGTTAATTTCTCTGGTCTTAGGGACCGCTCTCTTTGATGTTCCCTAGGGGACTTGGACCTTTGCCAGCTCCGTCAGTCCAGGGAGAGAGCCTTTTGTGACGCTGGTCGTCCGATCTCATGACCTGGTGATCTCTGCTGCGAACATTGCTCGTCTCGTGGCCTGTGGGACCATTCAGGCCGCTAGTGTAGGTTACTCCGTTCTTCCCGGAGCACGATTCGCACTGCTTGGACTAGGTCCAGGTCTAGTTGTTGAATATCACTCCAGCGGAAGCTATAGGTTGGCTGTAAAGAGGTTGCTCTGTGAGTTGTGTCTTCAGAGGAACTCTGATAGCTGGGGTCGGCCGTACGGCCATTAGTTGAGCCTCCTCATTCCGGCCTAGATAGGTGGGACAGGGAATGGCCCCCACGTTCGGTTGAAGGAACTTGGTCTTGGGGGCCACCACATTTCCCACAGACAACGCCATTTGGTGGCGGAACTGTGTGGGCTGCCGCAATAGTTTTTCTATGCTGACGTGTTCTGACGTTACTGGACGCCATATGGATTCGTGTGTTGTACGATGGATTCGGAATTCGAGAGAAGGAAATAGAGGGGGGGTCCTTTGTTTGTATTTAGTGAATATTGGGAAAATCGGATGACAGCAGCGAGAGAATCTAGTTAATCGTTACCCCTTAAGGTGTGAGTAATAAGTGCTTTTATATCTCAATATATTATGGCCGCGTGTCAGAGGTCATGTGTCCTTAATATGTTCGGGAGTCAATTCTTATTACGTCCGATGATGTCCTAGTCTCGTACGGGTTATGGATTATTTGGATTATTAATGGGCCCTTATTTTGGGCTACTGTTTGGGCCTTTTGCTAGGCCTTTTTCGGCCTTTTAAGTAGATTGGGTCTGACGGCCATCAATAGTAATTGTACTTTTATGAATAGGAAATGACCCATACACCCTTAATTAGGAAAATTTAATTTAAGCAACTAAATAGATATATGTGTAGGGAGAAATTAAATTTGTCGTAATTTCATTAATATGATTTGTTGTTCATGTGTATTTATATACATAGATATTTTCTCACGTATGTAGGAGTATGTAGTAAAAATGGCTGAAGGACGTGAGTGTATGTATCAACGATTACAGAAGAGCACTCGTGAATTGAATTTGCGATTTTGGGAGGGTCTTAGCAATTTTTTTATTGTACTTTCAAAGATGCGGAATCAAAAGGGTGGGACACGGTGAAATGTCCATGTAAAAAGTGCAAAAACCGATATTTTTTTAATAAAATTACAGTTGGAACTCATTTATGTGAGTATGGGTTTAAACCAGATTACTATATTTGGGATTATTGTCACAGCCACCCTGCCCGGTTGCGGAGGCGGGACCGACCGCGACACTCGGAGACGGAAAACTACGACGGAAAGCGCGGAAATGGTACTGCAACTCGCAACCTACAACATCCATACACGGCAAGTATACAAACACGCAGTTCATGAAAAACCATGCATAGAACATGGCAACAGAACTCAGAGTCACAAAATCCATTCCATACCATATATCCAGTATATACACTAAAGGCAAGTCGGGGCTCTGCCTGCGACTCAGAAGACAGTTCAAAAACAGAAGATATCCAGAGTAAACACTGTATACAACTCATGATCCACTATACATGCATGCAATTATAGCTATAGAGCCAACAAAACTAAATCCTAAAAATACCTAAGTGCGGTGTCGGAAAATTTCTCGCTCAGGAGAATTCCGCACGCGATACTGCTGCTGCTACTGCTACTGCTAACCAAAACCAAAGAGAGAGAAGAGAGTTAGTCAACTGTGAACCATCCAAACCAAAGTATGAAACACCGACCCAAGCCTCAACCGAGACTACCCCTTAACCAGAACGGAACAGAGGTTCCAGAATTGGAACGATAAATACCTGAAAACCCCAAAACTACCAAAAGCACCGCAGAGCTCTATTCTCACGGGCCGCTTGTCGTCGGCTCTGAAAGGCACAAGACACTTAAAATCAAATACAGAACGACAGCCCTCTCCAAGAGGTCCAAATCCAAAAGCACGGTACCTGCTGGGGTCATGATCCCCAAACTGTCGTAGGGTCCCAGAGGTATACCGGCACTCCCGGTGCGGGTATACATAAAGTGTCGGCACACCACCAAACCAAGGAGCACCCGAGGTCTCCAAGACCATCCCGGGTCTCGTCATAGAAACACATATAATAACAATAATGTAACAATATAAACCAAGATATCAGCACCTAGTGCGGATATACATAACCAAATATAAACCCATGGCCTCCAAGACCACCCGGGCTTTGGAGCAGACACGAACATGCATCTTACCATATGACAAGTCCCGGGATCACCGAACCACCATCCTCAACCCGGAACCCGCCTCAACTAAACCCAGTATACCCAAAGTCCCATACCAGAATGCATAACGAGAGAAGTTGAACCCTTACCTTGAAAACACTGTCCCGCAGCACAATTCCCGCGAAATCCCGGCTCCCGGCCCGAAAAGTGTAAACTGGACTTATATGGTCCCACACTGCTCCACCAACGCAGAATCAAGCTGAACAACCACAAACCAATCAGAACACATCAAAATACACCCCCAGAAACCAAACTCGCACAATCCCGCACTTTCCCGCAAAAATCCACAGAATGCTCGGTTTTACGAACCGAGCTAGAACATCCTTATTCAAACACCCACAAACGTTTCCCAACCTTTAAATCTCGCTTCCCAGACACTTTTCCCGGAAACCCGCATAAAGGTAACTTTCTCCACTATTGTCCGAAAACGACGTTTTAACCACCATAACGCACCTAAATCCAACCCCGAAACTAATTTACCATCCAAATCAATCAATACACAACACCAACTTAACTAAAGTTTAGCTTCAAGTTTCGGCCATTTTGCAACTTTTCACCACACTTCCAAATCAATCCATTTAAGCTACGAATTACCCACTTTAACCACCAATTACACTTCTTAAGCATGCTTACCAACCAATTACACCTAAATCAACCAAAATCAATATAAACCCTAACCATATCAATTCGGCCAAAAGGGGATTACTTCCCTAGCATGCTTTCCATCAAATTAAATCCATAGAAAGTCTTAGAATCAAGCAAGGAACAACATATCCAAAGCATGATCCAAGAACACAAACATACATCATTTTGGAAAATTAGGCATAATTTTGGCAATTAGGGCTTTTTGCCTCCAAAATGGTTTTCCAAAATCTAACCCCAAATTCTTACTCCCCTCCATGCCAAGAACATCATACTAGAAACTTTAAGCAAGAGGATCATCCAAACACATAGCCATGAACAAATTCAAATTGGTTTCAAGCTCCCTTTTCCCACCCTAAACATGCTTCCAACTTGAAAGGAGATGAAGGAAGGAAGCTTACCAATTTTGGAACCCAATTCCTTGTTGATTTCAGCCAAAGATTGAAGAACACCAAGCTTGAATGGTGATGATAATGGCGGCAAAGAGAGGAAGAAGGAAGAAGAAGAAGAACATAAATGATTTTTCCTAAACCATTTCTTCCTTTTGTATTTTCTCTCTTTTCCATCTTTAACTACAATGTGACATGTGTCCCTTATCACCTCTAAACACCTTAGTCACCCTTGTGACTCACCCTTTATCCAAAATCTGAAATTGCCAAGTGTTGGTGCGCCAAAACCGCGCCAACGCCAACCGCGTAATTCCCAACGTACACGCGTGTCGACCTGAACCAAAATCCCGTCATGACAAAATTCCGCAAAAATCACCATAAAATCCATCTTAAAATAACACATACCTTCCAATGAAGCCGTCAGAAAAATTTCATCCCGAGCCCCGGGAGTCGCCCGGGACCGAACGTCCCGCCCTAGAAAATATACTCCATGAAACGATACGGGACCTTCCCACGATTCCAAATATGCAAACGGTTTCCCAATCCGAGGTCCCGGGAGCGCTACCGAGCCTGCTGTACGTCCCGAGACAAGTCCCGACCCCAGAAAAATATTTTCGGCGGAAATGTCCGGGGGACCCACACGACCTCAAATATGGAAGGGTTTCCCTAAATAATGCTCGGATAAGGCTCGAGAGCCATCTGATCGCCCAAAACCATGACCCGCAGCCAAAACCGAGCTCCGGTCACCCGGTCGCAACCCGCTTGGGGTGACCGTAACAATTATCATGGTGAGGCTATACCAATCAATCCGGTGTTTCTGAAGGTTTTAATCGAACAAATTACGAAGCATCATCGTCTAATAATAATGCACGTGTGAGTACTGAAACCGTACCGATTAATAACTATCAATGATGAGATGTCCAACAAATGGTTCGTGAAGGTTTAGAATTTCGGTACAACCGTTTGGACATCAAAAATGTTGAAACTATGGAAAATGATGACATTGATGAAAATTATCATGATAATATGGAAATGTATGACAATTTTGAAGGAAATGAGGAATTAAAAGATGAAACGGAAGTCGAAACTCCAAGCGAAGAGGCGTAAAAATTCTATGAGTTGATGAAATCTACCTCACAACCTCTATATGAAGGGTGTCGTACTGAGCATAAGAAGTTATCAGTGTTGACAAAGTTTCTGAGCGGGAAAAACTTGAGCAATAAATCAGATGTTGGGTGGTCTAGAATGTTGAATGTTTTTGATGAAATATTACCTGGCCGAAATTCATTGCCGTAAAGCACAGCGGAGGCGAAGAAATTGATTAGAGGCTTAGGCTTACCGTATGTGAAAATTCATGCATGCGAGAATAATTGTATGTTGTTTTACGGTAGATTCAGTGATTTGGTACACTATAGAGTGTGCGGTCTTGAAAGGTATACCGAGGGGGGTGTGGATCGTCGAGGCAATTCGAAATTGAAGCCAAAGAAAGTCTTACGTTACCTGCCAATCACTGATTGGCTCAAGCGGCTTTATTAGTCATCGAAAATAGCAGAGTTTATAAGTTATCATCTAAGGATCGGTAATGCAAATGGTATGATTGGACATCCCAGCCAATCGCGGGCGTGGAAACATGTTGATATGTGTTACCCTGATTTTTCTGAAGAGGTTGGAAATGTACGATTAGGCTTATGTAGTGATGGGTTTAACCCATTGTCGGACACCGGTAGTAGTTATTTGATGTAGCCGGTATTCATCACAATGTATAATTTGCCTCCAGATTTATGCATGAAGCAGCCGTACATTTTCATGGCACTGCTAATCCCAGGACGTCGGTCACCAGGACATAACATTGATGTACTCTTGCGTCCGTTGATTGACGAGTTGAATTTGCTATGGTCGACGGGTGTTCAAACAAGGGATGCACACCAAAGAAAAAACTTTAAAAAGCGAGCATGTTTTCTCTAGACTATTAGTGACTTCCCGGCTTACCGTATGTTATCTGAATGGAGTACCCATGGAAAACTTGCATGTCCATATTGCATGGATGATGTGTGTAGCAGTCAGTTAACTTATGGGCATAAATCTAGCTGGTGGGGGTGTCATCGAAGATTTTTACCCCGTCGACACAAATTCTGTAATGATAGTGAATCATGGGGTTGCCGAGATCGGTCAGAACCAATCATTTATAAATATGGTGAGGAAATTCTATCAAAGATTAACCAGATTCGATTCCCACCTTTTGGTTTACTTTGGGATAGACAAAGACCGGATGGCTTTGGTGTATCCCACAATTGGATCAAGAAATCGATTTTCTGGGAGTTGCCCTACTGGCCTCATTCTTTATGTTCATTTTAATATTTTATAAAACTTTCGGTGTAATTTGAAAAATTTATAAAGTTTGTGGTTTGTTTGAAAATTTCTAAAAAGTATAGGTCATTTTGTAAAATTTATAAAGCTTGTGGTTAATTTCAAAATTTTCAAAACGTTTGGGTCAAATTGCAAAATTTAAAAAATTTTATGTTCATTTTAAAAATTTGTAAACCTTTTGGTGTAATTTGAAAATTTTTAAAGTTTTTGGTTTGTTAGAAAATTTCTAAAAAGTTTTTCATGTTAATTTGAAAAATTTCTAAAATTTATTCTATAATTTGAAAATTTATAAAGTTTGTAGTTTGTTTGAAAAGTTTTAAAAAAGTTTAGGTCAATTGCAAAATTAACTGCTGCCCTTTTTCATCATTGTAAGATATGGCAGGTTCAAATGATACTCCCAGGTCCGGCAGTGACTCTACTCACGCGGGTCGATCAGGGGGCCGATAGTGGGCCGTGGTCCTCACCGTTCCACCACTTATGTTGCAGCCTCACATAATGAGGATTCGCATACCACGGTCGAGGGTGGGCCACACCAAAATCAAGAATGCCCTCTCAATGATGCGCTCGCACAGTTACTTCCACCTCCAAAGACACTTCCTGATGGCAAGCGGCTCATTCTTGTCAGCCAGTAAGTTTTTTAATTCGTAACTTGAAATTTTTCTCAAACCCTTCAATCGTGGCTAATACTCTTTTTTTGTTTCGAATAAATGTAGCCTTGGCTCGAAGTATCACGGCGTCTACCCAGACGTGCAGGCCGTTTTGAGAGAGCGCTTTTGCAGTGTCCCGAAGACCTACAGTAAGACGGAGAAGGCAGAGAAGGATGCATGGGTATCCAAATTTGCGGTACAAACCTTAAGTTATAATATAGATTTATATATAGTTTTCTTATTTATTTTTTTATTAAATGTACATTTACTAATCCAAAGTTTTCTTGTCCAGGAGCGATATACTTGGCGGCCCCGGACATCTAATGCAGATGATGTGGTATGAAAGCTACATTTGATGTGGGTGAAGATGTACCGAGGGAGGTAGGGTTAGATCATCACCGACCACAAAAGGGACTACTCTCTCACTGAGGAGAATCCCACGTTTGATCATTGGCGGGCTCACAAGCCTGTTGACATTCCTCAGGCCAATTGGGAAAAGCTTATCAACTCGTTTAACACCGAGGCCTTCAAGAAGGTGTCGAACCAGGCAAGACTTAATGCGATGAGTGTTGCAGCGAGGAGGCCGAGGTGGAGGCACGGCTCGCAGACGACGCGGAACTTCTACGAGGAGATGGTCCTTAAAGATCGTCACAATTACCGAGTTCCGGCATCATTGGGACGATCCAGACAACAATTCTTTTGAGGTAATAATTTCAAAGTTGTTATCTTCGACTTTATATCATTTATATTTATTCTCGACTAATTGTTGCGTTATTTGCTTACTAGTCCGAGTACACGCGTCGGATTTTGGAGAAGTACCCGAACAATGACGCACCTCCTTTCGATTTGGAGATCTTCACTGAGGTGATGGGCGGGCCCAAGAAAGGACGTTGGGTTGGCGCTCCCCCGCATTTAGTTCGTCCGGAGGATTTTCAGCCACCTCAGCCATCTCAAATGATTAAATGTACACTAATTTGAAACATTTTAAAATCTTTAACGTTAAATTGCATAGTAATATACTTTTTTCATATACTTTTTCCTGATTGAGCTTGCTGCTAAGGAGGCGCGTTGGGAGGCGGAGGAGGCCCGACGCATTGCGGATGAAGAGGTCCGGGTGCTCAGGGAGTGCCAAGCGCAGGCGGATGTGCGCATTAACACCCCCGGCGGCAATGTGATGCATCTTTCGGTGTCCTTCGGCCGACACTTGTGGACCGGGCCATCATGCGCCTTACCAGCTACCTCGGTGGCTTGGTTGCGGGGTGATCCAGCCGAGCAGTGCACCGCCAGTATGCCATGCATGACCATCCTCCGCTGCCTCGGACACCGATCATACAAGGAAACGACTACTACGAGCCTCAACAGCAGAGTAGCAGCCGCAATACTACTTTGACTTCGGTCGAACTCGTGGGAAAGATACAATTTCGATGACTTCGACCCGTTCAACATTGGATTTCCGCAGCGTCCGTCTGGTACTTGAGCAAAGCAACAGTTGGGTCCGTCGCAGCAGCCGGCAGAGCGCGATGATTACGATTTCCGTCCCCCTCCCCGTAGAACCATTAGGGACCATATTGTAAAAAACAAACTTCTTTAGATGTTTTAGTTGTGTTTAAGACTTTCAATTAATATCTATTTATTTTATTTTATGCTTTTAATCACTGATCATGCTTAATAATTATTAATTTGTGCTGAAATTGAATATTTATCAAATTTTCATTATATAAAAATTAAACAAACTAAAACAAAAAAATAAATAGTTAGTAAGGGGCTGGTAAACTGGCTGGGGCGCTACCAGCCTGGGCCAGCTGAGTGTGCCATCGTGGCAGCCGGTAGCTCC
Organism: Stellera chamaejasme; assembly: GCA_024586325.1. NCBI lineage: Eukaryota > Viridiplantae > Streptophyta > Magnoliopsida > Malvales > Thymelaeaceae > Stellera > Stellera chamaejasme. Next base: position 15,521,897 of record CM044979.1, on the reverse strand, counting down.
CTACCAGCTACCAGGCCTGTTACGAACTGGTGGTGGCCTGGTAGCGGGTTCTGAACTCCAGACGGCCTTATTAGTAGCTCGCCAATCCCTACCAGTCCCGTTACCAATGGTAACGGCCTGGTAGCCGTTAGGCGCTACTGTGCCCATATCGACGCGTAGTGTATTGTTGGATCAAAGATTTGTGCACTTTTTATATTTTTATTAGTTATATTTGACTTAGGAGTGTGATAGCTAGTATTGTTGTAGATGTTCTAAGGGAATATATGTTGGTAATTGTTTTATCATAATATTCTTATGCTAGGATTTTAAATATAAACAAGCACAAGCATCGGAAATACATGCATGAAAGAAGTCACAAATCTAAAATTTTCTATAAGTAAAAGTTAAGTATAATTGATTGGAGTAAATTGTCGAGTTTGGAGAAAAAGAAGTATGAAGATGTGTTTAGGACACATTAGTAAAATATGCAATCCTTCACGCTTTTTAACGTCGTAAGTATATGGAGTGATGAGAAGAAGAATTTGTTAAAAGAATGTGGGTTCGGAGAGCTTCTTCTTTTGATGGACTTTATGGTGGTTGACGCAAGTTTGATAGGTTGGTTAGTTCAATCATTTGACACCAGGACACTCGCTTTGAAAGTTGGTGACAACAATTTTAAGCTTTAATGTGAAGGATTTTGAAGAGATTATGGGCGTTCTGAGATGGGGGATGATGTGTTTGTCGGTGATTCAAAAACATTCCAAATAAATTAATTGATCGATATATAGTTAAAAAGGTTATAGAAATGTTATAAACATGAATCTTGTTAGGAATGATATAGTGGTACATGATGTTTCGTAAAAAAGGAAACTTTCAGTAGATCGTTTATACTCCTTGCCATGAGTACTATTTTAAATTGTCCAAGCCGAAAGTACTTGAGTCTACTTATCTACAACCTTTAGTGAGCACTACTACCATTGCAAAAAGAAGTGACCAACATTTTTTCGATTCATTTTTGATGGAATTGAGAAATTCAAATAAAATGAACACAAGATTTTGAGTGGATTAGCCATATTTCTACAGTAAAACTAATGTGCGATTATTTGTAATTTAAGAATTTCTTTTGTTGTAAAAGCTCTAACGACTGGAATTATTATTAATGCTTTATTGATATGCATTTTATACATGAAAGCATGTATAAGGATGCTCAATTAGTAAACATAACATGTGTTAATTGAATTCATCGACGCTTGGCAGTCCTACAAGCATGAAGTAGCAAAGGTACATCCTTAAAGTATATATCTTATATGACTATAGTTGTGGTTATGTAGAATATAATTATGTTGTTGATATTACACAATGTAGGAAGGTGAATAACATAGGAATAAGCAAAACAAAAATGAGAGTTTCAGGATCTGAAGTAACCTTACTTGATATATATGTTATGGCGGTCTCGTAATCCGAGTCCAATAGTTGATTGCGTCTTTCACTCGTTAACGAAGTTGTACATATCCTTTGTTGTGTACCCTACAAACTCAAACCCTCCCGTTTGACTAACCAAATAATCCATTATATGACTAGTCTTCACACCAACATCTTTCAAAGAATTAATATGATCTTTATCATCAAGAGAAATATGTCTTTGCGAATGAATTAAATGTACCTAAGATGGAGGAGCAACATCATGCTTGTGCAGAGTCCCGAAATCCTACTTTTCTTATTCGAATTGTAGTTGATTTGAAACCTAACTGTGCATCCACATCTAGTAAGTTTAGTCTCTCTCTCTCTCTCTTCCTCCCATGTATGTTCAATTGTTTTCACTTCTAAATCCTTCTCTAGCACACAACCATCGTCTACGAACCACCTTACTTGAACTTTTAGCTTCCCGAGCATCATCCCTTCAAATACCAAAATCGATGAAATATGCATATTTTTGTAGAATTGTTTTGCATCAGCGATTTTGTCAAATTCATACCATAACAAGTCTTGCTCGCACCATTCAAAGAATCTGGTTTTCTAATCCTCTTCAAGATTTTTGACCATTTATGTTCACCGTCATCTTGACTACGATTCAAATAATTTGGATATCTGTTTTCTCTTCATTACTAAAACTGTTTTCAATCTTAACAATCTTTTCCACCAACAACTCGTAATAAAGGTCTGTAAAAATTGAACGAGTACAATAAATAAAGGAAAAGATAAGAGATAATTCTGAACACTCAAATGAAACACATACTATGCGAGAATTTAACAATGTCACCACCTTATCAGTTATATTTCCCATTGAATTTTAAACTTTCTTGATTATGTATTTGCAAATTTTTAGATATGATTATCGTGGTCCTCCAAGAACATGAAACCATACATCTTAAGAGGAATCAAGACAAAACCAGCAATGGTAGGGACATACAAAGACCGCAAACCGTTGTTTGCTGATATGTTGCGGTGTTTGGTTGCATATATTCTTGTGTTTTGTGTTTTCCTTGTTTTGCAGGTACCCGCGCACTTAGCTTACTTTATACAACTGTACCTTACCTCAGCCCTTACTGGGTCCTCCCGAGGACTCACCCCTTCTGTTTACCACCTTTCAGGTCTACCTGACAAGCAGCCAGCGGACTAGAGTTCCGCGGTGCTTTCTGTATTTTGATCAGGTATCGCAGCCCACACGGAACTTTTGTTAAGTTATAGGGGTAGTCTCGGTAGAGGTTATAGTCTACTTTCTGACTTCTGGATTTATGCTAAGTATAGCATATGAGTTTTCTCACAGTTAACCTGTCTCAATCTTCTGATCTCGGAGTTTCTCCGAGATCCCGCACTTATGTATTCTGGGGTTTTCCTTTGACAGCTCTGTAGATGTATATGCATGCATGTCATTTGTCTAATCATGCTATGTATCCTTGATACATTCTGCTGCTGTATACATATCCTGGATATTCTGTATGATCGGGGACTCGCCCATTTCAGTGGGGGCGGGGCTCGTCTCGATATTATCCATGAACTGCATGTTTGGTGATGGTGGAGTGCTCGCCCATTTCAGTGGGGCGGGGCTCGCTATGGATAGTTAGGGTTTATACTGTCTACTTTCCATGTATAAGATTTGCAGGTTGCGGGTAGAAAAACGACCGAAAAAGATAAGCGTATTTCTGTCTGCATACTCCGAGAGCAATGCGTTCTCAGGCACCAGGCCTTTGAGAACGAGACTTTGCGGGCCGGGTCACGGGACCACCACACGCAGACGCCTCGGTTGCACCGATCGCTGCACGCAGCTTCCGCCGCCGCGGCGGCCCCGCCTCGCAGTTGGGCGCGGGCGCCCGTGACAACTTTCTTCATATTTCATCCTCCTAGACATTCTATTATTACATTTTTCCATTAATTTTATGAATTCACCACAATTACCGATTTAGTTACCAATACAAATATTTTCTTAAGCAATTAAGACCATTACACTAATTTTAATCCCGACATACAAGATTGCATTAATTTCTTGACATTTCAACCTTCAAAACATGGTATATATTTTGAAAATTTTACCATTTTTTATTATTTCACACAATTACCGATTTGGTAACCACTATTACCGTATTTTATTTTAAAAACATTAATAATGGCATCAACACTAATTTTTAATCTCCAACTTACAAAATTGCATTATTATCTTGACATTTAATACTCTTACACATTCTATTATGACATTAATTTTATTAATTCATCGCAATTACCGACTTAGTTACCAATACGCCATATTTTCTTAAACAATTAACACCACCTAAGCTAATTTTAATCCCTGACTCACAGGATTGCATCAATTCCTTGACATTAGAACCTTCTAAACATGCTATATATTTTGACATATTTACATTTTTTTGATTAATTCGCCACAATTACCGGTTTAGTTACCATTATTACAAATATTTTGTTTTTAAAAAAATAATGTCATGAACATTAATTTTTAATCTCTAACTTACAAAACTGTATTAGTTTCTTGTCATTTCATCCTCTTACTTAGACATTCCATTATGATATTTTTATCACTAATTTTATCAATTTGCCATAATTACCAATTTAATTACCAATACTCCATATTTTCTAAAACAATTACGACCGTCTACGTTAATTTTAATCCCGACTTACGTGATTGCATCAATTTCTTGACATTTCAACCTTCTAAACACGCTATATATTTTAACATATTTACCATTTTTGATTAATTAACCACAATTACCGATTTAGTTACCAAGATACTACCAATATTTTCTTTCAAAATAATAATGTTATCAACACTAATTTTGAATCTCTAACTTCTGAATTGCACTAGTTTCTTGTCATTTCATCCTCTTAGACATTCCATTATGAAAATATTTCCATTAATTTTATTAATTCGCCACAATTACTGATTTAGTTAACAATACTACCATATTTTCTTAAACAATTAACACAATCTGAGCTAATTTTAATCCCGAACCTACATGATTGCATTAACTTCTTGACATTTTAACCTTCTAAACATGCTATATATTTTGACATTTATACCATTTTTTGATTAATTCTTCACAATACTACCATATTTTGTTTTAAAAAAATAACGTTATCAACACTAATTTTTAACTCTAACTTACTAAACTGCATTATTTTCTTTACATTTCATCATCGTAGACATTCCATTATTACAATTTTTCCATTAATTTTTATCAATTCAATACAATTACCGATTTGTTTACCATTATCACCAGTATTTTTAAATAATATTATCAATACTAATTTTTAATCTCTAACTTATTTAACTGTATTATCTTCTTGACATTTCTTCCTCCTAGACATTCTATTATTACATTTTTGCTATTAATTTTATCAATTCGCCACAATTACGGATTTGGTTACCATTATTACATTTTTAAAAATAATGCCACCAACCCTAACTTTTTATCTCTAACTTAAATAATTGCATTACTTTCTTGAAATTTCATCCTCCTAGACATTCTATTATTACATTTTGCCACTAATTTTATGAATTAGCAACAACTACCGATTTAATTACCAATACAGCCATGTTTTCTTAAACAATTAAGACCATTACACTAATTTTAATCCCCAACTTACAAGACTGCTTGAATTTTTGACATTTCATCCTTTTAAACATGCTATATATTTTGACATTTTAACTATTTTTTTATTAATTCGTCACAATTACCGATTTAGTTACCAATATTTCTAGTATTTTTCAAAAACATATAATGTCATCAACACTAATTTTTAATATCTAACTTACTAAACCGCATTATTTTCTTGACTTTTCTTCCTCCTAGAAATTCCATTATTACATTTTTGCCATTAATTTTATCATTTTGCCACAATTATCGATTCGGTTACCATTATTGCCAGTATTTTTTAAAAACAATTATGTCAACAAAATTAGTTTTTAATCTCTAACGTACACAATTGCATTAGTTTCTTGACCTTTCATAATCCTAAACATTCCATTAGTATACTTTTGCCATTAATTTTTCTCAATTCACTACAATTACCGTTTTAGTTAATTACCAATACTGCCTTATTTTCTTCCACATTTAAGACCATCTATCTACACTAATTTTAATCCTCGATTTAAAAGATTGCATTAAATTTTGACATTTCATCCTTCTAAAAATGCTATATATTTTGACATGTAAATCGCCAAAATTACCGATTTGGTTACCATTATTACAGGTATTTTTAAAAATAATATTATCAACACTAATTATTAATTTCCGACTTACAAAATTGCATCAGTTTCTTGACATTTCATCCTCCGAGTTATTCCATTATTACATTTTAGCCTTTAATTTTATTAATTCTCTATGATTACTAATTTACTTACCAATACTTTCATATTTTCTTAATCAATTAAGACTATCTACAATAATTTTAATTCCCGAGTTACAAGACTGCGTTATTTTCTTGACATTAGATTCTTGACACTTTTTCTCTAAAAATTTCATCTTATATATGCTATTATGACATTTTATACAAATGATTAACTATTATTATGAAATTACAAATTAAAATGAAGAAAAAATATTTAAAGTAAATATTATTACTACTTTATATTACTTTTATTTTCTGTGACATATTATATACATTCTAGTATTTGTTTAATAAATTTAAACTATTATTTTAAAATTTTATTTACATTTTAATCTGTTTGACTCGTTAATAAGTCGTACCACCATCTTAATTGATTATGTGTCGTCATCTAAGGTGCTTAGTTACCACTAGGTACCACAACGCGTAGGGACCCTAGAATTTTCCCGAGAAAAGGAAAAATATTTGATTGTGGCTTCTTTTGGGTATATACAAGAAATTTGATAACGATAGTGTTCTTTTTAGAGTAATTATCAAAAAGGACCAATGAGTTTTCCCACATTCTTCACTATTCCCCATATTTTTAAATCTTCAAGAAAAACCTGTAAGGTTTGGTTAAACGTAAAAAAGCCCCAAGGTTTAGATGCTAACAGTTTATTTTTATGTTAGAATTTTAGGTTTAATTAAAAAATTGAATTTTAAGTTTTTAAATCTTGTTGATACCTAATTTTGTCAAGACTAGTAATTTAGGTTGTGTCTAGAGTCTAGGTAATTTAGTATCGTACATATGTACATTGTAGTTGAACCTATACTAATGTTTTCATGTCATCGATCTGTTGAAACAGCAAATAGGTTTTCACAAGTAACTAGTTTGGTACCCCTCCTACGGAACGGATATCAAACAAAAGAACCCCAAAGTGATAAAAAATGAAAACAATTTATAAAAAAGTCATATAAAAGGTAATAACTAAAATTGATAAAGGAATAACATAATTATTGTACTTGTTTAGTACTCAAATTAAAGTTAAATGTAAAAGTAACTTCAACTATTACAAAGCTGGCCACCATCATGCATTGTCATCTGTACATGGGCAATCATCAGTACTCGTTATAGTAGATATCGGGTGTTGACGTAATTCCAACCTACATATTCATGCCAAAATAGATCAATAGCATATCCATCTACGTTCTATCAGTAATAGTATATCAAATATATTACGTACGATTCATCAGCATCAATGCTCCCAACGCGTATGTCTAACTTGTTCCCACTAACACTATTATCATTAACACTGCAACTGCCGGTCTCTTCAACAGTCAAACAACTATACATAGTACATAAAAATATTAGTCACAATTTAACTGCTTTGATCACATACTCTAACCATTATCACTTAAAACATTAAATACCTCTTTACAGCAGAACCACAACCGTCTTCATATGCTAGACGTTTTTGTGGTAGCAACAGTGTCTCCCGAGGATAACGCTACAATTACATAATCAATAAAATATGTATAAGATATTATAGATAAAGTCAACATATTGATTGTGAATAATATAGTAGATTCATAATTACATACCCGGTTTATAGTTTCCAACATTGCTCTACACGCAGCAGCATAATCAATTTTTGAAAATGACTTGACGGAAAATGCCGATCGTTTATTTATGATATTATAATCAGTAATCTTAAGATCCCATGTAAACTTCAACCCCTTGACACTCTCTACCATGCTTTCCAACTTATTCAGACCTTCCATCTTTTGAAAAGGAAGTGTGTAATAGTATGATTGTCAATGATTAATAATAAAAAATATATATACAAGCTGAAATATCATAAATAAATAAATGACAAATAACTTACACTTTTCTAATATCACGATAATGTTTGAGAATCACATTTGAACATGCGAGCAACAAAATTGTCAAACTTAACGAACTTTTACTCAACAGTATGATCTCCTACTATTACCTACAATTTGAATCTTACAGAAACACAAATTAGTATAAGTTAAAAACTCAATTAATTTATATGTGATCGTACGCATATCTATCTCATATGTACACGAACGAAAACATACCGATGGACTGCAGATCGAACGGTGGTATTGCATAATTTACAATAAAAACCATCTCCTTGCTCAAATACTTTTCGTGAGCATTGACGACATGCTAGATACCAGAATCTGGTTATCCCGCTTCACACACATTATCATGGCGTTGCATCCAAATCTTTTATCTGCACAATATAATAAATTTTAATATAATAGATTGATGATATCTATATAATATTTTAAATATGAAAAACAAAACATACAGGGGAACGACCATATGCTCTTATTGCCTCCAGCTGTCGGAGCACCACACTTTTCATCACCGTGTCTGATCCCCTGGTCGAGCCACTTGCACGTGCATCATCTTTTAGGATAGTGCAAGCATTCGAATTATGAGCAAATCTGCATTGAATTTGATGCCATTTATATAACACTTGATCATTGTTCATTTAAATACAATATGATAAATAAAAAATCATAATATATGAAAGGAATACAAAATATAACGTACGCATCATGTATCTTTGCAACTTCCGGAATCTCCAAATCAATGTATATTTTTGTCCCACATGTAGCACAGAGCTGATACTTACCTAAAAATAAAAACAAATGGAAATGTAATTACAGTAAAAGCACATGTCATCTCATAAAAATATGTTACATGGCAAAGGCACGTCAACAAACTAATACGTACCAAAGATATTCTTTAACATACGTTGTAGTAATCACCACAACCACACATGCATTTACATCAATACTGCCATATCTTTCAACAGCTTTCATCAAATTTCCCCAAAATGTTACCTCAACATAATTTCCATGCGACAAACAAACGCACAAATTTTATGCTATAATAAATGTACAACATAAATACAATATGATGAAATACAAAAATGTAAATACCTATGATCAGCTACCCAAATAGATTGCATTTGGGTCACACTTTATTTCGCATCACAATGTCACGCGGATCATCATACCTCACTAATCTACCAACAACATCTGTATATAAAACAATTTTGTTATAAATCGATTAACAAATAACAAATAAGCATTACCCATAAACCAAACAAAAGAGGTCACTGTGCAACTCGTGTTTTGCGGCCACTGTTTCGATATGTCTATGATATCCACGAATTCAAACTTGTTTCTAGGAATATCAGGCACCTCGGCCTCAATAGCAACAACCTTAGTGTACCTTGTGAAGAAAATCTTGTTCACACATTGAACTGCCCGCATAAAATCAGCCGGCTTACCAACCTTGAAGTTCTGAATGTTGTAAACCATCCCTTCTCTAAACAACGGACGAAATTGACTTTCCAGTACGGAGACACACGAGCTGATATATGATCATTCTACAAACAATAAAATAAAATCAGTTGCACACTATACCACAAACTTCATATAATTCAACATGACACAATACATATTATCATTACAGCAAACATACATTAGAATCCAACAAAACCAGCTCTATCCCGATTAATTTATCATCCTTCGTGCTAATTGCATCCCATGTGTGAGTTAGTCGCACACGTAACCGCCAATGAAATCCATATTGCTTCAAATCACATATCTGCTGAGTCATTTTCACAGGCAAATACCTACATAAAAAATGGTGTTACAGTCGGCAAATCAGTAATAGATACATGACATGTATTTTTTTATTTTTACCTTTTCAAGCTTGATTACCATACAATCGATCAAATATTTCTTTGTAAACAATATTCTTTGTATGCTTTGACTTAGTAGGGTTATCGCTATTCAAAAACACTCGAAACCCATCCGGTGATGTCACGCGTGAAGCTGCAACATACATTTGGCCATGAGTAAACACAGTGGTTTGGCAAATACAATCCAACATTGTTGAATGTCTATCCTTGACTCTTATTAATGCTCATCGCAAAAGAAACTCGATAGGGAATTGGCGTCGGGATAGATTAAATGAGAGTTTACTTTCCGAGGGCTCCATCTCAACTCGGGGTATAAGACATCAACTTCCGACGTTGCTTCCCGCAAGTATCTCTACCTCAATCACCCTCGTCGCTAACTTCGTTACAATGAGTCTGGTCCCGTTACACAACCCGGTTGATTGATTTAAGTTCCTCATTAAGATAATTGGAACACCAACCTTCAACACAAGTTTATGTTTCGGTATACGAGAGAATTCCAGACTATTTAGATACTCCACTGGATATAGATCGGTTTGCGCCTCGTAATTCTCTGATGTAGTTGATATCCGATCTGCACTAAGATAAATTACACCTTCACCGGGTAATCTTGAAAGAATACGATCATTAACCACATCCACAACATCATTCTTAGGTGAAAGAATAGCTCTCTCTCTCAAATAATCTCGATCAGAAATACTACTCGCAACCGAGGATAAGTACTATCAATAACAAAGATCAATGACATCTCTACCGGATGGCACCAAAACATATCAGGAGCTTCAGCCATTCCGGATCCTCGTCATCGTCATCAAATTTCTCTAGAGGTAATAAACCTTCTCCTAACTTCGAAGCCAATCACTAAACCATGCAACATCCGGAGAACTTGAATTGCGCCGCATGTTCTCCGATAACGTGTATACCTTACAATCTGACCATAAGTACGAATAGCATAACGTAGATGACACAACATCACCCCTAGTCCCTTGCGGTATTACAGGCAATATCTGCCTAAAGTCACCACCAAGAACCACCGTTTTGCCCCGAAAACCTTAGTTCCAGCAGAAAGGTCAGACACACTCATCAAATCACGTAAAGAACGATCCATTGCTTCGAATGCATGTCGGTGCGCCATTGGAGCCTCATCCCATAAAATTAATGATGCACGACATATCAATTCGGCCGATACACTCGATCTTTTAATACTAAGAAACGAATCCTTATGAAGCACAATAGGAATCTTCAACCGAGAGTGTGCGGTCTTACCACCCGGTAGAAGCAACGCCGCAATACCAGAAGTTGCAACTGCTAAAGCTATCTTGCCCTCTGAACGCAATCGAGCCAAAATTGTCTGCCACAAATAAGTTTTACCGGTCCCACCACTACCATAAACAAAGAACATAACACCGTACGAGAACTCAATGATGTCATAACTTGATCATACACTACACGTTGTCCTTCATTCAGTCCGCATAGAGCAACTCGTGCTCGGTCTGCAATGATCGTCTATCATAACTCAACTCCTCGATAATTAAAGAGTTCTCTTCAATGATCGGAGACCCGATGTCGATAAGGCATTCCCTCTATTTCTCTTAATGATCGACCCAATCTATTCATTATTTTCTCTATCTCGTAAAGGGCATAATTAAATTTATCATCATCACTCAATACAAGATCGGGAGCCTTTCGCTTTTGACGTTCCATATACAAAATATCATCCGCAAACATCTCCGATGTTTTTCCCAAAGGACCAAAGGTTTGGATACTTGACAAAACAACAACATCGTAACAATCAGTTCACGCAAGCTGCTCGGCATTGCCCAATGAGAAGCTTCATGCAGTGACTCATGCCACTCTCCATCACCTTCAAGCAAACCTAAGGCAAAACATGCATCTCTGTACGTGTCATGCACATGACCATTTACAGTTCGCAACTCCTCGAATGACCTCGGCCCTTTGACAACATTAAGCAGCATACGAAGATAATATCGCTCGCCGGCAGTGGGGTGAGTATAATATAACCTACCTATACTAAGACCTTTCTTACGCCGAGTCCACTCCTTCTCACTCTTTTTCCATACATAGTGGCGAGGAAACTCAACATACGTTAGTTGTCTGGCATCTGGGTCAGTTCTGTTACACTCCATCCACGCTAAAAACTGAGTTTTACTTTCAGCATGCCTCTGTATAACACTACGTAGATCTGAATCCCGATCGAACACAACACTTTGCTCATTAGGGAGATGAAATGTTAGTCGCTCAACGGCTGGATCATGTCGATGAATGAAATATCCAAAATACGCCAAAGCATGCCTCCGATGCTTTGAGATGTAACGATAGTCCAAGTATTGCTTAATCTCGTCAACTTCGGTCGATTAGATCCATTACGTAACGGTCACCTCCATTACCGCTCTCAATAACAACGGTTGATCTATCCTCTCCTTTGTGCATGTATTTGCACGGATACTTGATACACATATCCCTATTTGTCTTCTCCACACATACATGACAATCATACTTCACAACCAAATCAACATTGTGAGGAACCACCCATCCATTATCTAGCTCCGTCCCGTTCTTTTTCACTGTATGCTTTGTTGCTCGGCGTCTGTATATCGGATATCCATCTTGTGAAATTGAAGTATGCTTCTGCAATGTACGTGGGTAACGCTTCACGCACCTTTTATCAACCATACAAGGACATTTCATATTAGCATTGCCACATGGCCCATGCATCATATGCTTCGAAACAGCTTCATACGCAACCGGATCTTTATTCTTATCTGGAAGCTCGGCAGATATGAAACGATCAATCTTATGAGGTTCATTGATCCTATCGTTGACATGCAGGAAAAGCGCAATATGAGCATGAGGCAGTCCTCTTTTCTGGAATTCTATTGTAACAATGACTGCATAAAAGTTAAAGTGTCAACCCTAACAAAATTAATTTGATCATTTAATCAAAAACAATGTCCTATGGGGTGGTTTAAAAACAGTACCTCCTATGGATCGACCGAATAGATTTCCTTTGGTGATGTCGTTCAACAGTGAGTACAGTTTCATCTCAAATACACGAACACCAATATCAGGCCTCTCATCCGGGTTCAATCCTGGAATGAATTTCGTGAATTCCACTATTTCCTTCTACCTTGGGTTACAGGTCATCGTTATGAATAAATCGGGATGTCCGAGCCACCTACAAATAGCCATTGCATCTTGATAGTTCTCGCATCATATATCGTGACCCACCTGTGAAAGATGATGGTAGCATACACGGTCTTCCGGTGTGAGAACCCTCGCATATCACCACGCCGAAGAGCATCTTGCAGCCCACATAATACCTCACAGCGGAATCGAGGCTGATTATTCCTTACATAGCAAAATCGTTCCTCAAGAATGCAACTATATGCATACACAACATACTGCTGAAACAACCTGCCTCCCCTTTGAATGACAGAATATACAGAATCACGATGTTGTAGCTGAAACGCATAGAACTCACGCATCGTAACTCTATTACGAGATTCACACCCTGAACCATCAACATGACTGATGTCATCACGATACCCATCGACACCATTTGGGAATAGTACAGGAAATGAAGTGACATCAACTACGGATGTAACAAATATATTCTTCTTGGTCCATGATCTTTTGTGAATACCACTATGTCACGCTTATTACCCTGTTCTTCATCCAAACCCACACCAATGCAGCTATATCCTTGGATGTTGGCAAGTTGTACCTTCTTCCATCATTAGACCGTGATGAGAGCAACCTCAACTGACAGGCACATTGTTATACATCTGGTGCATATCGCGTGCTCTTCTAAATTCTTTCACAAGGGCATTACTCGATCAAACATCTTTGTTAGCTCATCAATTATCTCCGTATCCATATGATTAGCTTGCCCATCACCGAAACTCCTCAATCGGTTTTCTATCTCATGCTCGATCAAATATATACAATTGAGCAAAACGGGACGATTATTGCTTGATGGTATTAAAGAACCAATGGTGTGATGATTCTCCCCTTTCAAGCGAAATACATATGGTCCATTACCATCATTTATATGATTGTCAATATGGCCACCGATGGATGTAAATGAGAATCTACAATTAAACTCTCGAATATTTCGTCTAAAGTAAGTGGATAATGGATGTCCAAAGGCAATCCAAGAATCGCTGCAAAAACAACGGTGGTGACCGCTCAAATGGCAATTGGACTTTTCCATTCTGACAGCATAGAGAAAACTTTGGATTTCTCTTCACACTTGAGCGAATGCTCCTTTCCAGATTCCAAAGAACCGCACGACAATTGACATTTGGACAAACACAATCCGGTGGGCCTAGATTCTGCTTCTCAGTAAATCTCCCTACAACAATGGATGCCGAACAATTGAAAAAATATACGGATAGCTAATAGGTTGTGTGGTAAAGGCTTTACGGATAACACAACTTACTCATCTGGTCATCGCCATCGGATGCGGAACAACTTCATCATCGTCTAATGTCTCCGATAACATAACGTCTGGCCATAATAGAATATATTTAACTTAATGATGATGTCCAATGAAAAACATACACCAATACTACAATGATACGCACCTTCTACCATATCATCATGCGTGTCAAGGTTTTGGAATGCGACAGTTGAATCACTTGTTTATAATGTCTCGCCCTCTTAGCTATGTTCGTGACGTTCTTGACGACTCTCCAACCTCATGTCTACCATTGAATAATTGTGGACATCCGTCTACTTGTGTGACGCATGAATGCCGTGCATTGCTTCTTGATGAGTTAGTACTACCGGTACCACATAGTCATGCGGACTACCGATCAACCAATTTGAAGAGATCTCCGGGAATTGGATCTAACTTGTGTTCTTACTAAATGATCATTCGGGTGAAATTACCATTCACCCCATACAGATAGGTACTTGACTCGGGTGATGAATTTTGCGGAATATGGATGGAGGACTATCATGGTGATTTTGATGGTTAAATTGAGGTAACTTTCCAACTCCATTCATGACACGTGAAATGTGAACATTGTTGGTGGATTGATTACGCTCGGTGGTTCCGGACAGCGTCGCCAATCTGGTTGGTAAGGTCTTGGAATGGGAATCTATTTGTGGGATGAGGAGAGCTTAAGGCAAAATCATTTGATGTTAATTTATCATTAACATCGGAACTTTGTGATGAGTGAGGGTAATAACTCATATTTCAAACACACGGGTTAGCGTTATAGGGATCACATGTAAATAGTCCCCTAGGTATATGTTGTCTTCCCAATTGTCGATTACGACAATCATCAACATGTCGTCTTGCTCTAACGGGTAGTCGCCTTCGCATAATCTCAATGCGAGAAGCTCTTCTTTACCGTGAAGCCATTAACTCTAAAGATCTATAAAATACTATTAAACCTAATGTATATAATGCTTTATGAAACCAAATTCAGATTAATTAAAAAAATAAACAATTAATCCAAACTACTTTGATTTATCACTTATATGTTTTATGTACATTCGGATTTTGATAACTTAAATTTAATCATTTCATAATAACATAGCGTATGATAATTAGCATCAATAAATAAAATAATAGTATAACTTAAATCATACCTCAATATCTTCTGAGTAGACGCAAAGAAACAATAACTACCCCAATAACTGATTGATACCTACGTAATAAAATTTTACATGAAACAAATAAACTATCATAAATAAAATCATATCGATAAGGAATAATTCATGTAATATAAACATTTTTATAATTCATGGATTACAATTATTCTAAATAAATCCAAAAATATAAAATATTTAATGGAGTTCGCTATATATATAAACTAAAAACCCCATTTTATATTACACATTAATACAAACGCATACAGCTAAAGCCCATAACAAAAATTAAGCCCATGACTCAATCCAAGACTAAAATATAAGTACATACTAATAATCTAAAAATAGTTCATCCGTAAGTTATAGATTGCACCATTTATTTTATGTGTTTTACAGTATTTAATGAATGCTTTAGATGATAAATGCTTATAACTATAAACTTAAATATGTTTAAAATATGATTAAAAAATTAGTTTTTATATAGCATTAAATCAGCTAATTTCAACTGTAATTAAAATTGTAACACTATAATAAGTTAATAATATTTTTATAAATAATAAAGTTGTTAAGTTTAAAACCCTTTAGCTTCAACCAGTCCGGATTTTTTTACACTATCTGATTTTGTAAATATTTTAGTCAAATATTGAACTTTGAAATATAAAAGTAAAATTGTGCAATCTTTAATGTAGATTTTAAATACATACAAATGAACTCTTGAAAATATGATAATATAAAAATATCATTTTAAATATCCAAAATGTATATTTCAATTATTATGTCTAAATAAAATTTGTTTTCTTTACAGATTATTTTGTGCAAATTTTATATGATAAATGCTTATAACTATAAACTTAAATATGTTTAAAATATACATAAAAAAATTTGTCTTTAGATACAACCTTGTGTAAGCTAATTTCAACTGTAATTAAAATTGTAACACTATCATAATAAGTTAATAAAAATTTTATGAATAATAAAGTAGTTAAGTTTAAGACCCTTTAGCTTCAACCATTCCGGATTTTTTTACACTATTTGATTTTGTAAATATTTTAGTCAAATATTGAACTTTGAAATATAAAAGTAAAATTGTGCAATCTTTAATGTAGATTTTAAATACATACAAATGAACTCTTGAAAATATGATAATATAAAAATATCATTTTAAATATCCAAAAACGTATATTTCAATTATTATGTCTAAATAAAATTTATTTTCTTTACATTATTATTTTGTGCAAATTTTACAACCAAAACAATACTAAACGGTTTAAAATCATATTTATATTTTAGTGAAAATAAATTTAATTTTCATGACACAATTTTTCGGAACTTATCTAAATTATAGTTCAGTTTATTTTTTAAATTAAAAATTAAAACAATAGAGACATCAGTTAAAATGTAAGTATGAAAAAGTTAAGTAAAATGATGATTTGGTTTTTCGTCTCAAAATGAAGTTAATTTGCATACATTAATTCCTTTGTACAATTCTTTTTAATCATAAACCAAAAAATATGAATTTCCTAAATTGAAAATTAATTATAAAATGTTTCGATGAAAAATGAAAATTTCATATTATATTAATAATTTTTATTTTGTTAAACATTTATATACCTAAACTAACCCAAACACAAAAAGCCAAAAGCCCACAACTCTCAAATACTAACCCAAACCCCAAAGATAAACGTAACCTACACAAGCCCAAAATACCAGCCCAATTTAATGTTATCTCGATCCAACCCAAAAAAACCCTAAACATGCCCAAACCCAAAGCAAGATAAATAGGAACAAAGAGTCCTAGGTTGCCCCGACTCTCACTCACTGCCGTTTTTCTTCACAACTCAGATTTCCCTTTAGCATCTGATGAACTTCAAAAGATTCATCTCTTCTCGTCTCATATCTCTACATTAACCGCCGCCTAGATGTATTATCGTCCATAGGCCGTCGCGAATCCATGTTTCGCCACGGCCATTCACGGTGGCTTACATAAAATTTTTCCATGTTTACCTGATTTACCTTTTTCTTTTATCGTTTTAAAATCGGTTAACAAAAGTTTGGCGAAAACCTTTCTGATTTTGATCTGTTCTTTGAAAATAACGATAGATCTGATCAGTTCTCTTGATTACACTTTTTCATCTCATGAACTTCGACGGGTTCATCTGTTCTCGTCTAAAATTTATACACTACCAGCCGCCTAGATGGAATATCGTAGTCTGACCGTCTCGAATCCATGTTTCGCAGCGGTCGTCCACGATGGCGTACATAAAAATTGTTTTCCATAAACTAATTTTTCGCATCGGCCGATAACTTTTTTGATCTTCATCTATTCGTTAAAAGATAAACGTAGATCTGCCATGAATCATGCCGGAAAAGATAATTTTTCTGTTCAGATACGAAGGCCGATATTTTTGCACAACACATTGCGTATTTTATCATATTATTTGTTAGATTAAGATTACCCTAATTATTTTATGAAGTTAGATATCAGTTTTAGAAGTTTCGGGTTTGACATGCAACCATGTTTAATCTGAAAGGTTTTCATCTGGCCATAAAACATGTTTGAGAAAGTGAAATCTTTACATGTTTCAAATACATTGAGGGTTTGAAACCGAAATGATTGTCTAATTTTTCATATGATGTCCGGATGATCTGCTTTCATATGCTAAAGTACATAGATTGAACACAATATCTCAAAATCTATATTCGGATCTCCGAAATTTTACATATACAACTACAAAACCGAATTCCAATCAAAAGGTAATGTGAACTACTCTTATGATACTATTGTACATCTGTTTTTGTACTCTCAACAATCTTTTTCTTATAGATCTACACCCATTCCAACTGTGTGGTGATTTTTTTGCATACTGGATGTAATAATAAACTTATATACACATGACAATGAACATAACATTTTTATATCAGTGATTTAATGTTAACTTATCCTATTGAAAATGAAAAATTGATTGACACAGATTCAAAAATGTTTTCCTAAACCTACTTCATAATTTTAGTATTACATGTAAAGAATGATTTTAAGTCTTGAAAAGGCTGTTTTGGCCAAAAAAACTTTCTATAATTGTAAATTGCAAGATTTTATTGAAAGTAGTAAGTTAAGTTTCTCTCTGTTATCTAACTTATGGCTTGAACATTAATACTAATTGTCACGTTTCACAATCTGAATGTTATACAATAGTTACTAACACAGATTTCTTTATTATCGCAACTTGTTAAACACTTATTTGTAATCCTAACATGGGATCTTTAAATTGGTTTGTTCCTTTTTTTCACTGACTATTCGCTTGATTAATTGTACAATCTTTCATCTCTGTTAGAAACTTAATTGTATGATCAAATTTTTAACAGATTCTAGGGCTGCTGAGAAATCCTAACTCGCAATAAAACTTTGAAAAACATGGGTAATAACATAAACTTTTTGTTAATTTATAACTCAAGATTCATACATGCCATGCTATTAGTGTATAAAAGTACTTCATATTATGATCTGATAAAAGAAATTGATGTATGATAATGAAGGCTTACTTGTTCTCACGCCAAGATGCTCTGTGTGCTTCCTGAATTTAGTTATCCTCTTAAGTTAAAATTCCTTTCCTGTATATGTTGTTCAATCATAATCAGAGATGGCAACGCATAATGAAATATAGACAGAGTTACTAATAGCAGAGATACAATACTTCCGAATATATGAATCTTGAGTTAGAAATATCTTGATTAATTGTACAATCTTTCATCTTTTTTAGGAACTGAATTGTATGATCATATTTTTAACAGGGTTTTATTTTCCATCACAGATTTTCAGGCTGCTGAGAAATCCTAACTCACAAGGAAACTATGAAAAACATGGGTAATTCCATAAACTTTTTGTTAAATATTAACTCAAGATTCATACGTGCAATGCTATTAGTGTATAAACTACTTCATATTATGATATGATAAAAACAAATTGATGTATGATAAAGAAGGCTTACTTGTTCTCACGGCAAGATGCTCTGTGTGCTTCATTAATTGAGTTATCCTCCCAAGTTGTAATTCCTTTCGTAGATGTTGTTAAATCATAATCGAGAGATGAGAACGCAGAATGGAATATGACCGCTCTAATGATTAATAATAGAGTTTAATACGCAGATACCTAGTGCGGTGCTCAAAATCAGTAGACTAAGGTTGTAAAAATTGAAATCTATATATAGCTGAATATTGTTATCTGTCCGAAAATATATGATAGAGTTTTATTAGGTTTCTAATAACTAGGAGTCCTAACCATTCAAGATATTGCACTTGACATTATCCATGTTTCTCGAAATATTTTGAATTATAACAACCAGATTATTTTCTGATTTTATCCCAATTCTTGTATTTTTTCTTATTTTAAAATTGTCTTTTTAGTATTTGATAAATTCGTATTATTAATCATATTTGGGCAACTACTTCATATCAAATCTAACTTATTTTAATTGTGGGCTTTTAAATCATGTTAAATCTGTTTCATACAAACTTATTTTAATTGTCGGTTTTGGGATCCATGATACAAAATGTCACGTGTCGTTTCTTTGTATATCCTTTTGTCATTGTTTCATACTTTAAGTAATCTGTGGGTCTTAGGTTGTAAAACACGGGCTTGATTGGGCTTAAATGTGGGCCAACAGTATTCCATCGTCGGTCGAGTAAATTACTAACATTTATTTTTACATCCGAGTTTCATTAGAAAAATGTTCGCCCCCTTAGCATTTTGACTATGCGGGGTTAGGAAATGTGTTTCTTAATCATGTTTATCTGCCTCGCTAGTTTTGAAGTTTTTAGGGCCGCCATCAACGATTTGTTGTTTTAGGTGTCTCGCTAGCCCTCAACGACTTAGGTCACGATTTCATTTCATCATGTTTCGTGCTTGTCTATGAAATAATCTAGTAAGTAGGAATAACTTTAGAGAACTAATTAATTCGAATTTTAACCTCAAATTAGTTTTGACTAATATATAGTGGATAGGATAAAAGATATAGATTAAATTTAAATGTAGTCGGACAGCTCATAATAGCATCCTAAAATCAATGACTTGGATAGAAACTTTATTGGGGCTAAGTTAAAATTAAAAATTTATAGATGAGACTAATGCTAACTCGATTCCTTTACATCTCCCGGTCTGCTCGCTTCTTCTGAAGATCAGCCAGTTCCCTCTCTGCTTCAGCCAACCTTGCATGCAACTCTAAATTTTCTGTCAAGACTTCCTTCAAGGATGGAAGTTTATCCTTCAAAACTTGGTATGCATCACGGAGCTGCATGTTCTCCTGCATGATCCAGTCGCGTTCGTTCAGCATGTCTTTAACTGATTGAAGTGCAACCTCCTTCTCTTCTCTCTCTGCCTTCATACTGAGATAATTTACGTCTCCAAATTCCATACCAAGAAAGCCCTGGAATCCTTGCATTGCTCGCAACGCTGCTGCTTCGTTTGCTGCCTTTTTAGTTCCAAACCCTTTGTTCGAGCTAAATGCGTGAAGGTCACCTGTTGACTCTAACTTCATTATGATTACAGTATACCACCTTCTGTTGGAAAGATGGTGCACGAACCGAGGTTTAGGAAGTCCTAAAACTTCCTCAACCTGTTTAACTCTCTCACAAAGTCTATGTAGTAATCTGCCATTTCTTGAGGTTACGAAAATTTTGTTAACACCGCTCGCACATTCGAGTTGGGTTATCAACTATTTATAGAAGTAGTATTGCTTCAGAAATCTGACGGTTTAAATTGAGTTCGAGTCATGAATAATTAAAATGTTATCCTCAATTTTGGTTGTTATTTTCGGATACTGTAATCAAAATCGATTTTCGCAAATCGCAGTAATAAAATTATTTCTATAATATGTTTTTTATATGGTTAGATTTTGTTTAGAACTTTTATTCGTTTCAAACTCTTTACCAAATTGTATCTTGATAGTAATAAAAAATGTGCTAAGATCTAGAACAATAATATCGTCATACGCATATATTGGTTAATCGTCGTAAAATCTTTTCGAAATACATGTTTTTGTTTGAGTAGTTTTTGTTAAAAAAATGTTGTGGATATTATTTCATTTAGATTATAAAATGTTTTGTTAATGTATATATAACTAATAATCAATTGATCCACTATTTTTCTGCTAAAGACTTGATGCAATAAATTTAAATAACATAAACTTATATCTAAATACCACCCGGGGCTTTCGAGCTACAAACTAATACTCAGTTGATCTACTACTTCTCTACTAAAGACTTGTTGCATTTAATTTAAATAACATAAACAAATAGCGAATTACTACCCGGGGGCTTATAGAGTAATAAACTAATGATCAATTGATTAACTACATCTCTGCTGAAGTCTTCAGTTTCTCTATCTCCGCCTGAAGTGACTCATTCAACCTTGTAAGCTCTCTGTTGCGGGACATAATAGAATTCTGCTCCTTACGAGCGATTTGCAGCTTTCTGTTAAAATAACTAATCTCATGTTCCAGGCATTTCATTGACTCATAGTTCAGATCGAATGCTTCCATATCTTCATACTTCAAGAAATATTCTATGCAGGCCCTAGCCCCTGCATTGTTAGCCTCTTTCCTTGTTTCGTACGAGCCCTGTGCAACAATCTCCACTGCCTTTCCTGATTTAGGAAGAATAATTTTTAGGCGTCCATCAAAGAATAACCCACCAGATGATCTTGGGCAGTACACTGGATTTGGAATCTCCAGATCCTTTGCTAGCTTCTGAAGAACCTCGACATATGGAATTTCAAACCCCTTCATTCTGCAAAATATAGGAATAGTATTAATATTAATAATTTTGATAGTTGAGGAGTGTTCTAATTAAAACCCCTTTATTATTGCGTACCTTAAACAAATGGAAGAAATGAAGCTCTGTCTTCTGATGTGTTAAATTGAGTCTTCCCTTTATATAGTAGTTTTGTCGATTTTTTTGGTGGGAAAAAACAGTTCGCGGTTCAGAAGTTTAAATTGTTTGGTGGCGGTAATCTAACGTTTTTTGATATTCGAAGTTCCTTTGTTTTAATATACTGAAACATAATCAAATTTATTAACACAAATTATAAAAATCCATTCATAAATACTTTTTCAATAAAAAGACGAAAACATTGAATAATTATTTAAAATAACACTAACTCCAAAAATCCGGACTTTGAATCCTACGGATTAGAAACGTGATCTATTCAACCCTATCTCATCTATTGAACCCTATCTCATTGTTGTTCGACGTGACTCCTTTGATGACCTGGTGACCCTCCTTGGTATTAGCTGTTGCCTCAACTTTTTACCTCTTTATCAAGTTCTTCGCTTTTCAACGTCAGCCTTCCGACCATCGATTTATACACATCTATCTCCTCTTCCGTAAAAGCTTGTAATAATGTAGATCCAATTGAGTTTCTCTCGATTTGTGATAGTGAAGATCCTTGAAAACCAGCCCGTGCTCAACTCGTAGCCATTCAATGCCTTGCATTGTTGCTTTGTCATATGCAGCTTGTTTGGTCTTGTAGGTGCAAATTGTTGATATAGAGTGTGCCTTCTTTGCTAGATCATACTTTATCAAAACCACACCTATGAATAATTCATCCGTCGGGCTCCGCTTGATCGAGTATTTGGGTTTCTTCAATCCAAATTTCTTCATGATTTTATAAAGCGACTTCTTGAAGGAAAGTTGCACAATCGGCATTCTCGCTTGATTAATGAACAAACTCATAAATACTTTGGAAAATTGTAATTATTACTTGGTCAAAATAAATGACTTACGTTGGTATTGAAGCGCGAATTGGTGCTTTCTATATCTGCTATCCGAAATCGGCGAACTTTGCAAGGGTTTTTTATGGAGTGAAGTTACTTTATAGGTGTTTTGATCACAGTACTTATTCTATTTAAATTAGGATTCGTCTAATTTGATCAGATCGTTAATACTGTAATCCTATAGCGATTTGTAAAAGTCGTCCTTATCCCAAGTTAATAGGCCTAAATTACGCATTTCATTCTTGGACTTCTCTAATTGTAAATGACACTTTTCATACTCCAATTCCTTAGCGAATTGAAAGTGTCGTCCTTATCCCAAATTAATAAGCTTAAAGTACGCATTTCATGCTTGGACTTCTTTAATTTTGAAACGCGGTAATTAAACATTCATTCATCAAAAATATCTGTCAGTGTTTGCAGACAATTAGGTAATGTCTATTCTACTGCTGAAATTGCGATAGTCGACTTGTAGAGAACTAAATCCCTAACTTATTCGGATATTAATTTTTTATTTGAACAAATGAACATCAATTACTAATCATCAAAATTTCTCGTGCTTTCTGCTTCGTCCACTACTTCCTCGTTCTCGGTCCTTATGTCTTCGTCTGTGAGACCGAAAATATTTGAAGGTGGGGGAATCGCCATTACCCTTCGGGATGTGGCCAGTTGATGCACACCTCTGTTGTCATTGTAAATTTTGCGTCTATTTGCTTCATGTTCTGTTCTCATTCTTTGCAAATCAATGACCTGTAATTCTAGTAGTTCTTATAATCAATATATGTTTATATGTTTATAAAGCAATAATGGAAATTGAAATATATAAATACCTGTCTTCTATGTGTGGTGATGCATGTGGTGAGAGTTGTAGCCTCTGAGTTCAATAACCTTAAATGATTAGTCATCAGCATTTTAAATGGCTGGCATTTGATGTTTTCAACCTGAAAATGTTCAAAGGGTTCCTTTTGATGTTTACTGATGAATATATGATATATGAAACTGGTTTCGAAATTACCAATTGTTGCAGCATCTCCAATTTCTGCTTTAGTTGACGGTGATTTTCTTGAAGTTCCACCACTTGTTCATAGAGGGCTTCATGACCTTGGCGGATGGCCATTGCACTTCAAAATTTGTCAACTGGTTGTGAGTGATTGAAAATATCAAGATGTATTTATAGGAAAAGAATAGGTTAAATTTTGAATCGCATTACATTTGTTTTGGCGGTATATGTATAAAATTTAAACTTTCCGTTTCAATATCGAAGGTTAATCTAAAATGGGAGGGAAATCAAATTTTTATTCCGATTTGATATGCTAACAAAACAGATTTGTTCAATCGAATCATAACTAAACAAATCAGAAATTGTTTTTTTACGGGCGCAAGGGGGGGTTTCGCCTATTTCCATTTTTCCTAGCTTGTCCAGTATTAAATTTAATAATTACAAAATATGCCATTTAGGTAACACTACGTTTCTAGAAACAATGTCCACATGTCATTACGAGAACGCTTCTTAAAGTGATGGACAATTTTAACCTTCTGTATGTTTCAGCTTTATTACTATATAGTAGATTGGTGCGCCAACAATCTGATCTTATTGAGTGAAATAACAAGTCTTAAATAGTACACACCAAGTGAGATTGAGTCGTACTAGAAATAGGTTCCTAAGCTAATCGAATCCTGCTGATATTAGAAAAGCTGTGCAGATAACAGGCCTTAAGGGTGTGCACAGGTGAGCTAACTTATAGAGTAACTCACAATTATTATTAGTCCTAAAGTAATAATCCTAACAATTCTTCCCCTTAAACTAGCTGCATTTTGCAGCTTAGTTTACATCAGTAATCGGCATTACTCCCAGCAGCTCTCTGATCTTCAAGAATGCTTCAAGTCTTCAAGATTGCTTCAAGTCTGAGAGGCTTAGTCATGACATCAGCTAACTGATCTAAGCTCCCACAATGTTCTAGCAAAATAGTACCTTCTTTAGTCAAGTTCCTCAAGAAATGATATTGAACATCAATATGTTTGTTGCGCCTATGAAGTACTGGATTCTTTGATAACTTGATTGTTGTATTGTTATCACATTTGGTGTGAATGCAATCATATCCCAATACTTCTAGGATCCTCTTCACCCATATTCCTTGACATGCACACATTGTTGCAGCAATAAATTTGGCCTCAGTAGCAGATAATGTTACTATTGGTTATTTCTTAGAACTCCAAGATACCGCCCCTGAGCTAAGCAAGAAGACATCTTGAATCTCTTCATGAAATCCATTTGGAAATAAAACAAAAATAATTTTTGAAGGCAATTAAAACTTTTCTAAATATTAGAATAATAAATGAGAGCGTTACTAAATCCCATAAAACATAAGTAATTATACATATGTGTTTGAAATAGCGCAATGTAAATAAATCAAGTTCCCAAAATAAAGATACAACTAAGCCATTGTCGGCGCTACAGCGCGTCATCACCTAGAGTCTGCTCCTCATCGAAGTAGTCGTATCCCGACTTCACCTCGGTAAACTCGGGATAGTAATCAACAACAGGATGCTCACCTGAAATTATAAGGGATGAGCGTCCATACGCTCAGTAAGGAGGAGTGTATCAGGACCATCATCAAGGTTATGATACGTCCTCAAATAAACAAGTATACAAACAATGAACACTAAGTAAGATTGATTAATAAATAATAATCCAATCATTTAAGCACAACGAAAAGTAATATATGAAGCATGCCTAGAAAATGCGTGTCACATATCTGATGAAATGAACCATTTATTTCTTATTATTACCAAATAAAGCCGTTGGACGACCTACAGTGGGTGTGTACAGCACCCACTCGAGAATGTTCCGTGAAGCAGAGCCACTAGGGATGCCAACGGTCGTCCCAGAAGATACCCATCCGGGGAAGAGCTTCTCGTGATCGCACATTCACAAAACTAGTCTGCTCGCCGATAAGTATACCCAGAGCACTACCTAACGGGTCTGTGAGCCCAAAATCTACATGGATCGGGTCTGCTCGCCTGCCATGACATGTTCGGGTCGTCCATCCTGAACCTCTCCTCTCCTCACACTAACGGAAGTTAGGTCATGAAGTGTGATCTGCCCGCCATTCCCTCATACCCCATTCATTTTGATTAAGCCATGTCATGAAGTGTAGTCTGCTCGGTACTCCCTCATACCTAACTCACTAACCACTCGAAGTTTTACATGTTTGGTCTGCCCGCCATGCCACACATACTCCGATGGATAACGGCGTTACACTAGTTAGGTCATATGGTTGTTTGGTATACTCGCCATGCAAGCATACCTAACCGGTTAGCCATCTAAAATCATGCATGATTGGTCTGCTCACCATACAACACATACCCAAGTGGAAGTCATGCAGGTTCTAGTCTGCACACTACCCACGTATAACCCAATGGATAACTGCGTCCTAGACTAACTCGTTACGCTATCAGGTATTGCTTGATTGGCCTGTTCGCCACACAAGCATGCCTAACTCATTAACCAATTGAAGCCATGTATGAACCATACCACACATAACTCCATTGGTTAACAACGTCTCAAGATAATCATATGCAATTTATAATTATGCTCATGTAAGTGTCAACCAACATCCAATGCGTCAACCGCTCATGATGCATGTCGTCTAAATTTCTACTAATTCTTTAATGCGATGTCATGACCTAGGCATTATACTTTTAAACTTAATATCTTGTTACTTGCATGATGTCATGACAATTAATTATTCATTAATTTTAATTAGCTTAAGTCGTCTCTCAATCTCGCGGGTTGTTTAATAAAACCCCTTTGTCTGTTGATCTCGTGCGAAAGTATTTACTAGCGGCTTTATACACATTTTACGGTTCTATGCATAAAAATCCTAAAGATGTCACTATCAATTTTCGAGCCTATGCATGGTACTAATGTCCCTCGGACCTATACATGATATTAAGTTCATTTTAACTCTCATGTCCTAATGTGGTACTAGCGGAGTTCAATTATTGGTCCCAACTTGATACTAACGAGTTTTCTTTAAGGTAACGGTCCTAACATAATACTAGCGTTTTCATACATCACTCACCGTACAATGATCAAGCATCAATCATCATCAAAGTTGCACCATAGTTCATAGCTTAAGAATTAACTTAAGGCATCAAGAAATTATTATATTATACCACAGGTTACCCGTTCGTCATTTTTGTGTTTAGTCGAGTGTTTAACTCAGAGTTCATTACTTGATATCTTATTTAAGAAAACGAAGAGAACTAAAATGATAAACCCGCACACTATCCCCTTACATGGATGTAACCGAGAGTATGCGTTGGCTACGGATCGGGGATGGTCGGGCACGTCGGTTGGAGTTGGAGTTGGAGCTTGAAGTTGAGAACCTATCGATAATAAGAATTTAACGATAATTTTATGAGATTCCGCAAGAAAATACTTACTGATGCCAGTTGGTAAGATTTACGAAAGTGTAAAGGAGGCTTTTACGGTTTTCTAATGGTCTACAATCGCTAGAGGTAAGGTTTGGGTCAAAAAGTAGAGTTCGGTAATTTTTGAAGGGCTAACAAGCACAAATACAAATTTTTATGAATATAAAACTATTTTTAAGAAGGGGAAATAATCATTTAATATTTTAAATGATTCAAAGTTGGGAATAAAAATTATAGAAGTTATAATACACTGAAATATGATTTATATACAAAATATAGTAATTTTCTCAACTTTACTAGTTGTATAAAGAATAAAAACTCTAGTGAGAAAATAAAACTCATAGCTAATAAAAATAATATTTACAATTTAAGTTTTTAAAATAAAAGGATAGTATATTTCTTAACTCTAGTAACTTCTATTAAAATATAAACAAGCAAGAGTTTAAAGTTGGAAAATGATAACTTTTATAACTATAATTATAAAAATAAAATAAAAACAAAGTTGTAACATGATAAAGATAAGGAATATAAAACTTTAGAGGTTGATTGGGTAAGTTACAAAATAAAAGATAAACCATTAAAAATAAGAAAGATACAATTAAAGTCTAGGCTTAGTGGCTTAAATGAAAACTGGAGGGAAAAAGGGGTAAGGTTGAACAAAGTAAGAAGGGAGAAGAGGTGCGTTTTACCCCAAAAGAAAAGAAACAGAACGCAGGCTTGAGCAGTTCGCGACTTCCGGCGGACTGGGGCGGTGGCTTCGGCGGAGCTGGCTGAGGAAGGTGCCCCGGCGCCGGTGGAGCGGTTTCCGGCAACTGGCTGGCGGCGAGGTGGCCTGAAATGGATATGCTCGCGACTTCTCCCTCCTCCGTTTTTCTTCTGTTTTTCGTTGATTTCTTGGCCATTTCTCTTCAAATCAGCCTTATTTATAGGCAAGGATGATGGATTGACAGGGCTTGGAGGCAATGATGATAGGATGAAGCTAGATTTCTGATGGATTGAAAGATGAAGGAAGAGGCGTGAAGACGAGGTCGGCGGTAAAACCGCTGACTCTGGCTTCTTCATTTTTTTCCTTTTTTTTTTTTTGCGTTTTAATTTATTTTAATAGCTTTTAATTACAACTAAAATTACTACAATTGATAAAATTTTACCACCCTTTTAATTACTAAATTTCAAAAAAAAGAGAACAAAAAATAAAATACCTAAAGTAATACAAGGAAAGGTAAAAACACTCACAAGGAAAAAGAAAAACAAAGTACAAAACATGAAATGATTAAAAGTATAGGTCTTAGAAAAATGGTGAAATGCATAGAATAATAAATTTATGTGAAAAGGTAAAAGGTAACAATTAGTTCGATGAAAATGTAGTATTTTCACTGCGTAGTTGATTTATATTTTATGACGGCCGTATCCGTCGTTTTGCCGTCACAATTCTAAGCTTGCAGGGCCACACATTCTAAGCTTCCACGGTAAATGAATCATCAAATGTTCCATGGAGTCAAAGAATGATGGAGGAAAATACTTCTCAAGCTTGCACAACGTTACAGCTATATAATCTTCCAATTTCTCTATGTCAGACAACCGGAATTCCTTTGAACAAATTATTCTCAAGAATTTGCTAAATTCAGCTCAGTAAGCCATATAGGATCCATAACGGCATCACGTAAAACTATTGGAAGCAACTTTTGCATAAACACATGACAATCATGAGTCTTCATGCCGTAAAAGGAATTATTAGTTGTGTTAACACAATTTCCAATATTAGACGCATATCCATCAGGGAGTTTGACGGTGTGCTTTAGCCAAAAGCAAACATTTTGAATGCATTCGCATTTAAAGTATAGCTTGCCATTGGTTGATATGGTCTGCCATTAGGACCTCTCACCAAATGCAATTCGGGTCGGATATTCATACGTTGAAGATCTAGTCTCGCGTTTGCATTGTCCTTAGTCTTACCTTTCACGTTCATAACTGTATAAAAAACATTATCAAAACAATTTTTCTCAATATGCATCACATCTAGGTTATGCCTGACTTGCGATCCACCCAATATGGCAACTCCCGAGAAAATTGATTTCTTAATCCAGTTATGCTTCGTTCCAAAATCAACAGCTCTTTCATGATCCCATGGTATCCCAAAACGTGGGAACTGAATTCCTTCGATTTGCATCAAAATTTGATGACCAGACAATGGTTCACTATGACCTCTACGATCTTGCCCAAGAATACTACCCCATGTCTTACGATCATTTGAAATTGGTGATCGGGGGTAGAAATCGTCTGTGGCAGCCCCACCAACAAGGTTTGCGCCCATTGGGTAATCGATAACCGATTACACCATCTAAACAATATGGACATGCGAGATTTCCATGCGTGCTCCAGCCTGACAACATACCGTAAGCTGGAAAGTCACTGATAGTCCAGAGTAGACAAGCCCGCATCATAAAGTTTTCTCCACGGTGCGCGTCCCAAGTTATTACACCTGTATTCCATAGAACTTTTAATTCTTCGATCAATGGACGCAAGAACACATCAATGTTACGACCTGGTGATCGTGGACCTGGTATTAATAATGCCATGAAAATGTATGCCTCCTTCATGCACATGTTGGGTGGGAAATTGTATACAATGATAAATACCGGCCACATCGAATATGGGTTACCTGTATCTGCCATTGGGTTGAATCCATCGGTACATAACCCCAACCGTACATTTCTAACATCTTCTGCAAAATCTGGATAAACGTTATCAAAATGTTTCCATGCCTCTGATTGACTTGGATGTCCAATACTACCATTTGAATGCTCTTTTAAACTCGAATGATATGTCATATGTTCAGCTGTTTTGGATGACATAAAAATTAGTTGCAGCTCGATTGCAGTAGATACCGTAAAATCTTTTTCGCCTTCGGTTTCTCACCTTCATTCATGCTCCCCTCCGTATATCTGCACGCACCACACACGTTGCAAAACACTTCGTCGATATCACTACCATAAAACAACATGCAGTTGTTCTCGCACGCATGAATCTTATGATACGGTAAACCTAACTCTTTGATCGTTCTTTTCGTTTTATCCATGTTTGCTGGCAATGCTTCATTATTGGGTAACACACGATTCACAAACTTCAGTATGCTATTAAAAGCTCCATCAGATATGTTGTGTTGATTTTTAATACTCAATAACTCGGTCAAAGCTGATATTCTCGTGTGTTGGTACATCCATCTTATAAAGGGCGTGCCTCATCTTTCAACAATTGAAATAACTGTTCTGCATTTTCATTTGGAACATCGACATTCACGATATCTTCATTCTCTTCAAAGCCTGACATGTTAACATTATCATTTCCACTATTTCCATGTCCAAAATTATTCATGTTAACATTATCATTTCCACTATTTCCATGTCCAAAATTATTCGATGAAAACATACCGTCTCGAACCATTTGCTCGCAATCCCATCCCCTGTCACCGCGACTAATAGTCTGCTCATTTCCATATGAAGAAACATTGTTTGATGATGAAGGTTCATTAAATTCCTCATAACGTCGGTAAATGATTGGATTGATACGCGGTTCCTCACCATGAAGATCCCATACATAATAATCATCTTTAAATCCATATCTCAACAAATGCTTCTCAATAGTACTTTTATCAAAAACTTGATATTTTTACATTTCTTACACGGACATTTAACCTCGCTTTGTCCAATGCCTTGAGCAACATTAAAAGCAAATTCACGAACATCTGAACTCCATCACAAAATTCGGATTTAGTTGACCGGTCTTCCGACTTTTACGCTGGTACATCCAAGCACGCCCTTCACCATAGTTACTCCTACGTATAAGAAAATTAAAGACTACCAATAACAAGCTTAAGACAAAATTTATTAAATCACCTAAAGGGTGCATGGGTCCTATCCTATTCATAAAAACCCAATCAATGCTAAACTTTTGGATACGTATTTTATTCACGATTACCAAAATTTCGGCAAAGACTTAAATCATGATTCCCCATTATACCCATTTTTTTAATCTGCTTTTCGCAAATCTTGTATAATGAGGAACAAGACAAGATGCTACCAAAATTAACTTAACTGTGAACAACAATACAAATCCAAAAGCCAACCTAATCACTGATTGCGTTTTTATGAACTGTCCACTTTGGACAATCCATGAATACTCGATAGAAGTAATCTTTAACACAACTATTTCCAGGTGTAGCTTGGAAATAATCTGTATAACATAGATTCATCTTCTAAGGAGTATTCACAGACAGGAACTACGGTTCATCTACAAAATATAACTTCATATTACAATATCTAAGAAATCTAGTACAAAAACTAAATACCCAATAAAATTTAATTAGAAGAGAAAAAATTGTACGTACAGGCTATATAATATCTTTTCTGTTGTTAATCAACCTTCTCGCTTCAAGATGAAGAAAATGAGATTGAAACCATGAGAGTTGAGCTGCTTCGAGGTTGGAGATGGTGAGGTTTGAGAGCAAAATCTCTTCTCTTCTCTAATGGAGTTTGAGAGCAGAGAACACTTCGTAAGTTTTCGTTTTCAAATGGGAGGTGAAGTCTTTTTAAAACTGAATTATGAGGGCCCGGTTGGTCATAAGGCCGTCATAAGTCTGAAGGAATCTTGACTGCGTTTTTCGATAAAGTTGTGACGGCCATAAGCGGTTATACAGCCGTCATAATGTGTTTTCCAAAAATTTAATGACGGTCAAAGCGGTTATAAGGCCGTCATAAGTAATATGCATAAATGCGTATGTCGACGGCGTATTTTATGGCGGCCGTCCGTCATAGAGCCGTCATAAAATTTGGGAAATACGTTATGGCGGCCGTATCCGTCATAGGACCGTCATAAAATTTTAGGAATTATTGTATGACGGCGATGGCCGTCATAGAACCGTCATAACATTTTCGTACTACGGTTATGGCGGCTTGGGCTCTCATTTTGCCGTCACAAAAGTTGGGAAAACTACGTAGTGTTTCATTAAATGATAAAAGCAAAACACATGAAATAATAAACAACATGTTCTTAAAATAATGAGATGATAAAAGTTTAGAAGATGAAGAAAAAGTAATAAGTTCATAAGATAATAAAATTGACAATGTATATAAAATGATGAAATTTCATGAAATGATGAAGTATTGTGCATGAAGTGATGAAATGCACATAAAAAGAAAAAAACATGCAACCACAAACACGAAATAAAATCTACAACAAACTAAATCGCTAGTTTAGACCGAGAAATTTAGGGTTATTACACTATCTTTGGTGATCTTCATTCCTGGAACCATAGGATTATGAACAAAATTGATCTCAAGCATTTTGAATCTCTTTAAAACCTCTCTGCATACTTATCTTTGGCAGATGGAAATGCCTTATTGTTTATGCAACACTTCTATACCGAGGAAGGAATGCATTTTTCCCAAATCACTCATATCAAATTCTCTTAGCATGGATTCTTTAAATTCCTTCAGACATCCCTTCATCATTTCCAGTGTAGATTAGGTCATCAACATACAAACTTACAATAATTATCTTGGTTTAGGCAACGACGATGGTTGGAATACATCAAAGATTATGATTGTAGCATTCAGTACACTGAAGGAAAAGGTAATACTGTAGCTGATGTTCTGAGTCGAAAATATAAAGGAGTGGTAAAAGGTGGAGCTATGGAAGGAACAACTGATGAGAATGATTTACCGTGCTTATGACATAAGTGGGAACAATGGGAGCAAACACAGATTTTCACATTAACTGTAACAATCTGGGTGGATCAAGAAAGTACAAAAAGCGCAGGAATCAGACTTGAGTTTGAAGATGATTTCAGGAGAAGATAAAGGAGCATTGTATGAGTCTTTTGCTTACAAGCAAGGAATTCTTTATTACAATAATCAGTTGTATGTACCTAATGACCCAGGACTTCGAGAATAGCTTCTTGAAGATGCTCAAACGAGCAAATTGAATGTACATCCAGGTAGCGAGAAGATGAATTATGATCTAAAGACTCACTTCTAGTGGCCAAATATGAGGAAAGAGATTGCTATTTATGTCTCTAAGTGTCCTACATGTCAACGAATGAAGGTAGAGCATCGAAGTCGGAAAGGAACACTACAAAGATTAGCTATTCCACTAAAGAAATAGGGAAATATTACTATGGACTTCTTAACTAGATCGCCTATGACTCATTGTGACATGACACTATATGGGTTATCGTGACAGATTGACCAAATATGCTCATTTTCTTTCTATGAGGATTACTGATTCTTTGGAAAAGTTGGCTCGATTATATATACACGAGATAGTGAGGTTACATGGAGTACCAAACTCTATTGTATCATATCAAGATCCATGATTTATAACAAGATTTTGGGGTTCTTTTCATAAAGCATTGGATACCAAGGTTCATTTGAGTACAACTTACCATCCTCAGACTGATGGGCAGTCAGAAAGAGTGATTCAAGTTCTTGAAGATATGCTTAGAAGTTGTACCTTGGACTTTAGAGGTGAATGGGATCAACACCTACCACTGATAGAATTTTCATATAATAACAAGTAATCAGTCTACGATTGGCATGGCACCTTATGAAGCTCTCTATGGACGAATGTGTATGACACCTCACTTTGTTGGGCGGAGGCTCCACATAGGATTGAGATCAGTCCTGAGATTATTGAGGAAACTACCAATAAAATAAGATTGATTCAAGAAAGAATGAGAGTAGCTAACTAGAGGACTTCATCTTATGCAAATAAGAGAAGACGAGACCTAGAGTTTCAGGTTGGAGATAAGGTATGGCTTAAAGTTGCACCCATTCGAGGTACTGTCAGATTTGGTAGAAGAGGAAAGTTAGCTCCAAGATATGTTGGGCCTTATGAGGTACTTGACAGGGTTGGTAAAGTTGCTTACAGATTAGCCCTACCACCTAGTATGTCAGTTGTACATAATGTATTTCATGTTAGTATGCTTAAGAAGTGTATTATGGATGACAAGAATATTGTGGTAGTAGAAGATGTGGAGTTAGAGCCAAACTTGACATATCAAGAGGTACTAGTAGCTATTTTGGGTAAAGATACTCGGAAACTACTTGCTATACAATGGTC
Organism: Stellera chamaejasme; assembly: GCA_024586325.1. Taxonomy (NCBI): domain Eukaryota; kingdom Viridiplantae; phylum Streptophyta; class Magnoliopsida; order Malvales; family Thymelaeaceae; genus Stellera; species Stellera chamaejasme. Next base: position 15,487,417 of record CM044979.1, on the reverse strand, counting down.
ACAACATTCAGACCGTGAAGCTACCTGGAAAATTGAGAAGGATATGATGGACAAGTACTCAGAAGAGTATTCTAGATTGAAGTTGGTCTTGGAGGACCAAGAGTCTTAAAGAGGGAAGGATTGTTACCATCACCTTTGAAATAGGTAAATTATAGCACCGAGTTATTTAATTAACAAGTAATTTTAAGATATTTGGATTTTGGGTCTTACTAGATGTGTCATTTGGTGTCCAATGGGTACTCTACATAGTGGTGTGTTGGTTCTTGATTATCCTTCTGGATTTAGATTTTTGGAATTAAAAGTTGGACTTTATTGCATGTTTCTAGACCGTGTACAATGCCAAGATATTGTCCACTTTGGGCCTCAGCCCGCACAAATTTGCTTCTACCTGAGTCCACAGGTAAAAGGTGTCTTGTGAGGTTAAGGAGCAACCACCCTTATAAGGCATGCATTACTCCTTTAGCCCCTCTATGTGAGATGAACAACTTCATCCACCCCCTCCAAGGGAGTCCAGCGTCCCTATGGTACATGAATCTTGTACATGCCTGACTCGATTTCAAGCTGTCACAACCTCTCGGACCCTCCCTAAATCTTTACCTCTCACAACTAGAAACAAAGTACAAGGAAACACTAGTAACAAGGGTTATAAAGCCTACTCCATGGTACTTCTCTAACAACAATCAATCACATGTATGAATAACCAAATCAAATAGCCTCTCTAACCAGCAAGGATCATTCCTAGCGTAAGGTCCCGTTGCCGTCTCAACATTTTGAAACATGCATTCACTGGTTTCATTAACCTTAGCAGTTCCTAAGTCGATTTGGGTCTAAATATTGAGATACAATTCAGATTTTTCCTTACCTAGACCAAGAATCAAGAATTAGATCGACAATGGCTCATGGGAAGGTTTTGCATAGTGAAAAACTTGAGTACAACCCTTAATTCTTGCCCTCTTGAGCTAGCTTTCCTTCTCCTACGTTGGCAGCACTTATGTTGGCTGGCTTTTCCGCTCCGATTCTGATCTCATAGCCCAAGTCGTCTTCCTTGTATCGCTCGCTAAGTGAAAGAGACAATTGGCTGATTGGACTTAGGTTTCTCTTTTCTTTCACTTATATCCCACATTTCCAATTTCGTCACTTTTTTTTCCACCAAGTTTTCCCACTCATCAAATAAAAGAAAGGTTCAGACTATAGTGTACCGACATCGTTTATGTGCTATTGTGTGCCCAATTCATTTTAATTTTAAAAATGTCACTGATTCCTCACAGTTTATCTTATTCATGTTTCACTTGTTTCTTTTAGCAAAGTCGATTTCAGAGTTTGAACAGATTTTTTCTTCAATTTCCTTCCTTCCTTTTGTTAACCGTCGTCGTTAAGCTCGTAATCCGCCATCACTTGCAGTATCATTTTCATCATTCGCGATCCGCCGTTGTTAATCATCGTTGTTGCTTCGCGATCCGACGTCTTAAATCCGCCAACCAAGGCGACAATCGACCCCACCGGAGCAGCCGATCTCTTCCCGATCGCCGGCGCTTCATTACCTGCCATTTCTGAGCTAAAGCATGGAAGTTCATCTCACGCCCTGAAAATGCAACCTGCTGCAGACGACAAAATTATGATGCCCCTAGTTACCATTATGATGTGCTCTCAATTAATTTTGATGCTCTTTTTTTGTAAAAATCATGTACCACGAATTGCATACAAATAATGCTCAAATCTATCAGAATGAACTTAATAACGCCAATTAATTAGTGATGAATTGGAAGAATAATAACTGAAGTTTTCATTGAAACAAGCATCACATTGCACCATAAAGGCATACTTACCAAATGGAGCATCATTTTAAATGCTATGATCATCATACTTACCAACGAGAGCATCATTTTAAGCACATAAAATATCAGTTTGCGAACTTCATCATTTTGTAATGTTGAAGAAAATGAGTGCATAATCAAGTCATCAGAACGGGTGCATCATGTTTGTAATTGAGAGTATCATAGTGCAACGGGAGTGCATCGTTTTAGGAGATTGAATAAAATGCGTGCATCGTTAAGTCATCAAAACGAGTGCATCATTTTGGTGAGGTAGAGCATCATATTTGAAACAAAGAACATCATCCATGACACCAGGAGCATCATATTTAACGAATACATTATACATTGTCCAATATTGAAGAGCATCATAATTTTACAGAAGCGTATCATTCGTGACACCAAGCACATCATTTTGAACCAAGACATCATACTTTGTCAACAAGCGTAACACTGTGTTCCGTAGAATGAAATGTTTGCATCATAGTCATTATTCTGTCACCAGAACGTGTGCATCATTTTTGTATGGCAGCGCATCATACTTGAAAACAAGTGGATCATTCATGACACTAACCGAATCATTTGGAACCGAGAGATCATCCTTTGTAGAATACCAAAGAATCGTTTATGACACTAACCGAATCATTTGGAACCGAGAGATCATACTTTGTAGAATACCATGTGCTAAACTCATCGTACTTACCCTAGGGAGCATCGTATTAAGCACAAAGAGCATCAGTTTGACAACTCCATCATTTTGTAAGGTTGAAGGAAACGAGTGCATAATTAAGTTATCATAAAGGGTGCATCATGTTTGTAAGGTAGAGCTTTATAGTGCAACGGGAGTGTATCGTTGTGGTCACCAAATACATCATTTTAGGAGATTGAAAAAAATGCGTGCACCATTAAGTCCTCGAGCAGTGCATCATTTTTGTGAGGTAGAGCATCATACGTGAAACAAAGAGCATCAATCGTGATACCAATACATCATACTTTGTCCAATAGCGAAAAACATCATAATTTTACAAAAGCTCATCATTTGTGACACCAAGCGCATCATTTTGAATCAAGACATCATACATTGTCAACATGTGTATCACTGCATTCTGTAGAACGAAATGTTTGCATCAAAGTTATCAGAATGAACACATCATAATTTTACATAAGCACATCATAATGCTTCAGGAACGAATCATATTGTTATCGGAGAGCATCACTTAGGGCGGTTGAACAAATGCAGGGGCGTTGATTTTTGTCGCCGGAGGAATGCCAGCGGTTGATTTTGTTGCTAGTTTTGTTGAATTTGTGACGAAGTAAGGTCGATCGGCTTGATTACATGAGTTAAAAGTTAAGGAGGAGGTGTCACTTGGTGAACTATTTAGCATAAAGCCTTAAAGGCTTTACGTTAGCTTAGCTTTAAGCAAGCTCATGGTTTCTGCTTGTTCTTCGTGAACCCCATGACCGTATAGCCTCCAACATTGGATTTTCTTCATTTCTTATCCAATCTTCAAGGTACTTGTCTCAAAATGATTCTTGTGGAAAGTTAGGAACTCCACTTATTGCATATTTTACTTTTGGAAGCTATCTGGTTCATGTTACCCCACGGCGGAAGCACCCAGGTGATTAGAATGTTTATCAAACACCATACTCATACTCACTAGGGACAATAGTACACACACAACCTCTTCCATTAGGTGTGCCACTTAAATCCCCAGGCCATTTTAAACTTTCGTTCACAAACATGTTTATACATAACAATCTCTTTCATTTCTTACACATGATCACTTACTAGCACACATTTGAACACAAAAGTCACAAAGTGCACAAGGTAGTGCACACTTGCACAGTTTCACAGAACTTGCACAAAATATTTCTCAAACACACTTACACGCTCAAAACCGATAGTCGACACTATTTGATATCACAAACACATTTACACATATGATTTCTAGCAGAACGCCCTAAACATGATACTACTACATGTATGCATGTCATTTACAATCTACAATGCCAAAAGACCTCCTATTGGAGTACATATAGAACGTGCGGGGTGGTGGTAATACTTCAAGGTCCAACCAAAGTTTTGTACTCGATTATAATTGAAGCTCATAACTAAATACAAACACTTCAGAAATCTAGATCACAATCGACCACACACAACAGAGGTTACCTCCTAACACACACACTGAATCACAGCTGATCAAAACACACAGATGTACCTGAAAGATCACAAAAACAAAACCAACCCCTGGACTCTATTCAGCAAGTTCCTTATCAGGTACTCCTGAAAATGATAACATATAAGGGGTAAGTCCTCTTCGAGGACTTAGTAAGGGCTAAGGTATATAGGGATGGTTTTCTTGATGCACAAGAAACCTGCAACCAAAGATAAAAATAGATATACATGAATATATGCATACATACACATACGTAGAAAATGCAGATTCAATCGAATGCAATGCAATTCAGACAACATATTATAATAAAATTTAACAAAACACGGTGACGGTCTTCCCAGGTAAAGCTGAGGCACACACATATAATCACACACAAGAGCATGACCAGCTCGGGGTCATGATCCCCACCGTCATATCACAAACACCATAAAGGTGTATCACAACACAACACCATTTAGGTGTAGTAACACATCCTGAATGCTGATCCCGAAACTTGCACACCAATACTTATATCATTTGTCTAAGTTTGGCATCACCGGGGCCACCCCTCAGACCAAACCTAGCCTCAATATCCTCTGATATGCACCTTATAAAATACTCTAAAATGCAATATCGAGAGAAGCATTAAACCCTTACCTTTTGCACAACTGAACTTTAGTTTCCGTGCATGAAACTAGAAACAGATTTCGGCAGACCTCCGGTAGAGTTTTGGCTCACTTTCTCTTCACAACTGATTAACAGAGCATGCATTACACACTTAGGCCATGGGATGTTCATAACTTTCCAACATGATCCATTTAATATATTTACCTTCATGCTTTCTTCAATATTCTTCAAGAACACTTTGAGGTGCCTACTTGGTTGCTTCTTCAAGCATATGGCCGGTTGGAGAAGATGAAGAATGAAGGTGATGATGAAATTTCCTTTCTTTCCTTCTTTTTCTTTTTTGCTTACATATTCGAGGTCGCATGAGTCCCTCGCACCTTTCCGCGGAAAATATTTTTCGAGGTCAGGATGTTCGTTCTCGGGCGACTCGAGGCTCGGATGGAAAACTTGATGGCGCCAAGGGTATATGGTATTTTACGACTCGGGATGAATATTGTGGAGGTAATCAAGCAAGCACACATGACGGGATTATTTGGTTGGGATAGCAAGCACACACGTCGGGATTTGCTCGGGTTAAGTTGGCGCGGGACAATACTTCAACACTTAGGCAAATTTCAGATTTGGTGTAGTGAGTCACCATGGTGAGTAAGGTGTGTGTGTGCTTGGCAAGTGACTAAGGTGTGTGTGTGCTTGTCAAGTTAAGAAGTATAAAAGGTGAGAGTTAGAAAGAAATACATTTTTGGCTTCATTCTTCTCTCATAAAACCGTTGGCTCTTCACTCTCTTCTCTACCTCAATTGTGTTCTTCATCTTGCAAGGGTAAGAAACGATTGATCTTGGTGCTAAGCTTGTTCTCTTCATGAGTTTGGTGTGTGGAGCATGATTTGTGGTTGATATACATGTTGAATCTGAAATCATGACAAGCCTTAACTAGATGATTTGTTCATCTTCTTGCTTCAAGCTTTGGGTATGTTGTTCTTGGTATGATTTGGTGTAGGAATCAAGGTTTGGATTATGGAAGAACACCTTGGGTTAAGAAACCATAATTTGGCCGAATTATTGGCTAAATCTTAAGTATGTTGAATTGATGTCATCTTAGTTCATGCTTTAGATATGTTGTTCCTAGCATGATTAGGAGTTGCTATCAGGGTTCAATTTGAAGGTGAGCATGTTGGATGAAAAGTGCCCAAATGGGCGAATTGTTCATGTGAAGATTTGTATGATTTTGGGAAATTATGGTGAAGTATGTTAGTAAGCATGCTTAGAATGTTTAATTGTTGAATTAAGCATGAGAATGGAACCCTAATTGGATTGAAAAGGATGTTGGTGTAAGAATTAGGTTAAGGCCGAAAATGAGGAAAGGGTATGTTTATGGTTGTGGTGTGTTTCGGGGATGTATTGATAATGGAATGATATCAGGAATTGAAGTAGGTAACAAACGGTGTTTGGAACATCGTTTTCTGAAATTGTGAACTTAACCGACCTACTTGCTTGCTTGTGTAAATTTGGGAAAGTATGATTTGAATGCTTAGTTGTGCATGTGTAAGTATAAATAACTATGTTCTAGCTCGGTTTGAGAATCCGAGCTTTCTGTGGAATTTTGCGGGAAAGTGCGGGATTAGTTCCCGGGGGTCTGGATTGGTGATTTCTGATTTGTATGTGGTTGTTCAGCTTGAATCAGCAGTTGTGGAGTAGTGCGGGACTTCGGAAGTCACACTAACTCGTTTCTGGACGAGCGTCTGGATTTTCCCGGGATTCTTCTACAGATCGGTAATAGTACGGTAAGGGTTCAACATCTCTCGTTATACATTCTGGGAGGGATATCATGTATATCGGGGTTAGTTGAAGCGGGTTCCGGGTTGAGGACAGTGGTCCGATGATCCCGAGACCAGTTATATGGTAAGGTACAGGTATGCATGTTCAAGCCCAGGATGGTCTCGGAGACCTCGGGTTCCTTATCGGTACTCTATATCTGCACTGGGTGCTGATTTTTTGTGTATACCTTGCCGTAAATTCTGTTGTATACCCTGCGGTATACTCTGTTTGTTATATACCCTGCGGTATATTCTGTGACCCTATGACAGTTAAGGGATCGCACCCCGGCTGGTACCATGCCTCTATTAGCTTCGGCTTCTGACCTCTTGGAGAGGGCTGTCATTCTGTTGATTTTACTTTTATGGGTCTCTGGCGGTCTACACCGCGTCCTTCGGGACTCTGTCTAACCACGTCCTTCGGAACTGTTTATTATTTATATTTATATCTGTTGCATATATATTCTTGTGTTTTTTGTTTTCTTTGTTTTGCAGGTAACCGCGCACTTAGCTTGCTATATGCAACCTATATCTTACCTCAGCCCTTACTGGGTCCTCCCGAGGACTCACCCCTTCTGTTTACCACCTTTCAACCCTTACTAGAGTTCTGTGGTGCTTTCTATTCTGTGATAAGTTATCCGCAGTTCCGACACGGAACTTCTGTTATGTTATAGGGGTAGTCTCGGTAGAGGTTTCAGTCTGCTTTCTGAATTCAGGTTTATGCTACGTATAGCATATGGGTTATCTCACGGTTAACTCACCTTTCTCTTCTGTTGGTGTGTTAGCAGCAGGAACGGTACTTGCGGGGATCTTCTGATCTCGGAGTTTCTCCTAAATCCCGCACGTAGGTATTCTGAGGTCTTTCTCGGTCGGTTCTATAGGTGTATATGCATGCATGTCATCTGTTTGATCATGCTATGTATCCTAGATACATTCTGTTTCTGTATATATGTTCTGGATACTCTGTAGGACCGGGGACTCGCCCATGACAGTGGAAGGCGGGACCTGGGATGGGATCATATTCTGATGGTTGAGACATTTTGTATCGGCATGATTCTGTTGAGCATATGTATGTTGATGATTGAGTACTCACCCATTTCATGTATGATGTTATCCATGAACTGTATGTTTGGTGATGGTGGAGTGCTCGCCTATTTCAGTGGGGCGGGGCTCGCCATGGATAGCTAGGGTTTATACTGTATACTTGCCATGTATGAGAATTGCAGGTTGCGGGTCGATAAACGACCGAACATTATGAGCGCATAACTCTGTCTGCATACTCCGTGAGCAAAGTGTTCTCAGGCACCGGGCCTTCGAGAACGAGACTTTGCGGGCCGGGTCACGGGACCACCACACTCAGCGGGTCTCGGTTGGACCGACCGCTTCCGTTTCCGGAGGGTTGATGGAGAACGTGGATAGGTCATAGAGGTAACCGTTCCCAGCTTCCTTCCCTCGGTCTAACTTTGTTGTTAAGTGCTGGGTGGCGAAGGCCAAGAGATGCGAAGGCAGTAGGTGCGAGGCTCTCTTGGGAGTTCCTTCGCGAGATGCGATGGCATCTCGGTCCGTATGCTTAGGCGCTTACGGCTTTGGCTGATGGCAAGGGGTGTTTGCTTGTGTAGTGTACCAAGGTGCCTCCTCCTGGAGGCGGAGTATGGGTAGGGTTTTGTACTCCACGTTTTGGCTCGAAGTCGACCGTTGGGACCTATTTTAGTGACAGTAGGCCAAACGTTTCCTACCGTTAAGCATTTCCGACTCGTGGCGTCTTGGGGCTGGGTCTTTATCCGGGGTTATGTTTCACCCCGTTTGGGAGGGCGTATAAATACCCTGTTTGTTCACAGTTTCTTCACTTTTTGCCTTTGTTCTCTCGTTGTTTCTACGGATCCTGCTCATCTTCTGCCATTGCCCTAGTCATTCTTGAAACATCCTTTCTTATGTACCCTCAACATCAGGTGAGATTCTAGCCCTCTGCACATGAGGTGTTCGGTGAAATGTCTACCAGACTGTTCATCTTGAGATAATGCGTTTTCTGGTTTTGGTGCGGCAAAGGCCGTTAAAGGAGCTCTGTGAAGGCCGAGAGGCTTCATCAGGATCTCGTTAAGTTTTTTTCTTGTTGAAAAGGTGGAGGTGTACGGCGTTGTGATTTTACACGGCCCAAATGTCCTCTGGGTTGAGGTTTCCTTTGCCTGCCATCATCAAAGATCTGTGTACCCAGTGGGGCCTCCCACCATCACAGTTTGGACCGAAAACATTCATTCACATTACTGGGTTCAGCATGGCGTGCACAGTTGTGGACGTGTTTCAGAGATTCTACCGCTTGGACTTGCGGACGGGGGGCAATTTTTCCATGCTACCCCATTAGCTTTGGGGGAATAATTCTGATTCTTTTGGTATTCCATTGAAATCGCACCATGATTGGCACGGTGGCTTCTTCTTTGTTTCTAGTGATGAGTCATGGCGATTTCAGTTGTGAGGATTGCGGAGGCGGTGCGAGCACCGCTCGAGGCCAGTCTTGTACGCCGGTGGGCGATGGTGGCAGGCGTATGTTCAGGCTGTTGGGGTGGCTTGATGATGTCTTTGTCGAGGAGAGCCTGTGACCATCTATTTCCTTTCTCCCTTGCACAGCTTGATGAGGTGACTCTCAGGTGGGCTGGCTACTTGTTGGATTCGAAGGTGCCTCCTCCTTATGAAGGTTGGGCACCTGCGCATCGTGGAGATTTGGTGGATGCCCTTCCCGCAGCTCTGGCGGGGCCTAGAGGTATGTATTGCTTGGCTCTTGCTCCTATATGTATCCCCCTTGTGTACATATTCTGACTTTTTGTGATGTAGATGCTCCCAGCCGTTATGATGAGGAGAAGGGTAAGAGGGGGTCTATGCGCCTTGCCCTGCGGATCCACATGGCTTGTGCGTATAAGGAAAATGTCCCTCCTGCAGTAGAAAAGGCGTTGGGTCCCATTGAGCCTTCGCGGAAGAAGAGGGCTGCCACTAGCCAGTTGGTGCCACTCCATGGCGAGCTCAAGAGGAAGAAGACGGGTGGCGATGGGGCGCAACCCAAAGTGGAGAAGGCTTCTCAAGAGGAGCACGTGGAGGCGCAAGGGCCTTGTGGGGGAGATATTTCCCTTGCAGAGGATCTGGACGAGGGGGTGGAGACTACTGAGGCTACCCCTGGAGCGGAGGTGGTTCGCAAGGTTCCTGGAGTGGGGGCTACCTGCTCTGCCCCTGCAGACATGGTGGCAGTGGTATCAACTGAGGATACCAGGTGTCTAGACGCCTTTGTTTCAGATTCTGGCCAGCCCCCTAAGAGCGGGCGGCGAAGGTGCTCTGCGGTGGGGGCCTCTCTCAGTAGCCGTCATGCCATCCAAGGGGATAATGTCAGCAGTGACCTCCGTTGTCCAAGAGTCCCCAAGGGGAGGGGCTCCAGAGGGGGCACACCTACACCCACGCTAGCGACGCCTTGTTGGCCCGACGTTCGCCCCTCCGACGAACCATCCGGGGGTGGCGGTGGTGAAGCCACGGATTTTTCACCATTGCCACTGGACCGGGGCCCATTGAATTTCTCGGTTGTATTAATAAGCTATTTGATGCGCAAGTTCAAATTGGGCTCACACCCACCCCGACGTTAATTATCAGATCACAAACGGCTTGTGATTAATTAATGGAATTCAGTATTTGGGAGTTAATTTGGAATTATTTATAAGTGTTTTACACGTTGGATAACATTTATTGAGTTCCGGGACGTTTTGCCAAAAATCAATTTTGGAGGGCAAAATGGTCACCGATGGAAAACAAAAATTGGAAAATCACATGTTGGGTATTTTGGTCAATGGCCGGCACTTTTGGGTGAATTTGGAATGCATTTGGTTTGAATTTAGAGGTGGAAAGATATTTTCCAAATTTGGTGAGTGCACACTACTATTCATAAATAGTATGTGCCCATGCCCTTTCTTTTACTACCCATGCCCTTTCTTTTTTGTAGCCATCCATCACCTCTCCACCCATTCCCTTCTATTATTTCTGATTCACCACTTAACCATTCTTCATTTATTGAGCAAAAGAAAGAAAAGCACCTCTCTCCCTTTGCTGCCCAGAAAGTTTTGTCCTCTTTCACAGCCTTTCTGCTCTAGTAAACGTCCGAATCTGCTCTTGAGATCTTCATAGAAAATCTTCATCAAGGTCTTTTCTACAACTTTACAGAAGGAAGCAAGAGCCAAAAGTGAAAGGATGGTCCCCAAAAACCTGGTGCAATCCGACGGGTCCAGCAGCACCTTTGGTTTCAAAAACCATTTCTTGAAGTTTTGAGCTTGGAATCTCAGCAAGCAAAGTCCTATCACTTCCTAGGTTTCCCAAATCAGTAAGATTCAAGGTATTGGTTGAGTTATTTGGTTGAACCTTCATGTTCTTTGAAGTTAGAACATGGAAGAAATTACTCATCCTTGTCTTTCTTTGTTTGGCCGAAACTTCAAGGACTCTTTGGTGGTGGATTTGTCTCAACTCCTACTCATCCTAAGCTAAGCTACAAGTATTATCAAGGTGAGGATCCTCCTTGGTAACTTTTATGAATTTGGTTCATGGATGACTTTGATCTTCAAGTATGTTGTTGTTGGAAGTATGATGAACATACTTTGTTCTTGAGAAATCATGGAAAAACATGTTGTTGGAATTTTTGGGTGAAGGCCGAATTATTGGATGTATCTTTTATGAATATTTTGTTGAAGAAAGTTGTTGGAAAGCATGTTATAAGTATGTTTAACATGATTTTAAGTTGTTGGAAAGAGTTGGGATTTATTTGGTGAGTTTTGGTGAAGAGGCCGAAATGTTGATGATGATTCTATGATGATTTTGTGAAGTTGAAATGTTGAAGAAAGTAGTTAAATCATGTTTTGGTGAAGAAGATGTGATTTAAGTGGTTAAAGTGTAAGTTTATAAAGTTTAGGGTCAAAATGGAAATTTGGCCGAAATTATGGACTTGGCTGAAAGTTTGGTTGGAAAAGATACTTGTGTGGAAAAGTTGACAAAATTGGGTATTTTGTAACTTTGTGGAACTTAAGGGCTAACTTGAAAGTTCTTAAAAAGTTTAAGGACTAAAGGTGTAATTATGAAGAAGCTAAAGGAAAGTTAGCCACTTTAAGTTATGGAATTAATTATGGACACTTTAAGTATAAAGTTGTCAATTTCTGCAACTTTGTGAAGTTTTGGGCAAGATTGCAAACTTCTGAAAAGTTGGAGGACTTAAGTGGTAATTTTGGATAAATTCCCAAAGTAAGGAACTTTAGTTAATTAACTAGAGTTATGTTGTGTTTCTGACTCTGGCAGATTAAATCTGCATTTCTGTGGATACTGCTGTGGAGCGTCTGGGGGCCACAGTAGATTATCCGTTTCTGCTAAGGTAAGGGGTTTAGCTTTCTTAATACGCAATGCAGTTCAACTCATGTGTATTAGGTTAGTTAAGGGCTAGTACTCGGGTCGAGGGTGGGGCCCAGTGACTCCCGGGGCTAGTCACATGGTACATAGCGGTTTGCAGGTTTTTATTATTATTCTGGACTTCATGCTTATCGGGGGTCGATGACGGACCCACTCTCTGTTATGGTTTTCTGGACTTATGCTATATCGGATATGCTTATCGGGGGTCGACGACGGACCCATTTTCTGTTCTGTGTCGGCTTTATGCCGCTTCCTATTCTGACAGTTAGGGGCAGATCACCCCTCGCTGGTACCATGCGTTCTGATCCCGATAATCGGCGTGAGCTTAACAAGCCGCCGTAGGGTAGAGGTCTGGGACCACTTGTATGGGAAAGTACCACCAGTCCGATGGGACTTCTGAGCATCATGACATTTGCATATCATATTCCTGTTTATACTTAAGGTTGTATTATCTGCTAGTTCATTGCATACTAACCTTTTATGCAGGGAAAACGTTTTTAAAAGTTTTCCCGTTATCGTACCTGCCCCCTTACGGGTTCTTTCGAGAACTCACCCCCACATATTAAACATTTTCAGGGGATCCTGGCAAACGACCTGCGGAGTAGATCTCCCGCAGTGATCGTTCTGCATTCTGTATTTTGAGAGGTATATTTCTGATTAAGTTTGGGGGTTATTCTCGTTAGATCCTTTCTGTGATCTGTCGGTTAAATTTACACGTTTAGTCTGACGTTAATTTCTCCTGTTTATGTTTAGCAGCAGCAGCGGTAGTTAGTGAGGTATAATCCGCTTTATGGCTCGGCTCTGTAGGCGTAGTATGCATATTAGATACATTTAGTATTCTGATATCCTGGACTGTATATTATTCGTGGGGAGTTTCCGACCCTACGAAGAGGGCGGAACTCCTTCTGCCTATATTACTTATTATCTGCTTTCCGCGCGCGCGATATTCTGTAAAACCACTAACGTGTTTCGGGTGCAGGCTTAGGACTAGTAAGACGTCTTAAAAACTGCAAACACGTATTAACCTTAAACTTGAAGGAAAACGTTTAAGGGACGGGTTTCGGGTCCACAACCCTTTCAAGAGAAATTCCGTATTCACCCGCCGCAGATACTTCCAGCTTCCGCAACCAGATGCCGCTTGTTCCGCGGCGAAGGCAGAGATTCAGGCTCAAGGATGCTACTGCTGAGGTAGAGAAAACGGTAGCTACCCGCCTCAAGGCTACCGAGGATAAGGACCTGGATGCAGAGCTTGCCGCGAAGGAGTTGGCAGAGAAGCACCTTGACCTGTGCATGGACTTCATGCTTGCAGTAGAGGCTATCTTTAGCCTTGAAAAGGAGCTTGGGCTGGAGACGTTCCCTGGCAAATCTTCTGAGTCCCATCATCCATCAAAGTAGTAGTTCCCAAAAGGATGCTCCGATTGAAGCAGAAGATTGAGGAGTTGAAGACCCAGGGTGAGGCCGGGACGCAAGCGTATGAGGAAGGCTGGTTGCGATGCCGCTTCCAGGCAAATAAACTGTTCCCGGGGTTGAACTTTGAAGGATTTGATGCGGCGAGACCAGCGATCCCGAAGTGGGCGCCTGCTAGATCCAGGGCGAGCAAGGGAAGAAAATGGGTGCGGCGTGGCATGCCATGTTAGAGTAGGGTGGGGGTTCAAGTCATGCGACCCCACTTTAAGTAGGCTGGTGGGACACTACCCAAGCATCTCGCGAAGGCATTATCAAGAGAGCATCGCACCCACCGGCCTCGTTAGGACCCCGCGGGTTCGCATCTACCGCTTCGCCGGTAGGGCCTTCACATCTCCCGGCCTTCGCCATCCAACACTTAGCAACAAGTCACAGACCGAGGAAAGTGATAATCTCGTACTGAAGCAGCCTGGATTCTCGGTTGAGTGGTTGATGATGATGGTGTTCTTAATTCTCAAAGCTTGATTGTTATGAGTAATCTGTAAAGGATAGAGAGAATACTCATAAGTAGCAAGAGAGGAGTGGGGGGGCGTGTAGTAGCTTATCCAATTTAGGGTGGACATCACCCTATTTATAGAGTGATGCCGGAGAAGAGCCTCCCAGGTTGAAGCCTTGGACAGGTTGTGAGACAAGACCGAAAAGTCTGCCAGATTTCGGGAGATAAGGCGGCTGTGATGATGAAGATTTCAGCAAACCGCCTTAGAAGATTCACCTGCAAGGGAATGTTTGGCGTATAAATCTGGTGAAGATCACTCAGGCTCGTGCTGACCTCCTCATTGGCTTCTTAAATGTCAGGTGACCAAGTGGTCTATCTCCAAGTGGAGCAAGCAGCAGGCGAAGGCCTGTAAGGGGCGAAGGCCCAGATAGAATATAGCCAATAAAGGAGTGAGGATCGCACGAACCTGAGTAATAAGGGCCTTATCTGGGCGGGACCAGTATAGGCAAGAGAGTCCTCGTGAAGGCGAGTTGAGACTGCGGGAGTAAGACCCGTAAGGACGAGTGGGATCGCAAGGGCGAGACCTGAGACCGCGAGGGTAACCTGCGAAGGCCTAAGGGATGCAATGGCGAGTGTGAGACATCGACAAGGCGAGACTTAAGACCCGCGAAGGCAAGACCTCGCGCAGGTGAGCCTGGAGACCTCGCGAAGGCGAGATCGGGATCGCAAGGGTGAGACCTTGCTTGAACGATACTAGAGACCACAAGGGTGAGACCTTGCGAAGACGATGTTGGAGACCACAAGGGTGAGACCTTGCGAAGACCTTGTATGATTCTGATGCGACGCGAGGACGCGTTTGCTTGGGTAGTGTACCAAGATGCCTCCTCCTGAGAGCGGAGTATGGGCAGGGTCCTGTACTCCGTTTTGAAAGTACTGTGTTGAGGATAGTAGTAGTCACAAGTCTGGACTCGTGTGGAGTGTGAAGACCTTTTACGATCTGATTTTACGTGTTGGATCCTTCATGATCCTTGTGAGTTTTTTGAGGGGGCATTTGCTTGGGTAGTGTACCAAGATGCCTCCTCACGAAGGCGAGTATGGGCAGGGTCCCGTACTGCATTATATTCCAAGTCTTTGGAGCTGGCGAATGCGTTCAGGCCGTTTGTAGACCGTTTGGAGTGCAACGGCAGTGAAGGGTCCGTTCAGCATTTAAATCAGGAGAGATAATGGGAGATGGAAGGTTTACTAACCGTTAGACGCTGGCACGTGGCACCACGGGAGTTGATTACGCTTTAAAAAGCGCTTTTCCATTTCTGCACGGAAGGCAAAAGGTTTACTAGCCGCTGGATGTTAGCACGTGGCGCCTCAGGAGCCAATTTCGCTTAAAAGCGCTTTTTCATTTTGGCGGGCTTATAAAAGCGTATCCGAGAAGATTGAAGCTTTTCATCTTCATTCTCGTATTTCCTCATTCTATGTGTCAAGTAGCTATTCCGCATTCTTGCGTTTTTGAACAGTTCATCGGCTGTTGGGAGCTTTCTTGTGGTGGTTCTCTTCTTTTCGTTCGAGATTACACCGTTCATCCGTTCTTTTGCTGACTGCCCCTTCCGCTTTACCCACCGGTAACGAATCAGGTAAGATCTCGTTTTCCGGCACAATGAGTGCTTCAAATTTTTCTGAGCACACTGAGTGCTTGATGAAATGCCCCTGTTTGGGCTATTTCAATTTAAATGCCTGTTGCTCTATTTTTGCGAAATGGACTCCAAAGAAGCTGTCATTCAATGCTTTCCACCGTGGAGAAGACCATGGTGAAATTTGACAAGATCCACCAGATATGGTGGAGGCCTTCTGGCCTGTAGAGAAAGTGCCTGCATATACGTCCCGCTCGGGCGTCTGTCGGGCGATGGGCTGGCCCGTGACTAAAGAGAACATGGAGAACCGGGTGTTGTGCCTGTATACGGCACAGCTTGCGGCGGGGCTGCGGTTTCCCCTTCCGCAGTTGGTGCAGGACTTGTGCGCCGGGTAGGGGCTGCCTCCTACTCAGTTGGCACCCAACACCTTTTTGACCATAGCAGGCTTCATTGTTGCCTGTCATATGGCCGGCGTGAAGCCTTTTGCCGACGTCTTCCATCGGTTCTACCGGCTGGAGCTGAGGAGTGGGAGTGCGTTTTTCTACGTCACTCCCATAAATGTTCGGGGAAATCATTCCATATCCTTCACCGCCTCGCCCAAGTCCTACCACAACTGGCATGGGTCTTTTTTCTGTCTGCCCCGCGATAATTCATGGGACTTTCCCGTGTTGAGGACGCAGCTACCCGTGCAAAGCATCGCGCGGAGGCCTGAATTGTCTTCTGAAGGAGTCCGGTGGCGGGCATACGTCCAACTAC
Source organism: Stellera chamaejasme (assembly GCA_024586325.1). Classification (NCBI taxonomy): domain Eukaryota; kingdom Viridiplantae; phylum Streptophyta; class Magnoliopsida; order Malvales; family Thymelaeaceae; genus Stellera; species Stellera chamaejasme. Next base: position 15,471,314 of record CM044979.1, on the reverse strand, counting down.
TGGGGTGGTTGAACGATGTTTACTCAAGGAGCGCTTGTGACGAGCTCTTCCCCTTCTCGGCCGCCCAGCTAGGCGAGACCACCTTACGGTGGGCTGGGATTAGCACGGGTTTCGTCTTTGGATCTGAGTGCCCCGCCGCACGAGGATGGGCCCCGCCCACCGTGGGGACGGTGGTAGATTTTCTTTATGCCGCGCTGGCAGGGCCCAAAGGTATGTTTGCATATATAAGCGTATTGTATAAGTGTAAGAGGTTTAGTAAAACGTGGTCTCAAGCTTTCTTCTGTTTGTAGATGCCTCATGGAGTCTCGGCGAAGGCCGGGGCAAGAGAGTGTCCATGCGCATTGCCCGGCAAGTGCACTGGCATGTGCCTTTGGGAAGGATGCCCTGCTGGGGCTGTCAAGGCGTTGGGGCTCATTACCCTAAGCCGCAGAAGAAGAGGGCTGGTGCCAAGCCGTCGGCGTCCTCTAAAAAGAGAAGAGGAGGAAGGTGATCGCCGCGAGGCGCACTGAGAGGAGCGCCTCCGCTGTTGTTGAGGAGACCGAGGGCCTGTAGAGGCCGAGGGTCTGCAGCAGTCCCTTCTATCAAGGCGGCGAGGCCGGTTGGAGAGGCCAAGGGGTCTGAAGCAGAGGGACTGCAGCAGTCCTCATTGCAAGAGGCTGAAGAGCTCGCTGGGAGGAGTCCTCCATTGTTGTGGAAAAGGCCGGAGAGCCCGCCGAGGAGGCCGGGGAGCGGAAGTGGAGGCCTCTTCCAACGTTGAAGAGGCCATAAAGGCCGTGCCCGTATCGATGGTGCAGCCAATCTCTCCCGAGGATGCCGCCTCTAAAGACTTTGTGTCCGGGCTCTTTGCGAGCCCTTCTCCAGCCAAGGCGAAGACTTGCCTGGGCATGTGGTTGCCGCAGAGATTATTGCCATGGGAGTACTCTCCTAAGAGAGGCAGGATGTCAGCAGGGAAGTGTCACCGCACGCCACCCAAGCCCGGTTGCGAGGCGGGGCGCCGGGGCCGGAAGCGGAAGCCGGAATGGAAAGGAATGGCAGGTCCGTCGAGACCCGCCGCGCATGGGACCAAAACGGAAAGATTGTGGAAGCAAACTAACGGAAATTTCATGCGTATAACCAAAATAAAACGCAACCATACAATTCATGCATTAGTAACAGAGTAAGCCCCGCCCTCCATGGACGAGTGCTTACGCACCAAAACATATATACATACAGAATTCACAGAACCTAAGGTGTCTAGCAAGCGCCAAGCGCCGAGCATATACGAGCAGAATATATAAATATATACGAAATACAATCATCACAACAATAAAACAGAAAGTATGCACATGCAGCTACAGAGCCAAGCCTAGGACTAAGCGTCAAATACCTCGCGCGGGATTCAGATCCAAAAGACAATCCCGGGCCGCAAGGTGAAATCACAGCAAAACACAACCGCGGTAGAACCTCACGGAAATCTACTCCGCAGCCGCTTATCAGTCTACAAAACCCAAAAGCGTAACCCAAAAGGGTGAGTCCTAAAAGGACCCCGTAAGGGATTTGGGGTAAGATAAGTATATGTAACCTGCAAAACAGAAAGATAGCAATATACGCAATGAATCACGAATAACATGCATGAACCGAGAAACAAATCGGAATCCCGAAGGATGTGCGATTCCAAATCGCCATAAACCTTATAACAAATCGGAACGACAGCCTCCCACTAAGGGGAGTCAGAAGCCGAAGCTATTACAGAAGCATGGTGCACCAGCTGGGGTAGCGAACCCACAACTGTCGTAGTGTTAACAGACAGAGTATGCCATAAGGCATACTCCTACAAACGTAGGATTAACAGACAGAGTATGCCATAAGGCATACTCCTACAAATTACAGAACGTACCTTAAAGCACAGATTTCCGAAATACCTGAAAAACAGAAATGCAACAACAGATACACCTACAGACTACAGAATATGCCCTAGGCATATAATACCGAAATACTTGCGTAATGTAAAGTGAAATCGAACATACACCTATCTTACCAAAAATAGCAGAACCAAACCCTTACCTCACAATTCCAGTATTTGACCGATTCGGACGATTTCCAAACCACGACCGAAATTCCAAACCTCTCTTTTTCTAACTTCCGGACTTCAGAATCTGTCATTTTAAGTTGAATTAGCAACCTTACCAACCACACTACCTAACTACACCCCGACCCTAAAACCGAAAATCCGACAGAATTTCCGTAAAATTCCAGATTTTCACAGAAACGTCAGAATTCAGAACCAACCTAGACAATGCAAGATTATACATTGACAAACCTCATACAATAAGCGGAACTGATCAAATCCGACCTTAAACCCTTCATTACCCGTCATTTTCCGATAATCCCGTTTAATTGTAACTTTTTCATTTCTTAACCGAATTCAACGATTCAAACTTCAAACCACTCCTAAATTCAACCCCAACACCATATTAACATCCAATTTAACCAAATTGAAACTCCAACATTGAAAAAGAATCATTCTAAAATTCGGTTCTTAATCAACTTTTATCCAACTTCCAATTCAATCCATTCAAGCTTCCAATTAATCATTCCAACCTCCAATTCCACTTCTAAACCAAGAACACTATCCAATTGCATCCAAACAACAAAATCCAACACAAACATACACCTACACAAATCGGCCAAAAGGGGTTTTCACCTCAACTTGTTTTCCATCAAATTGAATCCATACATAAGCTTAGAATCATGCTAGGACTAACATACTTGAAGCATGAAACAAGATAACAAACACACACCATTTTGGAAAATCTTCCATAAATTCGGCCAACACTAGTTCTTCACCCAAGATGTGTTTTCCAAAATCCAACACTTAATTAACACTCTCCTACTACCCAAGAACAACATACTAAAACATGGGAGGGAGAGAATCATCCTAGCTTATAGCTAAGAACAAACTCAACATTTGCCAAAACTTCTCTTTTCTTCACTAATCTACCAAACTAATGAGAAAAGAGGAGTTAGGAGGTACTTACCACTCAAAGCACCCAAAACCTCTTTGATTTGAGCCAAGATGAAGAACTTCAAGCTTGGAGCAAGCTTCCATGGAGGCGGATACGAGAAAGGAAGATGAAGAAGAAGAAGAAGAAATGAGATAATATCACAATTAAAAACACAAAAGGCCTGATATCAATTCTTCTTCTTTTTCCCATACTAATTCTTCTTAAATGAGAGAAGGACATGTGTCCCTATCTCATCCCAATTGCTGCCGAAAGTAGCTGCTGCACCCATGCTGAAATACTTTAATTTTGTGGCCAATTGCAAATTAACTCCCAATTTTTCCGAAAGTTCCAATTCTTTTTGCCCAAAAATAATTACCGAATTCCAAAATTAACGAAACTTGGACACAACCCTCAGAATATTATGACATTCACAGAACATTTTTCAGAAGTTCATTTACCATTCCGGAGTGTCCTACCGAGCTCGCTGAACCCGAACCAAAACCCGACGTGCGAGCGTGTCAACCTGAACCGAAATTCCGTCACTCCAAAATTCTACAAAAATACCCATAAATTCCATCTTAAATTATAACACAACTTACCCCAAAGCCGTCAGAAAATTTCCATCCCGAGCCCCGGGATTCCCGTCCCGAGCCCCGGGAGTCGCCCGGAACCGAACGTCCCGCCCCAAATATTAAACTCCACAACCATCACCGGGACGTTTCCACGACTCCAAAACTGCAAACGGCTTCCCAAACTGAGATCTCGAGAGTGCTACCGAGCCCGCTGTACGTCCCGAGACGACCCCGACAACCCCCCGGCGCCAGAAAAATATTTTCGGCGGAAATGTCCGGGGGACCCACACGACCTCAAATACGGAAGGGTTCGCCAAAATGATACTCGGATAGGGCTCGGGAGCCGCCTGAACGCCGAAAAACGTGACCCGCAGGACAAAACCGGAGCCCCGGGTCACCCGGTCGCAACCCGCTCGGGGTGACCGTAACATTCTCCCCCCCTTAGAACTCTTGGTCCTCCAAGAGTAGCCTGAACCATCCATACCGGTGTCACTACCAACCAGAATATACAAACATTCCTCTAACCCAGAACAATCGGACCACCGTACTGGTGCGGCGGGAGTGGTAGTTTGGACTACCATACAGAGCCTCACGGCGTCCCACCCTCCGGGTGCATCTTATTGCACCCCGAGTCAGTTGCCGGTATTTCTACCAGACAACCCTGCACAGATCGAACCTAAATCTAACCGATCCACAACAGGCTATCCTCGAAGATACCACATAAAACAAAACTTGATTGGGGGTAAGGCCAACCTAACAACTTACTCGAAACTCATGAGAACCGATATAACTGGGTAACTCGCCCGCCTATCAAATCTTCTTGTCCCTCTAAACGGTGCTACCTCCAGTCAAATTCTATTACCAAACTCAGATTCAAGAGCCCTACGGCGGCGGTTCGTATAAGCAGTGGTGCAGTCGTTCGCGGTTTTAATCCGCGCCTGTAACAATCTGATCTTTGCCGTAGACTCCTCAAAAAGCTCGGGTCCTAGCTCAACCCCATCAGACGCATCTGTCCAACAGTATGGTGTCATACACCTCCTCCCGTACAACGCCTCATATGGTGTCCTGCCAATCGTAGTCCGAAAGCCGTTGTTGTACGAGAACTCTATCAACGCAATCGCTAGTCCCAAACTCCTCCAAAATCCAAAGTACCGATTCGCAACATATCCTCCAATATCGAATCACCCGCCCGACCGCCCGTCCGTCTCGGGTGATAAGTCAGTATTCGGATGGAGTCGCGTGCCCGGTGCTTCGTGAAAGCTCTCCGAACCGTCTTTGTAAAACGCAGATCACGGTCGATACAATGGAATCTGGTACTCCATGTAAACGTACAATCTCCCTGATGTAAAGCCGGGCAAGCTTCTTGAGGGTCTCGCGACCCGAATAAGCGAAAGTGTGCGCACTTGTCACCGATTCACAATAACCGAGATCGCATCATGGCGAGACCGTGTCGGCGGTGCGGTCGAAAGTCCATAGTAACATTGCCCCACTCCCGAACCGGAATGGGCCAAGTCTGCAGTGTCCTGCCGGTTTCGATACTCAAACCGCTCAGTGTGCCTCCTCTAAAATCTCGTTCGAACTCCCCGATCCTCGGGTATATAAAGGCGATCTCGGAAGTATAGCAATCCTCGCCTATACCGAAACGTCGGTAACAAATAAACCCTTATCTTCCCGGATAACTTCTTTAACACCAGACCTCTACCTTGCGCTTCGCGCATCCTGTCAAGCCACTCAGAATGTATGGTAAGTGTAATAACTCGAGCACGCTCCCGAGCCGCCACATGCCAAAGGCAAGTCGAATCTCTCTCCTCGGATCAGTCCTCAACATTTCCTCCCTTAACCAACACGGTGTACTTCCCGCTCAAGACATCGGCAACCGTGTTGCCGTGCATGCAGATGTACTGATACAAGAACCATAGTCCTTAATTTATTCGAGCCATCTGCGCTGCCTCAAATTAAGCTCCTTCTACGTAAATGACATTTTAGACTCTTATGGTCGGTAAGAATCTGAAATTTACTACCAAACAGATATTGCTTCCAATGTTTCAGCGCATAAATTACTATAGCCAACTCTGCACCATGTGTCACTCGGTTCAGCTCATGTGGTCGCAGCTGCCTCGACCCATAAGCTACCACAAAACGCTCCCGCACCAACACACATCCCAAACCGGATGTGGAAGCATCCGTATAAATCACATACGGTAAGTTCGGATCTGGAAGAGTCAGAATCGGAGCGTTAGTCAACTGCCGCTTCAACTCCTGAAAATTTCTGCTCACACCTATCAGACCAGATAAACTGCTGACCCTTCCTGGTCAACCGCATTAGCGGAGATGCCAGAATAGAAAATCCCAGTACAAACCTCCGATAAAATCCTGCTAACCCCAGGGAGCTCTTGATCTCCCGTACCGTGGTAGGTTGTTTCCAATCCCAAATTGCACTCAACTTCTCTGGATCCACAGACGCATGCACCATGCTCGAAATAATGTGTCCTTAAAAAGTGACTTTCCGAATCCAGATCTCACACTTTGAGAATTTAGCATAAATCTGATGTTCCCAATGTGTCTGCAGAACTACCCTCAGATGCTCCCGATGCGAGTCCTCATCTCCGAATATATCGAATGTCTTCAATAAAAACCACCGAAAATGAGTCCAAGTACGGTCGGAACACCCGATGCATCAGATCCCTTAATGCCGCTGGAGCATTGGTCAGCCCGAACGGCATGACCGTAAACTCAAAGTGTCCAAATCGGGTGCGGAAAGCAGTCTTAGGTATGTCCTCATCCTTCACCCTAAGCTGACAATACCCAGATCGGAGATTAATCTTTGAAAAAATCCTCAAACCCCGAAGTTGATCAAAAAGATCGTCAATCCTCGGCAACGGATACTTATTCTTCACAAGAAGTGCATTCAACCGCCCGTAATCAATACAAAGTCAAAGTGTCCCATCATTCTTCTTAACAAATGTAACCAGAGCACCCCACGCCGAAGTGCTCGGTCGGACGAAACTCTTTTCTCAGTAATTCCTCCAGCTTGCTTCTTCTACCCTTGCATCTCGTAAATAGGCATCCGATAAGGAGGAATAAATATCGGAGCAAGACTGACCGCAGTGGATCCCAAACACAATTTCCCGCTCTTGTGGTAATCCGGCAACTCCTCCGGAAATACTGCGGAAAATCTCGAACCACCGATATACTATCTAACTTCACCCTAATACCAGCTTCATTCAGATCAGAGCATTCCCCTACGCCAACTATCGACAGCTGATCCAGAATCTGTAACTCTTACTGTGCTGTGCGATAATCAAACCTATCGGAGTCGTGAGAGGTAGTACCTCTCCAGAAACCATAATAGTACGGGTTGCACAATCAACGTGCACAGAGTTCTTGGATAGCCAGTCCATTCCAAGAATAACATCATAGTCTGGCGTGTCTAATACCAACAAATCCAATACTATCGATGTCCGCCTACGGATGTCGTACAACCCCGAACCATCTAATCGAAAATGTAAACCGACTCCCAGCTTTTACTAATACGTTTGAGGCCGGTACTAACAGACAGATGTAGAGATGTAACGCATTTCGTGTTAGAAACAGATGCTCTGTATGAAACAACGCATGTACCGGTATCTCATTCTGAAATATAGTACCATGCAAAACTCCCCGCCGACTCGAGCCTCCCCGCTAGCCGGTACTGACCGTTGACTAGGTCCTCCCCGATAACCGTGGCCTCCCTTCGTAAAAAGGAGAACCCGTCCCGCTTTGGTTGCTGTGACGGAGGGGATGGCTGAAGGCTGCCGCCGCCGAGGTCTCGGGCCACCCATCGAAACCCACGCCGCGCGGCGCGTTGGGCTGCTCGAGACTATGGACGCCGAAGATCACAAAACCCGCGCCTACGGTAAGAGGGCAATCCCGTACCCAGTGAGTGTCAGACCCGCAACGTAAACATCGGCCCTCCTACCTGTAACAAAATCGACCGGGTGATACCTACTGCAAATCGGATAAAATCGTGCCGGTGGTGCTCCCTCTCTACCTCTACTAAACCGCCTGCACTGCTCGGCTGTCCGTAAATCTGCCGGGTCCCTACTGTGTGGAGCCCCTCGTACTCCCCGACCTCATTGCAAGGTGAGACAACTCTCAACCTCCTCTTGCTCGAGGAGTTGAGCCCTAAAGACCGCTTCCCGAAACAAAGTAATGTCTAAAAGTCTCAAGCCCACCTCGAACTCGGGCGCAACAACGAATAAACCTCTTAGCCTTCTATTCTTCCATTCCATAGTACTACGGTACGTAGCAAACCAACCGATCAAACTCTCACCCATACTCTCCGACTGTCTGTCTCCCGATGAAACTCATCAACCGTGCTCGACACAGATTCCTCGGCTACATCCCCACCGCACCGCTAGTGGAAAATGTAGCCTCCCAGAGTTTATCAACTCCTGCAGACCAAATCTCTACTACTTGGCCCTTCTCAATCATTGAACCTCGGGGGGTTCAAACTCAAAACCTCTCCGTAAGTCTGACCTCGTCAGATCGGTGCCTCGAATCTCCCGTCGTTAATAGGACCGACGAGAAGTCTAGATGTCGTAGTGACCATCCTCCACGAGTCACTCACATACCAATCCCAAAGCCGTGGCGAGCGGTGGCTAATGTCTCGCTATCACCCCTTGATCAAAATGCCCTTACTATGGCATAAACAGATTTTCCCCGCCATCGTCGCTTTGAACCAAACTAGGCTGGCGGTAATACCAAATCGAGAGGGGTCCCTACGACCGCTAAACCTCGGGGCGGTGAGTGTGGTTGTTCGCACTCGGGTTACACCGAACCCGTATCCTATTCCACGGAGGTGTGGGATCTCGATCCCGCCTCCGGTACCAAAACACGCTGTCTACGCGTGTTAACCAAACTCGAGACATTTCGGACCAAACAGAGTCCAGACCGATCAGTCACTTCTAATCCCTACGAAACTAGCAGCGGCTTTCTAAGGCTCAGAGTGCAATGCGATCCTTGACTCGAAGTTATTTCGCAAAATGATAAAATCATGCATTTCACGTAATCACGTAAGCGATTCATGCTTATTTCACCAAATCTTTTCCTAACACACAATTGTACGTACCGGATCTTTTTCCACAATCCCATGACCGTAATAATCTTACGAGAATCCGAAATCCCGAGTTCGGAATCGCAACTATCGTGATAACTTGAAGGATCAACTTTGTTCCACAATTTTATTTTGAAGTGGTTCAAGTAAGGAGGTGGCCAATCTCCGTACCAAACCATTCTAAAATAAAATGTACAACAATAGTCGTCACTACAAGTCACCACTGACGACCAATATGGTCACTTACCTCGCTCGATACCAACTTGTCACCGCACGCCACCCAAGCCCGGTTGCAGAGGCGGGGCGCCGGGGCGCCGGAAGCGGAAGCCGGAATGGAAAGGAATGGCAGGTCCGTCGAGACCCGCCGCGCGTAGCGGACCAAAACGGAAAGATTGTGGAAGCAAACTAACGGAAATTTCATGCGTTTAACCAAAATAAAATGCAACCATACAATTCATGCATTAGTAATGAGTAAGCCCCGCCCTCTGTGGACGAGTGCTTACGCAACAAAATATATATACATACAGAATTCACAGAACCTAAAGTGTCTAGCAAGCGCCAAGCGCTCAGAACATATACAGAACAGAATATATAAATATATACAGAAATACAATCATCACAAAGAAACCGTAAAATATGCACATGCAGCTACAGAGCCAAGCCTAGGACTAAGCGTCAAATACCTCGCGCGGGATTCAGATCCAAAAGACAATCCCGGGCCGCAAGGTGAAAACTGCTGCTCAACACAACCGCGGTAGAACCTCACGGAAATCTACTCCGCAGGCCGCTTATCAGTCTCCACCAAACCCAAAAGCGTAACCCAAAAAGGGTGAGTCCTAAAAGGACCCCGTAAGGGATTTGGGGTAAGATAAGTATATGTAACCCCGCAAAACAGAAAGATAGCAATATACGCAATGTAATACGAATAACATGCATGAACCGAAACAAATCGGAATCCCGAAGGATGTGCGATTCCAAATCGCCATAAACCTTATAACAAATCGGACGATGACCTCCCACTAAGGGGAGTCAAGCCGAAGCTATTACGGAAGCATGGTGCACCACTGGGTAGCGAACCCACAACCTGTCGTAGTGTTAATGCATGCAGTATGCCATAAGGCATACTCCTACAAACGTAGGATTAACTGCAGGCAGTATGCCATAAGGCATACTCCTACGAATTACGTAACGTACCTTAAAGCACAGATTTCAAATACCTGCAAAACAGCAATGCAACAACACATACACCTACAGACTACGAATATGCCCTAGGCATATAATACCGAAATACTTGCAGTAATGTAAAGTGAAACCAGAACATACACCTATCTTACCAAAAATAGCGTAACCAAACCCTTACCTCACAATTCCAGTATTTGACCGATTCTGGACTATTTCCAAACCACGACCCGAAATTCCAAACCTCTCTTTTTCTAACTTCCGGACTTCAGAATCTGTCATTTCAAGTTGAATTAGCAACCTTACCAACCACACTACCTAACTACACCCCGACCCTAAAACCGAAAATCCTACAGAATTTCCGTAAAATTCCGCATTTTCACGAAGCGTCGAATTCGAACCAACCTAGACAATGCAAGATTATACATTGACAAACACCATACAACAAGCAGAACTGATCAAATCCGACCTTAAACCCTTCATTACCCGTCATTTTCCGATAATCCCGTTTAATTGTAACTTTTTCATTTCTTAACCGAATTCAACGATTCAAACTTCAAACCACTCCTAAATTCAACCCCAACACCATATTAACATCCAATTTAACCAAATTGAAACTCCAGCATTGAAAAAGAATCATTCTAAAATTCGGTTCTTAATCAACTTTTTATCCAACTTCCAATTCAATCCATTCAAGCTTCCAATTAATCATTCCAACCTCCAATTCCACTTCTAAACCAAGAACACTATCCAATTGCATCCAAACAACAAAATCCAACACAAACATACACCTACACAAATCGGCCAAAAGGGGTTTTCACCTCAACTTGTTTTCCATCAAATTGAATCCATACATGATCTTAGAATCATGCTAGGACTAACATACTTGAAGCATGAAACAAGATAACAAACACACACCATTTTGGAAAATCTTCCATAAATTCGGCCAACACTAGTTCCTCACCCAAGATGTGTTTTCCAAAATCCAACACTTGATTAATACTCTCCTACTACCCAAGAACAACATACTAAAACATGGGAGGAAGAGAATCATCCTAGCTCATAGCTAAGAACAAACTCAACATTTGCCAAAACTTCTCTTTTCTTCACTAATCTACCAAACTAATGAGAAAAGAGGAGTTAGGAGGTACTTACCACTCAAAGCACCCAAAACCTCTTTGATTTGAGCCAAGATGAAGAACTTCAAGCTTGGAGCAAGCTTCCATGGAGGCGGATACGAAAGGAAGAAGAAGAAGAAGAAGTAATGATATAATATCTCATTTATAACACAAAAGGCCTTATATAATTTCTTCTTCTTTTTCCCATACTAATTCTTCTTAAATGAGAGAAGGACATGTGTCCCTATCTCATCCCAATTGCTGCCGAAAGTAGCTGCTGCACCCATGCTGAAATACTTTAATTTTGTGGCCAATTGCAAATTAACTCCCAATTTTTCCGAAAGTTCCAATTCTTTTTGCCCAAAAATAAATACCGAATTCCAAAATTAACGAAACTTGGACACAACCCTCAGAATATTATGACATTCACAGAACATTTTTCAGAAGTTCATTTACCATTCCAGAGTGTCCTACCGAGCTCGCTGAACCCGAACCAAAACCCGACGCGTGCGGCGTGTCAACCTCGAACCGAAATTCCGTCACTCCAAAATTCTACAAAAATACCCATAAATTCCATCTTAAATTATAACACAACTTACCCCAAAGCCGTCAGAAAATTTCCATCCCGAGCCCCGGGAGTCGCCCGGAACCGAACGTCCCGCCCCAAATATTAAACTCCACAACCATCACCGGGACGTTTCCACGACTCCAAAACTGCAAACGGCTTCCCAAACTGAGATCTCGAGAGTGCTACCGAGCCCGCTGTACGTCCCGAGACGACCCCGACAACACCCCCGGCGCCAGAAAAATATTTTCGGCGGAAACGTCCGGGGGACCCACACGACCTCAAATACGGAAGGGTTCGCCAAAATGATACTCGGATAGGGCTCGGGAGCCGCCTGAACGCCAAAACGTGACCGCGAGCCAAAACCGAGCCCGGGTCACTCGGCCGCAACCCGCTCGGGGTGACCGTAACAGAAGTCTGTTGTTCATGAGGAGGAAGGGCCAACAGCTGCTAAGGCCATAAGCGATCTGGCCAGCGGGAGCGGTGGTCACTCCTGTGGAGGAGGAGGTCTTGAGCACACTGTAGGAGAGGGGTGGAGGCCACCATCGCAAGGGAGGAGGCCCTGCGGCAATCCCTTCTAGGAGGAGGTTCTGAAGTGACTCCTTCAAGGGAGAAGGCCCCTGCGGCAAAGGGGAAGAGGATCCTGAGGATTGAGGAGACTTCTTCCTCTTCTGATGACAAGGCCCCTGAGGAGGGCATTGGTGGCGCGATCCTGTGTGAGGGCTGGTTGGGAAGTAGCCCAACCTTCCGGTAGTCGGCCAGAGGCTATTGGATGGGGACAACCCTCTGCTAGTAAGTTTCTTGACTTTGCAAGCTTGCTTCTTTTTGTTTTGAGATTATATTTCAGTTCTCACTGTACTTCCCTTAAGCTGCTGTGGGTGCGGGGCCTTCGGGCAAGTGGTCGGTCCTCGCGAGGTCCCGGTGGACCAAGGGGCCATGACCGAGGTCCCGGCGGACCTAGGGACCGGGGCGAGGTCCTTGAGGAGGCGGGGTGTGGTCCCACTACTTGGAGTGAAGGCGGAATGCAGCCAAGTCAGCCCCAAGTGGTGCAAGAGCCGGCCACCACGAGGGTCGGGAGGCAAGAAACCGGGGCCAACGTGTACGGGAAGGAAGGGAAGCTCTTGCGCGATGCGTGAGACCTAGTCTTCCTTCTTAGAAACAGCAGTTCACTGCCGAGGGAGGAGCAAACCCTTCTATCATGCCCGGAGGGGCTGCGTACTCCCATGATAGGAGGTGACAGAGCGGAGCCTAGACTCCCCGCCGAGTTCATGAGGAGGCAGCCCAGAGTCTGCAGTAAGACAACTTCTGGTCAATATTCATAAGCAATGGCAGGATTTCCTCAAGTATGCCAACAGGCGGGATCGTGCACAGGTAGATGAGATAGCGTTCCTGGGGGGGGAGCTGGAAGCTGCCCAGAAAAGGGAGGAGGAGCTCCAAGAGAAGCATGCCAAGCGTGTGGCCCAACTGGAGAGTTGGTGCGATTATGGCAACTAGGAGCGAGCGGCTAGCAGCTGTACGGTGTGGCGAGGCTAGCACGATTGATACGTTCAAGCAACACTTCCTTGACGGCGGTAGGATTAGAAGCCTGCAGACCGAGGCTGCCATCTGAAGAGTCCCTTCGCAGCGAAAGGCTGAAGTTGAGCATGCGAGGGCTGCGACCAAGGAAGTGGAGTGCCGAGGCCATTGCCCGAGCCCGGTTGGCGAGAGAAGAAGGTAGAGGAGGGCAGGCTTGCCGCCGAGGCTACCATGAAGGCACGCCCGGAGGTTGTCACTTGACCTTGAGAAGGCGGTGGCCTCGGTCAGGAGATGGAGAAGGCTTTGGGCCTTCCTCCCTTTGAAGATGAGGATCATGAGTCCTTTTCCTCCATCAAGGTGCCCATCCACAGGCGGATGCCTCGAATGATGGAGAAGCTTGGTGAGATCCAAGCTCAAGGTGAGGCAGGGCGCAAGCCTATGAGGAAGGCTGGCTACAATGCCGTTTCCAAGTGGAGAAGGCGTTCCCAGTGAGTCTTGGGATTACGGATCTTTGCAACACCAGCGATCCAACGGTGGAGGCTCGCCTCGACCTGGGGAGCAAGGAAAGAAAATGGGCGAAGCCTCGGTATGCCCTATTGGACTAGGGTGGAGGCTCCAACTTGTGGGCGCCCCCTTTTTGTGGACCAAGAATACCTGCATTCATGCATTATTTTGATCTGATAGATGAAGTAAAATTTCATTTTACCTTCATTGTCTTGTATCCTCGCTTTTACTTTGCGATAGCGATATAGAACACGTTAGCTAGGTTATCAACCGTAGGCTAAGTCTGTTTGCGGTGAGAAGTTTCTTTGGGGTTCGCAACGGCGAAGCCACGAGATTACTTGTTAAGATGCTGAAGATTCGACTTAGGTTCATAGTGACGAGGCACTTGAAATCCATAGCAGCGGAGCCACACATATCTTTCCAGATAATTTTTTGGGTTCGCTTGTTGAGACAAGCTGAGATAGAGACCCCTTGTTGGGACAAGTTAAGGCCCTTTTTAGGGCTTGCAGAGGCGATGCCTTTGAAGACCATGGATGAGATTCCTTCATGTGAAGGTCTGCTGGGGCTCACGACAGCGGCTCACACAGAGACCTTCCTGGTGTTTTTTCAGGGAGTAAACCCTTGGGTAGTGTACGAGTGTACCAAGTAGAAGATACACAAATCGCTCATCATTTAAATGATAAGAATGAAGTAAAAACTCAGGTTACCTCGAGCCTGAAGTCGCACGATGTCGAAGGCCATGAAGTACTAAGTGGAGAGCCAAGTGGAGTTATGTGGAGTGAGACCAGTAGTTGTGTTGAGGAGCCCGTGCGGAAGGTCATTTGTGGCGCGCGAGGGCGACTTATACATAGACCTCCCCGAAGGAGCCAAAGGGGTTACCCTTCCGCGGCGCAAGAGGTTACCCTTGGGGCGGGGCGAGTTGAAGGTCAGTTGGGAATGAGACCCGCAACTACCTCTGTGACCGCAGAGGCTTCCCTTTGTGTGGGTGCACAAGTGAGACTCGACAAGGTCGATGCCGTGATTTTGGCGGCGGCCAGTCGACCGGTCGGAGTACGGAGGCGATTGGGAGGGCATTTGGTGATGCCATATGATGCTGCAAAAGAGGGAGAAATGCACATGTATTTTATTGAATTGAAGGCGTAAGACTGAGGACTTACACGAAATATGGACGTAAGTCATCCGCATGAAAGTTGCGGGGAAGAAGACGACCATCATGGTCTTGTAGTTCATAGACTCCTGGGCGGACCTGTTTATGAACAATATAGGGTCCGTCCCAGTTAGGTCGCAAGACACCCGTTTGGGGTCGCGAGCGGTGAGGGCTGATTTAAGCGAGGCAAGTCCCCCTTGTTGTTGTGCCTTGGGCTTGACCTTGGCATTATGGTGAAGACGGAGCCTTTGTTTGAGGCGGACATGCGGCGAGCGCCCTCGCGTAATTCCTCGATTAAGTCAAGTTTGGCACGGAGCCCTCGAGCATTGCCCTTGCCGGTAAAGTTGATCATGCGGATCGTAGGGAGGTCCGCCTCAATAGGCAGAAGCGCGTCTGTGCCGTATACCAGAGAAAAAGGCGTTTCGCTTGTTGGTGTTCGCGTTGTGGTGTGGTAGTCCCACAAGACACTTGGGAGTTCATCTACCCAGCGGCCTTTGGCCCCCTCAAGGCGCTTCTTGAGGTCCTCCTTGAGGGTACGGTTGGTGACCTCAACCTGCCCATTAGACTGGGGGTGCGCCACTGGGGCGAAAAGCATGCGGACATTGTTGTCCTGGGCCCATTGTTGGGCCGTGATGGTAGCAAATTGAGTGCCATTATCTGTAATAATAGCACGAGGGCTGCCGTGCGCAGCACAAGATTTTTCCATAGGAATTTGATGATCTTGGCAGAAGTGATGGAGACCAGGGGTTCTACTTCGACCCATTTAGAAAAATAATCAACTGCAACCACAGAAGCGGTACTGACCTGGAGCGGTCGGCATCGGACCAATGAGGTCAAGGCCCCACAGGGCGAAGGGCACTGGGTTTGTCAGTGCTGGAGATTCTGTAGATGGCAGTCGCTGGATGCGAGAATTGATCTGGCACTGGTGGCATGTTTTGACTAGTGCAGCGGCGTCCTTTTTCAAGGTAGGCCAGTAGTATCCTTGACGAAGGGCTTTGTGGGCAAGTGCCTCCGCAGCAATGTGTGCACCACAATTGCCTTGGTGGAGAGTATCCAGGACAGAGTGTCCCTCAAGGGTCTTTGAGGCATCGTTGGAGGGTGCTGCGAACCCGCGATGCCATAATTGGTAATCAATGAGAAAAAAACTGATGGCCCTTGTGCGAGCTTGGGTGTCCGTTGTACTTTATTTTAGATCAGAAATAATAGGGTCTTTCCAGTCTACGACCGGATCATGTGTTGAAAGTGAGGCAATATCAATAGCCTCCGAAATGGAAGGGCTGGCCGGGGTGGCCATGGTGGAGGGAGTCTTTCCCTTGGATAGCATGTTTCTTGTGGTGTTCTCGAACGAGGAATGTGGAGAAAATAGCCTCCTCAAAGTTGGTCCGCAAGGTGTTCACCAATTTGAGGTATTTGGTCAGGGTGGCGTCTTTGCATTCGGCGCAACCCTATACCTGGTGAATCACCAGTTGCGAGTTGCTGTGGATATAAAGGCGGCGAATGCCTGCCCTTATGGCGAGCTTGAGTCCCGGCATGTGGGCCTCAGTTCTGCAACATTATTAGTTACTTGGAACTGGAAAGAGACACGAAGAGATACTTCCATACCTAGGGGTCCGCGCAGATATACGCCCCTGCGGGATCCAAGTTTGGATGAGCCATCCACGAACATGTCCCACTGGGAATGGGTTGTGGTGAGGGACCCCGCTCGTAGGCTGGGATGATGTCGACATCCGAATATTCCGCAATGAAGTCGTCGAGGGCCTGGACCTTAATTGCCATTCTAGGCTCATAGTATATGTTAAAGCAACCGAGCTCTATACACCATTTGGGAAGGCGCCCGAGTGTTCGGGCCGCCTCGAATATCTGGATTGGTAAGTCCGTTCGAACTATAATTGTGTGCCCTTGGAAGTAGGGCTTGAGCTTCCTTGCCGCATATACAAGAGACAAGATAGCTTTTTGGAGAGGGGATACCTTGTTTCCGTATCCTGGAGGGTGTGACTGGTGTAGTAGACTGGCCATTGTTTGGCAACCTCTTCTTTGATAAGGACAGAGGTGACGCTCCTATCGATGTGGCAAGGTAGAGGACCAGGTCATCGCTTTGGTTTAGGGCACTTGAGTGCGGGGAACTCTTGTAAATGTTGCTTGATTGAATCGTATGCCTCCCGGCATTCTTCTGTCCACTTGCAAGCTTTTTCTTGCGGATTTGATTGAAGAAAGGTTTGCAGCGATCGCTGAGTTTGGAGACAAACCGTCCCAAGACAACCAGCTTTCCTGCCCGATTCTTTGAACGTCTTTGAGCCCCTAGGGGTGCGCAAAGTGGTGATAGCTTCAATCTTTTAGGATTTGCATCAATCCCTCCTTTGGAAATCTGGTAACCTGAAATTTGCCTTCGCCAACGCCAAATATACACTTCTTTGGGTTCAACCGCATATTGTACTTGCGGAAGTTGGCGAACGTTTCCTCTAAGTCTGCGAGGTGTGTGGAGGTGGCCTTGCTTTTGACCACAATGTCATCGACATAAGCTTCAAAATTTCGGCCGATTTGGTCCGCGAAGACCTGATTTACAAGCCTTTGGAAAGTAGCCCTGCATTTTTCAAGCCGAAGGGCATTCGATATAATGGTAGACGACTTCGCTTTGTAGTGAAGGCGGTTTTACCACATCCTCCGGGTCCATAAAAACTTGATGGTACCCGCTTGTATGCGTCGAGGAAGAAGAAGACAGAGTGATGAACGGTTGAGTCAACCAGTTGATCGATAGAAGGCGGGGATAGGGATCCCTTGGGCAGGCCCTATTAACCCCTTTGTAGTCTACGCAAAGTCGCCACTGACCACCCTCTTTATCGGCGAGGACTATATTTGCAACCCACTCAGAGTAGTGAACCTCCTTGATTATATTTGCCTTAAGCAATTTCTGCACCTCTGTGCATACAAAGTCACTTACGGTCGGGGCCATGCCCCTTGTTTTTTGTCTAACCGGGCTGAAGCCGGGAGTACACTTAACTTGTGAGAAATGATAGCAGATCCACACTGGTAAATCCTCGAGTCCATGCGAAGACATCTCCATTGGCCCGGAGGAGATGGATGAGTGCTTGCTGGTCTTTCTCTTCAAGGTCTTTTCCCACCCGAAATTTCTTGCCAGGGGAGATTTCAACCTCCTCAAAGGCCCCAGACAAGTCAGGAGCGACTTCGCCCGCGGGTCCAGTCTCTTCCATGGGCGCCTTTCTTTTAGGTTCAGACGTCTTGGGGAGCGGGGGAGGTCCCGCTAGGGCAAAGACATAATTGCCCCTGGCCACATTTTGGTTGACAAAGATATAGGCATCCCCCGCCGCAGTGTGGAAAACCAAAGTTAGAGCCCGCACATCACAGCAGACGTGAAACTCAAGTATGAGTGTGGCGCCCGATGATGGCGTTGTATGGTGTAGGGAGATCGAGGACAATAAAGTACACAAAGCTGGAGTGGCATTCTTGCTTCTTTTCCCTGGTGGTTCCCATCATCATATAGGGGAGAGTGATTTACCCCAATGTTGGATTTTCATCCCTTCCCACTCCAAAGGTAGCCCCTTTGGCAGGTTGAATTTGTGACAAAGGCACCTTGGCCTCAACTAGAGTGTGCTTGTAGATGACGTTGGCATTCACCCCAGTGTCCATGTAGACTCTGTCAATATCCCATCCTGCGATGCGGGCAGTGATAACCAAAGGGTCCGCGTGCGGTACCGCCACCGAGGTGCCATCGCGGCGATGCAGTAAGTGAGTAGAAGAGTGATTGACCTGGTAGATCTGTCTCATATGAGGGCGTCTCGCCGATGCGCCCTCACATTGCGTGATTACGCTGATGTGCCCCCTTGGTGGGGGAATTTCGACCAGACCTTCTCGATCTGGGTTCTGCTGGGAGCGACCCCGTCTGCGGTCCCCCTGACGGCGGTCCTCCTGGTTATTTTCCCGCCTGCGATCCCCATCATCGTGGAGTAAGAACTCCCTGAGTTTGCCTTGAGCGAGCATTTCCCCAATCATGCGTTTAAGCTCAAAACAGTCCTCAGTGTCATGTCCCTTATCGCGATGGTAACGACAATACTTGGTGCTAGACCTGACGACCTCCTGGGAGAATGGGCGGGGCCACTTGGGAACCTCCCTCTTCTGCTCCAGGGCATGGAGTATGTTGGTGCGAGTTTCCCTTAGTGGGGAAGACTAAAATACGCCCCCTCTCTGTTGGATGGCGTAGGGTACTGTCTCTGGGACACGGAGTCCGGTTGTGAGGGCTGTCCCTTTGCATCCGCCGTGGCGGCCACGGCGAGTGGTCGAGTGACCTCTTCCGTATTCATAAACCGTGAGGCAGTGCTCAAGAACTGTTCCATATTGGTGGGAGGGTTGGTGTGCACATCCACAAAGAAAAGGGATTCCCAGCGGAGGCCCCGAATGGCCGAAAGTAGGCGGGCTTCCTCCCAGTTAGGGACTTGGATGGATTCTCGCCTGGAAACGCTGGATATACTCCCGAGAGGCTCATCTTTCTTTTGCCGTATTTTGAGGAGGTGCCCGCTGTTTTGGGGGAGGTTTAGATACCACAAAGTGGTTGGAGAAGTTGCGGGAGAGTTCCTCAAAGGAGTTAAACCGTTTATCACGGAGGGTGGTATACCGGTTGGCGGTGGCTCCGTGAGCGTGGAGTGAAGGCTCTACAGAGCGTGTTATCGTCCGCTCTTGTGATGGCCATCGCAGAAACTTAACGCTGGAGATTAATATCAGGGTCTGAGAGACCGTCGTAAGCGTCTAGCTAAGGCTTGCGAAACTGTTCTGGGAGAGGGGTGTCCAAAACCCGATGGGTGAAAGGTTTGGTCCAGAGGTGGTCCAGACCCATCCTAGTAACATTATGAACACCGGCTCTCTCGTCCCTCTTTTCCACTTCTTCTAATTGTCTAGTAAGTGCGATATGTATAGACGATGGAGTGTCAGGGTGACTTACTTGTTGTGGAGGAGTAGCGGGCGTTCGAGGCTGATTAGTCCGTAGCGTTCCAACGCTATCCGAACGCCCTCGAGTGGTGGCAAGCGTTTCACGCAAGTTGAGAGCAACCGCATCAGTGATTGTTTGCAGAACGGCCGGATCAAGGCTCGTTGGTGGAGTGTTTGGTGGTGGAGTGTTGCGCTCCTGAGGTACGTTACGGTTCATGTGGGAGGAGCTTTCCTCCGTTGAGTGAACAGAGAGTTCTCCCCGTTGTGGGGGAACGTTACTTGGAGATGGTTCCGATCGTGGATCATTGTTTGTGTTTGTCATGGGAGGATTCCTTCGTCCCTGACGACTGTGCCTACTTGCCCTCCGGGTAGTTGGCATGGCTTACTACTTGTGGTTTGTAATATGGGTTTATGAGAAGAACTTTTTCGTTTCCCACAGACGGCGCCAAACTGATATCCTCGTTCCCGGAGTAGGAGCGGGATCCCAGTTGAGTGGTTGATGAAGATGATGTTCTTGAGACTCCAAGCTTGCTGTTCAGAGTAATCTGTAAAAGATAAGAAGAATACTCAGAAGTAGCAAGAGAGGAGTGGGGGGGGCGTGTAGAAGCTTACCCAGTTTAAGGTGGACATCCCCCTACTTATAGGGAGATACCAGGAGAAGAGCCTTCCCTAGTTGAAGCCTTGGACAGGCTGTGAGACAGGACTGACAAGTCTGTCAGATGTAAGGAGATAAGTCTGTGTCAGACTGATTGGAGATAAGGCGGCTGTGATGATGAAGATCTCAGCAAACCGCCTTAGAAGATTCACCTGTAAGGGAATGTTTGGCGTACAAATCTGGTGAAGATCACTCGGGCTCGTGCTGGCCTCCTTATTGGCTGATTGATGAGATAACCAAGTGGTCCATTTCCAAGTGGAGCAAGTGGCGGTGAAGGCCCGGATAGAATACAGCCAAATAAGGAGTGAGGGTCGCATGAACACGAGTGTAAGGGCCTTATCTCGGGCGGGGCCAAGTATAGGCAAGAGAGTCCTCGCGAAGGCGAGCCGAGATCTGCGGAGTAAGACCCGCGAAGGCGAGTGAGATCGCAAGGGCGAGTACTTAGACTGCGACGGTGGCCCGCGAAGGCCTAAGAGACGCAAAGGCGAGTATGAGACGTCGCCTGTGCGAAACTCGTGGCCCGCGATGGCAAGACCTTGCGCCGGTGAGATCGGGAGACCTCGCGAAGGTGAGATTGGAGACCGCAAGGGTGAGACCTTGCTCAGGCGATACTGGAGACCACAAGGGTGAGACCTTTTCACAGGCCTTGTACGATTCTGATGCGATGCGAGGATGCGTTTGCTTGGGTAGTGTACCAGAACACAACAAATCACCAACTTTAGAAAATCATCACAATTTCGCCAAATTAGGGTTTCTCTAATCATGATGTTTTTCCAAAATTTAAACCCTAATTCCTACTCTTCTCCATACCAAGAACAACATACTTAAACATGGAAGGAAGAAGATCATCACAACTAGTAGCTAAGAGTAACATCAAAATCGGATTCACCTTCTCTTTCTCAACCATAACATGCTTCAAACTTTCCAAGAGATGAAGAGAAGAAGCTTACCCACACTTAAGCCCAAAACCTTGTTGATTCCTTGCCAAAAATTGAAGAACACTTGGAGCTTGAATGGTGAGAGCTATGGCGGCAAGAAGGGAAGAAGGAAGAAGAAGAACAAATGCTTTATTTCATAAAACTTATCCCTTATATATTTTCTTCCTTTTCTTTTCTTTTTCTTTTTCCATCTTTCACCATAATAGAACAAGCGTCCTTATCTCCTCCCCTTCAGCCGACTTACTCTTCTTCCTTTCCAAATATTGCTGACTTTTGGGCTAATTACAACTTAGTCCTTAAACTTTCCCAAAAAGTTGCAATTTAGCCCAACCGCAGTTTTCAACCTCCAATTGGAACGAAAACTGAACACAACCCTCGGAATATCATATCACACCCAAATCATGTTTCCTCTGTTTAATTACAAATCCAGAGTGTCCTACCGTGCCCGCCGAACCTGAGCAAATCCCGACGTGCACGCGTGTTAACCCAAATCCAAATCCCGCCATACCAAAATTCCACAAATATCACCATAAAATCCGTCTCATGACATAGCATATCTCACACCGAAGCCGTCGGAAAATTTCCATCCCGAGCCCCGGGAGTCACCTGGGACCGAACGTCCCGCCCCAAATAATATACTCCGTAAAACGATCCGGGACGTTCCCACGATTCCAAATATGCAAACGGTTTCCCATTCCGAGGTCCCGGGAGCGCTACCGAGCCCGCTGTACGTCCCGAGACAAGTCCCGACCCCGAAAAAATATTTTCGGCGAAAATGTCCGGGGGACCCACACGACCTCAAATCCAGAAGGATTCCCAAAACTAATGCTCAGATAAGTCCCGGGAGCCGTTTGACCGCCCAAAACCGTGGCCCGCAGGCCAAAACCGAGCCCCAAGTCACCCGGGTCACAGCCCGCTCGGGGTGACCGTTACACCTAAAACTAGCTAAATGAGGGCATTTTAGCCCAAAAGACTGGTACAATCGAGGAAATTGTGAGGTAACTTTCCAAGTAACCGCCAAAGACATGGGGGGCATCGCCCAGCGCACCACTTCAAGATGCGCTTGCGCCGACGTGCGAGCATGCGATTAGTGCGCAAGCCATTTTGCTTCACACCATGCCATCGCGCATTGGCACCATGCCAAGGTGGCATCTCCTCATCTCTGCGTTGGTGTTGTGCGCTTGTTAGCGCGCAAAGCATACGTGCAAGCCTCATCGACTTTTTCAATCCTCTTTTCTTTGACTTCAACTCCTCTATTTGCCGTGACTTGTTGCTTTGACCCACCATTGTCCGAAATTGGTCTCGAGCCCTCAAATAATGCATTTTGAGCTCCAATTTACCTTCGTACCTTGCACCTACAAAAGGATTGACATTTGCAAATAAAGTGCATCTAAATCATGGAAAGTAGGAACAAAAGATGAATTATCATGGCTATAACACCTTGAAATGTGTATGTGTTGCACACACAACAATATTAGCGAGTAGACTTCCATGTTCTTCTAGGATATTCTTGCCTAGGAGGTTATCTATGATTATTCATGCCTGGGAGGGGTTCTATTGACTTAGACCTTAAGAAATCGGTTGATAGATGTACTAGGAGTCTAAGAGGGCCTTAGGAAACCTATTGGTGAATATGTTTGGGGCTGTGCAACCTTTGGAATTGATCTTTAGAGCATGAGAGTGTCTAGATTCATTCTAGTTGAGAGAAATTATCCGAGAGGAAAGGAGGCCGATCGTGGAAACCGACCTCTTAGCAATGCTTGATTGATCATAATGAACATCCTACATAGGCAACAACCCTAGAAGAATCTTTAGATTTGATTGAATCCTTGTTTGTTTGCTATTTGCGTGTTTGCTCTTCTCATTGGTTGCTGTCCAAGTTAATATTTTGTTCATATTTGTCACTTTTTACTCACACTTTCACATTTCCAAAGACTTATCGCTAGCCTAGCACACTTAGGACTTCCTAGATCTTCAGCCTTTTCCCTTGGGTTCGAGACCCTTTACACTCTTTTGCCATGTACTACAAGATACCTTCTTTTGGGGTTGTGGTGTAGAAGAATTAAAAAGGGTAGTATAAAATGGTATCTTGGAGTGTTTGTCTGTGTGTTTGAGTTTGCATATTTTGTGTTCAATTTGCCTACTATTTTGGTGTTTGTTTGATGTGAACCTTGTAAATGGTCACTCTTGAAGGATCTAGCTTGATGTAGATGAACACAAACACACAAGTTGAATTCGGCCTCTACACCTCCCAACTCAAAGACTGGGAAATGAAAGAGCTTTGCCAAGGGATGATGATGGATCTAGCACCTCCTTGCTCAAAGACAAAGAAATACTAGATATAAAAGCTTGAAATCATTTCCATGGATCAAGGGATGATGGAAAATGCAAGAGATTGAGAACAAGCTTGAAGTTCTCTTCCAAGAGATGAAGATTTCGGCAGTGGTGTTCGAGTGAGCCAAAATGGCTTCAAACAACATAAAATGAGATGGTGAGTGGAGAGAATTCCTTTAACAATCCATATGTGATGAGAATGGTAGTTAAAGGCCTTCTCTTATCATTTTAGGGTGGTTTCTCATCCTACCAATGATAGTGGAGGTTATTAATCATTCACTAGCTTTGGTATGGTGTGCAAAGAGTCTCCTCTTGCAACCACCAAGATAGTGGGGTTATTAACCACCACTATCTCGTATATGATGGTTACGGTCACCCCGAGCGGGTTGCGGCCGGTGACCCGGCTCGGTTTTGGCCTGCGGGTCACGTTTTTCGGCGTTCAGACGGCTCCCGAGCCCTATCCGAGTATCATTTTGGCGAACCCTTCCGTATTTGAGGTCGTGTGGGTCCCCCGGACGTTTCCGCCGAAAATATTTTTCTGGCACCGGGGGGTTGTTGGGGTCGCCTCGGGACGTACAGCGGGCTCGGTAGCACTCTCGAGACCTCTGTTTGGGAAGCCGTTTGCAGTTTTGGAGTCGTGGAGACGTCCCGGTGTTGGTTGTGGAGTTTAATATTTGGGGCGGGACGTTCGGTTCGGCGACTCCGGGCTCGGGGCGGGAATCCCGGGACTCGGGATGGAAATTTTCTGACGGCTTTGGGGTAAGTTGTATTTGAATTTAAGATGGAATTTATGGGAATTTTTGTAGAATTTTGGGAGTGACGGAATTTCGGTTCGAGTTGACACGCCGCACGTCGGGTTACGGTTCGGGTTCGGCCGAGCTCGGTAGGACACTCCGGAAAGGCAAATGAATTTCTGAAAAATGTTCTGTGCATGATATAACATTCTGAAGATTGTGTCCGAGTTTCATTAATTTTGGAATTCGGTAATTATTTTTGGGCAAAAAGAATTGGAACTTTCGGAAAAATTGGGAGTTAATTTGCAAAGGGGTGCAAAATTAACAAAAAACGTATGGGCTGCAGCAGCTGATTTATTCAGCAGATTTTTGGGAAGGAGGAAGGGACACATGTCCTATTCCAATTTAAGATGAGGAGTATGGGTTTAAAGGGAAGGGAATATATAAGTATATATATATATATATGGTTAATATTTCTAAAAATGAGATAAGTCTCATTTCTATTTCTTTTCTTCTTCTCTTCTTCTTCTTCGTGAGCTGCTGCCGCCTCCATGGATGACCTCCACCCAAGCTTGAGCTTCTCATTCTTGCAAGAAATCAAAGAGGAATTGGGTGATTTATGGGGTAAGTAACTCCCTAACCGCTCTTTTCTCATTAATTTGGAAGATTAGTTGTGAAAAGAAGAGTTTTGGCATTTGTTGGGTTTGTTCTTAGCTACTAGCTAGGATGATTCTCTTCCTCCCATATTTTAGTATGTTGATCTTGGGTGGTAGGAGAGTATTAATCAAGTGTTGGATTTTGGAAAACACAACTTGGGTGAGGATTTGGTGTTGGCGAATTATTGGAAGAATTTCCAAAATAATGTGTGTTTGTTATCTTGTTTCATGCTTCAAGTATGTTAATCCTAGTATGATTCTAAGCTTATGTGTGGATTTAATTTGATGGAAAACAAGTTGAGGGAAAAACCCCCTTTTGGCCGAAATTATAAGTGTATGTTCTTGATGGATTTTGTTGTTTGGGTGCAATTGGATAGCATTCATGGTTTAGGAATGTAATTGGTGATTAAAGAGTGCAAATGGAACTTTGTTTGGATTGAAATGGAAGTTGGGTGAGAAACCCCTCTTTGGCCGAATTGAAAGGTGAAGGGGTTTTGTTGATTTTGGTGTAATTGGTTAGTAAGCATGCTTAGGAAGTGGAATTGGTGATTAATATGATTATTTGGAAGCTTGTATGGATTGAATTGGAAGTTGGATAAAAAGTTGGTTGAAAACCAAATCTTTGAATGATTCTTTTTCAATGTTAGAGGTTCATTTTGGTTGAATTGGATGTTAATTTGGTGTTGGGGTTGAATTTAGGAGTGGATGGAAGTTTGAAATGTTGAATTCGGTTAAGGAATGAAAGAGTTACAATTAATCGGGATTATCGGAGAATGGCGGGTAATGAAGGGTTTAAGGTTGGATTTGATCAGTTACGCTTATTGTATGATGTCTGTCAATGTATAATCTTGCATTGTCTAGATTGGTTCGAATTCGACGTTTCGTGAAAATCTGGAATTTTACGGAAATTGCAGCCGATTTTCGGTTTTGGGGTCGGGGGGTTGTAATTTGGTAGTGTGGTTGATAAGAATGCTAAATCAACTTGGTTTGGCAGATTCTGAGTTTCGGTGGTTAGGAAAAGAGGAGTTCTAAGTTTCGGGGCACGGTGTAGGTGTTATCCGAATCGGTCCAATACTGGGATTTTGAGGTAAGGGTTTGGTTACATTGTTTGGTAAGCTAAGTATATGTTTTGGTTTCAGTTTACATTACTGCAGTATTTCAGTATTATATGCCTAGAGCATATTCTCGTAGTCTGTAAATGTATGTGTATTGTAGCATTGCTTGTTTTGCAGTATTTCGGAAGTTTCGCTTTAAGGTAAGTTCTGTGATCTGTAGGTGTATGCCTTGTAGCATACCCTGTGTGTTAATCCTACGTTTGTAGGAGTATGCCTTATGGTATACTCTGTCTGTTAACACTACGACAGTTGTGGGTTCGCTACCCCAGCTGGTGCACCATGCTTCCGTAATAGCTTCGGCTTCTGACTCCCCTTAGGGGGAGGCTGTCGTTCCGATCTGTTATAAGGTTTCTGGCGATTTAGAATCGCACGTCCTTCGGGATTCCGATTTATTTTCTGTTCATGCATGCTATTCCGTATTCTGTTGCATATATTGCTATCTTTCTGTTTTGCAGGGTTACATATACTTACCTTACCCCATATCCCTTACGGGGTCCTTTTAGGACTCACCCTTCTTTGGGTTCTGTTTTTGGGTTTCAGGTAGACCTGATAAGCGGCCTGCGGAGTAGGATTCCGTGAGGGTCCTACCTTGGGCGTGTTTCGTGATTGCACCTTGCGGTCCGGGATTGTGTACTTGGTGTGAATCCCGCGCAAGGTATTTAGCTACTTAGATTCTAAGGTTGGCTCTGTAGTTGCATATGCACACTTTCGTATTGCTATGATGGTTGTATGTCCGTATATACATTTGTATATTCTGTTCTATATCTGTTCTCAGCGCTTGGCGCTTGCTAGACATTTTAGGTTCTGTGAATTCTGTATGTATATGTGCTTTGGTGCGTAAGCACTCGTCCACGGAGGGCGGGGCTTACTCTGTTATTAGTGCATGAATTGCATGTTTGGTTTTGTATTCAGTTATATGCGCGAAATATTTGTAGGTTGCTTCCACAATCTTTCCGTTTTCGGGTCCGCTACGCGCGGCGGGTCTCGATGGACCTGCCATCTCTCGTTTTCCGGCTTCCGCTTCCGGCGTCCCGGCGCCCCCGCCTCCGCAACCGGGCTCGGGCGGCGTGCGGTGACAAGTTGGTATCAGAGCAGGTAAGTGACCATATTGGTCGTCAGTGGTGACTTGTAGTGACAAGCTATTGGTCTTGATTTTATTTTAGAATGTTTTGGTACGGAGATTGGCCACCTCCTTACTCAAACCACTTCAAAATAAAATTGTGGAGCAAAGTTTGGTCCTTCAAGTTATCCTGGTGGTTGCAGAGTACGGGATCTAGAATTTTGAGACTTTGGTAAAAGTGTTACAAGTTAAGGGTTGTGGAAAAGTTTCAGGTACGTAAAATTGTGTGTTAGGAAAAGATTTGATGAAATAAGCATGAAATGCTTCTGTGATTCTGTGAAATGCATGATTTTATCATTTTGCAAAATAACTTCTGAGTTAAGCACTGCATTGCACTACAGAGCCTTAGAAAGCTGCTGCTAGTTTCTGTAGGGATTAGAGGTGACTGATCGGTCTGGACTCTGTTTGGTCCGAAATGTCTCAGGTTTGGTTAACACGCGTAGACAGCGTGATTTGGTACCGGAGGGGCGGGACTGAGATCCCACACCTCCGTGGAATAGGATACGGGTTCAGTGTAACCCAGGGTCTGAACAACCACACTCACCACCCCGAGGTTTAGTGGTCGTAAGGACCCCTCTCTGATTTGGTATTACCGCCAGCCTAGCTGGTTCAGAGGCGGCAGTAGGCAGGGGAAAATCTGTTTATGCCACGGTAAGGGTACTTTGATCAGGTGGTGATAGCAAGACTTAAGCCACTGCTCGCCATAGTTTTGGGATCAGTAAGTGAGTGACTCTGACAAGGGTGGTCACTACGACACCTAGACTTCTCGTCGGTCCTATTAACGACGAGGAGATCTGGGGCACCAGTCTGGCGAGGTCAGACTTTTGGAGAGGTTTCAGAGTCTGAATCCCCCCCCCCGAGGTTCAATGACCGAGGAGGACCGGAGGTAGTAGAGACTTGGTTTGCAGGAATTGACAAACTCCTGGAGGGAGGCTATTCTGAGTCGGTTGGCCGCCGGGGCCAACGGCTACTCCGGCCAGATTGCTTCCAGATTCCGAACCGGAGTTCGGATTGACCCGATATCTGATTTCTAGTGTCCTGGCAGTGTACCGGACATTTCCGCGGAAAATATTTTTCGGGGCCGGGGGGTTGCAGTCTGACGATTTTCGGGGATTCTGGGCGGAGAAACGGCTCCCGGGAGTGACCCGGGACTCAGATTTGCGCTTTTGAGGAAGATCTGGAGTCGGGATATAATTTACATTTTTCGTGAAGAAAAATGTTCGGTCGGAAATTACGGTTTCGGCGCTTTTCGGGCTCGGGCGAGCCAAGCTGTGACACTTGGCGAAATGTGATTAGTGGAAAGTATTGGACTTGGTCTCTTGTTATTTCTAGTGATTATGATTCACTATGATGTCAAAGGATGTCATGTGCAAAGCACTGACTTATTATTACAAGACTTAAGTTTTGGCAGTCTTCAGCGCCCATAGTCTCGGACGCAACCCAACGCGCCGTTAGTGCGTGGGTTTCAGCAGGGTGGCCCGAGACCTCAGTAGCGACAACAGCTTCAGCCACCCCCTCCGTCGCCGCAGCTCAGAGCAGGACGAGTTTTCCTTTTTCTGAAGGGAGGCCCTGGTTATCAGGGAGGCTTGAGTCAGCAGGAAGTCCTGTAAGGTACTATATTTCCGAATGAGATACCGGTTCATGCGTTATTTGATACAGGAGCATTTGTTTCCATTGTAACACCGAAATGTGTTACATTTCTGTATCTGTCTGTTAGTACCTTGCCTCAAACGCATTTAGTAAAAACTGCTGGGAGTCAATTTCTATTTTCCAATGGGATGGTTCGGGGTTGTGCGATATCTGTAGGCGGACATCTGATGGTATCGGATTTGTTGATTTTAGACACGCCGAACTATGATATTATTCTTGGGATGGACTGGCTATCCAAGAACTCTGTGCACGTTGATGGTGCAACCCGTACTATTATGGTTTCTGGAGAGGTACTACCTCCCACGACTCCGATTGGTTTGACTATCGCGCAGCACAGTAAGAGTTACAGATTCTGGATCAGCTGTCGATAGCTGGTGTAGGGGAATGCTATGATCTGAATGAAGCTGGTATTAGGTTGAAGTTGGATGGTTTACCGTTGGTTCGAGATTTTCCGCAGGTATTTCCGGAGGAGTTACCCGGATTACCATAAGAGCGGGGAATTGTGTTTGACATCCACTGCAATGGGCATCGCTCCGATATCTATTCCTCCTTATCGGATGCCTATTTCGAGAGGCAGGAGTAGAAGAAGCAAGCTGGAGGAATTACGTAAAAGGGCTTCATCCGACCGGGCACTTCACTGTGGGGTGCTCTGGTTTTGTTTGTTAAGAAGAATGATGGGACACTCTGACTTGGTATTGATTACAGACGGTTGAATGCACTTATTGTGAAGAATAAGTATCCGTTGCTAAGGATTGACGATCTTTTTGATCAACTTCGGGGTTCAAGAGTTTCGTCTAAGATTAATTTCCGATCCGGGTATTTTCAGCTTAGAATGAAGGAAGAGGATATACCTAAGACTGTTTTCCGCACCCGATTGGGACACTCTGAGTTTACGGTCATGCCATTCGGGCTGACCGATGCTACAGCGGCAATCATGGATCTGATGCATCGGGTGTTCCGACCGTACTTGGACTCATTCCCGGTGGTTTTTATTGATAATATTCTGATATATTCTCGGGATGAGGATTCGCATCGGGATCATCTGAGGGTAGTTCTGCAGACACTTTGGGAACATCAGCTTTATGCTAAATTCTCAAAGTGTGAGTTCTGGATTCGGGAAGTCACCTTTCTGGGACACATTATATCTGAGCATGGTCTGTCTTTGAATCCGGAGAAGGTGAGGGCAGTTCAGGACTGGAAACAACCTACCGCGGTACAGGAGATCAGGAGCTTCCTGGGGTTAGCAGGATATTATCGGAGATTCGTACCGTGGTTTTCTATTCTGGCATCTCCGCTCACGCAGTTGACCAAGAAGGGTCAACCGTTTATCTGGTCTGATAGGTGTGAGCAGAATTTTCAGGAGTTGAAGCGGCGGTTGACTAACGCTCCGATTCTGACTCATTCAGATCCGATCTTGCCGTATGTGAATTATACGGATGCTTCCACATCTGGTTTGGGATGTGTGTTGGTGTAGGAGCGTTTTGTGGTAGCTTATGGGTCGAGGCAGCTGCGACCGCATGAGCTGAACTGGTTGGCACATGATCTGGAATGGGCTATAATAGTTTATGCGCTGAAACATTGGAATCAATATCTGTTTGGTAATAAATTTCAGATTCTTACCGACCATAAGTCTGAAATATCTGTTTACACAGAAGGAGCTTAGCATGAGACAGCGCAGATGTCTCGAATACATTAAGGACTATGATTGTAGTATCGGGTACATCTCTGGCAAGGGCAACGCGGTTGCCGATGCTCTGAGCAGGAAGTATACCAGATTAGTTAAGGGAGGAGATGTTGGGGGTTGATCTGAGGAAAGTGATTTGACATGCCTTTGGCACTGATGGCAGCTCTGGGAACGTGCTCAGTGGTATACACTTACCATACATTCTGAGTGGCTTGATAGGATGCGCGAAGCGCAAAGTAGAGATTTGGTATTGAAGGAATTATCTGGGGTGGATAAGAGTTCTTTGTTACCGACGTTTCAGTATGGCAGGGATCGCTATACTTCAGAGACCACCTTTGTGTACCAGAGGATCAGGAGTTCTGGAATGATACTTTAGAGGGGGCACACTCGAGCAGTGTGAGCATCAGGAACCGGCAGGGACACTGCAAACTTTGCCCATTCCAGTCTGGAAGTGGGGTAATGTTATGATGGACATTCTGGCTGCACTGCCCTGACACGGTTTCATCATGATGTTATCTGGGTTTTTGTGTGGATCGGCTGACAAAGTGCGTACACTTTCTGCCTATTTGGGTCACAGACCCTCTGGAGAAGCTTGCCCGGCTTTACATCAGGGAGATTGTACGTTTACATGGAGCACCAGACTCCATTGAATCTGACCGTGATCAGCGTTTTACAGCTTGGTTCTGGAATGCTTTTCATGAAGCATTGGGCACGCGACTTCATCTGAATACAGCTTATCACCCACAGACGGACGGACAGTCGGAGCGGGTGATTCTGATATCGGAGGATATGTTGCGAATCTGTACTTTGGATTTTGGAGGAGTTTGGGACTAGCAGTTACTTTGATAGAGTTCTCGTACAACAATTGCGTTCAGATTACGTTTGACATGGCACCCTATGAGATGTTGTACGGGAGGTGTATGACACCATACTGTTGGACAAATGCGTCTGATGGGGTTGAGCTGGAACCCGAGCTTTTTGAGGAGTCTACGGCGAAGATCAGATTGTTATAGGCGCGGATTAAAACCGCGAACGACTGCACCACTGCTTATACGAACCGCCACCGTCGAGCTCTGGAATCTGAGTTTGGAGAAAGAATTAGACTGGAGGTAGCGCCGATAAGAGGGACAGAAAGATTTGATAGGCGGGGCAAGTTACCCCGAGTTATGTCGGTTATCATGAGTTTCCAGAGTAAGTTGTTAGGTTGGCCTTACCCCCAATCAAGCTTTACATTTTATGTGGTACCGTCCAGGATAGCCTGTTGTGGATCGGTTAGATTTAGGTTCGGTACTGTCTGGGGTTGTCTGGTAGAAATACCGGCAACTGTCTCGGGGTGCAATAAGATGCACCCGGAGGGTGGGACGCCGTGAGGCTCTGTATGGTAGTCTAAACTACCACTCCCACCGCACCAGTACGGTGGTCCGATTGTTCTCAGGTTAGAGGGGTGTTCATATTTCGGTTGGTAGCGACACTGTCGGGTTGGTTCGAGCTACTCTTGGAGGACCAAGAGTTCTAAGGGGGAGAATGTTACGGTCACCCCGAGCGGGTTGCGGCCGGGTGACCCGGCTCGGTTTTGGCCTGCGGGTCACGTTTTCGGCGTTCGACGGCTCCCGAGCCCTATCCGAGTATCATTTTGGCGAACCCTTCCGTATTTGAGGTCGTGTGGGTCCCCGGACGTTTCCGCCGAAAATATTTTTCTCGCGCCGGGGTTGTTGGGGTCGCCTCGGGGACGTACAGCGGGCTCGGTAGCACTCTCGAGACCTCTGTTTGGGAAGCCGTTTGCAGTTTTGGAGTCGTGGAGACGTCCGGTGTTGGTTGTGGAGTTTAATATTTGGGGCGGGACGTTCGGTTCGGGCGACTCCGGGGCTCGGGGCGGGAATCCCGGGACTCGGGATGGAAATTTTCTGACGGCTTTGGGGTAAGTTGTATTTGAATTTAAGATGGAATTTATGGGAATTTTTGTAGAATTTTGGGAGTGACGGAATTTCGGTTCGAGTTGACACGCCGCACGTCGGGTTACGGTTCGGGTTCAGCGAGCTCGGTAGGACACTCCGGAAAGGCAAATGAATTTCTGAAAAATGTTCTGTGCATGATATAACATTCTGAAGATTGTGTCCGAGTTTCATTAATTTTGGAATTCGGTAATTATTTTTGGGCAAAAAGAATTGGAACTTTCGGAAAAATTGGGAGTTAATTTGCAAAGGGTGCAAAATTAACAAAAAACGTATGGGCTGCAGCAGCTGATTTATTCAGCAGATTTTTGGGAAGGAGGAAGGGACACATGTCCTATTCCAATTTAAGATGAGGAGTATGGGTTTAAAGGGAAGGGAATATATAAGTATATATATATATATATGGTTAATATTTCTAAAAATGAGATAAGTCTCATTTCTATTTCTTTTCTTCTTCTCTTCTTCTTCTTCGTGAGCTGCTGCCGCCTCCATGGATGACCTCCACCCAAGCTTGAGCTTCTCATTCTTGCAAGAAATCAAAGAGGAATTGGGTGATTTATGGGGTAAGTAACTCCCTAAGCTCTCTTTTCTCATTAATTTGGAAGATTAGTGGTGAAAAGAAGAGTTTTGGCATTTGTTGGGTTTGTTCTTAGCTACTAGCTAGGATGATTCTCTTCCTCCCATATTTTAGTATGTTGATCTTGGGTGGTAGGAGAGTATTAATCAAGTGTTGGATTTTGGAAAACACAACTTGGGTGAGGATTTGGTGTTGGCCGAATTATTGGAAGAATTTCCAAAATAATGTGTGTTTGTTATCTTGTTTCATGCTTCAAGTATGTTAATCCTAGTATGATTCTAAGCTTATGTGTGGATTTAATTTGATGGAAAACAAGTTGAGGGAAAAAACCCCCTTTTTGGCCGAAATTATAAGTGTATGTTCTTGATGGATTTTGTTGTTTGGGTGCAATTGGATAGCATTCATGGTTTAGGAATGTAATTGGTGATTAAAGAGTGCAAATGGAACTTTGTTTGGATTGAAATGGAAGTTGGGTGAGAAACCCCTCTTTGGCCGAATTGAAAGGTGAAGGGGTTTTGTTGATTTTGGTGTAATTGGTTAGTAAGCATGCTTAGGAAGTGGAATTGGTGATTAATATGATTATTTGGAAGCTTGTATGGATTGAATTGGAAGTTGGATAAAAAGTTGGTTGAAAACCAAATCTTTGAATGATTCTTTTTCAATGTTAGAGGTTCATTTTGGTTGAATTGGATGTTAATTTGGTGTTGGGGTTGAATTTAGGAGTGGATGGAAGTTTGAAATGTTGAATTCGGTTAAGGAATGAAAGAGTTACAATTAATCGGGATTATCGGAGAATGGCGGGTAATGAAGGGTTTAAGGTTGGATTTGATCAGTTCTGCTTATTGTATGATGTCTGTCAATGTATAATCTTGCATTGTCTAGATTGGTTCTGAATTCTGACGTTTCTGTGAAAATCTGGAATTTTACGGAAATTCTGTCAGATTTTCGGTTTTGGGGTCGGGGGGTTGTAATTTGGTAGTGTGGTTGATAAGAATGCTAAATCAACTTGGTTTGGCAGATTCTGAGTTTCGGTGGTTAGGAAAAGAGGAGTTCTAAGTTTCGGGCACGGTGTAGGTGTTATCCGAATCGGTCCAATACTCGGATTTTGAGGTAAGGGTTTGGTTACATTGTTTGGTAAGCTAAGTAAATGTTTTGGTTTCAGTTACAGTACTGCAGGTATTTCAGTATTATAAGCCTAGAGCATATTATCTAGTCAGAAAATGTATCTGTATTGTAGCATTCTTTGTTTTGCAGGTATTTCGGAAGTTTCTGCTTTAAGGTAAGTTCTGTGATCTGTAGGTGTATGCCTTGTAGCCTACCCTGTGTGTTAATCCTACGTTTGTAGGAGTATGCCTTATGGTATACTCTGTCTGTTAACACTACGACAGTTGTGGGTTCGCTACCCCAGCTGGTGCACCATGCTTCCGTAATAGCTTCGGCTTCTGACTCCCCTTAGGGGGAGGCTGTCGTTCCGATCTGTTATAAGGTTTCTGGCGATTTAGAATCGCACGTCCTTCGGGATTCCGATTTATTTTCTGTTCATGCATGCTATTCCGTATTCTGTTGCATATATTGCTATCTTTCTGTTTTGCAGGGTTACATATACTTACCTTACCCCATATCCCTTACGGGGTCCTTTTAGGACTCACCCTTCTTTGGGTTCTGTTTTTGGGTTTCAGGTAGACCTGATAAGCGGCCTGCGGAGTAGGATTCCGTGAGGGTCCTACCTTGGGCGTGTTTCGCAGCAGTTGCACCTTGCGGTCCGGGATTGTGTACTTGGTGTGAATCCCGCGCAAGGTATTTAGCTACTTAGATTCTAAGGTTGGCTCTGTAGTTGCATATGCACACTTTCTGTATTGCTATGATGGTTGTATGTCTGTATATACATTTGTATATTCTGTTCTATATCTGTTCTCAGCGCTTGGCGCTTGCTAGTCATTTTAGGTTCTGTGAATTCTGTATGTATATGTGCTTTGGTGCGTAAGCACTCGTCCCACGGAGGCGGGGCTTACTCATTATTAGTGCATGAATTGCATGTTTGGTTTTGTATTCAGTTATATGCGCGAAATATTTGTAGGTTGCTTCCACAATCTTTCCGTTTTCGGGTCCGCTACGCGCGGCGGGTCTCGATGGACCTGCCATCTCTCGTTTTCCGGCTTCCGCTTCCGGCGTCCCGGCGCCCCCGCCTCCGCAACCGGGCTCGGGCGGCGTGCGGTGACAGGATGGTTAAAGATCATCACTTTACAAATCCACATTCAAGTTCAAATTTAAGCTACATTAATATCTTCAAATGGGAGGGAAATTTTGGATGATACATTGGGCTAGCTTGGCCGGCGTGTGGAGTTGACTTCCCGGCGTGTGAGGAAGACGTGGTGGTGTGTGGGGAGGTGGGGAAAGTTGTGGAGGATGCTGGATCATGTTCACGTGGAGGGAATGGCTCACTCAGGCACGTGGGAGAGCATGGAGGAGCGTGGTGGTGCGTGGACTCCACACTCCTCTCTTCCTCCGTAAGCAAGCTCACATGGAAGCCTCCATGGGTGCTAAAGTGTCCCTCCAAACGGATGCCTAAATGTTGGAGTTGCATTGATCTTTCTCGAACCTCTTCTTGTTCTTCTCCTTGTGCCATAAGTCTCATGAATGCATTGAGATTTTCTCGAACCTTCTTGGACTAGGATCTTGTCATTGGTCCTCCTATGCCTTGGAGTGGATTTGGTAACTTGGAGACTTAAGGTTGAGCTCCTTCTTGCACTTGTGTGGGCTTTGGAGTGATGTCCTCATCATACCCTCCCTCTTTAGAAGAATCTGTCCTCGGATTCTTACCTTCTAACTCACCTTCATAAGGAATCAAATCACACACATTAAAAGTTGCATGAATATCATAAGTACCATCACAAGGTAAGTCTAGAACATATGTATTTCACCAATTTTCTTTATGATTTGGAAAGGTTCATCTCCTCTTGGTGCAAATTTACTCTTCCTAGCTTGTGGAAACCTTTCTTTCCTCAAATGCAACCAAACCCATTTACCCACTTGAAAACTCCTAAACTTTCTACCCTTGTTTGTATTCCTAGCATAAGACTCATTAACTTTTTCAAGTTGCTTTTAAACCTTAGCATCTACTTGATCTGAGTGTGACAATGCAACCATGTCTAATGGAGTTAAATGATTAAACCCATAAACTATCTCAAATGGACTATGTGATGTAGATGAGTGAAAAGTCCGATTATATACAAACTCAACATGAGGTAGACATTTCTCCCATTCTTTCAAATTCTTTTTGAGTATGGTTCTCAAAATAGTAGTGATGGTCCTATTTGTTACTTACGCTTTCCCATCGATTTGTGGGTGACTAGATGTAGAATACACTAAACTAGTACCTAACAGAGACCAAAGTGTCTTCTAAATATGGCTTAGGAACCTAGAATCCATATCACTTACTATTGATATTGGAATGCCATGATAATTCACAATTTCCTTAACAACAAGTTAGCTACATGAGATGCATCATCAGTTTTGTGACATGAAATTAAATGAGCCATTTTAGAGAATCTATCTACCACAACAATGATAGCATCATATCCATGTGAAGTCCAAGGCAATCTGCTAATGAAATCCACACTAATGTCGACCCATGGTAGAGAAGGTGTAGGAAGAAGAGTGTACTTCCCTTTCGTTTGTAAATTGGATTTGGCCTTGTGGCATGTGACACATCTTGCACACAATTTTATCACATCCCTCTTGAGGTTGGGTCAATAGAAGTTCTCCTTCACGGTCTCATATGTCTTTAGGACACCAAAATGTCCTATCAATCCACCACCATGTGCCTTTTTGATAATGACTTTCCTCATGGAACTTCTTGTCACACACAACATTTTCATCTTAAACAAGAAACTATCAAACACATATTAGCCATCTTGGCTACTTTTAACACAATTTGCAAAAATATCACCGAAATCAACATCATTGGCATACATGTCTTTAAGGCATTCAAAACCAACAATCTTAGCATCTAGAGTTACAAGCAATGCATATCTCCTAGACAAAGCATCGACAACAACATTTTTTTTGCCTTTCTTATATTTAACCACATAGGAAAATGATTCTATGAACTCTACCCATTTTGCATGCTTTTGTTTAAATTGCCTTGTCCTTGCAAATATTTCAATGATAGATGATCAGTGTGCACAACAAACTCCTTTGGCAACAAGTAGTGAGATCACACTTGTAATAATCTTACAAGAGGATAAAGCTCTTTGTCATAGGTGGAATAATTGAGTGTGGCACCACCCAATTTCTCACTAAAGTATGCAATGGGGCAGCCCTCTTGGTGCAAAACGGCACCAATGCCTATCCCACTTGCATCACACAACTTCAAACACTTTTTCAAAGTTTGGCAAACAAAGCAATGGAGCACTAACCAACCTAGACTTCAATTCAACAAAAGCCTCTTCTTGAGATTTTCCCCATTCAAAAGGAACATTTTTCTTAGCCAATTCATGCAAAGGGGATGCAATTGTTGAAAAATCTTTCACAAATCTTCTATAAAAGCCCTCACCACTCCTGGCCTTCGCCACCCAACACTTGGGAACGGTTACCTCCACGACCTACCCACGTTCTCCATCATCCCTCCGATCTTCCACTACCCAAGACGTGGGGGAAACACCCCACTACTCTGGATCATGGGACAACCGCCATCTCAACGCCTCCTATAAAAGGATGACTTGGGAAAGGTACACCCTATCTACACACACCCACTCCTCTTTTCGCTCCTGAGTATTCCATTTCACCTCTTGCAGATTACTCCGGAGCTACAGATCGTCGTTCTCATTACCGCATCATCCCTTAAAGCATCTGAGAGCCCGAACCGTCAAGGATCGAGGCTATTAGATTGGCACCGTCTGTAGGAACACATCAGATCCCACGGAGAATTAGCCATGCCTACGACGAGAAGTGCAAGTCGGTAGAACGGCCGTGGTAGGAGGAATCCACCCACTACAACCGCCAACAACGTTCCCACCACCAGCATCCCACCTAGACATGGTGGGTTATCAGTCCACTTGACATGAGAAAGCTCTTCCCACGGTGACCACAATGGACCTCCTTCAAGGGAAGTCGTCCATACGACGGGGGTAGACATCGCCATACGAACTGGGCGCGTCGCCCTCTCAACAAATCACGGCCAACCGGCTGATGCAGTGGGGGCTCCACACAACACCGCCACTCAAAACCCCCCACTGGCCGGTCTCGACCCCGCAATCCTCATAGCAATTACCGAGGCGGTTGCCCAAAATCTATACGACACTCTGGCAGGCACTCCCAAGGGAGTCCTGGATGCCGCAGGGTCGTTAGAGTGAACCAAAGAACCACAGAACCACCAAGAGTTTTCCCTTGCTCTACCGCAGCAGGAAAACTATCCTGATCCCGCTCACTCGGCTTCGCAGCCCTCGCCCGGTGCCTGGAGCAAATGGAGAAGAGAGAGGTAAGGGCCAACGCACCTTACTCCACCAATCTGGGTCTAGACCACCTCTAGAGCGGTTTCGCCAGCCCAAGCTGGATGCCTACGATGTTCTCTCGGATAAAGATATCCACCTTCAGCGTTACATCTCCGCAATGGCGATTGCAAGGGCGGATGATAGCACTCTCTGTAGGGCCTTCAGCACTACCCTTACCGAGTGGCCTTTGCAAATTGGTATACCACCATTCGCAGTAAGTAGTTTGACTCCTTTGAGGAACTCTCCCATGCTTTCTCTAATCACTTTGTTGTTTCCAAGCCTCCCCACAAAACCGCAGGGCACCTACTTAAGGTGCATCAGAGAAAGGATGAGTCCTTGAGGGACTACATCCAACGATTCCAGGGAGAATCCATCCAGGTCCCAAACTTAGGTGAGGAGACTCGTCTCCTAACCGCTATACAGGGTCTCCTGTGAGACTCCCTGTTCTTCGTTGATGTGTACACCAACCCTCCTCGCAACATGGAGCAATTCCTTGTGAGCCACCAGATTCATGCACAACCGGGAGGTTACCAGGCCTTATGTCGGGGCACCACAGCTGAGGCGAGGAGGCAGCCCTCGCGCATTCCTAACACCACAGCTCACGGGCAGCGGAGGCAACAGCCCCACATAACAATAGGGATAGGGCGTATCCGATTCTTCCTCCTCTCGGGGACTCCTGCACCAACATCTTCCATCCTGGAATAGAGAAGGAGGTCCCCAAATGGCCTCACCCCCTTCCCAAAGGGGTTGCACGTGTTGGAATTCTTAGCGCACCAAGTCCTTTTGAGCTCATCTCAAATGGAGAAGTGATTTCAGCTCAAAGTGAGCTGAAATGAGTTCTACGAAATTCAACTATGTGAATTGTGGCTATATGGAACATTTTGATGTTTCATGAGTAGTAACTACTTACTAGCATCCTTTTATACAAAATAAGGGTATTTTGGTAAAAGGACATGGCTTTGGAAATCAAGGTGCATGGTGTATTTACCCTAGTGCATGTGTGCACATCTCTTGGAAGTTACCAAGAGCTTTTCGGTCATGAGAGCCTAAAATTGGTGAAGAGGAACCTCAAGGGAAGGCACCCCTTCGCCTAAAAGAGTAGTTACTTAGCATTTGGACAAGGGAGTGTACAAGGAGGGAATAACCACTCCTTAGGCCGAAAGTATGTGTACTTTTGGCCATGAGGAGTTCTAACCCTTCCCAGTAACTCCTTGCATCATCTATAAATAGATGATTTGGCCACAACACAACACACACTCTTAAGAATCGAAACTTCTCTCTTCTCTCTTGTTCTTGGCCGAATTATTCAAGAATTCCTAGAGCATTTCGGGGTGAACTATTCTGTGTCTCCTTAACACAAAACAACTTCATTCCATCACATGCAATCTGCCCTCATCAAGCAATTCGAAGGCTTGAAGATTGAAGAGGAATTCGCCACCAAGGAGGAAGGCTTGGAGCATACATTTTGGAGCAAGGACAAAGATCCTTTCGCTGTTTCTCAAAGGTGCAAGGTACATACCTATATCTCCCT
This sequence comes from Stellera chamaejasme, assembly GCA_024586325.1. NCBI lineage: Eukaryota > Viridiplantae > Streptophyta > Magnoliopsida > Malvales > Thymelaeaceae > Stellera > Stellera chamaejasme. The sequence continues at coordinate 15,431,259 of CM044979.1, read as the reverse complement.
CTTCTTCCTCCTTCTCCTTTTCTTCTTTGTGAAAGTAGAGAGGCATGATTATGGAAAAAACATCATGCTATTTATCTCTAAAATCTACAAATGGTATCGGGCGTGTGTTGCTTGAACTCATATGCATGTTCCATGAAAATATGCATTTCGGGTTGAATGAGTATTGCATGCAATTGTTATGATCGTTCATGAAGAGTATGAACCGTATGCATGCTTGTATGTTTGAAGATGATTAAAATCATGAAAATTACATGTATGTGTGAATTTGGTCAAGATAAAAGTATCTTGTATGAGAACCTTGTATGACGCCTCACGGTCCCGTGATGACGTTCGCGGTGTCCAGGCTACCCCGGCAGTGTTCGCGGTGTCAAGGTTTCGCCTGAGGCATTCACCAAAGTGTCCAGGCATTCGCAGCATGAGGTGGTTCGCCAGTGTCAAGGTTTGAATGACAGGTGTTCGTCAGTCCGTGTTCACGGGGATTTGGTTCGCCAGTCCCTATTCCGCGAAGGCTGGGTTCGCAAGCCATGTTCTACTAGGGGCTGGATTCGCGCTCACGAAGGGTTATTCGAAGGGCTTATAAATGAATGTGAATCATTGTATGCTTATGAATATGTTCATAAGTATGATTGAATGAAAGCATGTATGTTGTTACACCCCACCTTTTCCGCAACAGCCTCCGTGACTGGAGTTCGGAGGTATGTTTAAATTTGTAATTTGAGGGGCTTGTGCACAACTTTGTGCGCAAGCTGTCTGCACATCTTGCACAAGCCATGCACAACTTGTGCACAATCTGCAAGCGAAGCACGCTGCGCACAAGCCTGCACAACTTGTGCACAATGCGTGCGCAAGCTGCAGCGCTGCGCACAAGCTCGTGCACACTGTGCGCAAGGCTGTGCGCTGTGCACACGCCGGTGGGCAAGGCTGTGCGCGATCGCCTGGCTCGGCTATTTAAGTCGAGCAGCTCGGTTTCAACTTCATTTTCGCGTTTTCAGCTCCGAAAACTCTCCCAACTCACTCTCAATTCGGTTTTGCTCCTATCTAAGTGATTTTGGACTCTTTGGTGCGTGGAAACGGTGGATTCGTGCGGGAATCACTACAAGAACGACGAATCAACAAAGGATTCGCTCCAACAACACTTGGTGGATGAATTTGAGAAATTTCCCAAATTGAGAGGTTGGTATTTTCGTGTTCTCTTGGTTCATTTGAGTTAGTAGTGGTGTTTCTATGTTGGATTAGAGGTAGAAACACATTTTACAACACGAATTGAGCATGAATTGAAGGAAATTCGAATTAGGGTTCTTGAGCTAGGATGAACGAATTTTGGGGGATTGTTAAATTGACCTCAAATTAGTGTTGTTGGGTGGTTTTGGAACAACATTAATACTTGGTAAAAGGTCCAATTATGGGTTAATCTATGAGCTAAGAGAAAACTCATAGGTTTTTTGGTGGAGAATTGAAGTGTGTTGTTTTGTTGAATTCAATCCAAATTGTTGTTATTGGGTATGTTTAGAGCAATATTGATAATTGGAACATTGTCCAAATATGCTCCGATTATATACCTAAGACAAGGTTCATCCGGATTTTTGGTGGAAAGTAAAAGCATGTGTATTGTGTGGTTTAAGGTTTCAAGCATGTTTAGGCAATGAATTTGAGCAACTTTAAGTCTTGGAGTGAGGTCCAATTGTCAATGGATATTGATGTGTTGAATAAAAGTGTAATGTGGAAAGTGTGTGAATTGTTTAGGTGTTATGTGAAGCAAGGTTTGAGGTTGCATAAGGAAGAAGTTTGGTGTGTGGTGCTTGGCTGCTACCCTCTACGGTTGCGGTTGCTTCCAATTCGAGGTAAGGGTTCGACCTACCTATGTTATTGTAATGTAGGATGGTTGAGGCAAGTCTTGGGCGTCGGTCTCGACTTCGGTCTTAGATCGGGATTGTGGAGCCCCAAGGCTAGTCCCATGGTAGGAGTATCGGTGCGCAGGTAGGAGCATCGGTGCGCAGGTTCTGTTCTGTGTGTGTGGACGCATGGCGAATGCCGGTTGGACCGGGGAAGATCTAGCCATGGTCCGTGATGTATGATGTTTGTTGGATGCATGGCGAATGCCGACGCATGGCGAATGCCGGTGCGTCCGGGAAGATCTAGCCATGGTCGGGGAAGATCTAGCCATGGTCCGTATTATATGGGATTTGCTGGGTGCATGGCGAATGCCGACGCATGGCGAATGCCGGTGCGTCTGGGGAAGATCTAGCCATGGTCGGGGAAGATCTAGCCATGACCCGTTACATTCGGATGTTGTGCACACATCATACCTTACTTGTTTCGTATATTGCTATCTCGTATGTATATCTGCTACGATCTGTCTTTGCAGGTTTGTCGGAAGAACATCGTTACTACCGCCTAAGCTCTTCTGGGTTTTTCTTTAAGGAAAACTCACACCCTTACTTAATATTTTTCAGAGATAAGGATTGGGCCGGAGTAGGATTTCCGCCAGCTGTTCGGTTAGCTATTTTGAGGGTTTAGCAACTTTTGGATCTAGACTTGGGTTCCTCGTCGGTTTCTTTATCCGACGCCCGACTCTTGTACGGTTGCATCTTCAGCCTGTAGATAGCTCTGTAGCATGATACTCTGTTGGCATGTAGTATTATGATAGCATGTTATTATTAGATCTGTCTATTCATCTAAGTTTGATTATGGTTATGTATATGTATATATGCGTTACGCTCTGAATTGATTGAATGAGAATGTTGATACGTGTGGAAGCCTCTGTTCGGTAGTGAAAGAACAGACTTCCTTTTGATAATCTGATTTTGATATCCTCGCTTGATATTCGATCATGGGCGGAGCCCATTGCTTATTATTGTGATCTGCTTTACGTGCATGAATTGTCATACTTGATCTGTTGTTAGAAAGGGACCTCTGGGTTAGTTAAAGGCCCGCAATTAATCTCATACTAGCTGCGCGATCCGGTCCCACCTTGCTCACCACCGCCCAACCGGCCGGCGACCGCTTCCCGCCGGGTCCGGAAGGTGTCTGACGGGGGGGGTGGTGGTGACAATTTGGTATCAGAGCGTGGTTAATTGGTTGCGTCGAGGGTGTGTTAGGATTGACACTGGTCGACCGATCGATTCCAGTATGGTTGTGTGGTGAGACTGGCCACCTCGTCACAAGAACCATGTTGGAAGGGTAAGTGGAGCAGTGGCGGTTTGTCTAAGCGCACTTGAGAACAACCAAGAGATGATTTCATTAGTCTTGGTAGTTTGTGACTTGGTATTGTCTGTGGTTGCTGCGTAGGACACCGAAATTGACTCGGGCGCTACAAGAGGTGCACAGGGATGAGACGCCGTAAGGTGCATGATGGTAATTTAAATTACCTCTCTCGTTAAAAAATAGACGGTGGATGCCGAGTGAGAAGTGTGTTAGTCCTAAGCAGTACCACGGGTTATAAGGGATTGTTTTGTATAAGTAATTTTGAGAATTGATTTGCATCATGCATTGCATTCATGCTACGAGCTGGTAGGATAACCGACGTAGGTAATGCTAACCGTTAAGTGAACCCTTTATGTTCGGAATTTCAATAAATGGTCAACACTCGGCGGACTCGGCGTTGAATGAAGAAGCGATTGGATGAGTTGTTGGATAAGGGGTTTATCCGATCGAGCGAGATCACCGTGGGGAGCACCGGTGTTATTTGTTAAGAAGAAGGATGGAACGCTTAGACTCTGTATTGATTACAGAAGGTTGAATGCGGTGACAGTCAAGAACAAATATCCGTTACCACGGATTGACGATCTGTTCGACCAGCTCCGAGGAGCTAAAGTGTTCTCAAAGATTGATCTCCGATCGTGTTATTTCAAAATGCGCGTGAATGAATAAGACATTCCAAAACTGCTTTTACACGCGGTATGGTCACTATGAGTACACTGTCATGCCTTTTGGGCTGACAAATGCCCCGGCAGCTTTCATGAATTTGATGAATGAGGTTTTCCGTCCCTACTTGGACAATTTTATTGTTGTCTTCATTGATGACATACTCATCTATTCACTGGATGAGGACACACATCAAGAGCACTTGAGAATTGCCTTGGAAACTTTGTCTAACAACCAGCTGTATGCAAAGTTTTCGAAGTGTGATTTCTGGTTGCGTGAGGTAGCATTTCTCGGGCATATCATTAATGAGAACGGAATTTCTGTCGACCCGGAGAAGATCAAGTCTGTTCAAGAGTGGAGGCAACCCCGATCAAGAAAGGATATCCGTAGTTTTCTCGGGTTAGCTGGTTACTACCGTAAGTTCGTACCAGCCTTCTCGGTTCTTGCCTCTCCACTCACACAACTGACAAAGAAGGGTAAGGCGTTTGTATGGTCGGATGAATGTGAGAAGAGCTTTCAAGAGCTCAAGTGTGGACCGACACAGCACCGATTCTGTTCTACCCGACCCGTCTCACCTTATGTCATTTATACCGATGCCTCACGAACAGTGCAGGGTGTGTGCTTATGCAAAACCAGCAGTAATTGCTTATGGGTCGCGGCGATTTGCGACCACATGAGGAAAACTATCCCACTCATGATTTGGAGCTTGCTGCGGTTATGTATGCACTCAAGCAATGGCGGCATTATTTGTTGGGAAACAAATTTCAAATCTTTACTTGATCATAAGAGCTTGAAGTACTTGTTCACGCAGAAGGATCTGAATATGCGTCAAAGAAGGTGGCTCGAGTACATGAAAGATTATGACTGTAGTATCGAGTACACCGCAGTAAAGGGAATACGGTGGCGAGATGCCTTGAGTAGGGCTTACACCGGGATAGTGAGAGGTGGAGAACCTGGAAACCGAACAGAGCTTACGGACTGACGCCTTGTGGCACCGTTGGCGGCTACAAGAGCAGGAGCAGATATTTGTGTTGAGAGTTCAGTCTTCTTGGATCGACAGGATCCGAGAATTTCAGATGAGAGATCGAGTTTGAAGCGAGTTTCGGAGAAGCTAAAGGAGCAATGCGTCCATTCTTTGAGTATAGGCAAGGATTGCTATACTTCAAAGAGCGTTTGTATGTGCCGAATGATGTGGCTCTTAGAGATGAGATTTTGGATCAAGCTCATAATAATGCCTTAAGTTTTCATCCGGGCGGTGAAAAGATGTATCACGATTTGAGGTCACACTTGGTGGCCAGGTATGAGGAGGCATATTGCGAGTGTGTGGCAAAGTGTACCACTTGCCAACAGGTAAAGGTTGAACATCGAAGCCCGCGGGCACACTTGACGTTACCTATCCCGGTTCGTAAGTGGGGAAACGTGACTATGGATTTTCTTACCGGATTACCCACTACGAGCACGTCATGATGCCATTTGGGTAATTGTGGACCGGTTGACTAAGTGTGCGCATTTCTTGCCCATTAAGGTCACCGACCCGTTGGACAAGTTAGCACGACTCTACATCAAAGAGATCGTGCGGTTGCACGGTGTACCGGATTCTATAGTTTCAGACCGGGATCCAAGATTTACAGCCCATTTCTGGAATGCTTTCCATCGAGCTTTCGGTACCCGGTTGCACCTTAGTACCGCGTATCACCCGCAAACTGATGGGCAATCCGAGAGGGTGATACAGTACTTGAGGACATCTTTGAGGAGCTGTGCGATTGATTTCGAGGTGATTGGGATCAACATCTACCGCTCATAGAGTTTTCGTATAACAATAGTTATCAGAGTACAATCAAGATGGCACCTTACGAGGCTCTTTATGGACGGAGGTGTATGACACCTCACTGTTGGTCTGAACCGTCAGATAAGGTTGAACTTGGTCCGGAATTGATTGAAGAGACCACAGAAAAGATCAAAACAATTCAGGCAAGATTGAAAGCGGCAAATGATAGAACCACGGCTTATGTGAACAGAAGGCGTCGCGACTTAGAGTTTGAAGTTGGCGACAAAGTGTGGTTGAAGGTGGCACCAATGAAGGGAATAATGAGATTTGGTCGGAAAGGGAAGTTAGCTCCGAGGTATATTGGCCCATTCGATATTTTAGAAAGGATTGGAAAGGTGGCTTATCGTTTAGCACTACCGGAGAGCTTGTCAGCTGTGCATAATGTGTTTCACGTGAGCATGCTGAAAAAGTGTGTCATGGATCCGACGCAAACGATTCCAGTTGAGGAAGTGCAATTGGAACCTGACTTGTCTTATAAGGAAGTGCCAATTGCTTTGTTGGCGAGGGATACTCGCAAATTGAGGAGCAAGTTAATTCCCATGGTGAAGGTGCAATGGTCGCACCATTCTGACAAGGAGGCAACCTGGGAGACGGAGAAAGATATGATCGAACGCTACCCTCAGGAGTACCAACGCCTTAAGGAGCTCTTGGAGGACCAAGAGTCTTAAGGGGGGGAGGATGTTACACCCCACCTTTTCCGGCAACAGTCTCCGGTGACTGGAGTTCTGGAGGTATGTTTAAATTTGTAATTTGAGGAGTTTGTTAGTTGTTGTTGTTGTTGATTGTTGTGTTGGGAGTGGAATGGTTTTGGGTTAAGTCTTGTTGGAGGCTGAATTTTGTGAGTTTTGGGTCCAGCGATCGCCGGACGAGAAAGCAGTTCGTCTGCGTTTGCTGGACACTTGCCAATCGCATGCGCAAGCACATGCTGCGCACAAGCTGCACAACTTGTGCACAATCATGCGCAAGCTTTGTGCGCTGCGCACAAGCTGTGCACAACTTGTGCACAATGCGCAAGCAAGTGCTGCGCGCACAAGCGCACAATGCACAATGCGCAAGCTCTGCTGCGCACAAGCTCATGCACAAGCACAATGCATGCGCAAGGCTGTCTTGTGCACAAGCCTCAGCGCAAGGCTGCGCGATCTCTGGCTCGGCTATTTAAGTCGAGCAGCTCGGTTTCAACTTCATTTTCGCGTTTTCAGCTCCGAAAACTCTCCCAACTCACTCTCAATTCGGTTTTGCTCCTATCTAAGTGATTTTGGACTCTTTGGTGCGTGGAAACGAAGGATTCGTGCGGGAATCACTTCAAGAACAACGAATTAACAAAGGATTCGCTCCAACAACACTTGGTGGATGAATTTGAGAAATTTCCCAAATTGAGAGGTTTGTATTTTCGTGATTCTCTTGGTGCAATTTAGTTAGTAGTAGTGTTTCTATGTTGGATTAGAGGTAGAAACACATTTTACAACACGAATTGAGCATGAATTGAAGGAAATTCGAATTAGGGTTCTTGAGCTAGGATGAACGAATTTTTGGGGATTGTTAAATTGACCTCAAATTAGTGTTGTTGGGTGGTTTTGGAACAACATTAATACTTGGTAAAAGGTCCAATTATGGGTTAATCTATGAGCTAAGAGAAAACTCATAGGTTTTATGGTGGAGAATTGAAGTGTGTTGTTTTGTTGAATTCAATCCAAATTGTTGTTATTGGGTATGTTTAGAGCAATATTGATAATTGGAACATTGTCCAAATATGCTCCGATTATATACCTAAGACAAAGTTCATCCGGATTTTTGGTGGAAAGTAAAAGCATGTGTTTTGTGTGGTTTAAGGTTTCAAGCATGTTTAGGCAATGAATTTGAGCAACTTTAAGTCTTGGAGTGAGGTCCAATTGTCAATGGATATTGATGTGTTGAATAAAAGTGTAATGTGGAAAGTGTGTGAATTGTTTAGGTGTTATGTGAAGCAAGGTTTGAGGTTGCATAAGGAAGAAGTTTGGTGTGTGGTGCTTGGCTGCTACCCTCTACGGTTGCGGTTGCTTCCAATTCGAGGTAAGGGTTCGACCTACCTATGTTATTGTAATGTAGGATGGTTGAGGCAAGTCTTGGGCGTCGGTCTCTGACTTCGGTCTTAGATCGGGATTGTGGAGCCCCAAGGCTAGTCCCATGGTAGGAGTATCGGTGCGCGGTAGGAGCATCGGTGCGCGGGTTACATTACGTGTGTGTGGACGCATGGCGAATGCCGGTTGGACCGGGGAAGATCTAGCCATGGTCCGTGAGTGATGCTGTGGGTTGGATGCATGTCGAATGCCGACGCATGGCGACTGCCGGTGCGTCCGGGGACGATCTAGCCATGGTCGGGGAAGATCTAGCCATGGTCCGTATTATATGGGATTTGTTGGGTGCATGGCGAATGCCGACGCATGGCGAATGCCGGTGCGTCCGGGGAAGATCTAGCCATGGTCGGGGAAGATCTAGCCATGACCCGTTACATTCGGATGTTGTGCACACATCATACCTTACTTGTTTGTTTCGTATATTGCTATCTGTATGTATATACATTACGATCTGTCTTTGCAGGTTTGTCGGAAGAACATCGTTACGTCTGCCTAAGCTCTTACTGGGTTTTTCTTTAAGGAAAACTCACACCCCTTACTTAATATTTTTCAGGAGATAAGGATTCTGGGCCAGCGGAGTAGGATTTCCGCCAGCTGTTCGGTTAGCTATTTTGAGGTTTAGCAGCTTTTGGATCTAGACTTGGGTTCCTCGTCGGTTTCTTTATCCGACGCCCGACTCTTGTACGGTTGCATCTTCAGCCTGTAGATAGCTCTGTAGCATGATACTCTGTTGGCATGTAGTATTATGATAGCATGTTATCATTAGATCTGTCTATTCATCTAAGTTTGATTATGGTTATGTATATATATATATGCGTTCTGCTCTGAATTGATTGAATGAGTATGTTGATCTGTGTGGAAGCCTCTGTTCGGTAGTGAAAGAACAGACTTCCTTTTTGATAATCTGATTTTGATATCCTGCTTCTGATATTCTGATCATGGGCGGAGCCCATTGCTTCCGTTATTGTGATCTGCTTACGTGCATGAATTGTCATACTTGATCTCGTTGTTAGAAAGGGACCTCTTTGGGTTAGTTAAAGGCCCGCGAATTAATCTCATACTAGCTGCGCGATCCGGTCCCACCTTGCTCACCACCGCCCACCGGCGACCGCTTCCCGCCGGGTCCGGAAGGTGTCCGACGGGGGTGGTGGTGACATATGTTGCTTCTTTGTGATTCACTTGTATATCTATATGAAAGTTAGAACATGATTTAATTGTATTTATGGCATGAAATACACAAGATAAGTTATTGGTGTAATTCTTCACTTGAGTTATTGGCTTTACCCGGAGATAGTCTTAATTAGATGGTAATTCTGTCTAGGAAGGAACTTAAGCGGTACCATTGTGTCCCTCCTTCCGGGAATTATCACTATGGTGACTTGAGGGATGATGACTTAATTCAAGAAGGAAAAAACCAAGATGTGTTCTTTGTTTAATTTCTACATGTTCTTACTAGTATGCATAATTTGCATGAATTTGACATTGTTCCTTGACTTAGACTAAGAAACTCAACACTAAGATGGTCTTAGTACTAGTGATTTGTTCACCACTATGATGGACTTGAGGGAAATGAGACTTGGTTTAAGGAGGATATGACATTTCTGTAAGCTAAGGTTTCTAAGGACCCTGTTAAATTGGTATGATTTTTTCTAAGGAGGTGGGTTTTAAGCGAGACCAATGTGACCCCTCCACCTTTCCTGGGAATTGTATCAAGGTGACTTATGGGTGATGAGACTAAGGTTTGGGAGAAATACCATATGTAATGTTACATAAGCTATTCATGTATGTGTACATGAAACCATAAAGTAAGATATTTGAACCTTCTTGTAGGCTCAATTAGAACATGTATGTGAAACTATGGAAATATGTTTATGTGTTTCTAATTGGATGTTATATGCACTCCTTTTGCCATATATGAACATGTTTGAAGTAGTTGCATGTATTTGTTGCTTGGTTGAGTCTTGTTGTGATTGATTGAACTTTGATACATGTGATTTGCATCATGTAGATGGCATGTAAGAATATTGTTACTGAACTGAACGAGGACCTCAAATTGGATGGTGACAACTATCCAATTTGGCAACAAAAGGTCAAGTTCATTCTTACTGAGAAGGACACACTTGAGGTTTATCTGATGGAGGTCAGGTTGCTCAACCGGAAGAAGGGCAAGACCAGACAGCCTATGTGAAGATTTAAAGTTCTTCAAGACTTCAATCATGTTACATGGACGTTTAGATATAGTGATTCTAATTAACAACGCATGATGTGTTTTATTCATAATCATGTCGTTCTTCACCATTCAACATCGAAAGAAGAAAGGGAAGAACAAAGTAGAATAAGAAGAAGGAGGCGAAAGCGTACCTTCTGCTCCGAGGGATATGTTGAAGATGAAGTGTGTATTTTGTCTTCTGCAATCTTCAATTTCAGCAACTGCTCGATAAGGACGAATTGAGGATGCGTCCAAGAGGCGAAATTGTGTTGAAATAAACACAATATTAATCCACCCGAAAACTCTAACAAATATGATTAGTAATTTCGGCCAAGAACATGAGCGGGAGAAGAAGCATTTCGGTTTTGGTGTGTATGTTTAATGTGGTGCCTCTCCCTTTATTTATAGACAAGGGAGAGGTTCCAAGTGGTGGTTTTGACACCCATTTGGCCGAAAATACATGTACTTTCGGCCAAGGGTGATAACCAACACCTCTTGGTCACAAAAGGAGGGAAGGTTCATGGTAACCTCCCTCCAACTTCCATTTGGGCGAATGGGTGGCTCCTTAGAGGCACCTCTTCGCCTAAATCAGCCTTCCTAAGTGTAGCTACTCATATGTAACCACCTAGGAAGTATCTCATGTAGTAAGGTGCTTACACCATGCACCTAGGATACCCCTTTTACCAAAATATCCTTTATTTCGTCCAAAAGGTGCAAATGGAAGTAATTACTTGTGAATCAATATGAAACATCCCAAAGATGTTCCAAATGATCATACCACACACATTTGAGCTCCCACGAGCTAACATGAGCTGGTGTTAGCTACTTCTAGCTAACTTGAGCTATGTCCAGCTGCCGTGAGCTGGATATAAGCTAAGTTGAGATGGAGTTAGCTACATACAGCTAATTCGGAGCTCCCACTTAGCATTATGAGCTCAAGTGTCATGTCAAATGATCTTGGTGTGTCAAATATACTAACACTATGTGGCTTATCTGAAAAGAATCATCTTTGCCGAGTGACCCTTCTTTCGACCATGGTGGATGAGATCATGGTTGAGTTCTCAACTCTTGACAAAGTGCCAAAGAAATTTGAGACACCGTTAAGACCAAATATGGTGATGTTTCGTGGAGAAATAGAGATCAATGATTCGAGGTTTGAGAACTATCGAAACGAGCTGATCACACCATGAGTTCTCACCTTCGAGAGATGTCTCGGATGATCCACCAATTGAAGCAAGCACGGCACGACCTCACGAGATGAACAACAGTCCAAGCTATAATCCGATCTTTGCCAGATGAGGATTGGCGGTTGATGAAGGTCAACTTGCACCACAATCCTCAGATCAAAACGTTTGATGACATAGCCCGCCACCTTTTACTTGAGGCCGAAGTAATGGCCCTCAAAAACCATTCCAAAGCATATGTTGCTTCTACTTCCTCCAACAAAAATGGAGGAAACAAAGGAAAAGGGAAATGGTTTGGTAAAGGTGGAAAGAACAAGGTCGGAAATGGCAAAGGTAAAGGAGGTGGAAACTGTCCCAATTTGAATAAGTTCAAAAGAAAAGGGACGTTTCTAAGCTCAAATGCTTCAACCGTGAAAAGAATGGGCACTTTGCAAAAGATTGCAAAAGTCCTTCTAAGGTACATATACCTACTATTTCTTGATGTATATGTTGCATCATGTTCTTTACTAATCAAAGCAATTCTTTGTGGATTGTAGACTCAGAGCAACGAATCACAAAGTCCGAGACAAGTCTTGGTTTGTGGCTTATAGAAAACTTCCAAGAGGTGCAAAGTGTGTCTCGGTGGGAAATAATTATGTCATAGATGTAGTAGGAATAGGGACATGTAAAGTCCTAGTATGTAATGGATCTTTATATCTTATTGATACATTATATGTATCAGATATTTGTAGAAATTTGATTTCTATAAGTAGTTTATTGAAGTATAAATATAGCTTATCTTTTTGGATGATAGTGTGACTATCTTCAAAGATAATCAAGTCGTGTGTGAATGTTTAGTAAATAATGGCTTGTATGAACTTAGACCGAGTAGCCACACTAATGCTTCATCTAGTTGCCATGTGACCGAGGTCACAAGTGAAATGACTTGGCATGAAAGGCTTGGACATGTGGGTCAAGATAGGATGAATAAGTTAGCCAAAAATGGCTTGCTTGGATCTTTGACCAAAGTTGTCGTATCAAGTTTCCAAGCATACCTTGAAAGAAAGGTAACAAGAAAGCCTTTTGGGCGTGGAACTAGAAGAGAAGAAGCATTAGATTTAGTTCATTCTGACTTGTGTGGACCTATGAGAGTGACATCTAGAAATGGATATAGATATTTCATTACATTTACTGATGATTATACTCGATTCACGCATGTTTTCTTACTCAAGAACAAAGTGAGGCTTTATCATACTTTGAGAAGTATATACATTTGGTTGAGAACCAATTCGGTAAGAAAATAAAATCCTTGAGAATGGATAGAGGTGGAGAGTATAATTCAAATGCCTTCAAAGCCTTTTTGACATGAAAGGAATCCAGAGGAGTTCACTCTTTGTTGGGCACCCCAACAAAATGGAGTATCTGAAAGGAAGAACAGAACTCTAATGGATATGGTAAGGTCCATGATGGCTAAGGCTAACTTGGACATCATCTATTAGAGTGATGCACTGCTTTGTGCAGTTCACATCCTCAATAGAGTACCAACTAAGAACATCGACTCTTCTCCATATGAGTTGTGGAAGAAGAGGTCGCCTAACCTAAGGTACATGCACCCTTGGGGTTGCCTTGCTTATGTGCATATCCTGGACCATCCTTTGGGAAAATTGGGTCCTCGGGAAAGAAATGTGCTTTCCTTGGATATTGCATTGATTCGAAAGATTATGTGTTTTTAGACATCAGTCAAAAAGAAGGATTGGTATTTGATGGCAGAAACGCCAACTTCGTGGAAAGTGAGTTTCCTAAAGTTGGTGAATGTAATGATCTTAACTCATTCGGTCCAATCCTTGAAGAGGATCAACCTAGTACTTAAGAAGTATCAGTTGCACAAGGTGCACCTACTCCACAAGGAGTACCTCAATAAGAGGGAGCTATGACTCCTAATGATGAATTCAATGTGTTGGATAACATGGAACAGGATCCTGTAGAGGATACACTTGTTCAAGAGGGAGTTGAGGATTAACAAGACCTAGAATCACCTCCGCCCATGTTGAGAAGATCAACTAGGGAATCGAGACAACCCAAAAGGTGGGGTCTCTCGAGGGGGAAACTTATTTGGTGTCATCTGAAATAGATGAGCCAAGTAATATTAAAGAAGCTCTTAATAGTGCACAAAGAGAAGAATGGCTAAATTCAAAAATGAAGAACTTCATTCTATGGCGAGTGAATGGTGTATGGGAATTGTCGATCTTCCTATTGGTCGGAAGGCCATTGGTAATAAGTGGGTGTTAAAGATAAAGAAGAATTCTGATGGAAGTATAGAAAGATACAAAGCCCGGTTGGTGGCTAAGGGTTTCACACAAAAGGAAGGTATTGATTTCAAAGATACTTTCTCACCTGTTGTGAAATTCAATTCCATCAGATTACTACTTGCCATTGTGGCATACTTGGATATGGAGTTACATCAAATGGATGTTAAAAAAGCCTTCCTCAATGGTGATTTGACTGAAGAGATCTATATGAGACAACCAAGGGTTTGTCCAAGAAGGTCTTGAGGACAAGGTATGTAGACTTAAAAGTCTATTTATGGTCTTAAGCAAGCTTCAAGACAATGGTACTTGAAATTCCATCATGCAATTACAAGCTATGGCTTTGTAATGATGCATGAAGATCATCGTGTATACTTGTACTCATCTGGATCCGATTATGCTGTAATGACCTTGTATGTAGATGACATACTAATTTCAAGTAGTGGAGTTGAGTTAATGACAACCATCAAAGGATGGTTATCTTCCACTTTCGACATGAAAGACATGGGAGAAGCTTCCTTTATTTTAGGTGTCAAGATACATCGGAATAGAAAGGAACGCTTGTTAGGCCTCTCACAGGAACCTTATATTGATAAGATCCTGGAAAGGTTTAATTTAACCAACTCCAAACCCATGAATACCCCACTTGTATATGGATGCAAAATTGGAGGGGACATGTGTCCCACGACTCTAGCGTAAAAGGAAGAAATGACAAACATACCATACCTGAGTGCTATAGGTTCCTTAATGTATGCCATGTTGTGTACAAGGCCTGACATTAGCCAAGCAGTTGGCTTATTGGCTCGATATTCTTCAAACCTTGGAATGCAGCATTGGAAGAGTGTAAACAGGGTTCTAATTTACCTTAAGGGGATCAATGATTATTGGCTATGCTATCAAGGCAAGAAGCTTGATTTGCATGGTTACTCTGATGCTGATTGGGGTGGAGATCGTGACTCCAGTAAATCTACATCTAGTTATATATTTTTGTTTAATGGTAGGGCTACTACATGGTGTAGTAAGAAACAAACTTGTACAGCATTGTCAACCATGGAGGCTGAGTTTATCTCATGTGCCTCGGCTATACAAGAAGCCCTTTGGCTTGGATTCTTTCTTAAGAACTTGGAATCTCGGATCATCGTGGTAAGGCCTATTACTATTTACGTGATAGTATGGCGGCCATGGCTTACACCAAAGATCCCAAGTACCATGGAAAGACCAAGCACATTAGCATGAAATATCATTTCGTATGGGATGCAATTGAAGAGGGTGAGGTTAAAATTGAGTACATATCTCAGAGACTGATGGTGGTAGATCGTCTTACTAAGCCGTTGCCACCACTTGTATTTGCTAGACATGTCAAAGCAATGGGTTGTAAGTTGGATGTACTTCACCACTTTGGTGTCACACATGTATTCTATGATGAATGATTAATAAAGTTGTTTGCTTTTCATCATCTAATTTGTTCAGTCTTTATGTTTTCATAACGACAATTAGAACATGTCAAACATAGGCATTAGAAAGGGTTTTCTCACACGAACCTTTCACCCTTAATCTTGTGTAGACATAAGGATGAGACTAGCTACGGACTCAATGTATGTTGTTTCTTAAATGAAGCATGTTACTTGGTAAAGTAATACTTGAGTGGGAGTCATGAACCAACACATGACACCGTAGCCTCTTGTCACCTTGATTATGTAAATCAAGATGAGATGACTAAGTTTCATCGAGTTTGTATGACCACCATACATCCTAGCCTATGATTGGTGTAAGCATTGGCTTACTTGATAACATTTCATGGATTGTGACATGTCCTCCTTTTATTTGATAAGGGGAGTACACTTTTGGTGTTTTAAGAGGGAGAAAAATGACACATCTCCCAAAGTGGACATCATTCCGAGTGGGAGTGGTGTAAGTAAAACATCAAATAGTGTTCATTTAGAACTTCAGTGTTCTATAACCATGAAATGCGACCAAAGAAGAATTTAAGTAAGTTGTCTTTCTTCTTACCTAGTGTGAGGTGCTTTGGTTCATACTCTTAGTGACTGTGACTCGCTATTCGGAACTTGTATCACTAAAACTACTTTGATTGGTTGTTGAAGGTCTTAGAAGAAAAGACTAGAATATCCTCCATTTGGGTAGTTGAGTTGGTACAATGACCTAAGTAGTTTAAGTTGATAGGAAAGACACCGTTTTTGATGATACACATGCTCTAAATTTAATCTTAGGCCCACATACTATATGTAGTATGATTTAGATTGAATTATGAGCACTTGTTAATGAGATCTCAGCTTCTTAATACAATCATGGATTTCAAATGTTTAAAATATAAGAAAAGGACTGATTGTGATTAAGTGAAGTGTATCATTGTGTCTGGGGTCTCAGAAAGGCACCACTTGCTGAGTTCAAGTGAGCTTGAAGAAGTTCAAGCATGTGTGATGAGTTCAAACTATACACCGTTGCTTGATTGGCTCAAGCATGTTGTTACTTTGTCGAGGACAAGCTTTCATTGTGAGTCTAACAACCACAATGAAAGTGATTTTATGTGTATGCGTTGGGGTCGCACCCTTAACTCTACTTATGTGATTGTACTTGTTTACTTTGGCCTACATATGTGTTAAAGAGATTTTATTTGAGTGGGAGTTCACAATCAAAAGATAACTTAGTGCTAGTGGGAGTTTGTTGGAATTCTTAGCGCACCAAGTCCTTTTGAGCTCATCTCAAATAGAGAAGTGATTTAAGCTCAAAGTGAGATAAAATGAGTTCTATGGAATTCAACTATGTGAATTGTGGCTATATGAAACATTTGTGATGTTTCATGAGTAGTAACTACTTACAAGCATCCTTTTATACAAAATAAGGGTATTTTGGTAAAAGGACATGGATTTTGCAATCGAGCTACATGGTGTATGCACCCTAGTGCATGTGTGCACATCTCTTGAAGTTACCAAGAGATTTTCGGCCATGAGAGCCTACAATTGGCGAAGAGGCACCTCAAGGGAAGTCACCCTTCACCTAAAAGAGTAGTTACTTAGCATTTGGACAAGGGAGTGTACAAGGGGGGAGTAACCACTCTTTAGGCCGAAAGTATTTGTACTTTCGGCCATGAGGAGTTGTAACCCTTCCTAGTAACTCCCTCCATCATCTATAAATAGATGATTTGGCCACAACACAACACAACACACACTCTTAAGAATCGGAAACTTCTCTCTTCTCTCTTGTTCTTAGCCGAATTATTCAAGCATTCCTAGATCATTTCGGTGGAACTATTTTGTGTCTCATTAACACAATTCAACCGAATTCCATCACATGCAATCTGTACTCATCAAGTAATTTGAAGGCTTGAAGATTGAAGAGGAATTCGTCACCAAGGAGGAAGGCTTGGTGCATACGTTTGAAGCAAGGACAAAGATCCTTTCATGTTTCTCAAAGGTGCAAGATACATATCTATATTATCTATATCTCCCTCTTCTCCCTCTTTCTCCTCTTTCTTCTTTGTGAAAGTGGAGAGGCATGATTATGGAAAACACATCATGCTATGAATCTCTAAAATCTACAAAGACGGCCAACCAACAAGTATTGTCGCTACCATCGCGACAAGGGCCATGACATCAAGACTGCATTGAGCACAAATGCATGCCGGCGGAGATGATTACTCAAGGCAAGCTCACGCAATTCCTCGCACGCAACCCCTCCTCGTGAAGAGGTTCCCCTAGGGGACACAAGCGCGAAGGCGACCGGGAGGACCGGCCCCCGACAGAACAGAGCCCACGGAGGTGCGGATCAAATCCCACCGGCCAGGGGCCACATCAGTGTGATCACCCAATGCGAAGGCGCAGCTGCGAGGCGCCGCTACCTCATCCATCACCGCGATGGAACCTCTGTGGCAGTCCCTCACTCAGACCCACTAATCATCACAACTTGCATCGCCGGATGGGACATCGACCGGATCTACATGGATACAGGGCCAACGCCAACGTCATCTACAAGCACACACTTGTTGAGGCGAGGGTCCTCTTGTCACAGATTAAACCGGTGAAGGGAGTACTTTTGGGATTGGAAGAGAAGAGATCCCAAGCTTGGGGGCCATCACACTCCCATTTATGATGGTCGGCACCGCCAAGGACAACAGGCAGGTCTGCCACTCCAGTTTTGTTGACTTCATCATCCTCGACCTCCCCTCGCCGTACAATGCCATCATTGGGCTCGCCACACAAACTGAATTCCACATTCGCTGCGACGTGCGAACCTTGACACTGGTGTTCCGCAGCACCGCCGGTGATGCCTACATCTATGTCAACCAGAACGTGGCTAGGGGTAACTATGTCTCCGCACTCGCTGGCCCCTCTCAGCTACCACGATGCATGGAGCCCAAGAGAAAAATCTAGCCGAGGAGCCCGAGCCAGCCGAGCGAGGCATTCCCGACCTATCTCGGTGACTTTGAAGAAGTTGAGATCTCACCGGACAAGAAGTTCCGCATCGAAAAGACCTCCAAGAGAAGGACAAACAAGCGCTCATCCACCTCCTTCGTGCCAACGTGGATGTCTTCGAATGGATCCCAGCTGACCTCCCCGGCGTAGATCCTTCGGTTATCTCTCACAAACTTAATGTACTCCCTCGCTTTAAGCCAGTTAGACATAAAACAAGGGGCATGGCCCCCGAGCGCAAAGAGTTTGTACGCACTGAGGTGCAGAAGTTGTTGGATGCTAATATAATCAAGGAGGTTCACTACTCTGAGTGGGTCGCTAATATCGTACTTGCGGACAAGGAAAATGGGGACCGGTGCCTGTGTGTGGATTACAAAGGGGTCAACAGAGCTTGCCCTAGGGATCCATAACCATTACCCCCCAAAGACCAACTGGTGGATTCGACGGTGCGATACGCAGTCCTCTCTTTCCTTGATGCATACATCGGATATCATCAAATCTTCATGGATCCCAAAGATGCCATAAAGACCGCCTTCACAACAGACGAAGCGGTGTACCACTACATTCGCATGCCTTTTGCCTTGAGGAATGCAGGGGTCACCTTCCAAAGGTTAGTAAACAGAGTCTTAGCGACTCAAATGGGGAGGAACCATGAAACCTATGTCGACGACATAGTGGTGAAGAGTAAAGCCACCGCTAAACATCTGGAGGATCTGGAAGAGACCTTCGCCAACATCCACAAATACAACATGCGCTTGAACCCAACGAAGTGCATCTTTGGCGTTGGCGAAGGGAAGTTCCTTGGCTACCAGATCTCCAAAGGAGGAATTCATGCCAACCCCAAAAAGATCGAAGCCATCGCCAACCTCCGCACACCCAGGGGACTGAAAGACGCCTAACAACCGACAGGGAGGATGGTGTCCCTTGGACGATTCATTTCAAGCTCGGTGACCATTGCAAGCTGGTCGGGACACCGCAAGTGTACCGCAAGTGTACCGCAGTGGCGGGTCGAATCCACAGGACTTGTGATTCTAGCTAGTTGTGTATGAATTATGTAATTAAATGAGATCATTGATGGATTGTTTGTGAAAACTAATTAACAAAACTAAATTGCAGTGATGAGAAAATTCAGAATTAAAGTCGCTTTCTAGGATTTATGATCCACTTGACCTTCGGGTTTGACACTCTAATTTTACTACAATTATTACTCTCAACATGTAAGAAGATTTATCAATTCTAGATGTCCTCTACCGAGCGTTCCACCTAGGTGATTAAAGCACGAATCGCTCCACTCTAATTATTTTGGTGATTTATCTTCTTCCTAGAACCCGTAGCAAGCCATTGCTTTATAACGGTATCTAACCTAATTACCCCGTGATCTAGTAATATTTTTCTCTATCGAGCAAAAACACTCCACAAATATTCTGTGATCAAGAGAATAATGCATCAATGTTTCAAGTAATTAAACATCATCCAAGAGTAAAAGCATGTAGAATTAAAGTGTTAGATCCTACAGTCAAGCTTCACAAAGTAATCCTAGAAAGCAATTAGAAAATTAGCCACTAAACATGTTCAATGGCAAGAAATAATAAAATAATGAAACCCGGATTTTTAGGATGAAAAACAATGAAGAACGGTGATCAATTTCTCCAGTTTTGCTCAGCCTGTGTTGTTTCTCCAAAAATCACGAATTGTTAGCTGCTTCTCTCCTTCATGATGCGTGATACCCTTTGCTGCACTTCAACCTAGTCCTTATTGGACTAGGTTTTGGCTTTATCCTTCATTTTTTCCTCAAGCTTGTATTAGTTGTTCACTTTGGCCCCAAGACTTTATCTTTGTACCACTTTAGTCACCAGCTTCTCCCTTTAATCCAAATTGTCTCCATCTATTCACTCTCTTGTAAATTTAGCCATAAATTCCCCAATTTTGCTTCAATACCTTCCAAAGTAGAATCCTACAAAACTCTTGCATAAAATAATGAGAACATAGCAATTACTTGAGTTTATATGCAAAATTGAGGATAAAATATATACAATATTGTTAATTTTAGGATCGTCTTTAACATGCTTCTCATGTTCGCATTCAACAATACCGAAGAAAGGATTAAGAGTATGTACCTTGCTTCTGGACGCAGCTTAAGAATCTTAGAGATTCTTGCTCCTTGTTGATGTAGAAGACTCGGCTTGGGGAACACCTTTAGGGCGGCTTGAAGTTGATTTGTCTCCAAGGTGAGTTCCACTCACAATGCTCCTAGAATGCCAACTAATTCGAAAGAAGAAGTATGAAGAGAGAAGAGAGAACCAATGCTGGTTGAGGGATGGGAATAATGGCGCCATCCTCCCTCTATTTATAGAGGAGGATGGGCTGCCAATGAGAGGGCACAATGCCTCCTCATTTGCAAAGTAACATGTCTCTAGGGCCAAGGGCTGCAACCAATGTCTCTAGGTCCATGAGACATGTCTCATGCCTTTGCCTTTTCAATTAAGTAATTAATTAGAAAAGGAATAAATAAATAATTGTGTCTAATAGGAAATTAATTAACTAATTAATTAATTATCCAAATATGGTGAAGAGGCAAGGAGGTGACCCATGCCCCTTGCCCATTCGGCCATGAGACATGAGACATGTCCCTTTGGCGGAATGGTGCAAGGCCTGGGTGCACCCCCTTGCCTAAAGGCACCTAGGCGAAGGGGCACTCACACCCTAGGCCTATGGCCGAATGGGTGCAAGGCCCCCTTAGGGTGCCCTTTCGGCACCTGGGGTGCTACGCACCCTTCGGCCTAAGCCGAAGGTGTGCTTGGCCCTCTTCGACACCTTTTCACCAATTTACGCACCTTTCCGCCAAGAGACACGTCTCTTCGCCAAAAGGTGCCTAGACACATTTGTACCAAGCTCACATAGAGCTAGTCCAAGACATATTAAATCATCCATTGAGCTCCTTGAGCTCATATCAGCTCACTAAGAGTAGATACACATCTCTCTAGCTCAAACACTCAGATTGAGCCGAGTTGAGCCGTGCTTAGCTACTTTAGCTAGCCCAGGCATCTTGGTGCGCAAGAATTCCAACAATACTGTGCACTCATCAAATACCCCCAAACTCAAACAATTGTTAAACCCTAGCCATTCTACCTACATGCAATCCTAGACTAAGCACATCAAACCAAACAAACTACCAATGCTCAATCAAGTCAAATCAGCATCCATAACCACATATCTCTAAACATATAAATGATCAGATAGGTTTTAAAACTTTGTGCTCAAAGCATTAAATAAAGGGTCACTCCCTAAGTGTTTCACTCTTTGAAGTGGGTGTGCATGTGTGTATAGTGATCTTACCAAGCATCTTCAATCCATAGGCTTGCAAGTGAACCAAAACTTCTCTATTTTTTTCTTCCCGAAGGAAATGGTTGCATGTCTTACCAATCAGGTGATCTTTCAATTGGGTTGTAATGAGGAATCGCTTGGTAAGAGTGGAAATCAGTTGAAAGCTTTCTTTAGGTGGAGCTTATTTGAAATATTCTTGAGCTTCCAAGTAGTTGGGCACCAAAGAATAACAACAATCATAACACTCATACCCAACTCGTATCTTTGCAAGCTTCACACTTTTGTTTTCACCAAAATTATATTTTTCAACCTCTGTGACATTTCGCATACAAGTGCCTTTTTCTTGATTTCAGATTTTTTTCTTTTAATGCACCACTTACGCACACACTTGTCTCCGAATTGTGTCTTCACCACTCACCTAGCACAATCAATGAATAACACACCCAAACTCGAACTTTGAACATACCACAAAAATTCATATTTATGCCCGAATAAAATACTCAAGAAGTTTCATGGACGAAAAGGTTATATAAAGAGAACGGATATGGCTCGGACCATGGGTGATCAAAGAATCCAGCTTTCAGCTCAAATGAGGTTTTCAAATGGAAATAAAGTACATGTTGGCTATTTAGTGAGCAAGCTCATCCTAATCTGCCACCATCTTCCCGGCTCAACATATAACATATGTAGATTTGCAACGGTTACAAGCAAGCAAGTTCTAGCTCGATACTTAGCAAGATACCCTCATGAAGAACAATTCACACAATTCATGGGTAAATAGGCTCAAAATCTCACAGGTAGAATCTTCATTTAAAGCTTTGAACAAAATTTCTTACTACTTATATGATTATAAATATGTAAATCAATAGAGGTTCCGGTTTAAAATTCAACTTAGTGGGGCATCGGGGTCCCTAAAATGCAACCTAAATACTACATGCAACTAATACTACTATTTTTGTTTCAACTAAAAAGAAAACTTAAAAGAAAACTCAGGCAATCATTCCACTGCAATCAACCAACAATCTCCATGTAATCATGCAATATAAATAATCCCCCCAAACTCAAAGTCAATCATGTCATCATGAGAAGGGAAAGAAAAATAGGATGGAATCAGAACAGTGGTCATACCTGGGGGACCAAGTTAGGTCCCCATCATCCAATCGTAGGAGGTCTGGAAGAGGAAGGTCCGACATCAGTATCGGAATGGGAGGGGTGCGACAATTATCTCCCCGTGCATTTCCGCTAACAATTGAGTCCGCAACTCTAATGCTTGGTCCTCTGTAGTGCGCACTAGTTCGTGCATCTGAGCCTTAACACTGGACTGCCGAGACCGGAGGCTATTAACGGCAGAGTGAATGCTCTGCCACATCTTGGTCATAGCACAAGCTCAAACTTCAGTACTCATTTTTTAACAACGGCCACTTTTATTTTTCATTCATAGACAACCAAGAGTAGAGCATAAGATGTGAGGAAAATGCACAAATATCACTTAATTCAACTGGAATAACCTAGAGTTTCAACATTATAGTCATCAACATGCCACCACAAGCTGATAGTGATCCATAAACACAGATGCCAAGTTAGAACCAAAATATATCTATGGCAAAATAAAACTTACGATCCTGAGAAAAATCCCCATTCAACAGCAACCAAGATAAGATTCCACAATAATCAAATCACAAGAGCAACACAAATATACCCAAGAAAAAAATTAAGATGAGAACTCACTCAATCCATAAACCTATTCATTCCATTGGTCCAGCATGGAAGTAATCTCAAGCATGTAATCATTAAAAACCAGCCTACCCATTCAAACAGTTTGGCAAAATTTTGGGGATTTTTGAAATTCAACAATTTAAGGAACAATTGACCCATGAACTTGACATAATTTAGAGAGAGAGGG
The DNA here is from genome assembly GCA_024586325.1 of Stellera chamaejasme. NCBI lineage: Eukaryota > Viridiplantae > Streptophyta > Magnoliopsida > Malvales > Thymelaeaceae > Stellera > Stellera chamaejasme. The sequence goes on along the minus strand of CM044979.1, from coordinate 15,408,121 downwards.
AGAGTAAAATCACGTACGAAAAACACAGTGGATGCCCAAAAAATTTGAAACTTAGGGACAGGTCAGAGACTTCCTCAATTTCATGTGTTGGCCGAATTTTTCAGTAGAGGAAGATGCGTACCTGAGTAGCTTAAAGCGGATGAGAGAGGAGAAGGGGGCTAGTGTCAGCGGTGGTTGGTGGCTGGAAAAAACGACGCCGGCATTGCAAGTGGAGTAGCCGGCCGTCTCTTGAGGAGGAGAACACCCGAGGTGAGAAAAGAAACGAAAGTGTGCGTGTGTGCTCTGTGATGTTTGCTAACAGGATAGAACTGAGATTGTTGTTGCAAAGCAATTTTCACCACAACAAAAATTTCGTAACCCAGCCACTCACGAGTTTTAAACTGCGATCAACTTGCGACCTCTAGGCAAAATCTCTGTTTCGAGAGCAAAACAAATAGTCGCTGTTGTGAAACGTTTTTCGCAACCGCGAAAATTTCAAGCAATTCTTGGGATGATTTTCCGACGGTGAAAAAATGAATTTTTTATGGAAACCTTCACGCGAAACCTCTGTTTTGCACACAAAATATGGTCGCGGTTGCGAAAAAAACGATTTGCCAGCGACCTTCACGCAAAACCTCAGTCTCGCATGATCTTACTTGCTCTCTGTCTTTTTTTTTATTTTAAATTTCTTACCTGAGCTTACCTCTCACGAGCCGAGCATTTTGCAGGAGAATCTTTTCAAACCCGTTCCAATATCCGCGCCTGCAATTTACGACTGAAAATCATTAGTGCAAACTAAAATCTAAATTAACCATCATTAATTTACTACTTATACTACTAGTATATAGCTTGATTTAACGTCGCTAGCTCGACGTGCTGTATCGGTGCTTAAAGCACGGTCGGTTGCCTGAGAAACACATTCTCGCCTTCATTCCAGTTAGCCACATTTTTTGGGTTTGGCTTATCTTTCCAGCACATGATTGGGACTATTCTGTCAAATATTGAGCGTTGCCGCTCCTTTCTCCTCTTTACCTTCTGGTGAAATGGAACACCAGTATTTCTTATTCCTGCAGCTTGAACATCTTTAACAATCAAAACAATTAGTTCTCCAGGGTCCAATTTCTTAACACAATATGATTTATTCTCATGCATGGAAGCCAATGGACGTATCTTCTTATCTTTAAAAACATAAATTGTTTCACTCTTTCCCTTAGCATGCTCATTCAGTTATTTCTTCTCTACCTTACTTAATTCACTAGCGGCTAACTTTTCATCCTGAGAATATTTCAACAAAGAATCACCAAATGTAGAAGAAGGGAGCGAGTTTACCGAATTTACATCCATGACATCTATCAGGTGACAAGTAGGTGGATCTTGTTTTTGGGTCTTTGTCTTAAAGATGTTGAAGACCACCTTTTCCTCACCTACTTGAAATATGACTTCTCTTGCTCTCACATTGATCAACGCATCTCCTGTAGTAAGAAAGGGTCTTCCCAGGATGATGGGGACTTCCTGGTCCTCCTCCATATCTAAAACAACAAAATCCGCAGGGAAAACAAACTTGCCAACTTTCACAAGCACATCCTCCACTATACCCCATGGGTATGTGATAGATCTATCCGCCAATTGCAAGCTAATAGTTGAGGGTTTAACTTCACCAATTCCTAATCTCTTAAAAACAGACATCGACATCAAATTTATGCTAGCGCCTAAATCACATAATGCCTTAAAACCTGAATTACCAATAGTACATGGAATGGTAAAGCTACCCGGATCTACATGCTTTTGAGGTAATTTCTTTTGTAGCACAGCACTACATTACTCCTTCAAGTAAATAGTCTCAAATTCCTTAAATTTCTTTTTCTTAGAGATAAGATCTTTTAAAAATTTTGCATAATTAGGCACCTGCTCTATGGCGTGAATCAAAGGAATATTAATCTCTAATTTTTTAAAAATCTCTAAAAATTTGGAGAATTGAGAGTTTACCTACTTTTTCTGTAACCTTTGAGGATATAGGATAGGAGGTACATACATTGGTAATTGTTTCACCTCTGGTGCCCGTGCATTCGCACCTTGATCCTCTGACATTTCCTCTAGTTCCTTCTTTTTACCATCTAGCTCCACCTGTTGAGGTTGGGCTTCTGGCTCTGATGTCAATAACTTGCCACTTCTCAGTGATATGGCCTTACACTGTGCGTTTGGATTCACCATAGTGTTGTTGGGAAATTCCATCTTGTTCTGTTTCTCCAAATGTGCCAAGACTTGAGCCATTTGTTGCCCGAGTTCTGCAACATCTCTTTCAAGCTTCTTCATTGCTGGACTCTCCTTGTCTGCATTAGAATCTTGAAAAGATGAACCCGCCTCATACTGATTTCTTTTCTCAAACGGTGGCCAGTATGAAGGTGGCTTCTACATTGATGTGTCTCCTTGCACTTTGTAATTCCCACGCAGTTGGTAGCTTCCTTGAGTTTGATAATCCCCGTAAAAAGTGCTTTGGTCTCGGGGTCTAAATTGTCCTCCTTGCACCTGCTGCCTATAGCCATAGTTATTCTAACCCACAAAATGTTCTTGCTCTGCCTCAACAACTGGTTCATAGTACTTGACTTTTGCCACCAGTGTTGCTTGGGAAAGTTGAATCTCTTTCATTTGATTAGAAATCGCTGTCATTTGTGCTTGAAGTTGAGTCATCTGATCTGTCTGAATAACTCCCCTCCTAGTATCCGCCATCTTAGATGGCCATTGAAAACTATTGGCTGCAATATCATCCAATAAATTAAATGCATCTCTACAACTCTTACTCATCAATGTACCTCGAAGCAAAGATATAGAAATTGCCTTGTTTGCATGGATAGGCCATTGTAAAACATCTGGACTTGTACCCATCCTTCATATCCATGATGTGGGCACTTTCGAAGTAGCTCCTTATATCTTTCCCATGCTTCATGCAGAGATTCAAGGTCATGTTGTTGGAAAGTGCTGATCTCTGATCTAAGTCTAGCAGCTTTCCCTGGTGGAAAGAACTTGATCAAAAATTTAGTAGCTACCTCTTGCCATGTCGCCATCGGTTCTGGAATTGACAACAACCAAGTCTTTGCTTTGTCCCGCAACGAGAATGAGAACAACATGAGACGAATTTGCTCTGGAGTCGCACCATGTGTCCTGTGAGTATCACAAAGCTCTTGGAAATTTGCTAAATGTTGATTAGGATCTTCATTAGGAGCTCCCCAAATTGATGATTCGAACTAAACCGATAAGTCCAGGAGAGATGCTAAATCTAGGTGCCACCTCGTCTAGCAATGTCATTGTAATTATCAGTAATTACCGGCTAAAAGTGATCTCTCGATGGCCATACTCACCGATGTTGAGAGTTCTCAACCCGCTGCCTACGCTCTCTCTCTCTCTCTCTCTATTTAGACGCTCCCTCTCGCCTTCTCTTTGAGCTTCTCGCTGCTCCAACTCTGCCATTCGCCTGGAAAATTCTGCGTCTTGTGCCCTTAGGCGCTCCAACTCAACTGCTGCTTCGTCTGCCATTTTCCTCTCTTTCATGTTTCGACGCTCTGCTCTTCTGATTTCCGGATCAAATAGCAAATCTGACCCTCGAGAGGTTCTGGGCATGCACTACCTGAAAATTCAGAATCACAGAAAAATTAAATAAAACAAATAATCCAAACACAAAAATACAAGAAATAAAACAAATCCCCAGCAACGGCGCCAAAAACTTGGTCGGGACACCGCAAGTGTACGGTTGTCAAACAAGTAGTAAACCGGTGAGTACCAGGTCGAATCCACAGGAACTTGTGATTCATGCTAGTTGTGTATGAATTATGGAATTAAATGAGATTATTGATGGATTTTTTGTGAAAACTAATTAACAAAACTAAATTGCAGATGATGAGAAAATTCAGGAATTAAAGCTGCTTTCTAGGATTTATGATCCACTTGACCTTCGGGTTTGGTCGGTCCAACCAAGACCCGCTGCGTGTAGTGGTCCCATGACCCGGCCCGCAAAGTCTCGTTCTCGAAGGCCCGGTGCCTGAGAACACTTTGCTCTCGGAGTATGCAGACAGAGCTATGCGCTTATACCTTACGGTCGTTTTCCGACCCGCAACCTGCAAATCTTATACATGGCAAGTATACAGTATAACCTTAACTATCCATGGCGAGCCCCGCCCCACTGAAATAGGCGAGCACTCCACCATCACCAAACATGCAGTTCATGGATAACATCATTCATAACTTCACAGAATCATACAGATACAGAATGTGTCTTAACACATCAGAATATGATCATACCCCGGGTCCCGCCTCCCACTGTCATGGGCGAGTCCCCGGTCCTACAGAGTATCCAAAACATATATACAGAAACAGAATGTATCTAGGATACATAGCATGATCAGACAGATGACATGCATGCATATACACCTACAGAGCCGACCAAGAAAACCTCAGAATACCTACGTGCGGGATCTAGGAGAAACTCCGAGATCAGAAGATCCCCGCAAGTACCGCTGCTGCTGCTAACACACCAACAGAAGAGAGAAGTCAGTTAACTGTAAACCCATATGCTATACTTAGCATAAAATCAGAAGTCTGGAAACAGACTGTAACCTCTACCGAGACTACCCCCATAAACTTAACAGAAGTTCCGTGTCGGAACCGCAGATACCTGATCTCAAAACAGAAAGCACCACGGAACTCTAGTCCGCTGGCTGCTTGTCAGGTAACCCTGAAACGTGGTAAACAGAAGGGGTGAGTCCTCGGGAGGACCCAGTAAGGGCTGAGGTAAGATACAGTTTGCATAAAGTGCTAAGTGCGCAGTACCTGCAAAACCAAGAAAACACAAAACGCAAGCATATATATATATATATATATATATATATATATATAAACAGAGTCCCGCAGGACAGGGTTAGCCAGAATCCCGAAGGACGCGGTGCAGACCGCCAGAGACCCTTAAAATAAAAATCAACAGAACGACAGCCCTCTCCAAGAGGTCAGAAGCCGAAGCTAGGCATGGTACCAGCCGGGGTCGCGATCCCCATAACTGTCGTAGGGTCACAGAATATACCATTAGGTATACACAGAATATCAGCACCCAGTGCAGATACAACAATCCGAGAAGAACCCGTGGTCTCCAAGACCATCCCGGGCCTTGGCGCAGAACAGAATATACCGCAAGGTATACACAGAATATCAGCACCCAGTGCAGATATTCCGTACAGATAAGGAACCCGAGGTCTCCAAGACCATCCCGGGCCTTGAAGCAAAACAGACTGGACCTTACCATATGACTGGTCCCGGGATCACCGGACCACCGTCCTCAACCCGGAACCCGCCTCAACTAACCCCGATATACATGATATCCCTCCCAGAATGTATAACGAGAGAAGTTGAACCCTTACCTTACTAAAACCGATCCGCAGCGAAATCCCGGGAAAATCCCGACGTCCGGCCCGAAACGCGGTAGTGTGACTTCCGAAGTCCCGCACTACTCCACCACTGTTGATTCAAGCTGAACAACCACACACAAGTCAGAAATCACCAATCCAGACCCCCGGGAACTAATCCCGCACATTCCCGCAAAATCCCGCAGAAAGCTCGGATTCTCAAACCGAGCTAGAACATTGTTACTTATACTCACATATGCACAATTAAGCATCCCCATCATATTTTCCCAACATTTACACAAACAAGCAAGTAGGTCGGTTATATCCACAATTTCAGAAAACGACGTTCCGAACATCGTTCGTTACCTACTTCCATTCCCGATACCATTTCACTATCAAAACATTCCCGAAACACACCATAACCATAACCATACCCTTCCTTACTTTTCGGACCTAACCCCCTTTTTATACCAAATTCCATTTCAATCCAATTAGGGTTCCTTTCTCATGCTTAATCCAACAATCAAACATTTTAAGCATGCTTACTAACATACTTCACCCTAATCACCCAAAATCATACCAAAACCCTTAAGACAATTTCGGCAATTTGGGTACTTTTTACCCAACATGTTCATCCTCAAATTGAACCCTAATATCAACTCATAATCATGCTAGGAACAACATATCCAAAGCATGATTCAAGAAGACAACAAACCAACATGTTTAGAATTCAACATGAATTTCGGCTAATTAGGGTTTTCCAAACCATGGTGTTCTTCCAAAAACCAAACCTCAATTCCTACACCACTTCATGCCAAGAACAACATACTTAAAGCTTGAAGCTAGAAGATGAACAAATCACATAGCTAGGGCTTAACTTCAAATCGGATTCAACATGCTCTTTCACCCACAAATCATGCTCCAAACTTACTAAATCATGAAGGGAAGAAGCTTACCTCAAGCTTAACACCAAGATTCAACCCTCCTTAAGCCCTTGCAAGATGAACACTTGAGAGGTAGTGAAGAGGATGAAAATGGCGGATGGTAGAGAGAAGAATGAAAATGAGCCAAAAATGGCATTTCTTCCAAAATTCCACCTTTTATACTTCCTCTTTATGACTCACTAGGACACTTGTCCTCCTAGCACCTTAGTCACCACCTTAGTCACCATGGTGACTCACAACCCAAGCCCAAATCCGAAAATCATAAGTGTTGGGATGTAATCTCGCGCCAACTTCACCCGAGTAACTCCCGACGTGTGCGCTTGCTTGCCCGAGCCAAAAATCCCGTCGTGTGTGCTTGCTCGGTTATCACCACATTACTCATCCCGAGTCATAACACACCTCACACCATTGTCGTCACAAAACTTTCATCCCGAGCCCCGGGCATCGCCCGGGAACGAACGTCCCGACCCCGAAAAATATACTCCGCGGAAAGGTGCGGAATGCTCGTACGACCCCAAATATGCTGAGAGTTCACTTTTACGAGGTCCCGATAACTCTACCGAGCTTACTGATCGACCGGAAACATGCCCCGCTCCCGAAAAAATATTTTCCGCGGAAAGGTGCGGGGGACCCGTGTGACCTCAAATATGAAAGCATTCCCGAGAATATTACCCAGTGAAGGTCCGGGAGCTGTCTGACCAACCAAAGACATGACCCGCATGCTTGAAACGGAGCCCCGGAACACCAAAGTCACCACCCGCTCCTTGCATAAACTAATGAGAACATAGCAATTACTTGAGTTTATATGCAAAATTAAGGGTAAAATATATACAATCACAGACTCATCACAAGCCGTTCTTCAACCAGATCCGGAAGAAGAAGACTTGCAAGTGGATGGTGGACTGCCAAGCGGCGTGCGACACCATCAAGCAGCACTTACAGGAGTTTCCTACCCTTAAGTGCCCTAGGCCTGGTGATGACCTTGTCCTCTATCTCTCCATAACCAGCAACAGTGTCGCCTCAGTTCTCATCAATGAAGAAGTTGACAAACAGTGGCCGTTCTACTACACCAGCCATACCTTACAATCCGCAGAGACAAGATATCCTCCGTTATAGAAGGGGATCCTGTCGTTGATTTACGCGGCCAGAAAGCTCAAGCCCTACTTCCAAGGGCACACGATCACAGTGCGAACGGACCTGCTACCAAAGAGATCCTTCAACAATCGGAACACTCAGGCCGCCTCGCAAAGTGGTGCATTGAACTAAGCGAATACGATATCAACTATGAGCCACAGAAAGCGATAAAGGGTCAAGCCCTCGTAGATTTCCTGGCATAGTTCTCAGTAGCTAATTGCTCCACACCTCAGGAACAAGTCCCAGCACCCGAGCCTCCGCCCCTAATGGGAAATGTACGTCGACGGTGCATCCAAAGCGGCGTCGCCACTGGTGGCGTCTTCCTACGCGGACCACTAGGTATGGAAACTACCCTCGTGTGTCTTTCCAATTCCCAATCACTAACAATGTTGCAGAGTATTAAGCCCTAATCGCGTGGCTCAAACTGGCCATCGAGTGGGCATTCGCCGAATACACATTCATAGCGATTCCCAATTAGTCATACATCAGGTTCAGGGGTCCTCAGAGTGCAAGGACGCCACCCTAATCAAGTATCTCAAGCTTGTAAACTCCTTGCATTCAAACTTCAAGGAAGCAGTCTTCATCCACATCCCTCGTTCTGAGAACACTACAACAAACATGCTATCCAAAGGAAAAACACCCTCCGGATGACCGCGAATCCCCATCATCGCCCAACTCAAGGGGACCCCCACAGATCCACGCACCCGCACTCGAGTGACAAGATTCGTTCTCATAAATGGGCTGTTGTGGCATCGGGGAATCTCTTCATCTCTCCAACGTTGCCTCACCATCAAGGAGGGACACACTGTCCTGGAGACCATCCACTAGGGCAATTGCAAAGTGCCCACATAGCCGCAGAGGCACCGGTACACAAAGGCCTTCGCTAGGGATACTATTGGCCTACCTTGAAGGACGCGGCAAAATTTGTCAAGACATGCCATCAATGTCGATCAACTCTTCCATCCAGCGGCTCCCATCTACAGAATCCCCGCACTCACAACCCCCGTGCCCTTCGCCTGTGGTCTCGATCTCATCGGACCAATGCCAAGGACGACAGTGTCAATACCGGTTATGTGTTATCGCTGTGGACTATTTCACCAAGTGGATTGAAGTAGAACCACTTGTGAAAATAACATCCGTAGGAATCATCAAATTCTGTGGAAGAACATCGTATGCCGATATGACACCATCGCGCCATCATCACTGCATAATGGCAAAGAAATGGCACACCCCACCCAATGGCGAAGTTGAGGTCACCAAAAGAACAATCAAGGAGGGACTCAAGAAGCGCTGGCGATCGCGAAGGGACGATGGGTCAACGAGCTCCCAAGCGTCATATGAGACTACCGTTACACCCACTCCCGACGTTTTGTAATTTTTATGTGAATTTCGCCATAAGTTCAAATTCTATATTTATCGGATCACAGACGGCTTGTGATTAATTATTGGAATTCAGTGTTTGGGAGTTATTTAAAATTAATTATAAGTGTTTTACATGGTGGATAACATTAACAGAGTTCCGGGACGTTTTGCTGAAAATCGGTTTCGGAGGGCAAAATAGTCACCGAGGAAGGGAAAAATTTGAAAATCACATGTTGGGTTATTTCTTTTGGGCCGGCGCATTTTGAGTTGTGGAGGGAGGATATCTTTTGTTTTTAGTGAGTGGAATGAGATATTTTGGAAATAGGAAACAATTTCTTTTCTTTTCTTCATAAAAGTCTTCTTCCTTTAACCCATACATTCTCTTTTACCCATCCCCTTCCATTTAATCAGACTTCACCACTCATTTCCTGACCATCACTCTTTTCTTTATCTCTCATTCAGCATTCATCTCCATTATTGAGCAAGAGATAGAAGAACCTCTCTTCTTTTGCTGCCCAGAAATTTTTGTCCACTTTCACAGCCTTTCTGCCCTAGTAGACCTTCGAATCTGCTCTTAAGGTCTTCAGAGAAAATCTTCATCAAGGTCTTGGCTACAACGTTTCTGAAGGAAGCAAGAGCCAAAAGTGAAAGGAAGGTCCCCAAAACCTTGGTGCAATCCGACGGGTCCAACAGCACTTTTGGTGTCAAAAACCATTTCTTGAAGTTTTGAGCTTGGATCTTCAACAAGAAAAGTTCTACCACTTCCTAGGCCTCCTAAATCAGTAATATTCAAGGTATGGTTGAGTTATTTTGGTTGAATCTTCATGTTCTTGGAATTTAAAACATGAAGAAAACTCATCCATCTTCTTGTTCTTCTTTGGCCGAAAACTTCAAGGATCTTTGGTGGTGGATTTGTCTCAACTCCTACTCATCCTAAGCTAAGCTACAAGTATTATCAAGGTGAGGATCCTCCTTGGTAATTTTTATGGATTTGGTTCATGGATGATTTTGATCTTCAAGTATGTTGTTGTGTGAAGCATGTAGAACATATGTTGTTCTTGGAAGTATGTGAAAAAGCATGTTGGTTGAATTTTCTTGGTGAGGCCGAATTGTTGGATGAATTTTTGGGTGGATTTTTGTTGAAGAAAGTTGGTAGAAAGCATGTTATAAGTATGTTTAACATGTTTTGAAGTTGTTGGAAAAAGTTGGAACTTATTTGGTGAAATTTTGGTGAAAACCGAATTGTTAATGATGTTGTGATGATGATTTTGTGAAGTTTAAGTGTTGGAGAAAGTGATAAATTGAGGTTTTGGTGAAAAAAGTATGGTTTAAGTGGCTAGAGTGTAAGTTTATAAAGTTTAGGGTCAAAATGAAAGGTTGGCTGAAAATAAGGACTTGGCCGTAAGTTTGGTTGGAAAAGATACTTGTGTGGAGAAGTTGACAAGGTTGAGTATTTTGTAACTTTGCAAAACTTAAGGGCTACTCTGAAAGTTCTTAAGAAGTTTAAGGACTAAAGGTGTTATTATGGAGAGGTTAAAGGAAAGATAGCACTTTAAGTTATGGAATAAATTTTGGACACTTTAAGTATAAAGTTGTCACTTTTACAACTTTGTGATGTTTTGGGCAAGATTGCAAATTTCAAATTGGAGGACTTAAGTGGTAATTTTGGATAAATTTCCAAAGTAAGAATATTTAGTTAATTAACTAGAGTTATTCTGTGTTTCTAATTCGTAGACTAATCTGCGTTTACAGGATACCGCTGTGGAGCGATGGGGCCACAGATTATCCGTTTCGTCAATGTAAGGGATTTAGCTTTCTTAATACGTAATGCAGTTCAACTCATGTGTATTAGGCAAGTTAAGGGCTAGTACTGGGTCGAGGGTAGGGCCCAGTGACTCCGGGACTAGTCACATGGTACATAGCGGTATACAGGATTTTATTATTTTTGGACTGTATTAGTTATTCGTGGGGAGTTTCCGACCCTACGAAGAGGGCGGAACTCCTTCTGCCTGTATTACTTACTATCTGTTTATTCTGCGCGCGATATTCTGTAAAACCACTAACGTGTTTCGGGTGCAGGCTTAGGACTAGTAAGACGTCTTAAAAACTGCAAACACGTGTTAACCTTAAAACCTGAAGGAAAACGTTTTAAGGGACGGGTTTCGGGTCCACAACCCTTTTAAGAGAAAATCCGTATTCACCCGCCGCCGATACTTTCAGCTTCCGCAACAACGACGCTTCCGCCAGCTTCCGGGCGGTGGGGTGACAACTACAGAACAACAACAAGGACACCAACAGGCGAGACACCGTTCTCCCTGGTTTATGGCACTGATGCACTCCTGCCTATCGAGGCAGACTTCCCAACAATCAAAATGATCAACTTCAGAGATGAGGACAATACTCGAGGACTTCGCGCCAAACTTGACTTGCTCGAGGAACTACGCGAAGGGGCTCACCTTCGCCTGTTCGCTCTCAAGCAATGTCTGAACGTGCAGCGCGATGGCAGAGTCAAAACCAAGGCACTCAAGCCAGGAGGCCTCGCATTACTCAGGCCTATCCTCACTGCTCGCAACCCCAAACAGGGCATCCTGCAACCTAACTGGGAAGGCCCTTACGTCATTCACAAGAAAGTCCGGCCAGGTGTCTATGAATTGTAGGACCACGATGGAAATCCACTCCCTCGCAACTTCCATACAGATAACCTGCGTCCATATTATGTGTAAATAATGAAACTCTCGCATGCCTTCGCCTGCTCGCTCTCAAGCAATGTTCTTCCACTGGAATATTTCTCTACTTCTCATCACTATCGCAAAACCGAGTTAAACCTCGTCGAAGCTCGCCAACGCCTTCTACACCCGACCGGTCAGAACGGCTAAACGCCTGGCCTATTAAGGCCACGACATCAAACCTTGTCAGGTCACCCATGCATACGCGGCAATGCGTACACTACCCAAGGGCATCGCCTATGCGAACATTGCGGAACACAGATATCGCCCGGGTTAAGATCATTGAGGCCCCGCATCTGCAAACCCCAACAGATCCCCAAGCTAGAAATCAGCCTCGTGACTGAGGTCTTTGATGGCTTTGCCTCTATGAACCACAACAGACCATCTACTGAGATCTTTGGGACCCCGCGCCTGCGAACCCCAACAGATCCCCAAGCTAGAAATCAGCCTTGCAACTCCTTGATCGCTTCACCTTTGTGAACCCCAACAGATCCTCCAAACAACTTAGCCTGGTAGTGGGAGTCTTCGGGGGACTCGCGAAACAAACATAGTAGTTGCTAACGTTCCCTACAAAACTATCGCAAGGATGGAAGAAAGCAACAACAGTCGAGGTAAACTGAAATTTGTACATTTATACTGTTAGCACTGTACATTCTTCGCAGGTGCCTACATAATCACAACGGCTCTCAGGCCGGCCTACATGGGGGGGTCATACGCATGACTTGAACCCCCACCCTAATCTAACATGGCGTGCCACGCCGCACCCATCTTCTTCCCCTGCTCGCCCCAGTCTAGCAGGACGCCCACCTCAGAATCGCTAGTGTTTGTGGCATCTAAGGATTCAAAATTCTGCCCTCGGAACAACTTCTCCACCTGGAAGCGGCATCGCAACTAGCCTTCCTCATATGCATGCGCCCCGACCTCGCCCTGGGTCTTCAACTCCTCGATCTTCTACTTCAATTGGAGCATCCTTTCGGGAACTGCTACTCTGATTGATAAGGGGGACTCAAGAGACTCGCCAGGGAACGCCTCCAGCCCAAGCTCCTTTTCAAGGCTAAAGATAGCCTCTATTGCAAGCATGAAGTCCATGCACAGCTCAAGGTTCTTCTCTGCCAACTCCTTCACGGCGAGCTCTGCATCCAGGGCCTTATTCTCAACGGCCTTGAGGCAGGTGGCTGCCGTCTTCTCTGCCTCAGTAGTAGCGTCCTTTAGGGACTAAATCTCCGCCTTCGCCACGGGACAAGTGGCATCTGCCTCTGAAATTAAGGTGGAAAGTGCCCCCGTCAGGGTAGCAACTTCGAACTCCTTCTTCTTCAGTTCATCCTCCCTCCTTGATAGCGCTTCCTTATGCTGGGGATACCAGACTTGGAGCCTCTTCAGGAGAGCATCCCTTTGTAAGTGCTCCAAATGGGCCTCTGCCTTCTCCTGGATAAGGACCGCGCAGCAGGACTCCAGTTCAACAACCCGTTGCTTCGCCTTCTCTTCCTCAGCTTTGGCGGTGAGGGTGGCCTCTGCCTCTCTCTTCAAGCGAGCAATTTCATCAACCTGGGCACTATCCCTCGTGTTCACATAGTTAACGAACTTATGCCATTGGCTCAGGCCGACGTATTCGTTGATGGCAGCCTGCACCAAAAAGAGTTAGCTCAGGAAAAGAGAAATGGCGCAGAAAATGAGGGAGATGCCTCACCTGCAAATTGTGTTACAGTCACCCCGAGCGGGTGGTAACTTCTGAGTATCCCGGTGCTCCGTTCCAAACATGCGGGACATGTTTTCTGTTGGTCAGATAGCCCCTGGATCTTTTCTAAGTAACATTCTCGAAAATCCTTTACATATTCGAGGTCGCACGAGTTCCCCGCACCTTTCCGCGGAAAATATTTTTCGTGGTCGGGACGTTCGTTCTCGGGCGACACTCGAGGCTCGGGATGAAAATTTGATGGCGCCAATGGTGTGTGGTATTTTATGACTCGAGATGATTATTAGGGTGATAACCAAACATGCACACATACGTCGGGATTTGCTCTGGCTAAGTTGGCGCGGGATGACACTTAAACACTTAGGCATATTGTTGGCTTGGACTTGGTGACTAAAGTGCCTAGGTGGGTGACTAAAGTGTCTAGGTGGGTGCTTGTTAGGTGACTCACTATGGTGACTAAAGTGCCTAGGTATGTGCTTGTCATGTGACTAAGGTGCCTAGGTATGTGTTTGTCATGTGACTAAGGTGCCTAAGTGTAAGGTTGTGGTAAGGAGTATTTAAGGGGTAGAGTTAGTAAGAGTTTCACCATCTTCCTCTCAAATGTTCTCCATCCTCTCAAGAACAAACACACACACAAGTAGCTCTCCTTGATTCTTAGACAAGGCCGATTTGTTCAAGGGCTTAAGGAAGGTTGCTCTTGGTGTTAATCTTGAGCTTGAATCAGCAGTTGCGGAGTAGTGTGGGACTTCGGAGGTCACACTACCGTGCTTCGGGCCAAGCGTTGGGATTTTCCCGGGATTTTTCTGCGGATCGGTAATAGTACGGTAAGGGTTCAACTTCTCTCATTATACATTCTGGGAGGGATATCATATATATCGAGGTTAGTTGAAGCGGGTTCCAGGTTGAGGACGGGTGTCTGGTGATCCCGTTGCCAGTTATATGGTAAGGTACAGGTGTGCATGTTCAAGGCCCGGGATAGTCTCGGAGACCTTGGGTTCTTCGGTATTCTATATTAGCATTCAGTTCTGATATTTTGTGTATACCTTGCGGTATACTCTATATCATTGTTAACTCTGCGGTATACTCTATTTATGACCCTACGACAATTGGGGACCGCGAATCCGGCTGGTACCATGCCTCTGTTAGCTTCGGCTTCGACCTCTTGGAGAGGGCTGTCGTTCTGTTTGTTTGCTTTCATGGGTCTCTGGCGGTTCTGACCGCATCCTTCGAGACTCTGTCTATTATTTATGTCTATATCTGTTTGCATATATTCTTGTGTTTTTGTGTTTTCCTTGTTTTGCAGGTATCCACACACTTAGCTTACTTATTGCAATTATACCTTACCTCACCCCTTATCGGGCCCTCCCGAGGACTCACCCCTCCTGTTTACCACCTTTCAGTCTACGACAAGCAGCCAGCGTGATATGAATCTAGACTCAAGCACTCATTGCAAAGAAGACTAGAGAAGCATTGGGCCTCTTCACGGGAGTGATGGCAGAAAGAGATGATCAAAAAGTGGAAGTTCAAGTTGCAAAAAGACAAAATTCAAGTTTTGGGCTTTTATTTTGACACGGAATAAAACTTGGAATTTGAGCATTTTACACCAAGTTCAAGATCCAGAACAAGAGTTTTGTGCCAAATAAACAACGGCCCACATCTCCCTCATTTTAGCCACCCCTTTTACTTGGAAAACAAGTTGAGAAGCTTCTTGGAGGTGCTTGGAGAGCAAGGAGGCGCCACTTTTCAAGGATTTCAACTTGGAAAGCAAGTTAGGAACTTGCTTGTAAGCTACTCCATTTTTCACTTATGGAAATGTAATCTTTTAGATTTAGAACTTCTTAGGCATGTCTTTAGGGTATTAGGTCGCCCCCTACACCTATAAATAGGGCCTCTTGTTGCACTTTTCAACTCAGAACTCAATTGAAACATTTGTGAGATTTTCTTCTCCAAAGCTTTTGTTCTCCTTGTTTGCTATTTTCGCCCTCCCATTGATTCCATCAAAGTGGTTTCAAACTTTATTTCTAGTATTGTTCTATCTTAGAATAGGAAGGTGCTAGAACCATCTACACCCCGACATTATCTTCTCCATTGCCAAGCCGAAAATAGCTTGGAGGTGGTGAAGGCCAGCCTTACATTATCACTTTCTCAACAAGCTAGATCCTCCCAATTGTGAATCATTGAAGGTTCATATCAAGTGGTATCAAAGCTTGAGGTGCCTTGTTGAGATTTTTAATTTCATTTTCTTAAAAAAAAACAAAGAGTTCATCTCTAGTTTCAACCATTTTGAAACCCCTTGTGTTTTGGTTGAAAGTTGTTGGAAAATTCATCTTCTACCTTTCTCATCTTAAATCTAGTAAGAAAACTTGGTTTTTTTGCTAAATTCCATCTCGGATTTGTGGTGTACAAGTTTTCACCAATTTACAAAAAAAAAGAGAAAAAAAATTTTGTTAAAGCCAAGTATTTTGAAAATTGTTGCATGTGATCTCAAAGATCAAAAGAAAATCAGAAAAGAGAAGTGTTGGTTATCTGCAAAGCTTGACACCAAATAAAGCAAGTGTTTGTGGAAATAGTGAGGTGCACCACCAATATTTTTGAAAAAACCCTTTTCAAATCCCCAACCTTTTTATTTCGACCCCCATCCACCTTAAACACTTTTCACCCAAGTCAAAATGTAACTAGTGTTTTTCTTACTCTAGTTTTGAATTGTGCTTGAAACTTTGGTTTGTACTCACTTTTTTGCCAACCCTTGAGTCGAGAAGTTTAGGTGATTAAAGCATCATTAGGGAATATGAGCAAGGAGTTTGAGGGGTAAAAGGCAAGAGAGACA
Organism: Stellera chamaejasme; assembly: GCA_024586325.1. Classification (NCBI taxonomy): domain Eukaryota; kingdom Viridiplantae; phylum Streptophyta; class Magnoliopsida; order Malvales; family Thymelaeaceae; genus Stellera; species Stellera chamaejasme. Next base: position 15,392,069 of record CM044979.1, on the reverse strand, counting down.
CATCATAAAAAATCCAATTGAGTGATACACGAGTGTGAGAGCAAACACTTGAGCATTGTTACAAGATGAGGCCTAAAGCCAAATTCGAAGGGCATGGTGAATTTTATGGCTATTGGTCATGGGAAAGGAGTGTGGAGACTTACTTCAAGGAGAATTACATTCAGGAGTTTGAAAAGCTTGATGTAGCCTTGGATTGTTTAGTGGAGAAGCAAGGTATTGGTGGTAGTATGAGGAAGGCCCAAGAAGGAGAATGAATCGAGTAGGACACATAAAGTCATGGGAGCACCTAAGTCACCTTCTAAGATGGAGATATGCACCAAACTCCCACGAGCAACCCTTAACCAATCTTCACACTTAGTTTCCCCTCCTACCCGAAGATCCTCTATGCACCATTACCTACATTCTAGCCCCACTCTACCCCCATATGGCTCAAGTTATGACCAAACTCCTTGCCAATGGCCAACATCCTACCCGAGCAGAGCATCGATGTGACACCAACCTTTGCTGCCCAAGCATACCCCACACCCGCATGCACCTATCCAACCCCAGCCTCACATACCCACCTAAGCCAAGAGCCTCACAATGAAAGAAGTTTATACATCTCTTCAAACCCCTACCTTCAAGAGGAAGCCAAGACTACAAATAGCACCATGACGTCCAACTTAGATCGGCTTGAGGTAGAAATCAAGAAGTGGCTTGCCTTAGCCAAAAGAGAAGAGGAAGTGCACCGTGGTAAGATTGAGAGAAAAGAAATTGAGCGGAAAGTTGAGGGACTGAGAGAAACATAAAGTGAAATGGCTCAAATACCAAAGAAAGATCCTAAAATGGCCATTGAGAGAAAAATTGAGGAGAGTATCGAGAGAAGAAAATGAGTGGAAAGATGAGAGAAGACAAGAGCGTATCTTAACCTATCAGAGAAAATTGATAGGAACCCAACCTGCAACAAAGTGCCTTGATGGTACATCACCATGGGAGACCACCAAGCCTAACTTGGACGAGGAAAATGAGGAGATAGGTCAAAGAGAGGATCTACACTCCCTTAACTTAGAGATGGGTAACTTCTCACTCTATTCTAATAAGTGTTATGCTAATGAGGATTTTTATGATGAGTATGACTTACCCTCTCATGCTAGTATAAATTTACATGATCCATATTTTGAATATTTGAGCATGTTCCTTCTAATAGTGCCTCGGATGCTTTAGGTGCTAGTTGCATGAAATATTTTGGTAATGAATGCATATCTCACTACCAAGATAGTATTCTTGCCACATATGATGATTGTCTATCTTTTTGTGTTGATGAAGAGTCGACATACCATGAGCATGAATTTCATTATGATGATCGTGATGACACATATGATGACCATGCTTTGATTCATAATGCATTTCATCCAATGCATGATGGTATTGCCTCGCATTATAGACATGATGTTGATGATGCTTTGGAAGTGGTTGCATATACCCAAGAACTTCATAGTGATGATGAGACTAGGGAGAGGTTGAGCATGCATATGATCCACCCAACTTGTTCTACTCCTCGCACATGACTCGACTCATGCATTTAATAAGAAGCGTTTGAAAGAAGAACATGGGTGCCCTACACTAAATTTTGACCCTAGGATATGTGATCATACATTGATGAATGTTGTTATTTAGCTTGAGAAAGATGTGGCTATACTTAATGTTTATAGTGAGGAAGAGAGTAGGAAACATGTACCTGTGCTTGATAATGTCTTGTTTGAGTATGAACCTACCTCAGCTTTCATAATATATGCTAATCCATTATATGAAGTCTCGAGCATGTTTTGGTCATGGGTATTGTTGATAATGATGTGGAGACCAAGGACATGCATGATGAGGTGAAGATAAAGGGCAATTTTTCCATTTTCCCACCTTTAGGATTCACTTTGTCTAGTATAGCTATGATATGCCTAGATTCTTTAACCATGACTAGCTTAGTTCATTTTTTGGTAACTTGGGGGAAACTCTGGTGTTTGCTTTGTGATGACAGTCCCTTTGTTCTTTCCCTCTTAGAAGAACAAGAGCTTGAGCTTGATTCTGATCATGTTTTCCATGAGTATAAGCTTCTTTGTGACTGTGTTGAATTCTCATGGAAGTAAGTAATGAATCATTGTAAGCTTTTGTTTCTTCTCACTCTGCATATTGGTGTGGTTATGCTTACATGCTTGAGAGTTTTTGACATCAAGATGCATTTGATTTCTTGCTCACCTAGTCCTTGAAAGGTTATTGAGTTTTGGTTCACTAACCCCTAATGTGCTTTCAAGTTTGTTATATATGTCTATGAATTGTAGGTGTTGCACCTTTTAGATTCGAGGACGAATCCTTTTAAGAGGGGTGGTATGATATGAATCTAGACTCAAGCACTCATTGCAAAGAAGACTAGAGAAGCATTGGGCCTCTTCATGGGAGTGATGGCAGAAAGAGAGGATCAAGTGGAAGTTCAAGTTGCAAAAAGACAAAATTCAAGCTTTGGGCTTTTATTTTGACAAGGAACAAAAACAAGGCTTGGAATTTGAGCACTTTACACCAAGTTCAAGACCCAGAACAAGAGTTTTGGGCCAAATAAGCAACAGCCCACATCTCCCTCATTTTGGCCGCCCCTTTTACTTGGAAAACAAGTTGAGAAGCTTCTTGGAGGTGCTTGGAGAGCAAGGAGGCGCCACTTTTCAAGGAATTCAACTTGGAGAGCAAGTTAGGAACTTGCTTGTAAGCTACTCCTTTTTTCACTTATGGAAATGTAATCTTTTAGATTTGGAACTTCTTAGGCAAGTCTTTAGGGTATTAGGTCGCCCCCTACACCTATAAATAGGGCCTCTTGTTGCACTTTTCAACTCAGAACTCAATTGAAACATTTGTGAGATTTTCTTCTCCAAAGCTTTTGTTCTCCTTGTTTGCTATTTTCGCCCTCCCATTGATTCCATCAAAGTGGTTTCAAACTTTATTTCTAGTATTGTTCTATCTTAGAGTAGAAAGGTGCTAGAACCATCTACACCCCGACATTATCTTCTCCATTGCCAAGCCGAAAATAGCTTGGAGGTGGTGAAGGCCAGCCTTACATTATCACTTTCTCAACAAGCTAGATCCTCCCAATTGTGAATCATTGAAGGTTCATATCATATGTATGATGATGACTGAGTACTCGCCCATTTCAGTGGTCGTCTCGATGTTATCCATGAACTGCATGTTTGGTGATGATAGAGTGCTCGCTCATTTCAGTGGGGCGGGGCTCGTCATGGATAGTTAGGGTTTATACTGTATACTTGCCATGTATGAGATTTGCAGGTTGCGAGTCAAAAAATGACCAGAAGATATAAGCGTAAAACTCTGTCTGCATACTCCGAGAGCAAAGCGTTCTCAGACACCGGGCCTTCGAGAACGAGACTTTAAGGGGCGGGTCACGGGATCGCCACACTCGGTGGGTCTCGGTTGGACCGACCACTTCCGTTTCCCAACTCACGCAGCCTTCCGCCATAGCTTCCTCTTCCGCCGCCGCTGGGCGGCCCCGCCTCCGCAACCGGGCGCGGGCGCCCCGTGACAAATTGCGCTTGGCTGCCTCCTTCATGAACTCGATTGAGGGATCCAGGCTGCGGTCCATCAACTCCCTATCAAAGGGCGTGCGAAGCCCCTCCAAACAAGCCAGAAGTGTGTGCTCCCCACCCATCAATAAGGAGGACTTATTATTCGAAGAAAAGCGTATCCCACGCTCCTCTAGGGCTTGCCCTACTCTGGGGGTCTTCTGGGTAGCAACACGCTTCCCCTCGATAAAGTGCGACTAGACCCCAGTTTCCTCAACCACACTCTGGCGAATGCTCCACTGTCGGTCAGAGGATTCCTTCCCTGCATCAAACAACTTATTAGTACAACTAGGAAAGACTAGAACACAACCCTCTACGAGGAAAACACATACCCTGCGATGGGCCATGGTCCAGGGCAATGGCGACCCCACCGGTCGACGACTAGGGCGTGGCTTTACCCGGCCGTCAGCCCGAGATAGTTCGTCGGAAGGGTGAATCACATCCCGGGCACTCGCCTTCTCTGGAACTCTCTCCACCGCCAAGTCGTCGCTGGGAACAGAACCTAATCGGGTTAAGTGTGCCCCTTCGAGCCCCCTCCTCGGGAGCCCGGCTACTTGTTAGGGAAGCACCTTCAACCGCGCCTATCACCTCGGCTAAATATCAACCAGGGTGGGTACTCCACTCTCTAGGGGGACCATTGTAGGCTCCTTTGTTCTGAACTATCGGCTCTCTTCGCGGCCAGCTTTGCTCTTCTTCTCATGGACAACAGAAGATCACTGCTGACATTACACCCTTGGATGGCATAATGGCCACACGGGAGAGGCCCCCACCACAGGAGAACTCTCGAAGCAACTTCGTTGCCCGCCTACGGGGCTCGCCAACAATCCGGAGACAAAGGCGTCCAGACACCTGGTGTCCTCAGCTAATACCACTCTCGCCATATCTCCAGGGGCAGAGCAGGTAGCCCCCACTCCAGGAACCTCGTGAACCACCTCCTCTCTAGGGGTAGCCTCAGCAGTCTCCACCCCCTCGTCCAGATCCTTCACAAGGGAGACATCTCCCCCACAAGGCCCTTGCGCCTCCAGTTGCTCCTCTTGCGAAGCCCTCTCCGCTTTGGGTTGCGCCTCATTGCCACCCATCTTCTTCCTCTTCGCCACACCATGGAGTGGTGCCAACTGGCTAGTGGCAGCCTTCTTCCTCCGCGAAGGCTCAATGGGACCCAATGCCTTTTCTACTGCAGGAGGGACATTTTCCTTATACGGACAAGCCATGTGGATCCGCAGGGCAAGGCGCATAGACCCCCTCTTACCTTTCTCCTCATCATAACGGCTGGGGGCATCTACATCACAAAAGGTCAGTATGTACGCAAGGGGAATACATAACAAAAAAGAGAGAGAGCCGAGCAATAAATACCTCTAGGCCCCGCTAGAGCTACGCGAAGGGCATCCACCAAATCTCCGCGATGCGCAGGTGCCCAACCTTCATAAGGAGGAGGCACCATCGAATCCAACAAGTAGCCTGTGTTGATGCCAGCCCACCTGAGAGTCACCATATCAAGCTGCACAAGGGAGAAAGGAAATAGATGGTCATAGAGTCTCCTCGACAAAGACGTCGTTCAGCCACCCCAACAGCTGAACATACGCCTACCACCTTCACCCACAGCGTACAAGACCGGCCTCGGAGCTGTGCTATGCACCGCCTCCGCAGATCCTCACCACCGAAATCGCCATGACTCATCCCTGCAAACAAAGAAAAAGCCACTGTGCCAATCATGGTGTGATTTCAATGAAATACCGAAAGAAATAGAATTATTCCCCCCAACGCTAATTGGGGTAACACGGTAGAATCTCTGAAACACGTCCGCGAAGGGCTCCACCCCCGCCATCCGGCACGCCACGCTGAACCCGACGATGTGAATGAACGTGTTCAGTCCGAGCTGCGATGGTGGGAGGCCCCACTGGGCACACAGATCTTGGACGATGGCAGGCAAAGGAAACCTCAACCCAGAAGACATATGGGCCGTGTAAAGACACAGCGCCGTGCTCTCTATATTCTCCAGTGTCTGCGGGAGCTCGAGGGCACTGCAGACCCCTTTCCTCGCCATGTACACCTCCACCTTTTCAACAAGAAAAAAGGCCTTGACGAGATCCTGGTGAAGCCTCTCGGCCTTCACAGAGCTTTTGTCCATGGCTAGGACGAGAGGACGGGTAGTTCCTTTAGTGGCCATTGTTGCACCAAAAACCACAAGAATGTCGAATTGTTCAAGGGCTTAAGGAAGGTTATTCTTGGTGTTAATCTTGATTTTGAATCGAGTTACAGAGTAGTACGGTAAGGGTTCAACTTCTCTCGTTATACATTCTAGGAGGGATATCATGTATATCGGGGTTAGTTGAAGTGGGTTCAGGGTTGAGGACGGGTGTCCGGTGATCCCGGGGCCAGTTATATGGTAAGGTACAGGTGTGCAGGTTCAAGGCCCGGGATGGTCTCGGAGACCTCGGTTTCTTGATATTCCATATCGGCATTTAGTTACGATATTACATGTATACCTTGCGGTACACTCATGCATTGTATACCCTTCGGTATACTCTGTTTATGACCCTACGACAGTTAGGGGATCACGACCCTGGCTGGTACCATGCCTCTGTTAGCTTCGGCTTCTGACCTCTTAGAGAAGGCTGTCGTTTTGTTTGTTTGCTTTCAAGGGTCTCTAGCGGTCATAACCGCGTCCTTCGTGACTCTGTTTATTAATTATGTCTATATCTGTTTGCATATATTCTTGTGTTTTTGTGTTTTCTTTGTTTTGCAGTACTCGCGCACTTAGCTTACTTATTGCAATCGTACCTTACATCAGCCTTATTGGGTCCTCCCGAGGACTCAACCCTTCTGTTTACCACGTTTCAGTCTGCGACAAGCAAGCCAGCGGACTAGAGTTTCGTGGTGCTTTCTATATTTTGATCAGTATCTGCAGCTCCGACATGGAACTTCGCTATGTTATAGGGGTAGTCTCAGTAAGGCTTATAGTCTACTTTCTGACTTCTGGATTTTTGCTAAGTATAGCATATGGGTTTCCTCACAGTTAACTTGTCTCTCTCTTCTGTTTGTGTGTTAGCAACAGCAGCAGCGGTACTTTGGGGAATCTTCTGATCTCGGGGTTTCTCCTAGATCCCGCACATAGGTATTATGGGGTTTTCCTTTGTCGGCTCTGTAGATGTGTATGAATAGCATGTCATTTGTCTGATCATGCTATGTATCTTAGATACATTACCTTCGTATACATATCCTGGATATTCGTATGACCGGGACTCGCCCGGAGTCGGTGGGGCGGGACCCCGATGTGATCACATTTTGATGAGTCGGACATATTACGTATCGGTATGATTACATTATGCATATGTATGATAATGGTAGTACTCGCCCATTTCAGTAGGTGTGGGGCTCGTCTAGATGTTATCTATGAACCGCATGTTTGGTGATGGTGGAGTGCTCGCTCATCTCGGTGGGGCGGGGCTCGCCATGGATAGTTAGGGTTTATACTGTATATTTTCCATGTATGAGATTTGCAGGTTGTGGGTCGAAAAACGACCGAAAAATATAAGCGTGTAACTCTGTCTGCATACTCTGAGAGCAAAACGTTCTCAGGCACCGGGCCTTCGAGAACAAGACTTTGCGGGTCGGGTCAATGGACCACTACACGCATCGGGTCTCGGTTGGACCGACCGCTTAGTTTCCGCAACTCACGCAGCCTCCTTCATGAACTCGATTGAGGGATCCAGGCTGCGGTCCATCAACTCCCTATCAAAGGGCGTGCGAAGCCCCTCCAAACAAGCCAGAAGTGTGTGCTCCCCACCCATCAATAAGGAGGACTTATTATTCAAAAGGAAAACCGGATCCCACGCTCCCTCCAGGGGCATGCCTGTTACAGTCGCCGTGAGCCAGACGACTTCCGGGATAACTCTGTAAGATTTCTGATCTATTTTTTGATATTGTGGAATCGGGAATTGTGATTATACATGTTGGACATGTTTTCTGTATATTATGGAGTCTCGGAGTTAGTGTCAGAGTTTTGGTTCCGTAGGAAATTCTGTTTGGAAGATATGCAAGTTGCGGTTGGACGAAATCGCAACTTTGCAAAGTTTGAGGACCAATGTGTAAAGGTGGAAAGTTTGGAGAGGTTTCCTCTCCTACAAGGAAAAGAAGTCGGTTAAATGGTTTGAAAGAAGAGAGACATGAGTAGGGTATCACGTTTCACATTTCAGAAACCTTCTCTCTCTCTCTCTCTGTCGTCCATTTTTGTTTAAGTTGGAAGCTCAAGTTGATCTTCTTCAAAACTAGTCCGATTTCTGAGGTAAGGAAGTATGTTATTCACGGTGAGGGGTTATACGTTTTCTACGGATCGAGTTTTGATTTGCATGTTACGTGATCAGTTGTGAGGAAGAAAGAATCTGAAATTCTGAAAAGAATGGCATTGCGCATGCTCCTCTCCGCCGCGATTTCGTGAATTGCGTTCTTCGTGCATGGGACGATTCGGCTGCGAGGAAATCTTGATTTAGGTAAGGGTTCAGTTCTTACGTAATTCTATGGTTTCGGGATTCGTATAACCTGAAAATTTGGATGAACTAGGGTTAAGTTTGGCAAGGGGTGTGTGTCGAGGGTCATCGCCGTTCGGGTAAGGCTTCGCATGAATGGGAAAGGCTTCGCATGAACCTATAGAGAGGCCTCCGCCTTCGCATGAAGGTCTGCCTTCGCCAAGAGGCCTCCGCCGCATCAAGGTCTGCCTTCACCAAGAGGCCTCGCCTTCGCCGAAGGTCTTCCTTCGCCAAGAGGCCTTCGCCGCATCAAAGTTCGCCTTCGCCAAAGAGGCTTCGCCTTCGCAAAGGGGGTTCTTCACCCCGCATTTTCAGTATCGCGATGCGACCCTCAGTACTCCCCTCTAGCCTTCACCACGCTAAACTTAACCTATGGCATGGGTTAGGTATATGTGTATGAATTCTGTTATCTGTTTCAGAATAACTTGGTTGACAAGTTATCTTCTGTATTAGTTGTCTGAATCTGATCTGTTCGGCAGCGGGGATTCCAGACCCCGAGCTGGTACCATGCCTCTGATAAATTCTGATATTATGATACTCTGAAATTCTGAAATCCTCTTCCGTAAGGCTAAGAACCTCAGAGGTCTGCCGAATCCTTCTGACTAATGAATGTTATTATTATTGTTTGTTTGTATATGTATTTTTCTGTGCAGGTGTTTGATTCGAATACTCAGTATTTACGAGATACCCTACCCTATGCCAACCCTTACTGAGTTCTCGTAGAGGACTCACCCTTACTCTGTTCACTGTTTCAGGCTCATCTGATAAGAAGCCCGAAGAGTAAAGGCTCTCGGTGCTTTCTGGTGGTTGTGTTTCAGGTACTAATGAATTCTGAGTCTATTTTCCGATTCAGTGGTTGTGATATCTGTAAGACCTGATTCTGATTCTGGACACATTGTGAGATATCTAATGGTTGTCTTTTGTACTGTGTTCAAGAGGCGGTGACCTACGTGGAGTTTTGTCTGTGGATCTTGGTGTTCTAGATCCCTCCACACACGTAGGTATTTTGTTCGATAGAAGGTTACGCTCTGTAAATGTAAATGCTAGCACGTTTAGTTATTGCATCACACTTGTATCGGTTTAGGAATGTGTGTAAGTATGTTGAACTCGTATGGTTCTCGTTACTTGTACTACAAGCTTATTTCTTGGAAAAAGTTTAATGGGGTGGGATTGGACAATCACACCTTAGGGAACACTCATGACGGCTATTACCCCCAGCTCCGATTCCCGCCTCTGCATTGCCCGGCTTCGCGCCGCGCACGGCGGGGGTAACATGCCCTCCTCCCCGGTATACCGTCACCCTGAGATCCTCCCTCAGGGACTTCAATGCAGCGGGTTCATCAGACCACCTGGGGTCTTCTGGGCAGCAACACGCTTCCCCTCGATGAAGTGCGACTAGATCCCAGTTTCCTCAAGCACAGTCACCGCAGCACCCAAGTCCACCGCACTCTGGCGAATGCTCCACTGCCGGTTAAAGGATTCCTTCCCTGCATCAAACAACTTATTAGTACAACTGGAAAGACTTGAACACAACCCTCTACGAGGAAAACACATACCTGTGATGGGCCCCGTCCGGGCAATGGCGACCCCAATGGTCGACGAGTGGGATCTGTGGCTTCACCTGACGCCACCCCAGGATGGTTCGTCGGAGAAGCGAATCACATCCCAGGCACTCGCCTTCTCTGGGACTCTGTACACCGCCAAGGCGTCGTTGGGAACGGGAACCTGACTAGTTAAGTGTGCCCCTTCTAGAGCCCCTCCCCCTTCGGGAGCCTGTCAACTTGTTAGGGCGACACCTTCAACCACTCCCGTCACCTCTGGCTGAATATCAACCAGTGTGGGTAGTCCACTCTCTGGGGGGACCATTGTCGCCTCCTTTGTTCCCAGGCTGCTGGCTCTCTTCGCGGCCAGCTTAGCTCTTCTTCTCATGGACAGCAAGAGATCATCTGCTGACATTACCCCCTTGGATGGCATGACGGCCACCTATGGAGGGGCCCCCCACCACAGGAGCACTCTCTGAAGCACCTTCACCGGCCGCCCTAGGGGGGCTCGCCAACAATCCAGAGACAAAGGAGTCCAGACACCTAGTGTTCTCAGCTAATACCACTGTCGCCATGTCTCCAGGGGCAGAGCAGGTAGCACCCACTCCAGGAACCTCGCAAACCACCTCCTCTCTAGGGGTAGCCTCAGTAGTCTCCACCCCCTCGTCCAGATCCTTCCCAAGGGAAACATCTCATCCACAAGGCCTTTGCGCCTCCACTTGGTCCTCTTGAGAAGCCATCTCCACCCTGGGTTGCGATGTGGACATCACCCCAAAAGATCCCCAAGCTCAAGATGGACCGCAACCTCAGGCGCGCGCACCCCCAAATCCACTCCAAGGTTTAGGCGGACCAATGACAAGGGCCCGGCTGAAGCAAGTTCAAGCAAGTGTAAACGCTTTCATGGGGCTCATGGCGCGGGGCGACCAAGAGGAAGCTCGAGCAAAGACCTTACAGTTTCGCCACCTCGGCATCGCATTGGATGAAGAGAATGCGCAACACTTTGGAGCCTTGAACATAAGCATACTTGGAAAAAGCGGCGAAGCTCTAGAATGCGGGACCATGACACAGGCGAAGGCCCCGTGCGAAGGCGCCCCGTGAAGGCCCCAGCGGCGCCCCGCGAAGGGCTCGGGCGTAGGCGCCCCGCGAGGCCCCGGGCGAAGGCATCTGCGAAGCCCCCATACTTAGCCCACTGTCCGACCAAATCCAATTCAAGGCGTCCTTTCTCTGAAGACTCTCGGGAAGACAAGCGCCTACTGTCCAAGCAAAAGACACCCGGACACTTTTTAGACTAGCTTTTGCTTTTTCACCTTTTTGGAAGCTTTTCACGCTGCATGCATGCAAAAGCACTTTATCCTTTCTGCAAGGATGTAAGAGCTGCTTTGCTTCTCACATCTCCCCTCAACATTTAAGCTAGTTCCAGGCGCATTTGTAACCTAGAACATAATTTTGAATCAAGCAATTCGGCCGAAACTCTCCAAGTGAGACATTGGTTTTTGTGTTCTCTTTTCTTGCATTTCCATCTCCCTAGTGATCCATGCAAGAGGATCCAAACATAATATCTAGTATTGCTTGACCTTGTAGTCAAGAGGTGCTAGATCCCATCTCCATTCCCAGGCATTATCAAGCGCATTGCCTCACCCCGTAGTGAGGAGGTTCGCTTGGCCAAAACTATTCGTTTGTTCGTATCCGCCTCCACCAAGCTAGTTCCGTAAGCGTTGATCACACCCACACCTCCCGTGATCACATCAAGTGGTATCAGAGCCAAAGCGCTTGCTGGAGGTATCGTATTATTTGTTTGATTTTTCTTCAAGCAAAACCCTCTGTTATCTTTCTTACGCTTGAAGAAATCTCGGTTGATGATCCCAGTTGAAACCGAAGAGTTGTTTAAAAGTGTGTTTGTTAAAGTCAAGAATTTTCGAGTTAAAGCAGAAAAGAGTTGTCTTGTGGTACGGCACGAGAAAAGTGTTTGAAGAAAGAAAAGTGTTGAGCAAGTTTATGTGTTCTTGAAGAATTCTTGAGTGTTCTTGAGTGTTCTTGCGTGTTCTTACCAAAACGCAAATGAACAGTGCTTTCGATCAGAAAATAGTTTCTGAACTTAAACCGAAAGTGTTTGTGATAGTGAAAAGCCTTTTTCTAATAACCCAACCTACTTCTTTCGACCCCCAACTCAACCCTAACATCTCAACAAAACTAGTTTCAAGCAACTAGTCATTTTCTTGGGTTTCAAGTTACGGTTTTACTAGTTATTGTTTGTGTCTCTTTGCGTGTTCATATTTGATCCAAGGTTGAAGTCGGTATCAAGCTTAGAGAACTTGTGAAAGCCTTTAAGTGGGAACCGCCGAAGTGAAATAATCACTAAAGCCTTTGTGCGAAACACGAGAGTGAGTATAAACACTCGGGGAGTTGTGAGGTTCTTTTCCTGACTGCATATGTTCAACTGCACTTTTATTACAGATGGTTTCGTCAGATTCTACACCTCCTCATCCATCCCAGCTAGCAATGCATGACACGCTAGCAAAAATATTACAAAGGTTGGATGACTTGGGAGCTCAAGTCGCCACTACAAATGAGCGACTGACAAGGGTAGAGGTTGCCCAAGGAAAGCAGCCGGAGAGTTCGCAAGTCCACGATGATGCCCATGCATCGCGAGCTCACGGCGGGGTCACCCATACTACCCTTAATCCATCGGCGAAGCCACAAGCCACCCCTCACAGTCGCCCAACTCCCTCTATGAGAATAGACCCTGGTGTTGATGTTCTGGATAGTGACGATCAAGAGTACTATGCGGAGCCACCACCAAAACCCACAAAAAGAAGGGTCTTTCCCGATAGAGCTCAAGCCAGAGCTTATCTCGAGAGAGACCTTGAAGAAGAAGAAGAAGTAGAGCGAGGACGTGTTCATCGAGGTTTCAACCGAAACCTTGGAGGAAGGCGCAAGCCCAAGATCAACCAGCCCTCGCCAATTTAAAGCTTCAAATACCGCCTTCTACGGCTCCGGTGATCCGGAAGAATATTTTACTTAGATGGCCAAAACCGAGAGGATCATTGATATGATGGTATATAATGATGCGACGGCATTAAAGCTCGTTGTCATTGAGTTTCACAACTATGCCCTCACCTGGTGGGAGCAAGAGCATTACGAGAGGGTGAGGGCCCACGGTCGCCCCATCGCCACTTGGGAAGATCTTAAACGGGCCATGAAAAGTCGGTTTGTGCCAAGCTACTATGACCGGGATTGTGCCCAGAGGTTGTAACGTCATATTCAAGGTCATCGCAGCGTAGAAGAATATCAAAAGGACCTTGAAAGAGCGTTGATGAGGGCCAATGTCAAGGAGGACGATGAAGCCAAGTTAGCCAGATTTTTATATGGCTTAAGAGAGGACATCGCCAAAACGGTTGAGCTGTGTGACTATCGGGACTACCAAGATTTGGTGCACAAGGCTATCCGAGTAGAGAAGCAACTAAAGAAGGGGAACTCCTATCATCCAGCCCATACGCACATCAGGGGCTCAGGAAGCAAGACCATCCCCTTCGCCAAACCGCCCCCGCCGAAATCTTACCCATCTCCCACGGCGATGCCACCCCCTCACCACAACTACCCGAACGCCAGGCCCCTATCACACCCTCAACCAAAACCAACACCCGCCCTTATGATGCCCTCGCCGGACAAGGAGCATCGTATGTTTTAAGTGTTTGGGCAAGGGACATTATGCGAGGGACTGTCCCAACAGAAGGGTCATGGTCATTCGGCCAAATGGAGACGTATCTAGTGAAGATGAAGAGGAGATCCCTCCTGAACCACAAGATCAGGAGAGTGAAGCAGAAGAAGGAGAGCTGCCTATGGACGGTCTAATCTTAGTCACCAAGAGAGTCTTGCAAAGCTCCCCAAGTATCATTGAGAGCATTCAACGGGAAAACTTATTCCAATCAAGGGCTATGGTGAATGGGACCCTGTGTAGTCTCATTATCGATAGCGGGAGCTGTGTCAACGTAGCCAGCGAAGACATGGTCGCTGAGCTGGATCTTCGCACCATCGCGCATCCCAAACTGTACCAACTTCAATGGGTTGATGATAGGACCTTTGTGAAGGTCGTGAAACAAGTTGAAGTACCGATAAAGATCGACAAGTACGAAGATTCTATCACCTGCGATGTGGTGCGAATGCAGGCCACACACATTCTCTTGGGAAGGCCCTGGCAGTACGACAATGAGGCGATACACTATGGCAAGGCCAATAAATATACCCTCACCCATCTCAAGAAACCCTTCACCTTGCTCCCCTCACGCCAACCCAAGCCCTCCAAGACCAAGTCCACAGGCAAGTAAGGCCGAGAGAAAAGAAAGAGCGAGGGCGGATAGAAGAGAGAAAATGGTGAGAAGATTCAAGGAACCTTGAACGAAAAGAAAGAATGTGCATTGATGGGAAACACCAAGAGTGAGCAAACGAGAAAACAAGAGTGCAACCCTCCCTAGCCAAAGAGAGAGACCTAAAAGGGCACTTTTGGGAAACAAAACTTGTTTCCTCATAATTCCAACTCATTGCGGGCTAACACTTGACTATGTGTCTTCTCTCCCTTTTTATGTGCAGGAAGTTCTCAAGGAATTCGATGAAGTATTCGATGAGCCGCGAACCCTTCCCCTATCGCGGCATAGAGCATCAAATAGACTTACTTCCAGTGCGCCTTTTGTCACCGCACGCCACCCGAGCCCGGTTGCGGAGGCGGGGCGCGGGGCGCCGGAAGCGGAAGCCGGAATGATATGGAATGGCAAGTCCATCGAGACCCGCCGCGCGTAGCGGACCCAAAGAGCGAAAGGATTATGGAAGCAACCTAACAAATATTTCGTGCATATAACTGAAAATAAAATCCAAACATACAATTCATGCATTAGCAAGAGTAAGCCCCGCCCTCCGTGGGACGAGTGCTTACGCACCAAAACATATATACATACAGAATTCACAGAACCTAAGGTGTCTAGCAGCGCCAAGCGCTCGAACATGTACAGTAAGAATATATAAATATATACAGACATACAATCATCGAGCAATACGTAAAGTGTGCATATGCAACTACAGAGCCAGCCCTAGATCTAAGTATCCAAATACCTCGCGGGATTCAGATCCAAAAGACAATCCCGGGCCGCAAGGTGCACTGCTGCAAAAACACACCCAAGGTAGAAACCTCACGGAAACCTACTACGCAGGCCGCTTATCAGTGTCTACCTAAAACCCAAAACAAAACCCAAAGAAGGGTGAGTCCTAAAAGGACCCGTAAGGGATATGGGGTAAGGTAAGTATATGTAACCTGCAAAGCAGAAAGATAGCAATATATGCAATGTAATACGGAATAACATGCATGTACAGAAAATAGATCGGAGTCCGAAGGACGTGCGATTCTAAATCGCCATAACCCTTATAATAAATCGGACGACAGCCTCCACTAAGGGAGTCGGAAGCCAAGCTAATCTGAAGCATGGTGCACCAGTGGGTAGCGAACCCACAACTGTCGTATTGTTATCAGACAGAGTATGCCATAAGGAATACTCCTAAAAACTCCAGAATTTGCCCAAAGGCATAAAATTCCGAAATACTAATGTAATGTAAAATGAAACCAAAACATATACTTATCTTACCAAAATGACGAACCAAACCCTTACCTCAAAATCCAGTATTAGACCGATTCTGGACAACTCCTACACCGTGCCCCGAAACTTAGAACTTCTCTTTTCCTAACCTCCGAACCTCAGAATCTGTCAAACCAAGTTGAATTAGAATCCTTATCGACCATACTACCAAACTACACCCCCGACCCCAAAACCGAAAATCCGGCAGAATTTCCGTAAAATTCCAGATTTCCACAGAAATGTCAGAATTCAGAACCAACCTAGACAATGCAAGATTATACATTGACAAACATCATCCAACAAGCAGAATCGACCAAACCAACCTTAAACCCTTCATTACCCAACCTTTTTCCGATAATCCCGCTTAATTGTAACTTTTCCATTTCTTAACCGAATTCAACGTTTCAAACTTCCATCCACTCATAAATTCAACCCCAACACCATATTAACATCCAATTTAACCAACATGAAACTCCAACATTGAAAAAGAATCATTCCAACATTCGGTTCTTAACCAACTTTTTATCCAACTTCCAATTCAATCCATTCAATCTTCCAATTAATCATTCTAACCACCAATTTCACTTCTAAACCATGAATGCTATCCAATTGCACCCAAAACAACAAAATCCAACATTGAACAACAACTCATAATTTCGGCCATTTGGGGGTTTTTACCTCAACTTGTTTTCCATCAAATTGAATCCATACATAAGCTTAGAATCATGCTAGGACTAACATACTTGAAGCATGAAACAAGATAACAAACACACACCATTTTGGAAAATCTCCAAAAATTCGGCCATAATAGGGTTCCTCATCCAAGATGTGTTTTCCAAAATCCAACACTTGATTAACACTCTCCTACAACCCAAGAACAACATACTAAAACATGGGAGGAAGAGAATCATCCTAGCTTATAGCTAAGAACAAACCCATCATTCACCATAAATCCATATTTCTTCACTAATCTCCAATTCTAACAAGAAAAGAGGAGTAGGGAGGATGCTTACTACAAGTAGCATCCAATTTCTCTTTGATTTCTACCAAGAAGAAGAAGTTCAAGCTTGGAGGTGAGCTCTCCTATGGAGTCGGCAGTAGCAGCAGCCAAGAGAAGAAGATGAAGAAATGAAGAGAAATGAGGTAAGTCTCATTTTATGAAAATATAAGTCCAATTATATTTTCCTCACTTTAAGCCCATCCCTCTCTTCCTAAATTAAAATAGGACAAGTGTCCTATTAATCATCCCCACTTCCAGCCGAAAAAACACAAATGCTGCCCATGCTGATTTTTACTAATTTTGCAACCAAATGCAAAATAACTCCCAATTTTTTCCGAAAGTTCCAATTCTTTTTGCCCAAAAATAATTACCGGATTCCAAAATTAACGAAACTTGGACACAACCCTCAGAATATTATAACATTCACAAAACATATTTCAGAAGTTCATTTACCATTCCGGAGTGTCCTACCGAGCTCGCTGAACCCGAACCAAAACCCGACGTGCGAGCGTGTCAACCTGAACCGAAATTCCGTCACTCCAAAATTCTATAAATTCCATCTTAAATTATAACACAACTTACCCCAAAGCCGTCAGAAAATTTCCATCCCGAGCCCCGGGATTCCCGTCCCGAGCCCCGGGAGTCGCCCGGAACCGAACGTCCCGCCCCAAATATTAAACTCCACAACCACCTCCGGGACGTCTCCACGACTCCAAAACTGCAAACGGCTTCCCAAACTGAGATCTCGAGAGTGCTACCGAGCCCGCTGTACGTCCCGAGGCGACCCCGACAACCCCCCGGCGCCAGAAAAATATTTTCGGCGGAAACGTCCGGGGGACCCACACGACCTCAAATACGGAAGGGTTCGCCAAAATGATAATCGGATAGGGCTCGGGAGCCGTCTGAACGCCGAAAAACGTGACCCGCAGGCCAAAACCGGAGCCCCGGGTCACCCGGTCGCAACCCGCTCGGGGTGACCGTAACATCCTCCCCCCCTTAGGACTCTTGGTCCTCCAAGAGTTGTATCAACCGCTGATACTGCTCAGGGTATCGGTCCTGAATGTCCTTCTCTGTCTCCCAAGTCGCCTCCCGGTCAGTATGATGTGACCACTGAACCTTGACCATGGGAATCAACTTGCTACGGAGTCTCCTGACATCTCTATCCAGAAAGGCTACTGGTACCTCCTGATAAGAAAGATCGGGTTCCAGCTGTACCTCCTCCACTGGAATCGTCTGAGTCGGATCCAGAATGCACTTCTTCAACATGCTGACATGGAAGACATTGTGCACAGCAGACAGACTAGGAGGTAACGCCAACCGGTATGCCACCCTACCGACCCGCTCCAAAATCTCATATGGGCCGATATACCGTGGGGCCAACTTGCCCTTCTTCCCGAATCTGACTGTCCCTCGGATAGGTGCTACCTTGAGCCAAACCCTATCCCCAACCTCAAACTCCAGAGCCCTACGGCGACGGTTCGCATAAGTAGTGGTGCGGTCGTTCGCGGCTTTGATCCGCGCCTGAATCAATCTGATTTTCGCCGTAGTCTCCTCAATAAGCTCGGGTCCCAACTCAACCCTATCAGACGCATCTGTCCAACAGTATGGTGTCATACACCTCCTCTCGTACAACGCCTCAAATGGTATCATGCCAATCGTAGTCTGAAAGCTGTTGTTGTACGAGAACTCAATCAAAGGCAATTGCTGGTCCCAATCTCCTCCAAAGTCCAAAGTACGGCTTCGCAAAGCATATCCTCCAATATCTGAATCACCCGCTCCATTGCCCGTCCGTCTGTGGGTGATAAGTCACTTTCGATGAAGTCGCGTGCCCAGCGCTTCATGAAAAGCCCTCCAGAACCGTGCCGTAAAACGCGGATCACGGTCAGATACAATGGAGTCTGGTACTCCATGTAATCGTACGATCTCCCTGATGTAAAGCCGGGCAAGCTTCTCCAGAGGGTCCGTGACCCGAATAGGCAGAAAGTGTGCGCACTTTGTCAACCGATCCACAATAACCCGAGATAGCATCATGGCGAGACCGTGTCGGGCGGTGCGATCGAGAAAATCCATGGTAACATTGCCCCACTTCCGGACTGGAATGGGCAAAGTCTGCAGTGTCCCCGCCGGTTTACGTGCTCAATCTTCACTGCGACAAACGGCACACCTAGACACATGTGTGGCAATGTGCCTCCTCATCCCAGGCCACCGAAGTGAGTACGCAGATCACGATACATCTTCTCACTCCCGGGATGAATACTCAATCTGCTCGAGTGTGCCTCCTCTAAAATCTCATTAGGAGCTCCCGATCTTTCGGTACATAAAGGCGGTCTCGGAAGTATAGCAATCCTCGCCTATACTGAAATGTCGGTAACAAAGACCCCTTGTCCTCCCGGATAACTTCTTCAGCCCCGGATCTCTACCTTGGGCCTCGCGCACTCTATCAAGCCACTCGAGAATGTATAGTAAGTGTGTATACTGAGCACGCTCCCAGGCTGCCACTGTGCCAAAGGCACGTCGATCACTCTCCTCGGATCGGTCACCAACATCTCCTCCCTTGACCAACCCGGTATACTTCACTGCGGCATCGGCAACTGTGTTGCCCTTGCCAGAGATGTACTCGATACTACAATCATAGTCCTTAATGTATTCGAGCCATCTGCGCTGCCTCATGTTAAGCTCCTTCTGCGTAAACAGATATTTCAGACTCTTATGGTCGGTAAGAATCTGAAATTTGTTACCAAGCAGATAATGCCTCTATTGTTTCAGCGCATAGATCACTGCAGCCAACTCCAGATCGTGTGTCGGATAGTTCAGCTCATGCGGTCGCAGCTGCCTCGACCCATAAGCTATCACATTACGATCCTGCATCAGCACACACCCCAAACCGGATGTGGAAGCATCCGTATAGATCACATACGGTAAGCTCGGATCTGGAAGAGTCAGAATCGGAGCGTTAGTCAACTGCCGCTTCAACTCCTGAAAATTCTGCTCACACCTATCAGACCAGATAAACGGCTGACCCTTCTTGGTCAACTGCGTGAGCGGAGATGCCAGAATAGAAAATCCCAATACGAACCTCCGATAATATCCTGCTAATCCCGGAAGCTCCCGATCTCCCGTGCACCGTGGTAGGTTGTTTCCGATCTGAATCGCCCTCACCTTCTCTGGGTCCACAGACATGACCATGCTCGGAAATAACGTGTCCCGAAAGGTGACCTCCCGGATCCAGAACTCACACTTTGAGAACTTAGCATAAAGCTGATGTTCCCAAAGTGTCTGCAGAACTACCCTCAGATGCTCCCGATGCGAGTCCGCATCCCGAGAATATATCAGAATATCATCAATAAAGACCACTACAAATGAATCCAAGTATGGTCGGAACACCCGATGCATCAGATCCATGAATGCTGCCGGAGCATTGGTCAGCCCGAATGGCATGACCGTAAACTCAAAGTGTCCATATCGGGTGCGGAAAGCAGTCTTAGGTATGTCCTCCTCCTTCACCCTAAGCTGAAAGTATCCAGATCGTAGATCAATCTTCGAGAAAACTCTCGAATCCCGAAGTTGATCAAAAAGATCATCAATCCTCGGCAACGGATACTTATTCTTCACAGTAAGGGCATTCAACCGTCTGTAGTCTATACAAAGTCGGAGCGTCCCATCTTTCTTCTTTACAAACAGAACCGGAGCACCCCACGGCGAAGTGCTCGGTCGGATGAAGCCCTTCTGCTGTAATTCCTCCAACTGCTTCTTTAACTCCTGCATCTCAGAAATGGGCATCCGATAAGGAGGAATAGATATCGGAGCAGTGCCCGACTGCAGGTAGATCTCAAACACAATTTCCCGCTCTGGTGGTAATCCGGGCAACTCCTCCGGAAATACCTGCGGAAAATCTCGAACCACCGGTATACTAGCTAGCTTCGACCTAGTATCCGCCTCATTCAGATCAAAACATTCCCCTACACCAACTATCGACAGCTGGTCCAGAATCTGCAACTCTGTACTATGCTGTGCGATAGTCAAACCAGTCGGAGTCGTGAGAGGTAGTACCTCTCCAGAAACCATAATGGTACGGGCTGCACAATCAATGTGCACAGAATTCTTGGATAGCCAATCCATCCCAAGAATAACATCATAGTTCGGCGTGTCCAAAACCAACAAGTCCGATACTATCTGATGCCCGCCTACAGATATCGTACAACCCCGAACCATCCCATTGGAAAACGGTAACCGACTCCCGGCGGTTTTACTAAATACATCTGCGGCAAAGTACTAACAGACAGTGCGAGAGATGTAACACATTTACGTGCTACAATAGAAATAGACGCTCTGTATCAAATAACGCATGAACAGATGTATCATTCAGATATTACGTACCTTGCATAACTACCTGCTGAGTCGATCCTCCGTGCTTTGGCGGGCCCGCCTTGTGGGTCCTCCACGATGACTAGGGCCTCCCGCCGACTAGGACCTCCTGCTCTATCTGAAAAACTCGCCCGCTCTAGGCTGCTGCGGTGGAGGGTGGCTGAAGCCGTGGTCGCTGCCGAGGTCTCGGGCCACCCGCTGAAACCCACGCCCTCGCGGCGCGTTGGGCGGTGCCGAGATCGCGGACGCCGAAGACTACCAGAACCCTGCCCCACCGTCTGGGGGCAGTCCCGTACCCAGTGAGTATCAGACCCGCATCGCAAACATCGGCCCTCCTGCCGATAACAAGGTCTACCCGGGTGATACCCACCACAAGTCGGACAAGGTCGTGAGGGTGGTGCTCCCCCTGCCCCCGCTAGACTGCCCGGGTCTGTTCTGCCGTCCAGAACTCTGCCGGGTCCCTGCTGTGTGGAACCCCTCGAACTCCCCTGACCTCTCTGCGAGGTGAGGCGACTCTCAACGTCCTCCTGCTCGAGGAGTTGGGCCTTATGAACCGCCTCCCCGTAAGTAGTAATGTCCAACGGCCTCAGAGCCCATCTGTACTCGGGGCGCAGTCGACGGATAAACCTCTTTGCTTTCTCCTCCTCCATACCGTGATACTGCGGTACGTAGTGGATAAGCCTGTCAAACTCACGCTCATACTCTGCGACAGTCCTATCTCCCTGATGAAGCTCATCAAACTGTGCCTGACGCAGATCTCTAGCTGCAGCCCCGATAAACCTCCGATGGAACAGTGTAAAGCTGCTCCCGGGTAACATCCACCTCCCGATCGGGTGCTAGCCCCGCATTCGCCCTCGAGTTACCACTCAAGGCTCCTCCACCAATGATCCGCTCCCTCCTGCAGATTGAACGTGGCAAGGGATACCATCACTGTGGAAGGTAGGTGTAACCTCCCAAGGAGCTTGTCAATCTCCATGAACCAGGTCTCCGCTGCCTCGGGACCTCCCTTGCCATCAAACTTCCTAGGGTTCAACCGCTGGAACCTCTCCAACAACCGGACATCATCAGAGTCAGAGTGATGCCCCGAACCTCCCCGTCGTCGGTGGGTCCGACGGGTGGTATCGAGAATCCAGCTCGATAACCATCCGTCGGCTGTCGAGGGGGCTGATAAGTCTCTGGTCGAGCGATCGGAGCGAGCTGCGGAGCTACGCTGCAGTCGTACCCTCCGAGATCGCGGATTCCTGCGCTTCGCGTCCTCCTCGAGACTCACTCTCGGATCGGGCCCGTACATGAGTGTGGGTGGTAGTCCGGTGTGGCTACTCACTCTCCCATCGAATGCACGAGACGGTGCCACAACCGAATCCTCCGCACTTTGTGGCGAACCTGTTCGGTACTAGTGTCTCAACAACTGCTGGACCTGCTCCAGCACATGAACCAAAGCAGTGGTAGACCCCTGACCCTGCTGTACAACCGGTGGCGGGGTATGTACCTGCTCTGGCCCAGAATCCCCCTGCCTCTGCTCTCTACCTCTCGGAGGTGTGGGATTACGATCCCCTCCCTCCGGTCGCAAATCGCGCTGTCGGCGCGTGTTAACCATTCCTGAAACATTCCAGACCAAACAGAGTCCAGACCAATCAGTTACCTCTAATCCCTACAGAAACTAGCAGCAGCTTTCTAAGGCTCTGTAGTGCAATGCAGTACTTAACTCAGAAGTTATTTTTGCAAAATGATAAAATCATGTATTTCACAGAATCACAGAAGCAATTCATGCTTATTTCACCAAATCTTTTCCTAACACACAATTTTACGTACCTGAAACTTTTCCACAATCCTTTACTTGTAATACTTTTACCAAAATTCCGAAATTCTGGATTCCGTACTCTGCAACCACCAGGATAACTTGAAGGACCAAACTTTGCTCCACAATTTTATTTTGAAGTGGTTCGAGTAAGGAGGTGGCCAATCTCCGTACCAAACCATTCTAAAATAAAATGTACAACAATAGTTGTCACTTCAAGTCACCACTGACGACCAATATGGTCACTAACCTGGCTCTGATATCAACTTGTCACCGCACGCCACCCGAGCCCGGTTGCGGAGGCGGGGACGCCGGACGCCGAAGCGGAAGCCGGAATGATATGGAATGGCAGGTCCATCGAGACCCGCCGCGCGTAGCGGACCCAAAGAGCGAAAGGATTATGGAAGCAACCTAACAAATATTTCGTGCATATAACTGAAAATAAAATCCAAACATACAATTCATGCATTAGCAACAGAGTAAGCCCCGCCTCCGTGGGACGAGTGCTTACGCACCAAAACATATATACATACGTAATTCACAGAACCTAAGGTGTCTAGCAAGCGCCAAGCGCTCAGAACATGTACAGAACAGAATATATAAATATATACAGACATACAATCATCAGAGCAATACAGAAAGTGTGCATATGCAACTACAGAGCCAGCCCTAGATCTAAGTATCCAAATACCTCGCGCGGGATTCAGATCCAAAAGACAATCCCGGGCCGCAAGGTGCAGCTGCTGCAAAAACACACCCAAGGTAGAAACCTCACGGAAACCTACTCCGCAGGTCGCTTATCAGGTCTACCTGAAACCCCCACACAAAACCCAAAGCAGGGTGAGTCCTAAAAGGACCAGTAAGGGATATGGGGTAAGGTATGTATATGTAACCTGCAAAACAGAAAGATAGCAATATATGCAACGAATACGGAATAACATGCATGTACGAGAAAATAGATCGGAGTCCCGAAGGAAGTGCGATTCTAAATCGCCATAACCCAGATAATAAATAGGAACGACATCCTCCACTAGGGGAGTCGGAAGCCGAAGCTAATACAGAATCATGGTGCACCAGCTGGGGTAGCGAACCCACAACCTGCCGTAATGTTATCGTAGACAGTATGCCATAAGGCATACTCCTACAAACTACAGAATATGCTCAAAGGCATAAAATTCCGAAATACTAATGTAATGTAAAATGAAACCAAAACATATACTTATCTTACCAAAATGACAGAACCAAACCCTTACCTCAAAATCCAGAGTATTAGACCGATTCTGGACAACTCCTACACCGTGCCCTGAAACTTAGAACTTCTCTTTTCCTAACCTCCGAACCTCAGAATCTGTCAAACCAAGTTGAATTAGAATCCTTATCGACCATACTACCAAACTACACCCCCGACCCCAAAACCGAAAATCCGGCAGAATTTCCGTAAAATTCCAGATTTCCACAGAAATGTCAGAATTCAGAACCAACCTAGACAATGCAAGATTATACATTGACAAACATCATCCAACAAGCAGAATCGACCAAACCAACCTTAAACCCTTCATTACCCAACCTTTTTCCGATAATCCCGCTTAATTGTAACTTTTCCATTTCTTAACCGAATTCAACGTTTCAAACTTCCATCCACTCATAAATTCAACCCCAACACCATATTAACATCCAATTTAACCAACATGAAACTCCAACATTGAAAAAGAATCATTCCAACATTCGGTTCTTAACCAACTTTTTATCCAACTTCCAATTCAATCCATTCAATCTTCCAATTAATCATTCTAACCACCAATTTCACTTCTAAACCATGAATGCTATCCAATTGCATCCAAAACAACAAAATCCAACATTGAACAACAACTCATAATTTCGGCCATTTGGGGGTTTTACCTCAACTTGTTTTCCATCAAATTGAATCCATACATAAGCTTAGAATCATGCTAGGACTAACATACTTGAAGCATGAAACAAGATAACAAACACACACCATTTTGGAAAATCTCCAAAGATTCGGCCATAATAGGGTTCCTCATCCAAGATGTGTTTTCCAAAATCCAACACTTGATTAACACTCTCCTACAACCCAAGAACAACATACTAAAACATGGGAGGAAGAGAATCATCCTAGCTTATAGCTAAGAACAAACCCATCATTCACCATAAATCCATATTTCTTCACTAATCTCCAATTCTAACAAGAAAAGAGGAGTAGGAGGATGCTTACCACAAGTAGCATCGAATTTCTCTTTGATTTCTACCAAGAAGAAGAAGTTCAAGCTTGGAGGTGAGCTCTCCTATGGAGTCGGCAGTAGCAGCAAGAAAAAGAAGAAGATGAAGAAGAAAAGGAAAAGAAATGAGGTAAGTCTCATTTTATGAAAATATAAGTCCAATTATATTTTCCTCACTTTAAGCCCATCCCTCTCTTCCTAAATTAAAATAGGACAAGTGTCCTATTAATCATCCCCACTTCCAGCCGAAAAAACACAAATGCTGCCCATGCTGATTTTTACTAATTTTGCAACCAAATGCAAAATAACTCCCAATTTTTTCCGAAAGTTCCAATTCTTTTGCCCAAAAATAATTACCGAATTCCAAAATTAACGAAACTTGGACACAACCCTCAGAATATTATAACATTCACAAAACATATTTCAGAAGTTCATTTACCATTCCGGAGTGTCCTACCGAGCTCGCTGAACCCGAACCAAAACCCGACGTGCGAGCGTGTCAACTCGAACCGAAATTCCGTCACTCCAAAATTCTATAAAAATACCCATAAATTCCATCTTAAATTATAACACAACTTACCCCAAAGCCGTCAGAAAATTTCCATCCCGAGCCCGGGATTCCGTCCGAGCCCGGAGTCGCCCGAACCGAACGTCCCGCCCCAAATATTAAACTCCACAACCACCTCCGGACGTCTCTACGACTCCAAAACTGCAAACGGCTTCCCAAACTGAGATCTCGAGAGTGCTACCGAGCCCGCCAGACGTCCCGAGACGACCCCGACAACCCCCCCGGCGCCAGAAAAATATTTTCGGCGGAAACGTCCGGGGGACCCACACGACCTCAAATATGGAAGGGTTCGCCAAAATGATACTCGGATAGGGCTCGGGAGCCGCCTGAACGCCGAAAAATGTGACCCGCAGCCCAGAACCGGAGCCCCGGGTCAGCCGGTCGCAACCCGCTCAGGGTGACCGTAACAGCGCCTTTACCCAACAAGGCCGCCTACCGGACCAACCCCCAAGAATCCAAAGAAATCCAATCGCAAGTGCAAGAGCTGCTTGACAAGGGATTTATCCGCGAAAGCCTCTCTCCCTGCGCAATGCCAGTCATACTTGTGCCAAAGAGCGATGGCACTTGGTGCATGTGCATGGACTGCCGCCCCATCAACTCTATCACTGTAAAGTATCGCCACCCTATACCTAGACTTGATGACATGTTAGATGAATTAAGTGGTGACTGTGTGTTTTCAAAAATTGACCTTAAAAGTGGCTATTACCAAATTCGAATGAAGAAAGGTGATGAGTGGAAAACTGCTTTCAAAACCAAAATTGGTTTATATGAATGGAATGTTATGCCCTTCGGGTTATCAAACGCACTTAGTACTTTCATGCGTCTAATGAATCATGTCTTGAGGCGGTTAATTGGGAAATTTGTGGTAGTATACTTTGATGATATACTTGTGTACTCTAAGAACCATGAGGAGCATGTTGAGCATTTGAGGCAAGTCCTTGCCACACTTAGATTAGAAAACTTATATGCTAAATTTGAGAAGTGTGTCTTCGCATCCCATGAAGTTAACTTTCTTAGGTATGTAGTGGGTGCGAAGGGTGTCAAAGTAGATGAAAATAAAATCACTGCAATTCGAGATTGGGCTACGCCTAACTCCTTAAGCAAGTAAGATCCTTTTTAGGACTTGCTAGTTTTTATAGGAGATTTGTTAAGGATTTCTCTTCCATCACCGCCTTTGCATGAGCTCGCTAAGAAGAATGTACTATTTGAGTGGGGTCGATCACAAGAGGAGTCTTTTAATGAATTAAAATCTCGGTTGACAAATGCACCCTTGCTTACTTTGCCCAACTTTGAAAAAGTTTTTGAAGTGGAGTGCGATGCCAGTGGGATAGGCATTGGCGCTGTCTTGCACCAAGAAGGCCGCCCCATCGCCTTCTTTAGTGAAAAGTTAAGCGGAGCCACTTTGAACTACTCCACATATGAAAAAGAGCTATACGCTCTTGTGAGGTCATTGCAAACATGGAGTCATTATTTACTGCCTAGGGAATTTGTAATCCATACGGACCACTTGTCCTTGAAGTATCTTCAAGGGCAAGGAAATCTGAGCAAAAGGCATGTTAGGTGGGTAGAGTTCATCGAGTCTTTCTCCTATGTCATTAAGTATAAAAGGGCAAAGAAAATGTTGTTCTTTGATGCGCTATCTAGGAGATATGCTTTACTCATGATTCTTGATACAAAGATTGTTGGCTTTGAAGGTTTAAAAGGCATGTATGAGCATGATGCGGATTTTGGTGATATATTTGTTAACTGTGCTAACGGCAGCCAAAATGGCTACTATTTGATGGCTTCCTGTTCAAGTTCAAAAGGTTGTGCGTTCCAAGGGGATCGATGCGCGAAGTCATCATCAAAGAGGCACATGGTGGCGGTCTCATGGGACATTTCGGTGTCCAAAAGACACTTGAGGCCGTAAAAGAAAACTTCTTTTGGCCAGGCATGAAGAAGGATGTCACCAAGGTCTGCGCCAGATGAGATTAAATGAAGCAATTTAGGTTGTCAATTGTGAATTAGAAAAGCGTCATTAAGAAATAATGGTCAACAAAAAATGTAACAATTTAAAAGAATTATATCTTTGTCTTATCAGTTGTGGTTGTCAAAGTGCGATTAATAATTTATAATCAATAAGCAATGGAAATAAAATTATTTTTCCAACGGGTTGGCCGTTGGTATTGTCAATTTTCCAACGGGTAAACCGTTGGAAACTTTGAGTTCACCAACGTGTTGAGCGTTGGAATTACGAAAGTGACCTTAGAGCTGACCCTTGGTACTATCTTAATTAAATAGTTACCGTAATTAAGAACATGATATTGAAGATAAACATAAGTGAAAATAGAATAGGACTAACTAGTTAATTAAGATCATATTTTATACACTAATTAATTGTATCAATTTTTATTTCAAATTAGGTTGGACAATAAGTAGTTGTGTAACAAAATAAGCATCACTTATGCGTGAGATTAAATGAAGCAATTTAGGTTGTCAATTGTGAATTAGAAAAGTGTCATTAAGAAATAATGGTCAACAAAAAATGTAACAATTTAAAAGAATTGTAATTTTTTATTATCAGTTGTTCTTGTCAATGTGCGATTAATAATTTATAATCAATAAGCAATGGAAAATAAAATTATTTTTCCAACGGATTGGCCGTTGGTATTGTCAATTTTCCAACGGGTAAACCGTTGGAAACTTTGAGTTCACCAACGTGTTGCACGTTGGAATTCTTAAAGTGACCTTAGAGCTGACCCTTGGTACTATCGTAATTAAATAGTTATCGTAATTAAGAACATGATATTGAAGATAAACATAAGTGAAAATAGAATAGGACTAACTAGTTAATTAAGATCATATTTTATACACTAATTAATTGTTTCAATTTTTATTTCAAATTAGGTTGGACAATAAGTAATTGTGTAACAAAATAGGCATCACTTATGCATGAGATTAAATGAAGCAATTTAGGTTGTCAATTGTGAATTAGAAAAGCGTCATTAAGAAATAATGGTCAACAAAAAATGTAACAATTTAAAAGAATTATATCTTTGTCTTATCAGTTGTGGTTGTCAAAGTGCGATTAATAATTTATAATCAATAAGTAATAGAAATAAAATTATTTTTCAACGGGTTGGCTGTTGGTATTGTCAATTTTCCAACGGGTAAGTCGTTGGAAACATTGAGTTCACCAAGGTGTTGCACATAGGAATTCTTAAAGTGTCCAACGAGTTGACCCTTGGTACTATCGTTATTAAATAGTTATAGTGATTAAGAATATGATATTGAAGATAAACATAAGTGAAAATAGAATAGGACTACCTAGTTAATTAAGATCATATTTTATACAATAATTAATTGTTTGAATTTTTATTTCAAATTAGGTTGGACAATAAGTAATTGTGTAACAAAATAGGCATCACTTATGCATGAGATTAAATGAAGCAATTTAGGTTGTCAATTGTGAATTAGAAAAGCGTCATTACGAAATAATGGTCAACAAAAAATGTAATAATTTAAAAGAATTATATCTTTGTCTTATCAATTGTGGTTGTCAAAGTGCGATTAATAATTTATAATCAATAAGCAATGGAAATAAAATTATTTTTCCAACGGGTTGGCCGTTGGTATTGTCAATTTTCCAACGGGTAAGACGTTGGAAACTTTGAGTTCACCAACGTGTTGCACGTTGGAATTCTTAAAGTGACCTTACAGCTGACCCTCGGCACTATCTTAATTAAATAGTTACCGTAATTAAGAACATGATATTGAAGATAAACATAAGTGAAAATAGAATAGGACTAACTAGTTAATTAAGATCATATTTTATACACTAATTAATTGTTTCAATTTGTATTTCAAATTAGGTTGGACAATAAGTAGTTGTGTAACAAAATAGGCATCACTTATGCATGAGATTAAATGAAGCAATTTAGGTTGTCAATTACGAATTAGAAGAGTGTCATTAAGAAATAATGGTCAACAAAAAATGTAACAATCTAACAGAATTATAACTTTGTCTTATCAATTGTGGTTGTCAAAGTACGATTAAGAATTTATAATCAATAAGCAATGAAAATAGAAAATATTTTCCAACGGGTTGGCCGTCGGTATTGTCCATTTTTCTATGGGTAAGCCGTTGCAAACTTTGAGTTCACCAACGTGTTGCACATTGGAATTCTTAAAGTGACCTTAGAGCTGACCCTTGGTACTATCGTAATTAAATAGTTATCGTAATTAAGAACATGATATTGAAGATAAACATAAGTGAAAATAGAATAGGACTAACTAGTTAATTAAGATCATATTTTATACACTAATTAATTGTATCAATTTTTATTTCAAATTAGGTTGGACAATAAGTAGTTGTGTAACAAAATAAGCATCACTTATGCATGAGATTAAATGAAGCAATTTAGGTTGTCAATTGTGAATTAGAAAAGTGTCATTAAGAAATAATGGTCAACAAAAAATGTAACAATTTAAAAGAATTATAACTTTGTCTTATCAATTGTGGTTGTCAAAGTGCGATTAATAATTTATAATCAATAAGCAATGGAAATAAAATTATTTTTCCAACGGGTTGGCCGTTGGTATTGTCAATTTTCCAACGGGTAAGCCGTTGGAAACTTTGAGTTCACCAACGTGTTGCACGTGACCAACGAGCTGACCCTTGGTACTATCGTTATTAAATAGTTATAGTGATTAAGAATATGATATTGAAGATAAACATAAGTGAAAATAGAATAGGACTACCTAGTTAATTAAGATCGTATTTTATACACTAATTAATTGTATCAATTTTTATTTCAAATTAGGTTGGACAATAAGTAATTGTGTAACAAAATAGGCATCACTTATGCATGAGATTAAATGAAGCAATTTAGGTTGTCAATTGTGAATTAGAAAAGCGTCATTAAGAAATAATGGTCAACAAAAAATGTAACAATTTAAAAGAATTATAACTTTGTCTTATCAGTTGTGGTTGTCAAAGTGCGATTAATAATTTATAATCAATAAGCAATGGAAATGAAATTAGTTTTCTAAAGGATTGGCCGTTGGTATTGTCAATTTTCCAACAGTAAGATGTTGGAAACTAACGTGTTGCACGTTGGAATTCTTAAAGTGTCCAACGAGCTGACCCTTGGTACTATCGTAATTAAATAGTTATAGTAATTAAGAACATGATATTGAAGATAAACATAAGTGAAAATAGAATAGGACTAACTAGTTAATTAAGATCATATTTTATACACTAATTAATTGTTTCAATTTTTATTTCAAATTAGGTTGGACAATAAGTAGTTGTGTAACAAAATAGGCATCACTTATGCATGGGATTAAATGAAGCAATTTAGGTTGTCAATTGTGAATTAGAAAAGTGTCATTATGAAATAATGGTCAACAAAAAATGTAACAATTTAAAAGAATTATAACTCTGTCTTATCAATTGTGGTTGTCAAAGTGCGATTAAGAATTTATCGACATTGTTGTTGTAATAGATTAACATTGATTATAGTCAACATGATAAGTTGTTTAGATTGACATCGTCAGATCCAGATGACTAACTTGTTAGATCGACATACCTACTTGATAGGTCGGCATTGATAATAGATCGTATGATAAGTAATTTAGATCATCGTCACATCCACATTACTACCTTATTATATCGACATAACAACTTGATTGATCGGCATAAAATTGTGATCGACATGATGAGTTTTTAGATCGACATCACTACATTGTCGATTCACATGACTACCTTGTTAGATCAACATAACTACTTGATAGGTCGGCATTGATAATAGATCGATGATAAGTAATTTAGATCATCATCGTCAGATCCAGATGACTAACTTGTTAGATCGACATACCTACTTGATTGATCAACATAAAATGGTGATCAACATGATGAGTTTTTTAGATCGACATCACTATATTGTCAGATTCACATAACTACCTTATTAGATCAACATAACTACTTGATAGGTCAGCATTGACAATAGATCAACATGATAATTTGTTTAGATCATCATCGTCAGATCCACATGACTACCTTGTTAGATCGACATAACTACTTGATAGGTCAGCATTGATAATAGATCAGCATGATAAGTAATTTAGATCATCGTCACATCCACATGACTACCTTATTATATCGACATAACAACTTGATTGATCAGCATAAAATGGTGATCAGTATGATGAGTTGTTTAGATCGACATCACTATCTTGTTAGATCGACATGACTAACTACTTAGATCAACATCACTACCTTGTCAGATCCACATCACTACCTTGTTAGATCAACATCACTACCTTGTTAGATCATCATCGTTTTTCCCAGATTTCTTAAGTCAGAACCACAAAATGGCTCAACTGGAATTAAGTAAGCACTAAGACACCAATATAATTACCAACTTATATTTTACTTTAGAATAAAAAATTTAATAATAAAAATACGTATTCTAAAAAGAAACACTAATTACATGTATATTTTATAACTTTTTATTTTTTAGAATATGAAAATGATCAAAATTTAATGTGGTTGGAGTTGTAGGCTTAGTTGGACGATTTTTGAAGAAGCGGATAAAATTGAAAGGCATTAAATGTTTAAAAGGGCTTAATTGAAGAAAAGGATAAGTAGGCTTAATTGGAGGATGTAATTTAAATGAGGGACTGATTAAATAAATTACTTAAAATCTAAAAGATTTACCTATTTCTACTGAGGGCTGGACACAAGCGCATTTGTGACTCGATACACAAAGATACGAGCTAGAGAAGCGATCTTGGAAAAAGGAGAGGAGGCGGATCAACCAAGGAAGGAGCTGATTGGGGCTTTGAGCTGAGGAAATCGCATGTAGGAAGATGATGGCGGGGCTATTGGCAGATGCAATTTGGTTGATTTGGGGAAAGCTGAATCTAGGGATTCGGGTTTAGGGTGAAACGATCGGGAACTGTGGAGCGGACTTCAATCGAATTTCAGAAGGGAATTTCATGGTTTTGGGAATCAAATTGTGAAATGTTGAGCAAGTTCAGGTGGAGGAAATGTTGGTGAAGGCGGAGGTTATATGTCGGAGATGGAGTTCGCGACGCTCTCTATTTCCGCAATGGCTTGTGATAGAACAGAGGAGTGTCCAACGGAGAAGCGATCATGGACTTCAAACCGTCACCGGAATACACGGTAGAACGTGAGCTTGGAGAGATAGAGTCGGCGTCGAAGAAGCAGCTACAGTTTCTCGGCAAGGGTAAAATTATTCCTTTTACCTCTTTTAGTTATTAACTCTTTCATGTTGGTTTGAGGTAATTTGTTAACTTTTGTTAAATAGCTTTTGTCTCCTTAATTGTTATGGATGTTTGATTTTGGTTTGAAGTCTTGACTGTCAATTGTGTGGGTTCTCAAGACTTAATGATGTGTCGGCGATGGAGTAATGACTTGTTTTTCATTTTCTTGGATGCTTATGCTTAGTTGGCCAATGCTTTTAGTAAGGTTTGACCATGTCATTTAGAAAACTTGTTTGTGTTCTTGGCTAGCTTAGTTTCCGATTGATGAAGTTGATGTATTGGCACTTAGAACTATTTTCAGCTATTGTTTTATTTTGGCCAAACTAACTTGAGGTTAATAGCATGGCATGAGCATTCTAGATTATTTTCTTACCAAGTTCTTGGCTGCCCTCTTCATTTTAGGAACCATAAATCTGTTTACTACACGTTCATACTTAGATTTTAGAAGATGAGTTTAGATTAATTAACTAGATTTTCGGCTATTCACGTTCTTGATCACACCCTTGTTAGAAAGCATGTATTAACCCTGTGTTGGTTGTCTTGGTATTTTAATCCATGTTTTCTCGTCTTAAAAGCATGTTTCTAGCGAAAGATCTATCCATGTTCTTGCTGCCTTTCTTTTACACCTTGAATTAGACTTGTTCCATGTCAAAAGTTGTCTTTCTGTTATAAATTTCTTGCTGCCAATTTCTCTTCCTTTGTTTACTTGCATCTTAACTCTGTTAACTAAAATGAACCTAGAAGTAACTACATCTAGAACCCTCAGCTGAATGTATGATTTTTGGTCAGTTTAGCATGGCTGGCCGTTTGCCTTCTTTGGTAAACAGGTGTGTTTGGTCTTGTGACCAAGAGTGAGCTTCTGACCTTATAATTCAATATCTTAAGTCTAAAGCTAAACACTTGATTGATGCATCTTGTTGTATGCCGTACTTTTTTGGTTATCTTTGTATGTTTTGCAAGTGTTTTATTGCTTCTTGACTTTAGGTTGAATTGGTGGTCTTTTCCTTTTATCTTCATTGGAAGCAATTAGTCTGCAAACTAAATTTTTATTTGTCAAATCTGAATTTACTTTTGGTGCAGGATCTTGTGGAACCTACTGACGAGTTCGATCCTGACATGGCTGGACATTACAGATTTGAGAATACTGAAACACCACCAACATCAAATTCAGAATCAGAAATAAGGTCGGGGTTCTAAAATTGGTTAGGTCTTGGATTTTCAAAATACTTGTTAAGTCACTTTAGAATGATTTAATTAGGTCCGAAGAGTATTCTATCAGTGTTTTAGGAAATTTTTATGTAAGATATATTATGTAGTTATTGGATGCTACGTTCTGCGTTTTAAATTATATTGTCCTATTATTGGATGTTTCAGCAGTAATTATGTTGAATGAATTTAAATGCGTAAATACAGGTTTGAGCGTGTACATGAATAAAAAGATTTTTTTTAAAATGACATACTAATGGGCAACACGTTGGTATGCGTGGAACCATTATTTATTCACGATACCAACGGGCCGACCAGTTGGTATTTACGATACCAACATGCCGACTAGTTGGTAAGCTTACCAACGCGTTAGCCTGTTAGTATATATACCAACTGGCTGACTTGTTGGTAATTATACCAACGTGTGGACCAGTTGGTAGGGGTACCAACGGGTTGACCTGTTGGTAGGGGTACCAACGGGTTGACCTGTTGGTATAGCTTTACCAATATGCTGACTCGTTGGTTTCTCAATTTCGGTCACCGGATTTTCATATCAACGAGTAAACCAGTTGGTAGAGAAAAATAATCAACGAGTTGGCCAGTTGGTTAAAATTATACCAACGATGCAAATACCAATGTGTCATCGCCAACGGGTAAGCCAGTTGATTTTGGCTTTTTCCAACGTGTTGGCCTGTTGGTATTGGTCGTTGGTTTTGCACCATTTTATAGTAGTGTGATTAGGTGTCGTGATTGTGTAGACGTGGAAGTTGAATGACCAAGCATAAATAATAGTGGAAGAGCTGAAGTTGATGATGGACACGACTAGGGGTGTGCACGGGGAGGGTGGGGTGAGGCAGGGTGAATAGTGAGAAAAATGGTATTCGTTCAGTCGAGTGCGGGTACCCAAAATACGGATACCTGATTTTCACGGTTTTTTTTTGTTCGGATCGCAGGTATCCGAATGTGTTTTTAAATATACTTATCCTAAAAAATTTTCCAATTTACATAGAGATATTTTAAAATTTTATATCATAAATGTACATATCCAGAACATCAAAAAGAAGAAAAGTAGTTTGCATAAATAGAATGATAGTCTCGTTCCTTGATGGTTCGGGCTCTCAGATGCTTGAAAGGGTGTTCTGGTGTTGAGAATGACGATCTGTAGCTCCGGAGTAATCTGCAAAAGGTAAAACAGAATACTCAGGAGCAGAAAAAGGAGTGTGGGTGTGTAGATAAAGTGTACATTTCCCATGTCTTCCTTTTATAGGAGGCGTTGAGATGGCGGTTGTCCCATGATCCAGAGTAGTGGGGTGTTTCCACCACGTTCTGGGTAGTGGAAGACCAGAGGGATGATGGAGAACGTGGGTAGGTCGTGGAGGTAACCGTTCCCAGCTTCCTTTCCTCGGTTTGTGACTTGTTGCTAAGTACTGAGTGGCGAAGACCAGGAGATGTGAAGGCCCTGCCTGGCGAAGCCAGTAGATGCGAAGCTCTCCTGATGATGCGTTCGCGAGGTGCGATGGCATCGCGGTCCGTATCCTTAGTTGCTTATTGCTCTGGATGACACGAGGGCATTTGCTTGGGTAGTGTACCAAGGTGCCTCCTCCGAGAGGCGGAGTATGGGCAGGGTCCTGTACTCCGCGTTTTGGCTCGAAGTCGACCGTTGGGGAACAATCGTATTGACGGTAGGCCGAACGTTTCCTACCGTTACCTATCTTCGATACGTGGCGTCTCGGGGTTGGGTCTCCGTTTGAGACGACGTTTCGTCTTGCCTGGGGTGGTCGTATAAATACCCCCTTTTGTTCAAAATCTCTCTCTTTGTTCGAAATTTCATCTCGCCATTTTTTCGTATTCTTGCTGCTTCCCTTGCGCTCGTTTTTTATTCCTTATACCCCTCTCTTGTTGTCTCTTTGTGTTCGTGCTCTTCCATCATTCCGGTTGCTCTTGCACTTGCTCGTCTTCATTTTCTCGACCTTGGGTGAGAGTCTAGCCTCTATTCCTCTGCACGTAAGGTGTTCGATGAAATGCCTGGCTGATTGTTCATCTTCTGACCATGTGTTTTCCTTCTTCTCGCTGCAGTAATGGCCGGTAAAGGAGCTGCTCGTTCTCTTGTCCCTGTCGTAGACAGGAGCTCTGTGAAGGCCGTGAGGCTTCATCAAGACCTCGTCAAGGCCTTCTTCTCTGTGGGGAAGGTGGAGGTGTATAAGACGAGGAAGGGAGACTGCATGGCCCTCAAGCTTCCGCAGACGTAAGAAAACTTGGAAGGCGTTGCGCTATGCCTCTATATAGCCCAGATGTCTTCTGGGTTGAGGTTCCCCTTGCCTCCCCTCGTCCAAGTCCTGTGTACCTTGTGGGGTCTCCCACCGTCACAGCTTGGCCCGAACACGTTCATCCACATCGCCGGGTTTTGCGTGGCGTGTCGGATGGCGGGGGTGGAGCCATTCGCGGACGTGTTCCCCGAGATTCTACCTGGACACTCGCAAACCGGGGAAGTTCTTTCATGTTACCACCATTAGTGTTGGGGGAACAATTCCATTTCTTTTAGTATTTCGTTGAAATCTCATCATGATTGGCATGGTGGTTTTTTCTTTGTTTGCAGGGATGAGTCCTGGAAGTTCCCAGTGGCGAGGACTACGGAGGCTGTACAGAGTGTGGCTCCGAGGCCGGTCCTGTACACAGATGGGCGGAGGTGGCGGGAGTATGTCCATCTTCTGGGATGGCTGGATGATGTGCTGGCGAGAAGGGCTTGCGATGATCTGTTTCCTTTCTCCCTCTTGCAGCTTGACGAGGTGACCCTCAGGTGGGCTAGCGTTAGCATAGGCCATTTACTGGATCCACAAGTGCCTCCACCTTATGAAGGTCGGGCACCTACACATCGCGGAGAAGTTGTGGATGCCCTTCGCGCTGCTCTCTCGGGGCCTAGAGGTATGTGCCAATTATCTTCCTTCTTTACCCCCATGTGTACATATACTGATTCTTTGTGGTATGTAGATCCGCCTGGCCGTTCTGGTGAGGGAAGGGAAAGAGGGGGTCCATGCGCACCGCCCTGCAGATCCACCTGGCTTGCGCATATAGGGAAAATGCCCTTCCTTCCGCGGAGAAGGTGTTAGGTGCCATTGAGCCCTCACGGAAGAAGAGACCTGCCACTAGCCAGTTGGCGCCGCTCCAAGGTGAGGCGAAGAGGAAGAAAGGTGGCCAGCGAAGGGGTGCAGCCCAGTGTGGAGAGGGCTCCTCGTAAGTCAGGCTAGGCGAAGGCGCAAGGGCCTGTTCAGGGAGAAGTTCCCAGTGCGAAGGATCTGGACGAGGGCTGGAGGCTGCTGAGGCTATCCCTGGAGAGGCGGTGGTTCGCGAGATTCCTCGAGTGGGTGAATATACCAGGTGTCTGGACGCCTTTGTTTGCGGATTGCTGGCAAGCCCCCCAAGAGTGGGCGGTGAAGGTGCTCCTGATAGTGATCCTGCGGTGGGGGCCTCTCCCCAGGTGGCTGTCATGACATCCAAGGGGATAATGTCAGCAGGTGACCTCCTGTTATCCATGAGAAGAAGAGCTAAGCTGGCCGCGAAGAGAGCCAACAGTTCTGTTGGGAAGGAGACCATGGTTCCCCCAGAGAGTGGAGTATCCACACTGGTTGATACTCAGCCGGAGATGACAGGCGAGGTTGAAGGTGCTTCCCCAACAAGCGGCCGGGCTCCCAAGAGGGAGGGGCTCGGAGGGTGCCCCAACTCGTGGTCCCATCGCCAAAGAACGTCTTGGTGGTGGAGGTCCCGAGAAGGGAAGTGCAGGATGCGGTTCGCCTTTCCAACGAACCATCTGGGAGTGGCAGTGGTGAAGCCACGGTCCCACCATCGGCCGGTGAGATCGCCATTGCCCTAGACCAGGGCCCATCGCAAGGTATGTGTTTTCCTCGTAGGGGGTTGTGTTCGAGTCTTTCTTATTTGCATTAATAAGCTGTTTGATGCAAGGAAGGAATCCTCTGATCGACATTGGAGCATTCGCCCAGAAGACTGGTCACACTTCATTGAGGAGAAGCGTGTAGCTGCCCAGAACACCCCTAGGTAATCTAAGGGCCCTGCTGCATTGATGTCCCTGAGGGAAGATCTCAGGGCGAAGGTGTACCAGGGGGAGGGCATGCCTCTAGAGGGAGCACACACTATTGTCCCGCTGAGGGGCTTCACACCCCCTTTGATAGGGAGCTGATGGATCGCAGCTTGGACCCCCAATCGAGTTCATGAAGAAGGCAGCCAAGCAAAACTTGCAGGTGAGGCATCTCCCTCACTTTCCTGTGCCATTTCTCTGACTTCTGTGTTAACTCATTTTGATGCAAACTGCCATCAATGAATATGTCGGCATCAGCTAGTGGCAAAGTTCTTGATTTATGCGAACGCGAGGGACAGCGCCCAGGTTGCTGAAATTGCCCGCCTGAAGAAGGAGGCAGAGGCCACTCTTGCTGCCAAAGCTGAGGCTGAGAAGGCGAATCGACAAGTGGCTGAGCTGGAGTCCTGGTGTGCTGTCCTCACCCAGGAGAAAGTGGAGGCTCGCTTGGAGCACTTCCATAGGGACATTCTTCTGAAGAAGCTCCAAGTCTGGTACCCCCAGGACAAGGAAGAGTTAGCAAGGAGGGAGGACGAACTCAAGAAGAAAGAGTTCGAAGTCGTTGCCTTGAAGGGGGCACTTTCCTCTTTGATGTCAGAGGCGACGCTTGCTCCACAAACAAGGCGGAGGTTCAAGCTTTGAAGGACACTGCTGCTGAGGCAGAGAAGGTGACAGCTGGCCATTTTAAGGATGCTGAGGATAAGGCTCTGGATGCAGAGCTTGCTGTGAAGAAGTTGGCAGAGGCGCACCTCAGTCTGTGCACGGACTTCATGTATGCAGTAGATGAGTTCTTTAAGCTTGAAAAGGATCTTGGGCTGGAGTTGTTCCCTGGGGAGTGTTCTGACCCATCATCCCTCAAAGTACAAATCCACGAGAGGATGCCTCGTTTGGCTGGTTGCGATGCCGCTTCTAGATGGAGAAACTGCATCCACATCCAGGGTTGAACTTTGAAGCCTTGGATGCCACAAAGACCAGTGATCCTGAGGTGGGTGCCCTGCTTGACTGGGGTGAGCAAGGGAAAAGGATGGGTGTGGCGTGGCACGCCATGTTAGAGTAGGATGGGGTTTTAGGTCATGTGTATGACCCCCCTTAAGTAGGCCGGCCTGAGAGCCGTTGTAAGTACCTGTAAAGAATGCACAATTCTAATAGTATAAATGTATAAATTTCAGTTTACCTCGATTGTCGTTGTTTTCCTCCATTCTTGCGATAGCTTTGTAGGGAATCTTAGCAAACTGATAGGCTAAGTTGTTTAGAGTATCTGTTGGAGTTCACAGGCACGGGGCCCCAAAGATCTTAGTTGAGGGTTTGTTTGTGGCTCGCAGAGGCGAAGCCATCAAAGACCTCATTTGGAAGGCTGATTTCCAGGTTAGGGACTTGTTGGGGTTCGCAGGAATGGGGCCCCAAAGATCTCAATTGAGGGTTTGTTTGTGGCTCGCGGAGGCGAAGCCATCAAAGACCTTAGTTGCAAGGCTGATTTCCAGTTTGGAGATCTGTAGGGGTTCGCGGATGCGGGGCCCTCAAATATCAACCCGGGTGATGTCTGTGCTCCGCAAGGTTCGTGTAGGCGATGCCCTTGGGTAGTGTACGCATGTCCGTGTATGCATGGGTGACCTGACAAGGTCTGATGCTGTGACCTTAATAGGCCAGGCGTTTAGCCGTTCTGACCGATGCAGTGCGAAGGCGTTGGCGATTGTCGGCAGATTTAACTCGGTTTTGCGATAGCGATGAGAAGTGGAGAAATATTCCATTGATTTGAGCCATGGGAGTTCCATGATTTACACATAGTATGGGCGCAGGTCACCTGCATGGAAGTTTCGAGGGAGTGGTTTCACATCTTGGTCTTGTAACTCGTAGACGCCCGGCCGGACTTGCTTGTGAATGACATAGGGGCCTTCCCAGTTGGGTCGCAGGACGCCCTGTTTTGGGTCGCGAGCATTGAGGACAGACCTGAGTAATGCGAGGCTTGCCGGCTTGAGTGCCTTGGGTTCAACTTTGGCGTCATGCTGCACATTCAGAGGCTGTTTGAGAGCGAACAGGCGAAGGTGAGCCCCTTCGCGGAGTTCCTCGAGGAGGTCGAGTTTGGCGCAAAGTCCTCGAGTGTTGGCTTCATCCGTGAAGTTGATCATTCTTATCGTTGGGAAGTCTGCCTCGATGGGGAGGAGTGCATCAGTGCCGTAAACCAGGGAGAACTGTGTCTCGCCTGTTGGCGTTCTTGTTGTTGTCCTGTAGTCCTATAGGACACTTGGGAGCTCATCGACCCATCGTCCCTTCGCGCCAGCCAGGCGCTTCTTGAGTCCCTCCTTTATTGTCCGGTTGGTGACCTCAACTTGGCGAATTGGCTTCCGTTATGCGTAATGATGGCGCGAGGGCTGCCAAATCGACATACGATGTTCATCCACAGAATTTGATGATCCCGGCGGATGTTATCTTCACGAGAGGCTTGCAACGGTCTTTGAGATGAATCCGTCCACATGCAGGCTTTCTTCTTCCAGATCTGGTTGAAAAACGGCTTGCAACGGTCTTTGAGATGAATCGTCCCAGGGCCACAAGCCTTCCTATCAGTTGTTGGACGTCTTTTAGCCCCCTGGGAATGCGGAGGTTGACGATGGCCTCGATCTTCTTGGGATTTGCCCGAATTCCTCCTTTCGAGACCTGGTAGCCGAGGAACTTCCCTTCGCCAACGCCAAAGATGCACTTCGTGATGTTCAAGCGCATGTTGTATTTTTGGAAGTTGGCGAAGGTCTCTTCTAGATCCTCCAGGTGCTTGGCGGTGGCTTTACTCTTCACCACTATGTCGTCGACATAGGCTTCGAGGTTCCTCCCTATTTGATCCGCGAACACTCTATTTACCAACCTTTGAAAGGTGGCCCCTGCATTCATCAAGCCAAAAGGCATGCGAATGTAGTGGTAGACCGCTTCGCCTGTCGTGAAGGCGGTCTTTACAGCATCTTCGGAATCCATGAAGATTTGATGGTAGCCACTATACGCATCGAGGAATGAGAGGACTGGGTATCGCACAGTCGAGTCCACAAGTTGGTCTATGGCGGTAGGGGGTATGGATCTCTAAGGCAGGCCCTATTGACCCCCTTGTAATCCACACATAGACGCCAGTCCTCGTTTTCCTTGTCCGCAAGTACAATAATAGCGACCCACTCAGTGTAGTGAACTTCATTGATTATATTAGCATCCAGCAACTTCTGCACCTCAATGCGTACAAACTCTTTGCGGTCCGGGGACATGCCCCTTGTTTTCTGCCTAACTGTCTTGAAGCCAGGGAGTACATTGAGTTTGTGAGAGATAACAAAAGGATCTACGCCTGGGAGGTCAGCCGGGCTCCATGCGAAGATGTCCATGTTGGCCTGGAGGAGGTGGATTAGAGCTTCCTTGTCTTTCTCTTGGAGGTCCTTCCCGATGCAGAACTTCTTTCCTGGGGAGATCTAGACCTCTTCAAAGGCACCAGATAGGTCAGGGGCTGCCTAGGTCTCTGGCACAGGCTCCTCAGCTGGTTTCTTCCTCTTGGGCTCCATGCATTGAGACAGTTGAGAGGGGCCAGCGAGCGCGGAGACATAGTTACCTCTGGCCACGTTCTGGTTGATGTAGATGTAGGCATCACAGACGGAGCTGCAGAACACCAGTGTCAAGGTGCGCACGTCATAGTGAATGTGGAATTCAGTCTGTGTGGCACGCCCAACAATGGCATTGTAGGGCGAGGGGAGGTCGAGTACGATGATGTCCACAAAACTAGAGTGGCAGACTTGCTTGTTGTCCTTGGTGGCGCCGACCATCATAAATGGGAGTGTGATGGACCCCAAGGTTGGGATCAATTCTCTTCCGATCCCAAAGGTTGCTCCCTTCACCGGCTTAATTTGAGACATGGGAACCTTCTCCTCAACAAGTGTGTGCTTGTAAATGACGTTGGCATTAGCCCCTATATATACGTAGATCTGGTCGATGTCCCATCTGGCGATGCGGGCTATGATGATCAGTGTGTCTGAGTGAGGGATCGCCACAGAGGTTCCATCGTGGCGATGGATGAGGTGGTTGGTTGTGTGATCAAGCTAATAGATCTGCCTCATATAACAGCGCCTCACAGCTACGCCTTCACAATGAGTGATCACACTGATGTGGCCCCTGGCTGGTGGGATCGATGGGCCTGCTCGCCGGGGTGATCCCGTCCGCTGTCCTCCTGGTCGCCTTCGCGCTTGCGTCCCCTAGGAGAACCTCTTTGCGGTGAGTGGTCGCGGACTAGGAATTACGTGAGCTTGCCTTGAGCAATCATCTCCGCCAAAGATGCGCCCGACCTCAACGCAGTCTTCAGTGTCATGGCCCTTGTCGCGATGGTAGCGACAATATTTGTTGGTTGGCCGCGCAACCCCTGTGGGAAGGGAGCGAGGCCATATGGGGACCTCCCTTCTCTGTTATAGGGCATGGAAGATGTTGGTGCGAGAGTCCCCGAGCGGGGAAGGATTGGATATGCCCTGTCCCTGTTACTCTGGGGAGGTTGCTGCCTCTGCTGTCCATGGGCCCTGGAATCCGGCATGCGCGAGGGTTTCCCCCTCGCATCAGCTGTGTCGCCCTTGAGATAGGGCCTGGTGACCTCCTAGTATGCATGAATCTAATCGCTCTGTCAAGGAATTGCTCCATGTTGCGAGGAGGGTTGGTGTACACATCAACGAAGAACAGGGAGTCTCACAGGAGACCCTGTATAGCGGTTAGGAGACGAGTCTCCTCACCTAAGTTTGGGACACGGATGGATTCTCCCTGGAATCGTTGGATGTAGTCCCTCAAGGACTCACCCTTTCTCCGACGCACCTTAAGCGGGTGATGTGTGACATACACATGTCATATTTTTTATGATGTTTTAAGCCATTTCCATCAATATTTGTTGTTAACTCCTTTAGAATTACGTGTTTTGTACTTATAATATATTTTCAATGTAGGCACGTAACTTCTATGGAAATAGAGTGGAAATGCACCAAACATGAGCCTAAATGATAAAGCATGAAGAGATGGACGTTTCACGACAAATTTCGGGTTAATCGGAGCTCAAACGAAGAAGATATGGCCACGATAAGTTAGCAAGTATAGGCGTGGCACCATCGCGGAGCCAAGCTGGCGCCGCGTGAGCTCTCAGTCTCAAAGCAACAAGCTCGCGGCACCATCGCGGCGCCAAGCTGGCGCCGCGGGAGCTCTCGGCCTCAAAGTGCACACTCGCGGCGCCATCGTGGCGCCACCACCTGCACTTAAATATTTCGGGACCTTTGCGATAGTTCTCGTTTCAAACATTGTTGCACCGGTTTTTTTGGACTATTTTGCCCTCAATTAACACCCTAAAGGTGTCCAACATGTCTAGGGACCCTTTAGTCATTATGATACTCTATATATAGTCTTTTAGGGTGAGTTTTAGGTAGATTAGATGGGAGTTACGAATTTAAGAGTTTTTGTTCTCTTGGCAACCATCAATACTCTTCCACCTAGGGTTTTGAGCTCTCCACACTATTGGGATTGAAGTCTTCATGATCTTGGGTTAAAGATTCATTTGCAATAGAGTTTTATTCTCCTCTCTTCTCCTCTTTTACTTTTATCTTTTGATCATTACATGTTGATGTGTTTATGTGATATGAGCATGAGTGAGTAGTCACTTGTGTCTTGGGGTTTGCTTGTCTAGGGTGATTCTCTATGTGTTCATCTTCTCTATTTTGATTTGGATATTGATTCTTATGCTTTGATGTTTCTATTATGAGTGGGTATGGCCATATCTATTCATATGCATCAAGGTGTTCGATGAAATGCCTAAGTGGAATTTGCATGAACTAGACTTTTGGGAATCAATAGCTTTACTTGCTTCTAGTTAGAGATAGCTTTTAGGAGTGGAGTGGTGGTTAAGTTAGGATCTATTAATGCCTTGAGAGTCAATGCTAGATCAAGAGAAGGACTAGGTTGATTTGTTGAGAGATTAACATGTTTGCTTGAGAAAGAAGCATGTTAGATGTAGTAACTCACCTCCAAATCATGTGATGAACTCGTATGAGACCCCTTAAACCCGAGCAAACCCGGGAGCTTTTTATAATTGAAAACCCCAATATCTTTCTATTTGTGTATTTCTTGTTTGTTTAGTCATTGTTTCATTTATTGTTAAGTCATATTCCGTATTATAGATATACATTAATTCCAACATTAGATCAATCCACAACTATCTTATGACTCATTACTCTACATCTTAGTTGAAATTGCACTTTTATTCTTTTTAGTTGATCAACGCTCTAGTTCCTTTGGGTTCGACACCCTTTGCTCTTACTTGCTATATTACTCGCGATCCTTACACTTGAGGGCTTAAAAAGGGTAGTTATAAATATAAAACTTGTGCTAGAAAGTGATACCCTTTGAACGCATCAGCGGGTTCCCTGCGGTTTTGGGGGAGGCTTGGAAAGGACAAAGTGGTTAGAGAAAGCACGGGAGAGTTCCTCGAAGGAGTCGAAATTCTTACCGCGAAGGGTGGTATACCGGTTAGCGGCAGCCCCGATGTAAGGGTAGAGTGAAGGCCACGGAAAGAGTTCTATCATCCGCCTCGCGATCGCCATCATAGGCATCCAGTTTGAGCTGGTGAAATTGTTCCGGAAGTGGAGCTTCCAGGATCCTCTGAGAGAAAGGCTGGGTCCAGAGGTGGTCTAGACCCAAACTGGCGGAGTAAGGTTCGTTGCCTCGTACCTCCCTCTTCTCCATTTGCTTCAATCGCCGGGCGAGGGCTGTGAACGCAGCCGAGTGAGCGGGATCAAGGTGGCTTTCCTGCTGTGGTGGAGCAAGGGGAAGCTCTTGGTGGTTCTATGGCGGCTGGTTTACTCAAACAACTCCTGCAGCATCCAGGACTCCCCTAAAAGTGCCCGCCAGAGTGTCGCGTAAATTGTGGGCGACCGTGTTACACCCACCCC
Organism: Stellera chamaejasme; assembly: GCA_024586325.1. NCBI lineage: Eukaryota > Viridiplantae > Streptophyta > Magnoliopsida > Malvales > Thymelaeaceae > Stellera > Stellera chamaejasme. The sequence goes on along the minus strand of CM044979.1, from coordinate 15,347,326 downwards.
CGACGTTCTGTAATTTTTCTGTAAATTTCGGCCGTAAGCTTAAATTCTGTAATTATCAGATCACAAACGGCTTGTGATTAATTTATGGAATTCAGAGTTTGGGAGTTATTTTAGAGTTATTTACAAGTGTTTTATATGTTGGATAACATTTACGGAGTTCCGGGACGTTTTACCGAAAATCGGTTTCGGGGGGCAAAATGGTCACCGAGTAAGGAAACAATTGGATAAACACATGTTGGGCTTTTCTTTTTGGGCCGGCACTTTGTGTGTGTGTGTAGGGAGGATTATTTATTTCTTTTTAGTGAGTAGAGGGAGATATTTTTGTTTTATGGCTTTTAGTAAAAACATTTTCTTTTTATCTCCTACACCTTTCCTTTTTGCCCATACCCTTCTTTCACACCCATCCCCTCAATTATTTCAGACATCATCTCCCCCTCTCTCTATTATTCATTTCGTTTCATATCATCTCTTCCAACACTTAAAAGAAAAAGCAAAAGAGCAAGAACACCCTTCTCCTCCTTGCTGCCCAGAAACTTCTTCCGTCTTCCACAACCATTCTGCCATAGCAAACAACCGAGTCAGCTCTTGGTGTCTTCATATAAACTCTTCATCAAGGTCTTGGATGAAACTTTTCTTAAGGAAGAAAGAGTCAAAAGTGATAGGAAGGTCCTCAACACTTTGGTGCAAGTCTTCACACTTTGGTGCAAGCCTCCGGGTCCAGCAGTAATTTCTGGTTTCCATAGTTCATTTCTTGTAGTATTGAGATTGGATCTTCAACAAACCAAGCTATACTACTTCCTTGGCTCCTAAATCTGTAAGTTCAAGTTATGGTTGAGTTCTTTTTAGTTGGATCTTCATGATCTTGAAGTTTAAACATGGAAGGAAAACTCAACAATCTTAGTTGTTCTTCATGGCGAATTTTTGAAGGATTCTCGGTGATGGATATGTCTCAACAATAGCTCATCCTAGGTTGATCTACAAGTGTAATCAAGGTGAGGATCCTCCTTGGTAAAATTTTATGGATTTGGTTGTTGGATGTTTGTGGAGCATACTTTGTTCTTGTGAAAGTACGAAACAAATCCGTTGTTGGAAGTTCTTTTGGTGAGACCGAAACTTTGATGATTTTTGGGTGGAGTTTTGTTGATGGAAGTTGTTTAAAAGCATGTTATAAGTACATTTAACATGTTTTTAGTTGTTGGAAATTGTTTGGGTGATTTTTATGTGGAGGCCGAAACTTTGAAGGTGTATTTGGTGATGTTTTGTGAAGTTATTTGTGTTGAAACGTTGACAAAATTGGATATTTTGTAACTTAGTAAAAGTTAAGTACCAAAATGAACTTTGTGAAGTTTTGGGCAAGTTTGCAAATTTCTGAAAAGTTTGGGGACTTAAGTGGTAATTTTGGACAAATTCCCGAGTAAGGAACTTTAGTTAATTAACTAGAGTATTCTGTGTTTCGATTAATGATTAAATATGCATGTCTGGGATACTGCTTGTGAGCTTCAGGGGGCCACAGTAGATATCCGTTTCTATTGAGGTAAGGGGTTTAACTTTCTTAATACGCAGTGCATGTGTATTAGGTTAGTTAAAGGCTAGTACTCGGGTCGAGGGTGGGGCCCAGTGACTCCCAAGGCTAGTCAGATGGTACATAGCAGTTTGCAGGGTTTTATTATATTTCTGGATCTTATACTTATCGGGGGTCGATGACGGACCCACTCTCTGTTGAGATTTCTGGACTTATGCTATATCGGATATGCTTATCGAGGGTCGACGACGGATCCATTTTCTGTTCTGTGTCGTCTTTATGCCGCTAATTATTCTGACAGTTAGGGGCAGATCACCCCTTCTTTGGTACCAAGCCGTCGTGAGCTTAAAAAGCCGTCGTAGAGTCTTGTCGGTGGTGCAGGACCACTTGTATGGGAAAGTACCACCAGTCCGACGGGACTTCTGAGCATCACGACATTTGCATATCATATTCCTGTTTATACTTAGGATTGTATTATCTGCTAGTTCATTGCACGCTAACCTTTTATACAAGGAAAACGTTTTTTTTAAGTTTTCCCGTTACTGTATTTGCCCCTTACTGGGTTCTTTCGAGAACTCACCCCCCACATACTAAATATTTTCAGGGAATCCGGGCAAACGACCTGCGGAGTAGACCTCCCGCGGTGTTCGTTCTGCATTCTGTATATTCTGAGCAGCAGCAGGTTTTGTTTAGCGAGGTATAATTCCGCTTTTTGGCTCGACTCTGTAGGTGTAGACTGCATATTAGACACTTTTAGTATTCGGACCTAAACTGTATATTATTCGTGGGGAGTTTCCGACCCTACGAAGACGGCAGAACTCCTTCTGCATGTACAACTTATTATCTGCTTATGTTTCCTGCGCGCATGATATTCTGTAAAACCACTAACGTGTCTCGGTGCCTCCATCCACGGCCGTTCTGCCGGCTTGCACTTCTTGTGGGATTGATGATGGTTCCCACAGACGGTGCCAATCTGATAGCCTCATTCCTTAATGGTTCGGGCTCTCAGATGCTTGAAAGGGTGTTCTGGTGTTGAGAACAACGATCTGTAGCTTCGGAGTAATCTGCAAAAGGTAAAACGGAATACTCAGAAGCAGAAAGAGGAGTGGGGGTGTGTAGATAGGGTGTACCTTTCCCAAGTTGTCCTTTTATAGGAGGCGTTGAAATGACGGTTGTCCCATGATCCAGAGCAGTGGGGTGTTTCTCCCATGTTCTGGGTAGTGGAAGACCAGAGGGATATGGAGAATGTGGGTAGGTCGTGGAGGTAACCGTTTCCAGCTTCCTTTCCTCGGTCTGTGACTTGTTGCTAAGTACTGAGTGGCGAAGACTAGGAGATGTGAACGCCCTGCCTGGCGAAGCCAATAGGTGCGAAGCTGCGAAGGCACAGCGAAGCCCGATAGGTGCGAGCTCTCCGGGCGCGGGCGGGGCCGTCTTGCGGCGGCGGAAGCGGAAGCTGCGGAAACGGAAGTGGTCGGTCCAACCGAGACCCGTTGAGTGTGGTGGTCCCTTCACCCGACCCGCAAAGTCTTGTTCTCAAAGGCCCGGTGCCTAAGAACAGTTTGCACACGGAGTATGCAGACAGAGTTATGCGCTTATAACCTTTGGTCGTGTTTCGACCCGCAACCTCTGAGAATAGAGAAGTCGATTAAGCGTGAGAAAACTCATATGCTATCCTTAGCATAAATCCAGAAGTCGAAAACAGACTATAGATTCAAACTCATATACGAATCTGATTTAGGCCCATATTCGAATCTGATTTCAGATAATGATTGATTCGGACTACAGATTCGGACTTGATATCGGTTCAGTTTGAGACAACAGATTCAGATTTTAGATATCAGATCCCAGACTATAGTTACTCAAAGAGACCGCCCCTTACAGATAGAAAAATCAGATAGAACAGAAGAGTACCTGAAACAGAATCAGACAACACACCCCAGACTCACTTTGCGGGTTGTTGGTCAGGTACTCCTGAAACGGTAAACGGAAAGGGGGTAAGTCCTCTTTTGAGAACTTAGTAAGAGCTTAGGGATAGACACGGTTTATCCATGCGTAACAACTAGCACAACAAAGACAAAGAAAATGCACACAAGCAGCAGATAACCAACATATGCTCAATCAATGCAAAACAAACATATGCAATGCACATAAGTAGAATTGTTAGTATAGCAAACAGACACGCTCTGAAACGATAGTCCATTCTGGCCCAGCCACGTAATGAACTACCGCAGACACATGAGACTGGTACCAGCTCGAGGTAGCTAACCCCATCAGAACACCACCCCCGTAGGAGTTGAATCAGAACACCACCCCCGAAGGAGTTGAATCAGAACACCACCCTCGTAGGAGTTGAATCAGAACACCACCCCGAAGGAGTTGAATCAGAACACCACCCGCGTAGGAGTTGAATCAGAACACAACCCCCGTACGAGTTGAATCAGAACACCACCCCCGTAGGAGTTGATTCGGAACATCAACATCTTCGAGTCCTCGCACCTCCACACCAATGTCTATCCCGACTGACCAAGTTGGGGTATCCTTGGGCCACCCTCAATCCAAACTCAGACTCGGTACACCCAGACACATATTTTATAAAGTAATCCGAAATGCAGAATCGAGAGCAATACTGAAACCCTTACCGCACTATTTCCGACCCGCAGAAGAATCCCGGCAAAATCCCGACGCTCGGCCTGAACTGCGGTAGTGTGACTTCCGAAGTCCCGCACTACTCCACAACTATTGATTCAAGCACAAATCCAAGCCCAACACCAAGATGAATCCTTGCAAATTGAAGAACACTTTTGAGAGGTAGAAGGGGATGAAAATGGCAGATGCATGAGAGAAAGAAGGAAATGAGCATAAATGGCCATTTTCTACCTAAAATGCTCCCTTTTATACTTTCCAAGTGGTGAGTCATGGGGACACTTGTCCCAAGCACCTTAGTCACCCTCATGACTCACCCTAATGACTCACACCCAAGCCCACAATCTGAAATGCTTAAGTGTTGGCGCGTAATCCCGCGCCAACTTCACCCGAGTAACTCCCGATGTGCGCGCGTGCTAACCCGAGCTAAAATTCCCGTCGTGGGTGCTTGCTCGGTTATCACCACATTACCCGTCTCGAGCCATAGCATATCTCACACCAAAGCCGTCACCAAACTTCCATCCCGAGCCCCGGGTTTCTCATCCCGTGCCCTGGGTGTCGCCCGGAACCGAACACCTCGTCCCAAAAAATATACTCCGTAAAAAGATGCGGAATGTTCCCACGATCCCAAATATGCTGACGGTTTCCTTTTCCGAGGTCCTGGTAGAGCTACCGAGCCTGCTGAACGTCCTGAAACAAATCCCGCTCCCGAAAAAATATTTTCCGCGGAAATGTCCGGGGGACCCGTGTGACCTCAAATATGAAAGCATTCCCGACGATGATACCATAAAAGATCAGGAGGCTGTCGACCAACCGAAAACATGACCCGTAGGCTTGTAATGGAGCTCAGGAATCTGGCCATTACCTGTCGGGATCAGAATAATCGCACCGCGTCAAGTATCCTTGATTGCTTATTGCTCTGAATGACGCGAGGGGCGTTTGTTTAGGTATTGTACCATAGAACAACATTATAACATTACAAATCTTGAATCATTATTGTATGAAATAAATTTTCACACGTAATATAAAAGAAATTCAAAAAATAATTGACATGAAGTAAGTAATTTTATATAATTATAAGGTTTTTTCAATTCACGTGTTTTCAGATCATACGTTTCTATTGCTCGATTTTGTTGATTTTTTAAACACAAACTATTTGACCAAACATAAGTGGTAGTTGGAACAAGTCCAACGCGCAAACAGATAACGGGAAAGGACAAATTTTGCATGAGTCGCATCTTTTCGGTGAGACATAAAGAATCGTATTTTTTCTATTTTAAATGCTGAAAAGTAAAGAAATGTTAATACATCTCAAGTAAAGTACTCTTTCGGTTTGATGGTGTAATAACTCATATACTCCCTCCGTCATTGGACCTTTTTTACTGTTTTAATTTATGAGTTTTTTCATAAATATTTAGACATTTAAAGTTAAATAATTCATATACAAATCATAATTTGTAACACATTTTTTTTATAATTCTTATGCAAATCCATATAATACATTAAAGTATAGATATTCTAAACATATATTTTTTTATGATTTTGAAAAATTATATGACTAGTTTGAAAAAATATTTTTTTCAATTTTTTTAACAAACTCTTTTTAATAAAAAATTAAATCAAATAAAATATCGAAAATCAAACGTCTCAATTTAAAAGGGACGAAAGTAGTAATATTTATAATTTTTAATATTTTAATATACTCCATAAAAAAATTGATATGATTACCACTTGGACTGTCCTAGAAAAACTTGACATACTTTTGCCGAGTACAAAATATTCTTTCTAACAAGTAACAATTTAAACCGAGCACAAAATAAGAAGTAAAAAAAAAAAAGTCAATCCTACCATTATTTAATGACCGAGGAAGAGGTTTAGTACGAAGAAAGCAGAGCATATCAAACTAAGCCACAACTTTACGCTTTGTCTTTGGAATGGAAGTGGAGATCATTTCGAGTGAGCAAATAAAACCATCGTCTCCAACCCCTCAACACCTCCAACTTTTCAAACTTTCCATTTTGGACCAGCTCGTCGTTTCTCCGTACGCTCCCATCATCTTCTTCTATCACCATGATCTTCACACTTCCGTTAACGGCCGTTTCGATACTCTAAGAACCTCCCTGTCCGAAACATTAACACAGTTTTACCCACTTGCCGGCACCGTCAAAGATGACCTCTCCATCCTCTGCAACGATGTCGGAGCTCATTTCGTCCGCTCCCGAGTCAACACCGATCTCGAACCCTTTCTGGCTTGCCCTGATCTCGCTTTCCTCAATCGCCTTTTGCCCTGCAGCTTCTTCACCCCACCGGAGACCGTGACATGTGTCACCAACATTCAGGTTATAATTACTATTGTATTAGATTTTGACTTTTTTTTATATGTATTTCTGAGTTTAGATAATGATTTCTTATGGCATTAGATATGTACTACCTTTCCATTTGGTTGATTGGAATTTCATATTTTGTATTTGATTTTTTGACTTATTATAACTAGATGTGTACATTGACAAAATTAAAAAAATAATAAATTTATTAAAAAACTCATACTATAAATTATGATATTTATATTTTTTTAAAAAAATTTATATACCATAATAATTTTGAAAACAAATGATAGAATAAATATATGAGAAATAGGAAAATAAAATTGACAATTTTTATGAATGAAAACAGAGCTTTTTATAGTCAAAAACTTTGCGGCACCAAGGTAGTATTAATTTTATATAAATATCGTCAAACAAAAGGGGGACGGTGAGAAGCTCTCTGACTTCTCTCGTTGCTTTTAAATAACAATTGAAGGAAAATCTTTCACTTTTTTATCAAATGGGAAAAAATACTGATTTTTACGTACTGTTGAAGAAGGAAGATAGCTCATGTGTCAATAGACCTTATGGTGATGATTTGCAATGGCTCTAAAAGAGTAATGGAAGAAGCTTTTTCTAGAGGATGGCGGCAATAAGTTGCAAGTTCTGAGGAAGTCGATCGTGACTAGCTAAGAATTTTTCTATCACTGCACACTACCCAAGCAATCGCGCCTCGAGTTTTATCGAGAATCATACGAGGCTTTGGGAGAGGTCTCATCCTTGTGATCTCCAGATCGCCTTCGCAAGGTCTCATCCTTGTGGTCTCCAAGATCGCCTTCGCGAGGTCACGCCTCGCGGGCCTCCCGACTCGCAGGGCGACGTCTCATACTCACCCTTGCGATTCTAAAAGCTGCGCGGGCCCTCGCGGTCTTAGGGCGAACCCTCGCGATCTCCTCGCCTCCATGGGTCTTACTCCCGCCTCCGCCTATACCGGCCCCGCCTGAATAAGGCCTCGGTACCCAGTTCGTGCAACCTCACCCCTTATTTGGCTATATTCTATTTGGGGCCTTCGCCCCTTTGGGCCTCGCCCACAGCCTTCGCCCGCCACTTGCTCCACTTGGAGATTGACCACTTGGTCGTCGACATCAAGCGGCCAATAAGGAGGGCAGCACGAGCACGGGAGATCTTCACCAGATTTATACGCGAGACATTCTCGACAAGTGAATCACCTAAGGCGGTTTGCTTGAGATCTTCATCATCACAGCCGCCTTATCTCCAATCGATCGACATGACTTATCTCAAACAACTGTTTAAGGGCTTCAACCTGGGAGGCTCTTCTCCGGCATCACTCTATAAATAGGGTGATGTCCACCCTAAATCGGGTAAGCTACTACACGCCCCCACTCCCTCTTGCTACTTCGAGTATTCTTCCTATCTTTTACAGATTACTCTGAAAAGCAAGCTTGGAGTCTCAAGAACATCATCTTATCCACCATATCAACTGAGAGTCAGGACATTCTTTAGGAACGAGACTATCGGTTTGGCGCCACCTGTGGGAACGAAAGTTCTTGCTATAAACCCATATTACAAACCACAAGCAATAAGTCATGCCAACCACCCGGAGTGCCAACAGGAACAGTCGTCAAGGGAGGAGGAATCCTCCCGGGGCAAGTACGAACAATGACCCACCATCGGAGCCTTCCCCGAACCACGTTCCCCCACAAAGGGGAGAACTCTCTATTCACTCAACAGGAAAGCTCCTCCCACGTTGCCGTAACATGCCTCGGGAGCGAAACACTCCACCTCCAAACACCCTCCAACGGACTCGGATCCGGCCGCCCCGCAAACGATCACTGAGGCGGTTGCTTTCAACTTACGTGAAACTCTCGCCACCACTCTTCGGGGCGTTCTGGATAGCGTTGGAACGCTGCGGGCTAATCAGCCTGAACGCCTAGCTACTCCTCCTCAGCAAGTAAGTAACCCTGATCCTTCTTCGTCATTACTTATCGCGCTTACTAGACGATTAGAGGAAGTGGAAAAAAGAGATGAAAGGGCCAGTGTCCATAATATCTCCAGGATGGGTCTGGACCACATCTGGACCCAACATTTTACTCAGAGGGTTTTAGAAAACCCTCTTCCGGACTGGGCCACACCTAAGCCGGATGCTTATGATGGCCTGTCAGACCCAGATATTCATCTCCAGCGCTACGTTTCCGCAATGGCAATAGCAAGGGCGGACGACAACACGCTCTGTAGAGCTTTCAGCTCCACGCTTACTGGGGCCGCTGCCAACTGGTACACCACTCTCCGGGACAAACGGTTTGATTCCTTTGAGGAGCTGTCCCGCAACTTCTCCAACCATTTTGTGGTATCCAAACCACCTCCTAAAACGGCGGGACACCTTCTTAAGATACGGCAGAAAAAGGATGAGCCCTCGGAGAATATATTCAACGCTTGTGCCGAGTCTATCCAGGTCCCTAACCCGGGAGAAGAAGCTCGCCGCTTGCAGCTATCCAAGGCCTCCGCTGGAGTCCCTTTTCTTTGTGGATGTCCACACTAACCCGCCCACCAACATGGAACAATTCTTAAGTACAGCGTCGCGGTTCATGAATACGGAAGAGGTCACTCGACCACTCGCCAGAGCCGCCACGGCGGACGCCAAGGGACAACCCCCGCGACCGGACCCTAGGTCTCAAAGGCAGTACCCCACGCCCCCCAGTAGGGAAAGGGCATACATCTCTCTTCCCCCACTGAGGGAATCTCGAACCAACATCCTCCATGCCTTGGAACAAGAGGGCGGTCCCCACTTGGCCTCGCCTCTCCCAGAAATAACAAGGCAAAGCAACAAGTTTTGCCGCTACCACCGTGACAAAGGTCACGACACCGAGGACTGTTTTGAGCTCAAGCGTATGATTGGAGAAATGCTGGCTCAAGGCAAGCTCGGGAGTACTTGCTCCAAACCGAGGACCGTAGAAGAGAAGGTGACCGTGAAGGGCGCCGGCCGAGGACCGCCGGCGGGCGCTCCCAAAGAAACCTGTGTCGGGAGAATCTGGTTCAGTCCCCGGCAAGGGGACATATCGGCGTAATCACACGGTGTGAAGGCGCTTCGGCAAGACGCCGTCATATGAGGCAGATCTACCGGATAGACCACTCCTCTACTCGGTTTTGCATCGCAGCGATGGCACCTCTGTGGCAATACCGCACGCTGACCCCTTGGTTATCACTGCCCGTATTGCGGGCTGGGACGTCGATAGAATCTACATGGATACGGGGGCAAATGCCAACGTGATCTACAAGCACACTCTGGTTGAGGCAAAGGTGCCTTTGTCACAAATTCAGACCGAGAAGTTGGACACCTTTGGAATAGGACGGGATGAAATCCCAACCCTGGGGTCGATCACCTTGCCCTACATGATGATGGGAACCACCAAGGAGAAAAAGCAGGTATGTCATTCGAGCTATGTGGACTTTATCGTCCTGGATCTCCCTACGCCATATAACGCCATCATCGGGCGACATACTCAAACTGAGTTCCATGTCCGCTGTGATGTGCGAACCCTGACTCTAGTTTTTCACATGCGGCCGGGATGCCTATATATTTGTCGCCGAGAATGTGGCGGAGGCAATTATGTCTCGCCCTCGCCGGGCCCCGCAGCTTCCCCGGCCATCCGAGCCTAAGAGGAAGGCACCCGCAGAGGAAGCTGGTCCTGTGGGCGAAGCTGCGCCTGACTTGTCCGGAGCCTTTGAAGAAGTTGAGATCTCTCCCGGGAAGAAGTTTCGGGTGGGAAAGGACCTCGAGGAAAAGACCAGCAAGCACTCATCCACCTCCTCCATGCCAACAAAGTGATGTCTTCGCATGGAGCCCCGAGGACCTACCAGAGTTGATCCTGCTGTTATTTCTCACAAGTTAAGTGTACTCCCGGCTTTAGCCCGGTTAGACAGAAAACAAGGGGCATGGCCCTTGACCGTAAGTGACTTTGTACGCACCGAAGTGCGTAAATTGCTTAAGGCAAAAATAATCAAGGAAGTTCACTACTCGAATGGGTTGCGAATATTGTCCTCGCCGATAAAGAGGGCGGTCGGTGGCGACTTTGCGTGGACTACAAGGGGGTTAATAGGGCCTGCCCAAGGACCCCTATCCTTTACCATCCATTGACCAACTGGTTGACTCAACCGCTCATCACTCGGTTTTTTCTTTTCTCGATGCTTATAGCGGGTACCACCAAGTCTTTATGGACCGGAGGACGCGGTAAAACCGCCTTTACTATCGGCGGCAAAGATATCATTATATCAGAATGCCCTTCGGCTTAAAAAATGCGGGGGCTACTTTCCAAAGGCTTGTAAATCAAGTCTTCGCAGGTCAGATTGGCCGAAATCTTGAAGCCTATGTGGATGACATTGTGGTCAAAAGCAAGGCCGTCCCAACCCATCTCACAGACTTGAGGGAAACATTCGACAACTTCCGCAAATACAATATGCGATTAAATCCAAAGAAGTGTATCTTCGGCGTGGGCGAAGGGAAGTTCTGGGATACCAAATCTCCAAAGGAGGAATCCATGCAAATCCCAAAAAGATTGAAGCAATCACCACCTTGCGCACCCTAGGGGGCTCAAGGAAGTCCAACAGTGGCAGAAAGCTAGTGGCCTTGGGACGATTCGTCTCTAAACCGAGTGATCGCTGCAAACCTTTCTTCGATCGATTCGCAAGAAAAAAGCTTGCAAATGGACGGAGGAGTGTCGGGAGGCATATGCCTCCATAAACGACACTGCAAGAACTACCGGCACTCAAGTGCCCTAGGCCGTGCGATGACCTGGTCCTTTACCTCGCCACCTCGAGAAAGAAGTGTCGCTGTCCTTATAAAGGAAGAAGCCGCCAAGCAATGGCCGGTCTATTACACCAGCCACACTCTCCAAGATACGTAAACAAGGTATCCTCCTCCAAAAGGCTATATTGTCCCTTGTATATGCAGCAAGGAAGCTCAAGCCCTATTTCCAAGGGCACACTATTATAGTCCGAACGGACTTGCCAATTCAGGACATCCTCGGCGCCCGAACATTCGTGGCGCCGCCAAGTGGTGCATCGAGCTTGGCGGCTTTAACATCAATTATGAGCCCAGAAAGGCAATTAAGGGCCAGGCCCTCGCCGACTTTATTGCGGAATTCTCAAATGCTGATGTACTCTCGGCCCCTGAGCAGGGTCCCACTCCTCGTCCCACTCCTCCCGAATGGGACTTATTTGTGGATGGCTCATCCAAACTCGAATCCCCCGCAGGGGGTGTGTATCTACGTGGACCCCTAGGTATGGAAGTATTCCTTCGTGTCTCTTTTCAATTTCAAGTAACTAACAATGTTGCAGAATATGAGGCCCTCGTAGCCGGGCTGAAACTCGCCACTGTGGCAGTGCATTCGCCGCCTCCATGTCCACAAGGACTCGCAACCGGTGATTCACTGTGTTCAAGGGTGCGCCGAGTGCAAGGACGCCACCCCGATCAAATACCTTAAGTTGGTAAACACCTACGAACCGACTTTGAAGAAGTCATCTTTATACATGTTCCTCGTTTCGAGAACACTACAGCAGACATGCTATCAAAGGAAAGACTCCCTCTACCACAGCCACTCGACCAGTCCTTCCATCACGGAAGGTATTGATATTGCCTCTCTAGCAACGCAGATCTAGTCACAGACTGAGAAACCCTATCATTGCTGCGCTAAAGGCCAGCACCACAGCATCCCTGTGTTCGCAAGCAAGCCCTCCGCTTCGTCCTCATTGATGACCAATTATGGCATCGCGGGTTTGCGGCGCCTCTACAACGGTGCCTTAGCACCCTTGAGGGACGCCTGTCTTGGACACTCTCCACCAAGGCAATTGTGGCGCTCACATCGCTGCGGAGGCGCTTGCCCACAAAGCCCTCCGTCAAGGATACTACCGGCCTACCTTGAAAAAGGACGCCGCCTTTGGTCAAAACGTGCCACCGGTGCCAAATCAATTCTCGCATCCAGGCTACCATCCACGGAATCTCCAAAGATCGACAAATCCAAAGGTGCCTTCGCCTGTGGGGCCTCGACCTCATTGGTCCAATGCCGACCGCTCCAGTGCCGCACCGCTTCGTGTTGTAGCAGCTTGATTATTTTTCTAAATGGGTCGAGGTAGAACCCCTGGTCTCCATCACTTCCGCCAAGATTATCAAGTTTCTTTGGAAGAATCTTGTTCTGCCGATCTGGCAGCCCTCGTGCTATTATTACAGATAATGGCACTCAGTTCGCCAGTCACAGTGTCCAACAATGGGCACAGGACAATAATGTCCGCATGCTTTTTTCTCCGGTGGCACACCCCCAGTCTAATGGGCAGGTTGAGGTCACCAACCGAACCCTCAAGGAAGGCCTCAAGAAACGCTGGATGGGGCCAAGGGCCGCTGGGTAGATGAACTCCCAAGTGTCTTATGGGACTATCGCACCACAACGCGAACCCCCACAGAGAGACGCCTTTCTCTCTAGTATACGGCGCAGATGCGCTCCTACCTATTGAGGTAGATCTCCTACAATCCGTATGATCAACTTCACCGACGGCCAATGCTCAAGGGCCCGTGCCAAACTCGACTTAATTGAAGAATTGCGAAGGTGCTCGCCGCATGACCGCCCTCAAACAGAGGCTCGGTCTTCATCATAATTCCCGGTCAAACCCAAGGTACGCACCAAGGAGGCCTTGCCTTACTTAAATCGGCCCTCACCGCTCGCGACCCCAAGCGGGCGTCCTGCGACCCAACCGGGACGGGCCTTATATTGTTCATAAACAAGTCCGCCCGAGTCTATGAACTGCAAGACCATGATGGTCGCCCGCTTCCCGCAACTTTCATGCGGATGACTTGCGCCATATTACGTGTAAGTCCTTAGTCTTGCAAATTCAATAAATACATATGTATTTCTTCTGTCTTACAGCTTACATGGCATTTCAAATGCCCTCTTCATCGCCCTCTCTGTACCGGCCGGTCGGACGGGCTACTGCCTGAGTTATGGCATCGACCTTGTCAGTCTCACTTCTCCACACAGGTGGTCATGCGGGTCTCATTCCCCAACTGACCTTCACCTCGCCCCGCCCCAAGGGTAATCCCCTTGCGCTGCGGAAGGGTAACCCCCTTTTGGCTCCTTCAGGAAGGTCTATGTGTAAGTCGTCCTCGCACGCCACAGCAGACCTTCCGCTCGGACTTCTCCACACAGGTGGTTGCGGGTCTCATTCCCCAACCGACCTTCAACTCGCCCCGCCCCAAGGGTAATCCCCTTGCGCTGCGGAAGGGTAACCCACTTTTGGCTCCTTCAGGAATGTATATGTGTAAGTCGTCCTCGCACGCCACAGCAGACCTTCCGCTCGGACTTCTCCACACAGTGGTTGCGGGTCTCATTCCCAACTGACCTTCAACTCGCCCCGCCCCAAGGGTAATCCCCTTGCGCTGCGGAAGGGTAACCCCTCTTGGCTTCTTCCGGAAGGTCTAAGTGAAAGACGGCCTCGCACGCCACAGCAGACCTTCCGCTCGGACTTCTCCACACAGGTGGTTGCGGGTCTCATTCCCCAACCGACCTTCAACTCGCCCCGCCCCAAGGGTAATCCCCTTGCGCCGCGGAAGGGTAACCACCTTTTGGCTCCTTCAGGAAGGTCTATGTGTAAGTCGTCCTCGCACGCCACAGCAGACCTTCCGCTCGGACTTCTCCACACAGGTGGTTGCGGGTCTCATTCCCCAACCGACCTTCAACTCGCCCCGCCCCAAGGGTAATCCCCTTGCGCTGCGGAAGGGTAACCCCCTTTTGGCTCCTTCGAGAAGGACTCTGTGTAAGTCGCCCTCGCACGCCACAGCAGACCTTCCGCTCGGACTTCTCCACACAGGTGGTTGCGGGTCTCATTCCCCAACCGACCTTCAACTCGCCCCGCCCCAAGGGTAATCCCCTTGCGCTGCGGAAGGGTAACCCCCTTTTGGCTCCTTCAGGAAGGTCTATGTGTAAGTCGTCCTCGCACGCCGCAGCAGACCTTCCGCTCGGACTTCTCCACACGTGGTTGCGGGTCTCATTCCCAACCGACCTTCAACTCGCCCGCCCCAAGGGTAATCCCCTTGCGCTGCGGAAGGGTAACCCCTTTTGGCTCCTTCAGAAGGTCTATGTGTAAGTCGCCCTCGCACGCCGCAGCAGCACCTTCCGCTCGGACTTCTCCACACGATGGTTGCGGGTCCCATTCCCCAACCAACCTTCAACTCGCCCCGTCCCAAGGGTAATCCCCTTGCACCGCGGATCTTACCCCCCAGAACCTCAGATGGTTCTCCACTTGTCTCAACAAGCGTCCTACTGCCTTCGCCAAACGCGCGACTCCGCACTCCGTAAACCGAACCTTTTACCGAATACTTATCGTATAAATGATGAGCAAACTACAGGAACTTCTACTTGGTACACCGTCCACTACCCAAGGGCTTACTACAGCTTGCCTAAGAAAGGGGCTCAACAAGTAAACCCACAAGTCATTTGGAATGACTCATGTGGCTCGCCTGCGGACAGATTGCCTAAGAAAGCATCTCAGCAAGTAAACCCACAAGTCATTTGGAATGACTCGTGTGGCTCCGCCTGTTGCGGATCTTGAAGTGCCTCGTCACTATAAACTTAAGACTAAATCCCCACTCCATAATAAATGGTCCCCGTGGCTTCGCCTTCGCGGACCCTGCAAGGACATCTCTCCATGAGACAGACTTAGCCTATGGTTATTAAACTAAGCTAGCGTATTCTACAAGGCTATCGCGAGTTAAAGCGAATTTACAAAACAGTGAAGGAAAAAGGAAGTTTTCACTTCATCTATTGTTCCCAAAAAGTGTGTAAATGCAGGTCTTTATACAAATAGGGGGGGGCATCCACATGTTGGAGCCTCCACCCTAGTCCGTGGGGCGTACTGCATCGCCCATCTTCCTTCCCCTGCTCCCCACTGAAGCAGCGCCTCTACCGTTGGCTCATTGGTGTTGGCAGCATCCAGGATCCCAAGACTTAGAGCTGGAAACGCCTTCTCCACTTGGAAGCGGCATCGCAGCCAGCCTTCCTCATAGGCCTGCGCCCCTGCTTCGCCCAGGGCTTGGATCTCACCAAGTTTCTCCACCAGTCGAGGCATCCGCTCAGGGATGGGCACCTTAATGGAGGAAGAGGACTCGTGATCCTCACCTTCAAAGGGGGAAGGCCCGAGCCTTCTCCATCTCCCACACCGAGGCCATTGCCTTTTCCAGTCGGTGGTGACCTCCGGGCGTGCCTTCAGTGGCAACCTCAGCAGCAAGCCTGCCCTCCTCCACCTTCTTCTCCGCCGGTTGAGCACGGGCGGTGCTTGGCTCTCGCCTCCTCGCCTGCGGCCGCCGCTCAACTAGGGCCATCGCCACTGCAAGGCCGGCTATGGTTTCAGCCTCCAGGGAAAGGAGGGACTCCTTCAAGACAGCACTTTCAAGCTGCTTGGCTTCCAGCATTGCTTCTCGCTGAAGGAAGCGTTGCCGCAACGTCAAGAAGGCAGGCCTGCTCCCACCGGTACCGCATGCTGTGCGCCCGCTCTTGGTTGCCATAATCGCACCAACTCTCTAGTTGGGCTACGCGCTTGGCATGCTCCTCCTTGAGCTCCTCCTCCCTCTTCTTTGAGGACTCCAGCTCCCTCCTGAGAGAGGCAATCTCTGATATCTGGGCATCATCCCGCCTGTTGGCATACTTCAGGAAGTCATGCCATTGCTCGGCAAGCATGACCTTTGACACCGCCCGCATCCCAATACTATTAAAGCGAGGCGAAAAAGGCTAAGCTAAACTTATACATAAAGACCAGAGGCTGTCTTACCTGCAGACTTTGTTGAGCTGCCTCCTCATGAATTCGGCAGGGGAATCCAGGCTCCGCCGGTCACCTCCTGTCATAAGGGGTGCGCAGCCCTCCAGCAGGATTGGAGGGTTTGCTCCTCCCCTGCAGCAGTGAACTGCTATTCCTCGGGAGGAAGACCGGATCCTGTGCATCTTTTAGAGCCTCCCTTGCTCCTCGTACACCCCGAGTCCGGTCTCGGTGCCTCTGGACTCTCGGGAGGTCTGCACCTCGACCACCGGGGGCCGACTTGGCAGCAATGCGCCTCCGCTCCAAATAGTGGGACCAGACTCCGGTCTTCTCAAGGACCTCGCTCCTGGTCCCCAAATCGGAAGGGATCTCTGTAAGGACCCCTTGGTCCGCAAGAGCCTCACGGGACCAGCCCCTTGGCTCAAGGGCCCTCGCCTACAAAGAACAGGCATCAAGCAACTAGGAAGCAGTATGAACTCAAAAGCAAAGAAAATACTCACAAGATCAAAAAGACTTACCAGAAGAAGGACGCCCCCATCCACCGGCTTCCAGCTGGCCGGAAGGTTGGGCAACCTCCCAACCACTTGTCCTCGCAGAGGACCGTGTCACTGCACCCCCTTCCTCCGGGGCCTCACTATTGGAAGAGGAAGAAGTCTCCTCAACCACCAGTGATCCTCTTCCCCTTCGTGGCGGGGGCCTTCTCCCCGAAGGGGCCTCTTCGTGATCTCCTCTAAGAGGGATGGCTGCAGGGATCTCTTCCCTTGCTCGGTGGTCTCCGCCTCCCCCAAGGGAATGACTGGTACCTCCTGTGGGCCGGTACTCCCAATGGCCTTTGCAGCCTGACTGCCCCTCCTTCTCATAGAGATCAGGACGTTAGCCGCTGACATCTTACCCTTGGGAGGAGGCACTCTGCCTCTGGTAATGATCTCCGCCGCGACCACATGACCGGGCAGGTCTTCAGCTTGAATCGGTGAAGGGCTCGCGAAGAGCCTGACACAAAGGCCTCGGCGGCCTCCTCGGAAGAAATGGGCTGCACCACTGAGATGGGCACAGCCTCAATGGGAACAGCGCTATCCGCTCGCGCCTCCTCTGGGCCCTCTGCAGAAGGCACGACCTCTTCAGCAGTAGGGGGCATTTCAAGCTCCACCCTTCTGGCCTCTTCAGCCAGGGGCTCCCCACTGGGAACTTCTTCCCCATGAAACGGCTGGGGTAGGACCCTCTTCCCCAGCAGGCTCCCTGACCTCTCCAGTTAAAATAACTGGAGTAGGCCCCTCTGCTCCAGCAGGATTCTCAGCCCCCCCAGCCAACCCTTCAGCCAGGGTCCCCTCAGTACCGGCAGGGGCCCTCTCTTCCTCAGGCTGCGTGGCAGCCACTTTCCTCTTCTTCTTCTCCGGCTGAGAAGCCATCGAAGGCTTGATACCAGCCCTCTTTTTGGACAGCTTTTGGGACAATGGGTCCCAACACCTTGACCGCCATGGCAGGGCGTCTTCCTCAAGTGCACATGCCAGTGCACTCGTTGGGCGATGCGCATGGATGCTTTCTTACCCCTGGGCTTCGCCCGGTTCTGCGACGGCATCCGCAGACAAAAGGGACTTCTGACCAGGTTTTACTGCACCTCTTACAAATTTACAATATATTAGTATGTATGCGCAGCGTACCTTTGGGCGCCGCTAGAGCAGCGAAGAAAGAATCTATCATGGTCCCACGGTGGACGGGAGCCCATCCCTCGTATGGCGGGGGCATCTGGGGGTCCAGCACGAAACCCGTGCTAATCCCAGCCCACCTTAGGGTGGTCTCGTCCAATTGGGCAGCTGAGAAGGGGAAGAACGCCTCGCACGCGCTCCTCGAAAGGACATCGTCCAACCACCCCAGTAGCTGAACGTATGCCTGCCACCGCACTCCCCCGTGAGTCAAGACAGCCTCCGCGCAATGCTTTGCAGATTGTCGCGTCCTCGCCACGGGAAAGTCCCATGTGCCTTCGCGGCGGGAAGAAAAAGGATCCGTGCGGTTGTGGTAGGATCTGGGCGCGGCAGTGAAGGAGATGGAGTGGTTACCTCCAACATTTATGGGAGTGACGTAGAAGAACGCACCCCACTCCTCGGCTCCAACCGATAAAAACGGTTGAACACATCGGCGAAGGGCTTCACGCCGGCCATGTGGCGGCGACAATGAAGCCCGCAATACTCAGAAAGTATTGGCGCCAACCGGGTTGAGGCATTCCCAATCAGCACAGAGATCTTGCACCGATTGCGGAAAGGGGTACCGCAATCCCGCCGCAAGCTGCGCCGTGTCTGAGCACGACACCGGTTCTCCTTATTCTCCTCGGTAACGGGCCAGCCCATCGCCCGACAAACACCCGCACGGGATGCGTATACCGGCGTTTTCTCCACGGGCCGAAGGCCCCCACCATTTCTGGTGAATTCTGCCGAACTTCACCGTGGTTTTCTCGAGAGGAGCAACCACTGGGCGAACAGCTTCCTTGGAATCCATCTCTACAAAAGGAAGAACAGATAGGCATATAAATCGAAACAGCCCAGCAAAGGCATTTCGGCAAGCGCTCAGTGCGCTCAGAGAACTTGAAGCACTCAGTGTGCGGGAAGAAAAAACTTACCTGAGTGGTTTAAAGCAGTAAGCAAGAACGAACGGAGCGGTTGGCAGTTGACCGGAGGAATCTCGAACGGAAAGTAGGAACCACCGCAAATCACCTCTCAACTGCCGATGAAATCGCCAAGAAACGCAAGAATGCGAAAGGGTTACTCGAAGCAGAGTGAACAAATGCAAGAGTGGAGAAGAAAGGTTTCAATCTTCTCGGGTACGCTTTTATAAGCCCGCCAAAATGAAAAAGCGCTTTTAAGCGTGAATGACTCCTGAGGCGCCACGTGCCAGCATCCAGCGGTTATTAAACCTCTCCCCTGCCATACAAAAAGGAGAAACGCTTTTACAAAGCGTAATCGACCCTACGGCGCCACGTGTTGCGTCCCCATAACGGTCGATAAACCTCTCATCTTCCTTTATCTCTCCTGCATTAAATGTTGAAGAGACTCTTCGCTGCCTTCGCAATCAAACGGTCCGCAAACGGCCCAAGCGCCTTCGCCAACTCCAAAGACTTGGAATTTGAACAGTGCGGGACCCCGCCCATACTCGCCTTCGGGAGGAGGCATCTTGGTACACTACCCAAGCAAATGCCCCCTCCTCAAAACTCACAAGGATCATGAAGGATCCAACACAGAATATCAGGCCATAAAAGGTCATCGCGCTCCACACAAACTCAGTTCTATGGCTGCTACTGCCCTCAACATGGTATTTTCAAACAGTATCTTCAACACAGAGTAAAGGGTCGTGAAGGATCCAACACAAACTATCAGATTATAAAAGATCTTCACTTGTGACTACTACATCGGTCCTCAGCAAAGTACTTTCAAAAAACGGAGTACAGGACCCTGCCCATACTCCGCTCTCAGGAGGAGGCATCTTGGTACACTACCCAAGCAATCGCGCCCTCGAGTTTTATCAGAATCATACGAGGCTTTGGGAGAGGTCTCATCCTTGTGATCTCCAGTATCGCCTTCGCAAGGTCTCATCCTTGTGGTCTCCAGGATCGCCTACGCGAGGTCCTGCCCTCGCGGGCCTCCAGACTCGCAGGGGCGACGTCTCATACTCACCCTTGCGATTCTAAAAGCCTGCGCGGGCCCCCCTCGCGGTCTTAGGGCGAACCCTCGCGATCTCCCTCGCCTCCATGGGTCTTACTCCCAGCCTCCTGCCTATACTGGCCCCGCCTGAATAAGGCCTCGGTACCTGTGTTCGTGCAACCTCACCCCTTATTTGGCTATATTCTATTTTGGGCCTTCGCCCTTACAGGCCTTCGCCCGCCACTTGCTCCACTTGGAGATTGACCACTTGGTCGTCTGACATCAACTGGCCAATAAGGAGGGCAGCACGAGCCTGGGAGATCTTCACCAGATTTATACGCCAGACATTCTCTGACAAGTGAATCACCTAAGGCGGTTTGCTGAGATCTTCATCATCACAGCCGCCTTATCTCCAATAAGTCTGACACAGACTTATCTCAAACAGCCTGTCTAAGGGCATCAACCGGGAGGCTCTTCTCCCGGCATCACTCTATAAATAGGGTGATGTCCACCCTAAATCGGGTAAGCTACTACACGCCCCCACTCCCCTCTTGCTACTTCGAGTATTCTTCCTATCTTTTACAGATTACTCAACAGCAAGCTTGGAGTCTCAAGAACATCATCTTCTCCACCATATCAACCGAGAGTCCGGACCTTAGGTAGTATTAATTTTATATAAATATCGTCAAACAAAAGGGGGACGGTGAGAAGCTCTCTGACTTCTCTCGTTGCTTTTAAATAACAATTGAAGGAAAATCTTTCACTTTTTTATCAAATGGGAAAAATACTGATTTTTTACGTACTGTTGAAGAAGGGAAGATAGCTCATGTGTCAATAGACCTTATGGTGATGATTTGCAATGGCTCTAAAAGAGTAATGGAAGAAGCTTTTTCTAGAGGATGGCGGCAATAAGTTGCAAGTTCTGAGGAAGTCGATCGTGACTAGCTAAGAATTTTTCTATCACTCAAATCAAACAAACAGAATATGTTTATAAAGTTGGTTGAAACAACCAAATACAACAGAACCACTATTGTCTTCCCGGATGGGTTGAAAGTTCAAGGATGGTGGCGAGTTCTGTGTTCTTGAGATGTTTCTGTCGAAAAGAAGAATGGATCAGAAGCTCACACAGCCTCTAATTTCTCGATGGAGGCCCAAAGATCCTGTGGATAAATTTGGTAACCTCTTGAAGCAGTGTTTTGGCAGCAAGGGATTCTATGAATTGGCCTTTGGTGGCGAGTTGGCAAGGTGAATCCGATCTGGCTGATCGAGCGAAGACCACCAGTTCAAGTTTCAACGTCTCTTTCGAAGGATTCGTCTGTTGTGGTGAGATAGAGGCAGAGGAGTCCAGCCACAGTGTACTTGAGAAGGAGGCAACAAGGCGAGGCGAGGTCGATCAGGTGGAGGCATTACAACGTGCTGTTGAGACGTCTTTGGAGATGTCGATAGTTAAGGTGTTCGGCGGTAAGATGGATGCGATAGCCAATTTGATGGATGAATCGCCGGTGATGGTGGAGGATATACAGGAAGCCCATGTGGTTGTGGGCAATCAGCTGGTTGATGGTGATTTGGATTTTGTGTCATGCAAATCTGCTCCTTTGCCAGTTAGAGTCAGGCCGGCGGTTTCAGATCCACCTGATTCAGTGGAGTACGTGGCTCCGATTTCGGCTAAATGGGTGGAGTGTTGCCGGTCAGAGGTGGGCACGTCGGTGGCCGGAGGTGCCGCTTTAGGTGACCCTTCAGTTGCGCCTGGTGATCTGCACCTTGGGGATGGGGATGAATCTTTAAGTTCAAAGATAGCAGAGATGAGCCTAGGAAGCTTGGCCGGTTGTAGATCGGACTTTATTATTGAATGAGATAAGCGTAGAGAAGATTTTTTCTGTTAAGGAAATGAGTGGATCAGATATCGATCAAGGAAAATTAAGAGGGGAGAAAATCCAATTCGAGATAAGAGACATGTTGACAAAGTTCGTAATTTTATTGGGTTCTCGTTTGAGGGATTTGAAGGAGTCACCTTGGAAATTTATGATGAGACGTTTCAAAAAGGCAGCTTCATATTCTCGGTCTCGTGCTAAACTGAAAAATGAATTAAGAAGATTGCAATGAAATTTCAGAAACTAGAGAGTCTGAAACTTTAGGGTGAACAAGGGATGTTTGATGTTTGTAATTCAAGGGTAGTTTGAGGCTTTTTTTATTTACAAAAAGGGTCCGATTTTTTCTTGTATTGGGTAGTACTGGATTTTTGTTCTAGTATTTCGTTAGACTTAATATACTTTTCATTTTATTAATAAAATTATCGCCGTTCAAAAAAAATTAATTTTATATAAATAATTTTTTTATTTGTTTCAATTAAGCTCCTTGGTATTTAAATCGGTCCCGCCATATGACTCAATTCCTGACTTTGCAGGCTAACGTCTTCAGCTGCGGGGGAATCGCAATCGCTCTTTGCATTTCGCATAAGATTCTCGATGGTGCAGCTATCGCCACCTTCCTCAAGGCGTGGACTTCCGCCGCTCGCGGTGGATGCCGCGATTCCGTCACCATTCCTAACTTTGTTTCCGCCTCTTTGTTCCCCGCTAATGACTCTTTGTGGCTTAGAGACTCTGTAATTTCGACCTTCGTTCCCCTGTTCAGGCAGGGAAATTTCATCACAAGGAGATTAGTCTTCAACGCTTTCGCGATAAAGCAGCTAAGGAACATGGTAGAAGGCGATCAGTCTATGGTGACACCGCCGTCTCGTGTGGAAGCTGTCTCCGCTTACATTTGGAAGTCAGCCATGGCGGGGTGGAAACAACCTTCCTTTTTGACGCATTTCGTGAATCTCCGGCGAAGAATGGACCCGTCCCTCGTCGAAAACTCCGTCGGGAACCTCCTCTGGATCGTGACGGCAACTTCGTCACAGTCATCTCCAGATTTGAAGGATTTAATCAAGTGCATAAGAGATCCAATCTCGAAGATTGACGGGGCCTTCGTGAAAGAACTAATGAAGAATGGAGCGAGCCGAGATGGGCTGATTGCTGAATCGCTCCGAGAAATCAAGGAGAAGGCGGAAGATGATCAAGCTTCGTTGTTGTTCAGCAGTTGGTGCAAAATGGGATTCTACGAAGCGGATTTCGGGTGGGGGAAGCCTGTTTGGGTTAGCAGCTTGGGAATGGTGGCATCTGCATGTCCGAATCTTGTGGTGTTGGTCGACACAAAGTCAGGTGATGGAATCGAAGCGTGGGTGACTATGGACGAGCGGGACATGGCGAGGCTTGAAAGTGACCACGAATTGTTGACATAATTTGACTCCAGGGCATTATTGGCATTTTGTGTCAAACTTTCAGGTTATCATTTTATGCACGGAAAGTGTACGTTAACAAGTTACGAGATAGGTATAAATTGTAGCATTATTAAGGGGTTCAACCCTAATAAGGGAGGAATTTTTTTTGGTGAGTTTGTAATTCACCAATGAGAACAAAATCGAATTCCCCTCTACCGGCGTGTACCCCTCAAACCTTGCACCCTCACCCCCATATAATGCCTCCTCCTTGGCTGTCTACTTTGTCCGCCGCCGGCAAGCAGCCACCTAGGCAGGAGACGAGTGGGGGTGACGCCTTCAAACCATGCATCCCCCCCTCCTCCCCTAAATGCACTCCTCCTTGGTTGTCTGCTTCGTCCGCCACTGGTAAGCAGCCACCAGCAGGAGACGAGTGGGGAGGCCTTGCTCGGCTCGGAAGGGAGGAGTGGTTCTCGGTTTTGTGGGCGTGTTGTCCAAACGTCACGGTGACTTTCACAAAATTCACTGCGTGAATCGGAGAAGGTCCGAAAACTTCAAAATTCACAATGAACGCGAGAGGTGAAAATTAGTGGTAATTCACCACAAATTCTTCAACTTTGAAACCCCCTATTGTTTAGATAAAACTACGGGTGCCGAGAAAAATTGAGTAAATTATTTATCTGTTTTTAATGTATTTAATCTTTGATTTTTATCATGCATCTTTAGACATATAACTAAAGTTGAATAATTTATGTGTATCATAATTTGAAGTATAGATTTTTAAATATATTTTTCTGAATTTTTCTCGTTATTTATCTAATTTTAATTTCAGTCAAACATTGTAACATAACATGTAAAACAATTCACTCAAATTTTCGAGACGGAAAGAGTATAATATAATAATATTTTTGTAAAACGAATGATGAGTATATGATAATTTCATAGAGAGACGTTTTCTTTACAACATAAATACTGAAAGCAAATAAATGATCTAATCGTATCATATTATAGGGTATATTTCATAACCTTTTTGAATCTGCTTCTCATGTATGTATGAAAGCAATTCTATAAAAGACAAACAAACGCACAAAAAGCGCTTAAGGTCAAACTAAAAGGCATATGCTCGACCATTTATATTAGTAAGTGGATTCTCTTCCCCAAGATCAAGAAAAACTTGCGTTCTACCTAATCAAATTAAAATCAATAGACATACCATAAAACAATGAAAATTAGCAATCACATGGAGAAAGAGCTAAAGATAAGAGCCCTCTCCCCTTTGTCCATTTTTAAATGAAACACTTTCGTTTTAGGGTCGTCCCATATAATTAATTGAACTATTTCCATTATAGTAATGATTACTCTTTAACTGTACTATTTACACCTTTATATTTATTTTTATTTTTGCACTTTTGGTTTCAATTTTTCACTTTTTATGGGTAGGGTATATATGTTAAAATTCATCAATTCTACACTCATATATACCAATTTACGAAGAATTTTCCTATAATTCCTACTTAATCTGAAATTTACTTCCAAATTTCTTTTATCATTTTATTAAAACTCATTTCATACAATGTCACATACTTCGTTTGGAATAAATTCAAATCCACAAAAATTATTGTTATTGTTTTATTTATCCTTTTTATTGAATACTCTAAATCTACACAAACATACTACAAAATATTGGAATCTCTTATTGTATCGAGAGCCGTTACAGGATAATTACACTTGAGTATTATAAAAGAAAAATACACTTAGGAAACACATGCAGATACCCGTGACCCGATCCGCTTAAAAACCACAAATAGGGTATTGGCGGTCGGATACTATTTTAATTATTGCCTGTCCCTAACCGTCCGTTCGACATCCGTAGCACGAGCCTTAGACCGGAAGAAAAGAATGAAAATGCACCTAACTACTTCAAACATAAAAATTTGTGTGCAATGATATTCATCAACGTGGTTATACTTGTATGCTACTACATTCGTCCTTACATAATTGAAGGGTTTGACTTTCGATCTTTTATTTAACTCGAGTTATTACAAAGAAAAGATTGTGAACACACACATATTATATATATATATATATATATATATATATAGAAAATATTAAGACTTTGAATTATAATATGCATGGAAAATTTTCATGTATATATGTGATCTCAAAGTAAAGGAAAACAAATATAGAATAAATGCTGAAAAACAAACCAATCAATGTTTCATGGACCTAGAGTGTATATGCCACTACGTCGTTAAAACAACGTTTACAGCGGCAAAATCGCGTAACGCCGCGGTACTCACCGCGGGAAGGCCGCGTATTCGCCGCAGATAATCGTCCCGGTTGCTTCGGTGGCGCGCGAGGCGCGATTAACGCCGCGGCCTTGCCGCGCTCGCAGCCGCGGATACGACTTTGACGGCGGCATCGTTCACCGCGGCTGGATGCGACAAGGCCGCGGTAAACGTTTTCGGGTGAATAGTTTATATATATAATTATATATATAGTAAATAGTTTATATATATTAAATAGTTTATATATATAGTAAAATGTATTTAAAATTTAATAACAATGCAAAAATATAATTATATATATAGTAAATAGTTTATTTACAGCAAAATCGCAATTAATATTTACAAAAACCCTAAAAACCGTCGTTCTGGTCCGCGTTTGGATCAGTAGGATTGAAAAAATCAACAACGTCGTCGTCCCCCATGTTCTGAAGCCCATCCATGAATGTCCGCCGCTGCTGCTGCTGCCGGGTGTGGGATTTGTTGTGGATCTCGCATCTCCGGCCGATAATCCCGTGGGGTGTGTGAAGCCCGTGCCCGAGTTGACATTAGGCTGCGACGCTTTGGAAGGGCTCTTTGGGAGTGATGCGGCGGCGGCAGCTGGAAGTGGTGCCGCGGCGCTGCTGGAAGTGGTCTTTGCGGCGGCCGGAAGTGGTGCGGCGGCGGCTGCCGCTGGAATTGCGGCAGATCTTTGGTAGTACCGAGAAGACGGGTCTTTGGAAGTGCTGATGCGCTCTTCGCCGCCGGAAGGGCGGAGGCCTAGAGGAAGATCCAGCTGATAAGGGATCTGGCGGCATCACGTTAGGCGGGATATACCCCCCAGAACGCATAGCCGACCAGATGTTGCTGACGGCCGAATCAAAGGATCGCAGTGCGTCTGTCTTCCAAGCCTCAAGATCAACAACCCTCACATTCAGCGCGGCAAGCTGGCTGGCGAAGTCTCGCATCGCATCCATATCCCGCCGATGACGGTCCTCAAGCTCATTCTCGCGCTGAAAGTTAACGTGTTTTAAAAAATTAAAATCTACTATATAAAAAAATAACTCAAATTATAGAAATTAATTAAACGACAATTTAATTACGAGATCGCAGAGGTTCCTCGAAGTGCTCCGGATGGGCAATTTGTGACGGAACACCGATTCGGTGTACTCGAGTGGGCCCACCCACAACAGATTTGTAGATCTCGTCATCGATCACTGGGAACGGTCCATTTGGCCCATACTTGGTAATGAGACGCGTCTATACTCCTCCTAAGTAATAACAAAAATAAACTTACGTTAAATAATATTAAAAGAGACGATTATTTGAATTGAGGAAAACGAATGAATAATACCGAACGGCCGATTCCTTCCCAAGCCATGCCTCCCGAACTCCTCCTGCCGTAGCGGTGCCCACTTGTTTGCTCATTCAACAATATTTATGAAGTAATTAATTTTTTCATAAAATAAATAAATTAAAATTAAATGTTTAAATAATGAACTGGTTAAAGAAGATTACCAAGTCTTCATAAACTCTGTTTGGAC
This sequence comes from Stellera chamaejasme, assembly GCA_024586325.1. Taxonomy (NCBI): domain Eukaryota; kingdom Viridiplantae; phylum Streptophyta; class Magnoliopsida; order Malvales; family Thymelaeaceae; genus Stellera; species Stellera chamaejasme. The sequence continues at coordinate 15,320,349 of CM044979.1, read as the reverse complement.
TTGTTGTCAAACGACTTAATCTTCGGACGATTCGTGCTACTCGCATTCCTCTTGTTCTTCCGGGATTCTTCCTTGAAGTCGTTCTTTGTTGTAGTACTCGAGCAAAGATCCTCCACTTGTCTGGGTTGAGGCGAGCTGGGATGAGCGGTAGCCAATCCAGATAGTCAGGATTGTCCTGATCCAGTGGATGCAATCGCTTGCACTTCTTCCGAATGTTGTTCTGCGTGTTCTGGTAGAACTCCGCAAACCAGAGTGCAACTTCTCCAAAAACCCGGCTCATCCCACACATGTTGTTCTGTAAGAAATTTAAAATATGACGTCATTATCCTAAGTAATTTATAACAAGTATTAATTAATGTAATATATGAAATATTAATAATTGTTAAACTACCGCGAACTTATTTGCCCAAGCGGCAAGCTCGTCCGCCGTCTGCTGGTAGTACTTGGGAGGGTATCCAGAGAAGTGGTTGGCGACGACATTCGAAAGCGCGCGTGATATGCTCCGAATGCAAACCGCACATTAACGAAAACGTGATCGGTAATGAAACATGTAAATAAAAGATATAGTAAAATTGACTATGTTAGAGACTTACGTGCGATGCGGACTATAAGGCGTCCGTCGGGGCTGCGACCGGCGGAGGTAGTGGTGGCGGGGCTGCGGCAAGATCCGTGGCCGCTGCGGTGGAGGTGCGGCGTCATCATGCGATGGAGGTGTAGCGTCATCGTTGGTGCATCTGATGCACCGAATCGCCGAACCCCGGAGAGTCCGTCAGACGCGATCGGGATAACCTCGATGATCGACCACGGGAACTACGATCGAATGTCCGACCCGGGAACTCCGACCCGACTCATCCCGGCCTGAACCATCGAGAGTAACATTTAAAACGAACATAAGTTTCATTTTGTAAAATTATATGTTAACCCCCAAACTTTTGCAGAAGTTACAATTTGACCCTAAAGAGTTTAAAAATGTACAATGTAGTTCGAAAGTTTTTCAAAATTGTCAAACACGCCCCAAAATTTTGTAAAAATATATTTTAACCCCCAAACTTTTACATAAGTTACAATTTGACCCGAAAGAGTTTGAAAATGTACAATGTAGTTCGAAAGTTTTTCAAAATTGTCAAACACGCCCCAAAATTTTGTAAAAATATATTTTAACCCCAAACTTTTTGAAACTAACAACATTTTTAAACTAATTTTGAAAAATTGTATTTTGAAACTAACAACATTTTTAATCTAATTTGGTAAAATTGTATTTTGAAACTAACAACATATTTAAACTAATTTTGTAAAATTGTATTTTGAAACTAACAACATTTTTAAACTAATTTTGTAAAATTGTATTTTGAAACTAACAACATTTTTAAACTAATTTTGTAAAATTGTATTTTGAAACTAACAACATTTTTAAACTAATTTTGTAAAATTGTATTTTGAAACTGACAACATTTTTAAACTAATTTTGTAAAATTGTATTTTGAAACTGACAACATATTTAAACTAATTTTGTAAAATTGTATTTTGAAACTAACAACATTTTTAAACTAATTTTGTAAAATTGTATTTTTAAACTAACAACATTTTTAAACTAATTTTGTAAAATTGTATTTTGAAACTAACAACATTTTTAAACTAATTTTGTAAAATTGTATTTCTAAACTAACAACATTTTTAAACTAATTTTGTAAAATTGTATTTTGAAACTAACAACATTTTTAAACTAATTTTGTAAAATTGTATTTCTAAACTAACAACATTTTTAAACTAATTTTGTAAAATTGTATATTGAAACTAACAACATTTTTAAACTAATTTTTTAAAATTGTATTTTTAAACTAACAACATTTTTAAACTAATTTTGTAAAATTGTATTTTGAAACTAACAACATTTTTAAACTAATTTTGTAAAATTGTATTTTGAAACTAACAACATTTTTAAACTAATTTTGTAAAATTGTATTTTTAAACTAATTTTGTAAAATTGTATTTTGAAACTAACAACACTTTTAAACTAATTTTGTAAAATTGTATTTTGAAACTAACAACATTTTTAAACTAATTTTGTAAAATTGTATTTTGAAACTAACAACATTTTTAAACTAATTTTGTAAAATTGTATTTTGAAACTAACAACATTTTTAAACTAATTTTGTAAAATTGTATTTTGAAACTAACAACATTTTTAAACTAATTTTTCAACATTTTTAAACTAATTTTGTAAAATTGTATTTTGAAACTAACAACATTTTTAAACTAATTTTGTAAAATTGTATTTCTAAACTAACAACATTTTAAAACTAATTTTGTAAAATTGTATTTTGAAACTAACAACATTTTTAAACTAATTTTGTAAAATTGTATTTTGAAACTAACAACATTTTTAAACTAATTTTGTAAAATTGTATTTTGAAACTAACAAAATTTTTAAACTAATTTTTTAAAATTGTATTTTTAAACTAACAACATTTTTAAACTAATTTTTTAAAATTGGATTTTGAAACTAACAACATTTTTAATCTAATTTTGTAAAATTGTATTTTGAAACTAACAAAATTTTTAAACTAATTTTTAAAATTTTATTTCTAAACTAACAACATTTTTAAACTAATTTTGTAAAAATTTATTTTTAAACTAACAACATTTTTAATCTAATTTTGTAAAATTGTATTTTGAAACTAACAATACTTTTAAACTAATTTTGTAAAATTGTATTTTGAAACTAACAACATTTTTAAACTAATTTTGTAAAATTGTATTTTGAAACTAACAACATTTTAAAACTAATTTTACTAACAACATTTTTACTAACAATTACATTTTTAAACTAATTTTGTAACTAACAACATTTTACTAACAATTACATTTTTAAACTAATTTTGTAAAATTGTATTTTTAAACTAACAACATTTTACTAAAAACTAATAACAACTAACTAAATACATAATCAAATCCGAAAAAACTAATAACAACCTAAATGCAACCCAACAAATAAAAACTAAACAAATTAAATTCTATTACTTAAACAAATCCGAAAAAATAGAAAAAAATCCGAAAAAATTAGGAAAAATTCTAAAGTTAGTTACCTCCTGTTTTGGTGATGAGGATGGAGTTGGAGATGCAAATGAGGATGGTGGAGCACCTGCAAAACATGTCTGCCCTCATGTGATCCCACGGTGTCCCGAATGGTGGAAACACGATGTTTTCGACCTCGCTTAATATCAGGTGGCCTGATTTGAACTCACATCTTGGCCTTCAATCTGTATGTTTCCATGATTGCTTGTTGTTACGGAGAGCATGTCGTTGCGGTAAAAATCTTCTATGACAACCAAACCAACTCGTTTTCTTCCCGTTAGTCACCTGAAAACTATGAACATCCTCCATACAAGACGGGCATGCAAGTCTTCCATGCGTGCTCCACCACGATAACATTCTCGTACGCTGGGAAATCACTAATTGTCCACAGCAGACAAGCCCGCATGTTAAAGTTCTGATTACGATGTGCATCCTAGGTTTCCACGCTTTGTATTCCATAGATGTTTTAACTCGTCAAGCGTGGACGTAAAAACACATCAATGTTATGGCCCGGTGACTTTGGGCGAGGATTAGCAACGGCATGAAAGTGTACGCCTCCTTCATGCATAAATCGGAGGCAGTTATAAACCACGATGAATACAGGCCACATAGAATATGATTGTCCCGAGTCGACAACGGGTTGAAACCATCTCGTACATAACCCCAATCGAACATTCCTATACTCACATGCAAAATCAGGATAACACTTATCAACATGTTTCCATGCCTCGGCTTGGGATGGATGTCCAATAATACCCATCGAATTCTCACTAGCTCTAAGATGATACGTCATAAATTTAGCGGTTCTCGCGGACTGGTAAAGCCGTTGGAGCCGCTCGAGAATTGGTAGATAACGTAAAATCTTTTAGCTTTGGGTTTTGATTCGCCTCACGTTCTTGAAGCGCCCGCACCAAATACCCTACAATTATTTAACTTTTCATATCTACCATCAAACAACATGCGCTTGTTCTCGCATGCATGAATCTTTCAGACGGTAACCCCAACTCTTTCATCATCGCTTTGCACTACACATGCTCGTAGGCAAGGTTGCCTCTTCTCCGGGCAAGATTTCGTTGATAAATTTAATCAACTCCGAGAAAACGCGTCCGATACGTTATGCTGACTTTTCGTGCTCAAGAACTTAGAAATAACAGCCAACTTGGTGTGCTTATCAGTACATCCCTCATATAGAGGCTGCGACGCATCGCGTAATAAATCAAAAATCTTTTGAGTCCTTGCATTTGGCATTTCGGGTGTGACGTCATCCTCATCCATATGCTCCATATCATCACCCTCAAAATTATTTCCATTATCACGAATCCCAAAAGCCTCGCGAACCATTTCACGGTAATCACTCCTTCCTACATTACCCTCAAATAAATTATTCGTACTTGCAATATTCGATGATGATGATGATGACGACGATGCCACATCAAATTGATAACCTCGATAAACACATGGATTTATTTGACGTCGTTCACCATGACAATCCCACACATGATAATTTAGTTGAAATCCATCTAACAGTAAATGCTTGCCAATAGTTTCTCGATCACGGTAATATCTATTTTTACATTTTCTACAAGGACATTTAACAAATTGTTCTCCCTTTTCCCGAGCAACACGAAACGCAAAATTCAGGAATTCCACAAGCCCGTTCCAAAATCTCTGACTAATATCGCAAGTTCCCTCCTCAAAACGCTGATACAAAGAGGAACAAGACGAAATATTGCATCCGAAATTTACGTAACTCTCATCATTTCTCCATACACAATCATAAAAGATGAATTAACCGATAGTATACTTTTACAAACTGTCCAATGGGACAATCCATGAAAACCTTGTAGAATATATAATTTTACACCGTCATTTCAATACTCTGAAATAACCTGTAAAATAATATATTACTACAATTTTTCATAGACAGGTACTATGGCTCATGAACTACTTTAATTAATTTAACTACATAATTAGGCAACTCATGAAATACATTATAAAAAATTAACAAAATTAAAAAAATGATAACAATTTATATAAACAAATCTAAAATATAATATTTATTACCTGAAAGAGACACAATAATAAATTTGCCGGTAGATCTCCAATTGAAATAATGAGATGCTAAATATTTTCTTCAATTAACAAGAAATTGAAAGGAGAATAGTTGGAGGAAGAAAATGTAAGTGTTCGCGAAAATGTGAACCCGAGCGTTTATATAGGAATTTTACCCGGCCACGGCCGCGGTAAAGGCGCGTAACGGACCGGTCAAAGCGCCTCGTGAACAACGCGGCGTTACCGCGGCCTCCACCGCGGACGACGCCGCGGTACACAACTTACCGCGGCCTGCACCGCGCTTTTGCCGCGCGCGCGCAATCGGGTAGCCAACCGCCGCGCGCGCCGCCGCTTACGCGGCCTCGTGCGCGGTACAGCCGCGTAACCAATGCATCACCCACGTAGTGTGCACTCCATCCTAAAAAAACTTACCGATGTACTTCGTGTTTTACAATACTTAATCTATGATTCTTTTCATGAATGTTTAGATATTTAAAGTTAAACAATGCATATGTGTACTATAATTTAAACTATAATTTAAAACAAATTTTTGTGAATATATATATATATATATATGTGTGTGTGTGTGTGTATTTATGTATGTTTGTGAATTTTTCATTATTTATCTATATAAATATTTGAGTCAAATATTGAATATTAGAACACAAAAGTCAAATGGATCAACTTTTTGAGAACGAATAGAGTATCATAATGTCACATTCTTCTAGCCTAACTATTCCCATCCACACTCAAGAAAATTCTTGGTTAATATTCATGAATAGTACAATATCATATCACACCCTCTAGTATAACTACACTCATTCACACTCAAGAAAAACCTTGGTTTACTATTCATAAATAGTACAACCATCTAAATTGTAAGTTATATAATTTAGAAACAAACATTCACTACGTAGTTAATAGTGGTTGGTTACTATAGTGGTGCAAAAGGCGCTACCTATTCCGCTACCAATTGAGGCACTACCTCGCTTAGGAATCGCCATAAAAGCACCACCAACCGTAGTGGATTTGGTAGCGTTATTTTCCGATACCGGTGGCCACATGACCTCGCATGGCCGCAGACAATAGAAGCGCATCGCAGCTCTTAGACCACGCCGACTAGGGATTCTTTAGGAATATCTTATATACCAAGGTTAACGTTGAATGTTCGTTTAATTCTAAAAACATAGTAAATAACAAACATAACATATGAACAATGTCTATTATTATCAAATCATATTCATGTCCAAAACCAATAAACCAATGATTGGTGTTAGGGCACAACACTTACTCATTCCTCGGTGTCTTTCCTCATAAACCATCCACCGACGCGAAGCATCTAAGTGAGCTCGTGATTTGTCCGAAAAACCATCATAAAATATGACAAGCTGATTTTCTCTTGTCAAATCACCAAGTGAATACCTCTTGATCAACACCTTAAATCTTGCCCAAGCTTGAGCCATATTCTCATGTAATTCCTCACGGAATTGTAGGATTTCCTTTCTTTAGTGCAAAAGCCTCCTTGGTTGTGATACTTCCTTAAGAAATTTATCGTCAAGTCCTCCCATGTAGTGATCTTGGCTAGATTCAATCTCAAATACCATCTTTTAACGTTACCTTCCAAAGAAAATGGACGCATCCGTTTAGCCTCTTCGGGCATCCCTTGGAAAGCCAAAGTGTTGCAAATGATGGTGAAATCGTCCAAGTGTGTCTTTGGGTGCTCATCATTGAATCCAGCGAAGGGATGCCTCTCCACATAAGCTATAACATTTTCCGAAATAGAAAATTCGTTTTGGACAGCCATCGGCTTAACAAGTCTTTGATCATCCTATTGAAATTTTGGAGCATACATTTTCGACAATGAAATCTTCCTTCGCATGGGCTCTTGATCTTGAACACCCTTCATTTTCATATTTGAATTTAAAGAACAATGGTACCAATCTCCATAGAATCCATAAATCCTTGCTAAAAGAGGGCTTAAAGCCCTTGAAGAACAAGCACAAAAGTAGTAAAGTCTACTGCGATCCCGAGTATAATGTAAAAGCTACCTAAAACTTTCCTAAATGTCTATATATAGGGCTATCTAAGTACTAAAAGGCCCCTAGAAAAATGGGCATCAATACTAAGTGAAAAAGGGCATTTAAGTCCCAAAAGAGTATGGTACAAGTGTTAAGTCATTAAAACCATGAGGTGAGACCGAGCTGCAAGAATATGGGTCGGCCACCGCACCGATGAACACGCCAATCAACCAGGCCCTCTAACAGCACCGCTCATCTCATCTCCTCGCACCAGCGCACCAAGCCTCCGCTCAAGGGCCATCATGATAGAGCTATGTGCTGACCGCCTTCATTCAACGCTTAGTGTCAGCGCTCAACATCAGTGCTCAAGGCCTTTAGGTTCAACGCTGCGCGCTTCCAGCTTCGTGCACCACTCATAGGGAGTGCTCAGAGGCACCGCGCCAAATGGTCTTCACTCTACCATTGCCAGCTTCAGCCCTCCAACTTTCTCCTAACAATAATTCAAACAACTATCAGGACAGACAATTTGGAGGATACAATAATTCCCACAGGTACAGTAATGCTTTAAATGATTGGAATAATGATGGAATTCTTCAACCAAAAGTGGAATTGTCAGGGCCGGAAATGCAGCCCGGAAAGAGCTTGTTGGATTATTTCCTTTGCAAGAAAATGATTTTGATGATTACAAAAGCTTTGGGTGTTTTATGTTAAGTTTAGAAAAGCTTGTTGGGCTTTTAATAGTTATGCATTCTGTTCAGTTAAATGTATACGGGCTTTGTTCTGTTAGGCCCAAATTGTTATGTTTGCTGAAAGCCCACTTAGTAAATGTGTTTACTTAGAAGATAGATGGGGAAGTAGTTGTGGTTGTGTAGGACTCTTACTTGTAATATGTTTGAATTTTAAACGTTACCTTCAGCTGATTCCATGGAGATTTTCGTGCGCATCTTCTGTTTAGAAGAAACCGAAATAGCTGTTGGGACGCTCCTTCCTCCTGTTATTTAAACAACAGCAAGGTTTCGTGAAGAAGCAGTTCCGAGATTGAAGAAGAACACAAGCTCTCATTTGCAACGAAACAGCCGATCATTCTGAAGCTCTCCAAAGATCGCATATTTCAAGATCAAAGCTTCTACTCCGTTCTAGTTTGCCTACTTTATTCTCGAGAGAGAGAAAATCTGGTTTAAAACGCTTTTGTGAATTTTTCGTGAAAACCTCAACATGTTAAGTTGTTTTCTACAAAACAGTTTTTGTAAGGTTTGTTTTGGTGAGCCTCGGGAAAACCAAACAGGATTTTGTTAGGTTGTTAGTGAGCCTTTGGGAAAACTATTTTGGTGAGGGTTAGGTTGTTTTGGTGAGCCTCGGAAAACCAAAAATAGGTTTTAGTTGAGCCTCGGGAAAAACTTTGTATACTTTAGGTTTGTGTAACCGTTTTAAAGTATAGTGGAAGGAACTCTCAAGTGGTGAACTTGAGGAGAGGACGTAGGTCGTAGACCGAACCTCTATAAATTGCTGTGTCATTCTTTTCAGCATTTTTATTTGGTTTCTCGTTTTACTTCTTTACTGTCGCGCTTTTTGTAAACGGGTTGAGTTTGCTTCAGTATCTTTGTTTTAAGAAAAAGGATTCGTTTTTAGAGTCAACCAATTCACCCCCCCTCTTGGCTGCCTATCTGGGACATCGAGCTCGGTAGGATTTTGGAAGATTCTCTTAATTTTTAGTGCAACAGACAGTACAAATTAACAAGAGTAATCAGGAAAGGTTCGTGAAGATTAAGGCAAGCCAATAAAACAAGAATGCGCATATGAGAAGCTTGGAGCATCAAATATTGGCTACTAGTTTCCAAGAGGACCAAAAGAACAAGTATCACATCCTTACGCATACTACGGACAATAGAGCATACTGCAAGGCGGTCACTTTAAGGAGTGGAAATGAGTATGTGACCCAACCTAATGAGGTGACTAGTGAAGATCCCCCACCCCCACCCCCAAGTTATGAAGAAGAAGGAAACTCAATGAGCCAAAATTCAAGATGAAGAAAAGCTGATCCTCAACCGGAGAAGGAGGAGGTGTAGGAAAAACAAGCTGTGGAGGAGAAAATTCCACTCCAAAGGATAAAAAGTTACCTCCACCCAATGTAAGTACCACTATCCCCTATTCTCAAGAGTTTCAAAAGAAAAAGAAGGATGAGCAATTTTCTAAGATATTTTAGACTTTTAAGAAGCTTGAGTTCAATTTTCCTTTTGGATGTTATTGCTCACATGCCCCCATATGTCAAGTTACTTAAAAACCTTCTTTTCAAGAAGTCTCCTCTTCAAGCGAAAGAAGTTGTTTTAGTGAAGGAAGATGCTAGTGTGCTTCCTTTTTGGATGTTTTGTTAAAGTTGGGTAAGTTTTATTTCCAGCTGATTTCGTGATTATAGATATGGAGGAAGACAAGGACGTGCCCATTATCTTGGGAGACCATTTTTAGCTACATCATGTGCTCTTATTAGTGTGGATGGAGGTAAGACTATTTTTACAACCGATGAAGAAGAAATTTCTTTTAACCTACAAATTGCTATGAAATTATCTTCTGATTTTGGAACTTGCTATAAGGTTGATGTGGTTGATGGGATTGGTGGTGAATTTGTTGAATTTAGGCATATTGATGAATCTTGGGAGCCATGTTTGAAAATTTCAAAGAGTTCTCAGATTTATATCCCACAGTTAATGCTATAAGAACTCTAGAAAAATTTGGAAGGATAAGGAGAGATAAATGGGGATTTGAGGACCTAGCTAGTCTTGAGAAAGAAGGGAAGGAACAATTGTAGATTGATCTTAAACCTCAACCTAAGGAATTAAAATATGCCTTTTTAAGTCCTTTTTCAACTTAGCAATGATAGCTAAGCAAGGCGGGAGATTAATCACCAATGAAGATTCTTTATGCTCCCGGGTTCTAAAAGCCAGGTACTTCCCCAACGAGAGTTTTCTTTCAGCAGGTATGAAGAATAATTCCTCTTTTACCTGGCGCTCTTTGCTTGCTGGTAGGGACGTTCTGAAACTTGGGTTTCGTTGGAAACTTAGAGCAAGGCGGACTGTTAAAATCTGGGGTGACCCATGGCTGCCCGGAAACTTGTAGTTCAAACCACCTTTCCACTCGTCCTTGCTTTTCCCATGCTGCTACTTATGTTGAGACTCTGATTAATGCTCATAATAGAACATGGACTGTGCCAATCATTCATCGTCTTTTAAATGGAGAGGATGTTGATTGAATCATCCATTTACCTCTCTCAGTTACCGACAATGACAAAAATTGATATGCCATTTTAATGGGGATGGTTCTTATACTATTAAGAGTGGCTAAGATGCTCATGTTCAAATTCGAGGTGCAAGGGCTGGACATAGCCAAAGATCTAGTCTTTTATAAAGAGAAATCTGGGAAGCTTCTATTCTGAACAAATACATACTGCTTGGAGAGCAAGCCATGATGTTCTTCCTACTGGAGCCAATATGTGGTATCGTAATATCATTGATTCACAAACTATGACGATTGTCCGATGTGTGAATCAGGTGTGCAGAGTACTCTGCACATTCTCCGCGACTGCCAATCTGCTCACGAGTTGTGGAATTTGTGTGGTCTTCGACAAGGACCAGATGGTATCGGTGACTACCGATGACTTGGTTGGAAGTTCTTGCAAATTCAGTGAGTGAAGATGTGTGGAAGCCTAGCTTGATGTTGATGTCCTTGCTATGGACAAATCGTAACAGTGGTGCACTGTCAGAATCGTTGGACGACGAAGCAGTTTCAATGGAAACTCAGGAAATTGTTTTCATAAGTGCAAAATATTGCAACCGTAACTCTTGGTCGGGAACACCGCAAGTGTACGTTGGTCAGACAAGTAGTAAACCGGTGAGTACCGGGTCAAATTCACAGGAACTTGTGTTTCTATCAAAATGTGATGAATTACAAAATAAAGAAGATGAATTGATTGATTGATGAAAAGATTACTTAGCTAATAAAATAGAAGAGATTAAGAAATTAAATACTAAAGCTACCTCATAGGATTATTGATCCACTTAAACTTCAAGTTTGACTATTTAGAATTATCCACAATTATTATTCTCAACATGTAAATCAATGTATCAACTCTAGATGTTCTCTATCGAGCGTTCTACCTAGGTATTAAAGCACAGTCATCGCTCCACTTTAATTGTTCAAGTGATCTATCTCATTCCTCGACCCATGGCAAGCCATCTATCTATGATGAAGTTTAGCATAATTACCCTGTGATCTTGTAATACTTTTATCTATCGAGCAAAAGTATACCACAAATATTATCTGGCCAAAACATTAATGCATGAACTATCCGAGTAATTAAACAAGAATCATAGAATAGTAATATATAGAACTAAAATATCAAACTATAGGTTTAAATTTCACAATAAATCCTAGAAGATAAAAGTAACTAGCTACTAAACATAATTAAAAAAGATGAACAAAGAAACTCCATCGTCGACGGCCTCGCTCCTCGCGGCTGCATGTTGTGCGAACTCCTCTCCTTGTTTCGTCTGTTGTGCCAATTACGGCTCGTGTATGCGATCTATCCTCCATAAGCCAAATAATGTGGATTATATATCAAGACACCAAGCCAATCCAATGTGGACTTCTTTTTCCCTAAGCCTTTCACGTGTAAACCTATTAGGAATAGGTTTTCAAAAGCTCAAATGTATTTAAGCCATTAAGCTTTCTTCACTTATTCGTTTCAGTCCCTAAGCTTTTGTTCTCTTGGGACTTGGTCCTAAGCTTCTATCTTCTTAATCCATTTGTCTTCAATTTCTCATCTCTTGCCAATTTAGTCTCAAATTCCTCAATTTCGCTCCAATTTCTCTCCAAGTAGAATCCTACAAAATCTTTGTGCAAACTAATAAGAACATAACAATTAATTGAATTTATATGCAAAATTGAGGGTAAAATATATATTTGCACTTTTCTAATACCCCAAACTCAAACATTTGCTAGTCCCGAGCAAATCTACCTACATGAAATCCTTGACTAAACAAACAAATCAAACAAACTACCAATGTCCGCTCAAGCCAAATCATATTCCAAATCACAGATCTCTAAACATATAAATGATCAAATAGTGATGTGGTTGTCGAATGCTCGATACCAATTGATGTGGTTGTCATAATGCTCGATACCAATTGATGTGATTCCGGAGGGTTTCCTTTTGGAACACGAGGAGCAGATCTAGCCAACAAAGGAGCAACACGGGTAGGTATGATTGATGAGGCGAAAATGTCAACAAAGTTGATAGATCCGAAATGCATAAAAACAAAACGATGCGGAAGCTTGTGAAACAAACGGATATGACCGCCAACTCCTTCTCGGATCCTTGCCCGTGCAAAGATGGTGTTATGCCTTTGGCGACTCCTCCTTCTTGATACCAAAAAGGTTCAAGACAAAGAAAACCTTCGTTGCCAAAATTATGGGGGAATGATGATGGGGCCAACACCTCCTTCTTCCAATGAGAAGGCAATATTGGTCTTAGTAGACTTGTCAAGAAAACTTAACAAGAATTGAGAGGAAAATATAGATAGGTTGAAAAGAGAATCACTCTCAATCTCAAGGAAAAAGGTGAAATATATTTGATAATTGAATTGTGTCTTAAAACTCACCTAGACCTCCTTTTATAGGATAAGGAAGCTAGACATCCAAATCAATTAACAAGTCCCTTCATCTCCACTCTTAATGATGGAAATTAAAAGGAAATGTAAATATGAGAATTTAAAACAATTATTTCTAAACTTATTCTAGGCTAGCTAAGGGGTAGAACTAGCCAAAATATATCTAAAAACTGAAATAAAATGATGGAAATTCGAGTTGGAAGATGATGGATGAGTTTTGGCCAAATAAATGAGGAGTAAGTGATCCTCATTTAATGCTTTGATGGAGGGGCTTCAAGGCTTGTAACTCCTTCTTCACCAATGGTTTCTGGATGATTTTGGATGACTCTTGAGTCCTCAAGGCTGCTGAAGTTCGTCCTTGATGAGAAGTGAACGGTTGGAAGCCTTTGAAGTGCATTGAATGCGCTAGCTGGAAACTCAACAGGTTGAGAAATTCGTGAACCATGCACTTGGGCCAAATTGTCATTTGGTTGAGTCCAAACCGAAATGTTGATAATTGTTTGCACAATTTGAGAATTGGGTTGGCCCAAATTGAGGAGTGCTTGCACTTTTCCTTCATCTCCAAGAATATGTTCATTTTGCTCCTCAAGCTTTCAAAACTGTCCATTAACAGGTTGAGAATGTTCTTTGCCTTCTTGGTTTGACTTTTTGTAGTTTCTCATGCAATAACAATTAATGTATCTTGATATTTGGCTCTAGGCTGCTCCTTATCATTTGATTCATTGAAGGTGGAAGTGTCACAAAAGCCAATGACCTCTTCTTTTGGCATGTGAGCTCTTGGATCCTCAAGGTTGCACATGGGTGCATCTAGATCACTTGTCGGTTTCGCGTCATTCCCTCCCTCTTGAAAATGATTCGACCTCGAATCATAATGTTCTGTAACAGAAAAATATACGAGGTTAGATGAAGCAATACCGAACATGTACATCCAATGCATAAAGAAGTTGAGAAACAAATTACTTCCCTTGGTAGCCATCTTGAAAATTTCAAGGGGCTTATATATTGAAAATTTTTGCCTTCTTGGTTTGACTTTTTGTAGTTGATCCTCCAAGAACATTAAATGTATCTTGATATTTGGCTCTAGGCTGCTCATTATCATTTGATTCATTGAAGGGGGAAGTGTCACAACAGCCAATGACCTCTTCTTTTGGCATGTGAGCTCTTGGATCCTCAAGATTGCACATGGGTGCATCTAGATCACTTGTCGGTTTCGCGTCAGTCCCTCCCTCTTGAAAATGATTCGGCCTCGAATCATAATGTTATCGAAGAGAAAAAAATAGGATGTTAGATGAAGTAATTCCAAACATGTACATCAATGCATAAAGAAGTTGAGAAACAAATTACTTCCCTTGGTAGCCCTCTTGAAAATTTCAAGGGGCTTATGTCTTGAAATTTTTTGAAGTAATTTCTCATGAATGTGGACATCTTTTTGGAAACTCAGGACTTCAAATATGAATCCTTTGAATCTGCAAAAGAAATTTAGCCCTTTCTCATTGGCTAGATTATAAACTTTATGGGCAAAACTAGCAACCGATGTGATCACGGGGGGTTTCGTGATCACGAGCTCGGATCTAGCTCGATGGAGGCAGTTTTCCAGAAAGATGGAAACGAAACAGAGGAAGAAACAGAGAAAGACAAAGTCGGCCAAGGGAACCTCCTCACTACGGGGTGAGGCAATGCCCTTGAAAATGCCTGGGAAAGGAAAATGGGACCTAGAACCTTTTGACTACGCGATCAAACAATGCTAGGTATTATATTGGATCCTCTTGCAATGGATCACTAATGGATTGGTAGAGCATGATTTGAGAACCAAGAAGAACAATATGGCCGATTCGCGGCAAATATGTGTTCTAACAGTATCTGAGTTCTAGGGTTTACAATGGTTACAAGCTCCTTATATAGAAGGAGAATGGTAAAAGGGAAATATTGAGTGACTTGACAAGGGAACCATCTTCCCTGATTTAGGGTGGGCGAAATGAGAGGTGGCAGATGATGTGACATTGTAGGCTACCTGCTCTGGCGGCGTCCAATTCCCCAGAATTGGAATTGGCGGGAAATGGGAGGAAGGGCCTCTGCATAAGTTGAAGGGTTCGCCTGACTTGCGTATGGAGGCTTCTTCAGGTTGGCGAACACCTGGGGCTTCGCTGGCATCTGAAAGTGTGGCACAGGGTCTTCGCCGATGACCATGGGCTCGCGGGAGGAGCCATGGGTTCGCCATAAGAACCATGGGTTCGCCAAGGGCCATGGCCTCGCCAATGGGTCTTCGCAAGCACGGCCTCGTCTTGGAACTTGGCCTTAGCTTGGAGGAGGCGTTCAAGGTCCTCTCCTGGAGATCCGCCAAGTGTGGCTTCGCTTTGGGGCCTCGCCGGCGCTTAGAGGGTCGCTTCTTCTTCATCCGAGCCTTCGCCAAGGGTCCTTTAGACCCTCTGGAGGATTGGTTCCCCTTTATCACAAAAATGGGGCTGATGTCCACATCATACCCTCCCTCTTGAAAAGAATCCGTCCTCGGATTCATAAGGAAGTTATCCCTACAAATCTTAAGACACCACAACAAACTTGAAGAGGTATTAGGGGTTAGTGGACTGAAATCAAGTGGATGTGCCCATATCAAAATTTGGATTGTAAGGATTCTAATATGCATCATGATTAAGGACCAAAGCCTAAATAAATCCATGATACACTTCCAATCACTTAGACAAAGGGGCATAATGTGGGGGCGTCCTCGGCTTGCTACATACATGGCTAGGTGATGGGCATTCTTATACTCAAAACATATGGTACCTAGCTCATGGATAGCAAACAAGGAAGCACTAAGTTGGGGCAAGATGAACAATCCGCTCTTTCTTGCTCCTGTGCCATGAAAGTACACAAGTGTCTTATGTCCAAAGCCTTCTTTATGGCCGAAAATAAATTTAACAAAATAGCATGCAATTTCAACATGATTTTCAAAACTAGAATTCATGGCATGCTCATTTCCAAACAAATTATTTTTACATGTGCCGGGGTCATGTATGAACCTTACCCTAGCAAGTTTTCCTATCATTCGGGGCATGCACAACCCATCCACTTTCATTGTATAGACTCGGGTGGGTTCATCCAATTTAGCGCATGGCATGATCATGGTTCCATCAATATTCACATCAAAAATGCATGAGTGCTTCCTAGCTACAGTAGGCATGCACATAACAGTTCTAGCACAAATCATTTCATGATCACAAAATGGCAAAGTTTCATCACTAAGATGAAATGACACGTTACCTCTCCCCAAGTTAGGGGAGGGAGGCTCCTGCTCCGAAACCGAGGCTTCTGCTTCCTCTTGTAAACAACCCAAAGTTTCTTTGTTATCAATTCCTGGCATAATCAAAGAAGAACAACAATCATTAGAAGATTTAAGCGTTAGTCCTTCATTGATCTCGGTTGAAAGCTTGGGTGTTTCACTCTCTTTACTCATTTGGCTTCGAAGAGCCCTTTTCTTTCTTTTCTCTTTCTCTTTCTTTTTCTCACTCTCACACCATTCTTTCATAAGACCTTCCATTTGTGAGACTTCATTTCTTATCTCCTTTAAATCTTTTCTCATCTCCTCGAAATCTGCTCTAATTTCTCGAGTGAGATTTCCCAAAGGGATTAGTTCGCAAGGAGGATTCGGGTTCGCACTTGGAGAAGGGGATGAGGAGGCTCCTGAAGGTGTGGCAGTCCTTTCGGTGGTTACAGTGGGGTAGTATGTGGGACTCCGAAATGAGCTATGTGAGGTGGGAGGTCGGGACCAATGGGTAGAGGTTGGGGCTAAGTGTGCGATGGGGGTTTGGGTGCCATACCGTCGCCTCATCACACTTTTCAAGTGGTCCCAAGAGGGTATGAACTCCAACCCTCGGTCGCTTCTCTTTGTGGCGTATTCACACCACCAATACCAAGCTTCACCTCTTAACATCTCAATAGCGATGTCAAGCTTCTCGAGTCCATGAACACCACTTTTGGCAAAGAATGCCTCAAGATGGTGTTCCCATGATTCGAACCCGAAAGGGTCATCATCCCCTCGAAACTTAAGGGTTCGCGCCATTTGTACCTACACACTTAGACAATAAAATTAGTACCACTCATTTTCTCACGTGTATGGTTGGCCTCTCGTTTGCGTTTAGGGACACACTCAGTACCACTCCTCTCTCGTGTTTAGAACACAATGGTTCTCACAAGTCTCAGAAACTTAACCACCAATCTACGATTAAGATCAAATGCAAACACGCAAAGAATATCCAATGAAATCTTAGCAATGTCCGAAACAAGTAAAGCACAAAGTTCTAGTTACTTGAAACTAGCTTTTGAAGTTGGTTGGTGGTTGAAAGAAGTTGGGAGTGATATAGAAAAGGCTTTTCACCAATATAAACACTATAAGTTCAGGTTTTGAAACTATTTTCGATCTGTGAGTACTGTTCACTTGAGTTTCGTGATGAACTCTTCAAGAACACTTATGAACTTTTCCCAGAATTTATGAACTGGTTTGAATCTTTCTTTTCTGCAAACTCTTGTTCTTTTGCACACAGGGAAACTCTTTTCCTTTTTAAATCCGAAGTAACTCACAATTTCATAAACCTTTCAAGAACTTTAAACAAGGATAACAACTATTCGGTTTCTCTCAAGAGATCCTTAACCGAGAACTTTTCTTCAAGTTTCGAAAGAAAACAAAGGTTTTAACTTGAAGAAAATCAAACAAACAATACGGTACGATACCTCCAGTAAGCGCTTTGGCTCTGATACCAATTGATGTGATCACACGGGGGTGTATGATCACGAGCTCGGATCTAGCTCGATGGAGGCAGTTTCACGAGCTCGGAAAAGGGAAAGGATGAAACAAAACAGAGGAAGAAACAGAGAAATACAAAGTCGGCCAAGGGAACCTCCTCACTACGAGGTGAGGCAATGCCCTTGAAAATGCCTGGGAAAGGAAAATGGGACCTAGAACCTTTTGACTACGAGATCAAACAATGCTAGGTATTATATTGGATCCTCTTGCAATGGATCACTAATGGATTGGTGGAGCAAGATTTGAGACCCAAGAAGAACAATATGGCCGAGTCGGCGGATATGTGTTCTTACAATATATGAGTTCTAGGGTTTACAATGGTTACAAGCTCCTTATATAGAAGGAGAATGGTAAAGGGAAATAATGAGTGACTTGACAAGGGAACCATCTTCCCGATTTAGGGTGGGCGAAATGAGAGGTGGCGGATGATGTGACATTGTAGGCTACCCTGCTCTGGCGGCGTCCATTTCCCAGGTGGAATTGGCGGGAAATGGGAGGAAGGGCCTCTGCATAAGTGGAATGGTTCGCCTGACTTGCGTAGCGAGGCTTCTTCAGGTTGGCGAACACCTGGGACTTCGCTTGCATCTGAAAGTGTGGCACAAGGTCTTCACCGAAGGCCATGGGCTCGCGGGAAGAACCATGGGTTCGCCAAGGGCCATGGCTTCGCCAATGGCTATGGGTTCGCCTTTGGCCATGGGTTCGCCATAAGAACCATGGGTTCGCCAAGGGCCATGGCCTCGCCAATGGGTCTTCGCAAGCACGGCCTCGTCTTGGAACTTGGCCTTAGCTTGGAGGAGGCGTTCAAGGTCCTCTCCTGGAGATCCGCCAAGTGTGGCTTTTCTTCTTCATCGAGCCTTCGCCAAGGGCCCTTTAGACCCTCGGAGGAGTGGTTCCCCTTTATCACAAAAATGGGGCTGATGTCCACATCAAAAATGTATGTATCATCCATCTTAACACATAAGAACAATTCGTGAACAAAGTTGAAATCAACACTAATTCTAGAATTGTCCAATTTATTTCAGAATATTGAACATGTTTAACATCAACATGTGACCAATTGAATGGTACAATTTTCAAATCACATCAACACGTTGATAATTTGTTAGACAAGAATTAGCAACAAATTTGCTTTCAAATAGTAAGAATAGATAGTGAAAATAATGCATGCTTAAGAATAATTTTCCAATCAATCTTAGGCAATAACAATGAAGCATACGAGTCAAAATATTTAACACGTTGAGAAGACAGAACCAATCCTAAACTAGAGCACAAATCATTCAATAGAATAATTTCATGGACAGTTTTAGATTTTCCAACATCAAGCAAATTAATACTCAAAGAATCATTTTTAACAAATAATTTATTTGAGTAAAGAGAAAAGTTACCATCCCTCAAAACTGATGTTTCCTCTTGATACGGTTCTTCTTCCTTTCTGGATAATGCTTCAAACAACGAGTTTTCACTTTGATTTTCAACATGTTGGACAATTGTAGAAACAATTTCCAAAGGTGGCACAAGTGGTACTTCAACCACAACTTCTTGCTCTTCCTTAAGGTTGATGTTCTTGCCTTCTTGAACATCATCATTCTCCTGCAAAAACATCAAAGAAGAACAAACTTGCAATTCATTAGATGTTAGTAAATCATTTGGGATTTTTGGAGGCAAGGTGCTCTCTGGTTCAACACGTTGAGCTAGTAGAGGTCTCTCATGTTTTCTCTCAAACTCATTATTTTTCCTCTCGAAACACTCAGCTCTTTCTTTTGATGAGACCACTTGGGTCTTTTGCTCACTATCTTCTCTCAAGCCCTCATTTCTCTCCCTTTTTAGTTATTCTCTCACCATCCCAAAAGACAGTTGACTCTTGCAAATCCACTTGTGATTTCTTTTTATTTTTAATCTTACCCTGGAATTTACCTTCCTTAAACTCAGTCTCACTTTCAAGGTGTACTTGATCAACATGAGCTTTTTGAGGAGTTAAAGGTACAACAATCATCTTTCGGTCAACAGGTGGAACTGTGCATTGATTGGTCACACTTCACTTGTCATCATCAAAGTACCTTTAACTAGAAAGGCCAATTCTTCTTTGGCAACATGTTGTACACATATGTCTTCAACGGGTTGAGAACTTTTGCTCTATTCATTTCTCATGGTCATTACTTCCATAAATTCAATCTCATGAAGAGATTTAAAAAGTGGACAGTTTTGGAAATGATTTTGGGAAGTGGAATGGGTAGAAATGGAAGGTTTGTTAGGGGTACCTTTTGGTGGTGATGGTCGGGATCTTTGTGGAGCTTTTGGTAAAGTGTTGCATCGTTGAACCTTGGCAGAAGTGTTGCCTCTCTCAAGCTTTCTTTCAATTCTGATGGCTTTTTGCAACAACTCATGAAAACTATTATACTCACATAATTTCAAGATCTCCACAATCGCGGGTCTAAGTCCTTGAATGAACCTAGACATTTTGGCTTCTCATTTCTCAACCATACCTGCCTTAAGAAGGGCTGCCTCCATCTCTTTATGGTAGTCTTCAACACATTTAGTGCCTTGGATAATGGTTTGAAGGCGTTTGAGACATCCTCGGTCTTGAGGCTTTTCTGCTTTTTGACCATTATCGAATCGGGCAAGCCTTTCATTTATTGGAGCAACTTCTTCCTGCAACATTTTTTTGAATTGTGCTAGCAATCTTTCGTTAGCCATTTTCACTCAGAAACTCACGAGATTCTCTTTATAAACCTAGCAACTTATTCTAGCTCAAAATTCTTGAAAAAGTGATTCAAAACAAGACTCAAAAGACACAATAAAACAAAACCTCAACGAGTTGAAGGAAGTGTTGTTACTTTTTTAAAAACGGTTCTTTTATGGGTTTTAGAAAAGGATATTCCGTAACTTTTGAAAGAACAGGTTTGAAAAGGCTCTGAGGTTGTTCTTTTTCTTGCCCTTTGTTTGAAATTGTTCCAAGAATTCTTCAAATTACCTTTTCTAATCACAACAACAGTTGAACCAATGTCAGATTTTTTTTTCAATGCAAATAAGATGCGATTTTTTGTTCTATGCAGATTGCACAACACTGGAACAAGAAATTAAAAATGGCAAGAACAACCGAGAAAAACACAATGATAACAAAAATGATATATGTTGCGGAATAAAAAGAAAAGGGTAGAAAAACTTCTCCTTGTTGAGCAAGTGGCTCTGATACCAATTGATGTGGTTGTCAGAATGCTCTGATACCAATTGATGTGGTTGTCAGAATGCTCTGATACCAATTGATGTGATTCCGAAAGGGTTTCACGGAACACGAAGAGTAGATCTAGCCAACAAAGGAGCAACACGGGGTAGGTATGATTGATGAGGCGAAAATGTCAACATGTTGACAGATCCGAAATGCATAGAAACAAAACGATGCGGAAGCTTGTGAAACAAACGGATATGGTCGCCAACTCCTCCTGGATCCTTGCCCAGGCAAAGATGGTGTTATGCCTTTGGCGACTCCTCCTTCTTGATACCAAAAAAGGGTCTAGACAAAGAAAGCCTTCGTTGCCAAAATTGAGGTGGGGATGTAGATGGTGCCAACACCTCCTTCTTCCAATGAGAAAGCAATATTGGTCTTAGTAGACTTGTCAAGAAAACTCAACAAGAATTGAGTGGAAAACGTAGATAGATTGAAAAGAGAATCACTCTCAATTTCAAGGAAAAAAAGGTGTAATATATTTGATGATTGAATTGTGTCTTACAAACTCACCTAGACCTCCTTTTATAGGACAAGGAAGCTAGACATCCAAATCAATTTACAAGTCCCTTCATCTCCACCCTTAATGATAGAAATTAAAAGGAAATGTAAATATGAGAATTTAAAACAATTATTTCTAAACTTATTCTAGGCTAGCTAAGGGGTAGAACTAGCCAAAATATATCTAAAAACTGAAATAAAATGATGGAAATTCGAGTTGGAAGATGAGGGATGAGTTTTGGCCAAATAAATGAGGAGTAAGTGATCCTCATTTAATGCTTTGATGGAGGGGCTTCAAGGCTTGTAACTCCTTATTCATCAATGGTTTCTGGATGATTTTGGATGACTCTTGAGTCCTCAAGGCTGCTGAAGTTCGTCCTTGATGAGAAGTGAATGGTTGGAAGCCTTTGAAGTGCATTGAATGCGCCAGCTGAAACTCAACAAAGTTGAGAAATTCGTGAACCATGCACTTGGGCCAAATTGTCATTTGGTTGAGCCCAAACCGAAATGTTGTTATTTTTTTGCACAATTTGAGAATTGGGTTGGCCCAAATTGAGGAGTGCTTGCACTTTTCCTTCATCTCCAAGAATATGTTCATTTTGCTCCTCAAGCTTTCAAAACTGTCCATTAACAGGTTGAGAATGTTCTTTGCCTTCTTGGTTTGACTTTTTGTAGTTGATCCTCCAAGAACAATGAATGTATCTTGATCTTTGGCTCTAGGCTGCTCATTATCATTTGATTCATTGAAGGTGGAAGTGTCACAAAAGTCAATGACCTCTTCTTTAGGTATGTGAGCTCTTGGATCCTCAAGGTTGCACATGGGTGCATCTAGATCATTTGTCGGTTTCACGTCAAATAGTTTTTAAGGCTTTGTGCTCAAATCAATAAA
This sequence comes from Stellera chamaejasme, assembly GCA_024586325.1. Lineage (NCBI taxonomy): Eukaryota > Viridiplantae > Streptophyta > Magnoliopsida > Malvales > Thymelaeaceae > Stellera > Stellera chamaejasme. The sequence goes on along the minus strand of CM044979.1, from coordinate 15,298,133 downwards.
CAAAGAGTCATTCCCTAAGTGTTTCATTCTCTGAAGTGGGTGTGCACGTGTGTAGTGATCTTACCAAGTATCTTCAATCCATAGGCTTGCAAGCGAACCAAAACTCCACTCATTCTTCCCGAAAGAAAAGGTTGCATGTCTCACAAGTCGGATGGTCTTTCTCATCTAGGTTGTAATGAGGCTGGCTTGGTGAGGGATGATGTCGGTTGAAAGCTTTATTTAGTGGAGCTTATATGAAACATTCTAAGTTTACAAGCAATTGGGCAATAACAAATAACCAACAATCACAAACTCATACCCAATTTTCTTCTTTTGCAAGCTTCACACCTACTTTTACATAATTGCACTTTTTTCAACCCTTTTGACAATCCTTTCATAAACAATAATCACAACCGCCTTTTTCTTGGTTCTTTTTCTTCTTCTTTTTTTTACTTAGGCACACTTTTTCCGAATTATCAGTTCCACTCACATAGCACAACAATGTACAACATCCCCAAACTCAAACTTTAAACACACCACAAATATTTCATACCTATGGCGAATAAAATACTCAAGAAGTCTCATGGACGAAAAGGTAATATAAAGAGAACGGATATGGCTCAAAACATGGGTGATCAAAAATCCGGTTTCGGGCTCAAAGGGGTTTTTAATGGAAATAAAGTACATGTTGGCTATTTAGTCAGTTGGCTCATCCTAATTTTCCATCGTCTTCTGGCATAACACATAACATATGTAAATTTGCAACGGTTTCAAGCAAGCTAGTTCTATCTCGATACTTGGCAAGATACACTCATGAAAGAACAAATCACACAATTCATGCATAGTTAGGCTCAAAATCTCACTGGTTGAATTAAATACATGTAAATAAACAGTGGTTCCGAATTAAAATCCGACTTACTGGAGCATTGGGTTCCTAAAATGCAACTTAACTACTACATGCACTAACACTACTATTTTTGAATTTTGACATTTTTGATTTTTTCAATTTTTTAATAATTTGTAAGTATGCATTACTTTACTAGTAAGTAATATGCAAGACATCATAATGAGCATGCATGCAATCATTTCAACTATCCAATTCATAGCAACCATAATCAACCTCCCAAACTCAAAATCAACATTGTCCACAATGTTAGAAAGGGTAAAATAGAGAAAAAGATCGAAAGTCATACCTAGGGACCAAGTTAGTCCCGTTCCATGTCTCGGGAGGATATCATTGAAATCAGTACCAATATTATTAATATCTGGTCGGGACACCACAAGTGTACGACTGTCGACAAGTAGTAAATCGGTGAGTACCGGGTCGAATCCACATGGACTTGTGATTCTAGCGAAATGTGATGAATTACTAAATAAAGAAGATGAATTGATTGATTAATGAGAGAATTACTTAGCTAATAAAATAAAAGAGATTAAGAAATTAAATACTAAAGCTACCTCCTAGGATTATTGATCCACTTAAACTTCAGGTTTGACAAGTTAGAATTACCTACAATTATTATTCTCAACTTATAAGTCGATGTATCAATTCTAGATGTCCTCTGTCGAGATTTCACCTAGGTGATTAAAGCAAGCCGTCGCTTCACTTTAATAGTTCAAGTGATCTATCTTCTTTCTAAATCCGTTGCAACCAAATCTAGCCTAATTACCCTGTGGTCTAGTAATACTCCTTTATGTCTAAGTGAAGCATACAACAAATATTATCTGGCCAAAAGAATAATGAATGAACTATCCGAGTAATTAAACAAGTATCATAGAATAATAATTCATAGAAGTAAAATATCAAACCCTAGGTTCAAGTTTCACAATAATTCCTAGAAGATAAATTAATTTAGCTACTGAACATAATTAAAAGAAAGAAAAGATGAAACTAATGTTGTTGATGATGAAGGCTCCCTTGCTCGCGGCTGCTGCTCTCGCCGAATTGCTTGGCGGATGCCTCTTGTGTACGCCCCCTCCTCCCAAATAGCAAAACAATATGGCTTTTATAATAATCCAAACTAAAAGTAATCCTATCAGCCTTAGGAGTAATCCTATCACCTCAAGGTGGGCTTTTTGCCTTCTTGCCTCTCCACATTGTATGGTTCATCCACTTTAACCCACCACTTTTATCCTTGCACCAATTCAATCCTTAACTCTTGTTCTTTGCTACAATTTATTTCTTTTTGTACCATTATTTTCCAAATATCTTTCGAACACATTCCTACAAAATCCTTGCGCAAATAATAAGATCATAGCAATTTATCTCAATTAAAGCATATATTTAGGGGCATAATATATAACATTATTTGCACTCATCAATATCTAGTGAAAAGGACTTGATATACTAATAGAGCTCATGTTTCCCTTCAGATCGATATATTATGGGCAAAAAACGGACACCTATAGCAAACGTTATGACCATTTGAAGCTTTATTCGTCATTGGCCAAGAAAATGACAAGTGTCACAGCCATCCCGCCCGGTTGCGGAGGCGGAGCCGGCCGCGACGTCGGAAATAGGAATTACGGTGGAAAACGCGGCAACGGAGCATCGAGCTCAAATAACTAAATAATCGAGTAACGACTAGCAACCTACGATTTACACATGGCATGCATACATGACAACCCGACATCTACCAAAACTTGCTGTTCATGGTGTATCAACATCAATATTCGCCACCAACACGTAAAACACCGAATCCATAATATAACAATTCCGATATAGGCAAGTCGGGCTCCGCCACGACTCGAAAGACAAACAAAAGCAGAATATATCTCAAGATATACATCATATACAAAATCATGATCTCGATCTACATGCATGCACACACTACAGAGCCAATAGACAAAATCCTATAAATACCTAGGTGCGGAACCGAAGCCTCTCACTCGAGGATTTCCGCACGTGGTACCGCCGCAACCGAAACCCCAGAAATGGTAGAAGCACCGCGGATATCTACTCCGCCGGTTGCTTGTCGTGACGGCCTGAACGGTGGTAAACAGATAAAAGGGTGAGTCCTCGGAAGGACCTGATGGGTTGAGGTAAAACGTACTTTGCCCATGTGGCAACAAGTCTGAACTCGCAAAATGAATAACACAAGCATATACATATACATATGAACATAAAACATAAGGTGAGCCGGAATCCCATCATATGCGGTCCAACCGCCGTAACGACCCAAAACGGCTGCCCTCTCTCGGAGGTCGGAATATACTGTAATGCAATGTAAAGCACGGTATCGGCTAGGGTCGTGATCCCCAAACCGTCGTAGGGTCACAAAGTATATCGGCACCCCAAGTGCGGATATACACGTAATGTCGGCACCCTCCAAAGGCGGACACACGTAATGTAACGCATATGCATGTAAATATAAACAGGAGTATCATCACTAGGTACAGATATACGTAATGTAATAGGTACCCGGGGCCTCCAAGGCCACCCGGGCCTTGAGACAGAACAAACATACGTCTTACCATGTGATGGGTCTCGGGATCACCGAACCACCGCCCTCCCCCGGGACCCGCCTCAACTAAACCCGATACATATCAAATAACTCCCAGAATGTATAACGAGAGAAGTTGAGCCCTTACCTCAGAAATACCGCTCCGCAGCACCACTCCCGGGAAATCCCGACTCCCGGCCCGAAAAGTCGCAGCTTGCCTTTACGGTCCCACGCTACTCCACCAACACAGAATCAAGCTGAACAACCATAATTAAGTCAGAACACATCCAAACAAACCCCAGAAACCAATTCCTGCACAATCCCGCACTTCCCCGCAAAAATCCACAGAAAGCTCGGTTTCACGAACCGAGCCTGAACATTGTTATTCATACACCCACAAAACACATTCCAACCTTAAACTCGCATTCCAGACACTTTCACCCGCTATTAAGCATAAAAGTGAATTTTGCTACCATTGTCCAAAACGACGTTTCAAACACCAATACGAACATACTTTCACTCACGATACCGAATTACCAACCAACACAACCAAAACACAACCCTAACATAGAAAAAGAATCATTCAAAGTTTCGGTTCTTCACCCATTTTCCACCAAGCTTCCAAACCAAACCATTCGGGTTCCATTTACACTCTTTAATCACCAATTATATAACTTAATCAAGATTACTAACCAATTTCAACTAAACAACCAAAATCAACCATGAACCCTAATATGAAGAATTCGGCCATTTAGGGATTTCTTCCCTAGCATGCTTTCCATCAAATTAAAACCATAGATAGTCTTAGAATCATGCTAGGAACAACATACTTGAAGCATGATTCAAGAACACAAACACACACAATTTTGGAAAATCCTTCATAAAATCGGCACCTCTAGGGTTCCACCATCCATGGAGTTTTTCCAACATCCAACCCTAGATTCCTACTCCCTCTAACCCAAGAACAACATACTAAAAGATGGGAGGAGGATCACTCAAACTTGTAGACAAGAGTAAACCCTTAGCTTGAAATTTCTTCTCTTTATCCACCCAAATCATGCTTTCAACATGGAAAGAAGATGAAAGGGAGAAGCTTACCAATTTTGGAGCTTAAATCCTTGTAGTTTCAGCAAAGAAAGATGAAGAACATGGAGCTTGAAGGTTGAAGATGGTGGCGGCAAGAAGAAGAAGGAAGAAGAAGAAGAAGAAGAAAATGACTTAATGTTTTCATGAAATAATAGCCATATATATATGCCTTCCCTTTAACCATCTTTAATAGCATTTGGACAAGTGTCCCAACTCCCCCTTCTCAGCCGACTTACAGCCCAATTCTGGCCCAAAATATTATTAACTTTTGGGTTAATAACAACTTAACCCCCCAATTCTCCAAATCTTAGCAATTTAACCCCAAACATAAGTAACGAACTCCAAATGAAACCAAAACTGACCACAACCCTCAGAATATCATAAAATACCCAAAACATGATTCCAAAATCCATTTGGAAAATCAGAGTGTCCTACAGGGCCTACTGAACCCGAGTAAGTCCCGACGTGCACGTGTACTAACCCGAACCAAAAATCACACCACAACCAAAAATCCACAAATATTACCATAAATTCCGTCTTAAAATATAACATACCTTACACCGACGCCATCTGGAAAAATCCATCCCGAGATTCCCGTCCAGAGCCTCGGGAGTCGCCCGAGACCGCACGTCCCGCTCCAGAAAATATATTCCGTAGAAAGATGCAGGACGTCCTCACGATCCCAAATATGCGAACGGTTTCTCAATCGAGGTCCCGGGAGCGCTATCGAGCCAGCCAGACATCCCGAGACAACCCCGTGCCCCAAAAATGTTTTCGCGAAAATGTCCGGGGACCCACACGAGCTCAAATCCCGAAGGATCTCCAGAAATGATGCCTGATAAGTCTCGGGAGCCAATTAACCGCCAGAATCGTGACCCGCAGGCCAAAACCGGAGCCCCGGGTCACCCGGTCGCAACCCGCTCGGGGTGACCGTAACATCCTCCCCCCCTTAGGACTCTTGGTCCTCCAAGAGGGGTATCAACCGCTGGTACTGCTCAGGGTAACGCTCTCTGATGTCCTGCTCGGTCTCCCAAGTCGCTTCCCGGTCCGAATGATGTGACCACTAAACCTTGATCATGGGAATTAACTTGCTGCAGAGGTTCCGAGTATCTCGCGCCAGTAAGGCTATCGGTACCTCCTGATACGACAAATCAAGTTCCAGCCGAACCTCCTCCACTGGAACTGTCTGCACCGGGTCCAGGATGCACTTCTTCAACATGCTGACATGAAAGACGTTGTGCACCGCAGACATACTCGGAGGTAAAGCTAACTCAGGCCAACCCGCCTACTCGCTCCGTAATCTCGTAAGGTCCGATATACCTTGGGGCCAACTTACCCCGTCTGCCAAACTCGACTGTCCCTCCGATCGGCGCTACCTTCAGCCAAACTCGCCGCCCACCTCAAACTCTAAGTCCCTGCGCCGCCTGTTCGCATATGAGGTGGTGCGGTCGTTCGCGGTCTTCAACCGCGCCTGAATCATCTTGATCTTTGCGGTGGTCTCCTCAATGAGCTCGGGACCCAGCTCAATCCTGTCAGATGCCTCCGTCCAACAGTGCGGTGTCATGCACCGTCGCCCATACAGTGCCTCAAACGGTGCCATGCCGATGGTACTCTGATAGCTGTTGTTATACGAAAATTCTACCAACGGCAATCTGTCTATCCCAATCTCCCCGAAATCAAAGTACGGCTCCGCAAAGATATCCTCCAGAATCTGAATCGAGTCGCGTGCCCAAGGCCTTATGAAAGGCACCCCAGAACCGTGCGGTAAAACGCGGATCCCGATCTGACACAATGGAGTCCGGCACTCCATGTAACCGCACAATCTCTCTGATGTACAACTGGGCAAGCTTCTCCAGGGAGTCTGTCATCCGTATCGGCAGAAAATGAGCACACTTTGTCAAACGATCCACGATAACCCAGATGGCATCGTGGTGAGACCGGCTTAGGGTAGTGCGGTCAGAAAATCCATCGTAATGTTGCCCCACTTCCGACCGGAATAGGCAAAGTCTGCAACGCCCCCGCCGGTTTCGATGCTCCACCTTCACCACGACAGTGGCACACTTAGACACATGTAAGGCAATGTGTCTCCGCATACCGGGCCACCAAAAGTGGGTAAGCAGATCCCGATACATCTTCTCACTACCGGGTGTATACTCAACCGGCTCGAATGTGCCTCTGCTAAAATCTCATCCTGCAGTGTCGATCCTCCGGCACATATAACCGATCCCCAAAGTACAGCAACCCCTCGCTTGTATGTCACAGCCACCCCGCCCGGTTGCGGAGGCGGAGCCGGCCGCGACGTCGGAAACAGGAATTACGGCGGAAAGCGTGGCAACGGAGCATCGAGCTCCAAACAAAACCGTCAAGTAACAACTAGCAACCTAAATACTCATGCAAGGCAAGTATACGAAAAATCCAACTTTCGCCACACAAGCAGTTCATGGTATATCCCATTTCAATCATCGCCACAACACAAGAACCAAATCCATAATATAGCAATTCCGACGTAAGCAAGTCAGGACTCCGCCCGCGACACAGAAGACAGATAAAGCAGAAGATATTCCAGATATAGACACATATACAAACCATGATCTGATCTATATGCATGCAGTTACAGCTACAGAGCCATTAAACAAAATCCTATATATATATATACCTAAGTGCGGAATCAGAAGCCTCTCGCTCAAGAATTCCCGCACGTGGTACTGCTGCTGCTACAGAACCCAAGATGTCAGGAAGCACCGCGGATCTCTATTCCGCTGGTTGCTTGTCAGACTGCCTGAAAGATGGTAAACAGATAAAAGGGTGAGTCCTCGAAAGGACTCAGTAAGGGCTTAAGGTAAAAGTGCAGTTTGCCCACAGGGCAACAATCTGAACCTGCAAAACAGAATATCACAACATATGCATGTACATATAAGCATAAAATATAACGAAAATCAGAAACCAACATATGCGGTCCTACCGCCGAGCGACCATGCGACAGCCCTCAACAGAGGTCGAATATACTGGTAATGCAAGCGAAGCACGGTACCGGCTGGGGTCGCGAGCCCCAAACCGTCGTAGGGTCACGAATGCAGTATCGGCACTCGATGCGGATACGCAGAATGTCGGCACCCCTTCGGCGGACACGTAATGTATCGGACACGGATACGCAATGTCGGCACTCACACGTGCGGATACGCGGATACGAATGTCGGCACCCCTTCGATGCGGACACGTAATGTAACATATAACAATAACAAGAATACATAAACATAAACAAGTAACATTACCCGATAACCATATACGTAATGAATAGGAACCCGGGCCTCTAAGGTCATCCGGCCTTGAAACAGAACAAACGTACATTTTACCAAATTAAGCCCTTACCTCGGATACGCCGCCCGCAGCCCAACACTCGGAAAACCCCAGCCTTCCGACCCGTAATGCACAACTTGGCTCCAATGGTCCCACGCTACTCCACCAACGCAGAATCAAGCCGGGTAACCATCGTTGAGTCGAACACATCCTAATAACTCCGAAAGAAATTTCTGTACAAACCCGCACTTTCCCGGAAAATTCCACAGAAAGCTCGGTTTTACAAACCGAGCCTGAACCTTGTTATTCCAACCCCCACAAACGTATTCCAACCCTTAAACCCGCATTCCAGACACTTTTCCCGGTAAGCTCGTATAAAACTAACTTTCTCATTTCTAACCCGAAAATGGTATTTCAAACGTCATAACACACCTACTTTCACCCACATTACCAATTTAGCATCCAATTCAATCAACACACACCACCAAGATTGAAAAAGAATTACTTCAACAATTTGGTCCTTAACCAATTTTCCATCACACTTCCAAATCAAACCATACAAGCTTCTAATTAATCACACTAATCACCAATTCCACTTCCTAACCAATAATACTAACCAATTACACCAAAATCAACAAACCCCTCTCTTGAATATTTCGGCCAAATTGGGGTTTCTCACCCAACTTCCATTTCAATCCAAACAAAGTTCCATTAGCTCTCTTTAATTACCAATTACACTTCTTAACCAAGATTACTAACCAATTTCACTTAAATCAATAAAACCCTCCTTTGAACAATTCGGCCAATTTGGGGAATTCTTCCCTAGCATGCTTTTCATCAAATTAAAACCATAGATAATCTTAGAATCATGCTAGGAACAACATACTTAAAGCATGATTCAAGAACACAAACACACACAATTTTGGAAAAATCCTTACAAATTCGGCCTTAATGGGGTTCCCTCTTCCATGGAGTTTTTCCAACATTCAACCATAGATTCTTACTCCCCTCAAGCCCAAGAACAACATACTAAAAGATGGGAGCAAGAGGATCATCAAAACTCATAGCAAAGAACAAACACAAAATCCTCTCTAAACCCATTTTCCATCCAATTTCATGCTTCCAACCTTACAAAGAGAAGAAGAGGAGAACCTTACCTATGATTTGCACCAAAAACCTTGTTGATTCCTTGCCAAATATGAAGAAGGAGAAGCTTGGTGAACAGTAGCCATGGCTGAACATGGTTTCGGCAGAGAGAGGAGAAGGAAGAAAGAAGAAGAAATGAAGTAATTCACTTAATAAATAAATAACCAAATATATATATATATATCCCCTTTTCTTTTTCCCTCTTAAATCAATAAGGGACAAGTGTCCCTTATCACTTACACACCCACACATGCTGCCGAAAACATCAGCTGCTGCCCATACGTTTTTTTGTTAATTTTGCACCCCTTTGCAAATTAACTCCCAATTTTCCGAAAGTTCCAATTCTTTTTGCCCAAAAATAATTACCGAATTCCAAAATTAATGAAACTCGGACACAATCTTCAGAATATTATAACATGCACAGAACATTTTTCAGAAATTCATTTGCCTTTCCGGAGTGTCCTACCGAGCTCGCTGAACCCGAACCAAAACCCGACGTGCGAGCGTGACAACCTGAACCGAAATTCCGTCACTCCAAAATTCTATAAAAATTCCCATAAATTCCATCTTAAATTCAAACACAACTTACCCCAAAGCCGTCAGAAAATTTCCATCCCGAGCCCCGGGATTCCCGTCCCGAGCCCCGGGAGTCGCCCGGAACCGAACGTCCCGTCCCAAATATTAAACTCCACAAACACCTCCGGGACGTCACCACGACTCCAAAACTACAAACGGCTTCCCAAACTGAGATCTCGAGAGTGCTACCGAGCCCGCTGTACGTCCCGAGGCGACCCCGACAACCCCCCGGCGCCAGAAAAATATTTTCGGCGGAAACGTCCGGGGGACCCACACGACCTCAAATACGGAAGGGTTCGCCAAAATGACACTCGGATAGGGCTCGGAAGCCGTCTGAACGCCGAAAAACGTGACCCGCAGGCTAAAACCGGAGCCCCGGGTCACCCGGTCGCAACCCGCTCGGGGTGACCGTAACATTCTCCCCCCCTTAGAACTCTTGGTCCTCCAAGAGTAGCCTGAACCATCTATCCAGGTGTCGCTACCAACCAGAATGTAAATATTCCCCTTACTAAGAACAATCGGACCACCGTACTGGTGCGGCGGGAGTGGTAGTTTAGACTACCATACAGAGCCTCACGGCGTCCCACCCTCCGGGTGCATCTTATTGCACCCCGAGTCAGTTGCCGGTATTTCTACCAGACAANCCTGCATAGCATCGAACCTAAATCTAACTGATCCTCAACAGGCTATCCTGGAAGACATCACATAAAACAGAAACAGTTGGGGGGGGGGGGAAACCAACCTAACAACTTACTCTGGAAACTCATAAGAACCGATATAATTCGGGGTAACTCGCCCCGCCTATCAAATCTTACTGTCCCTCTGAACGGTACTACGTCCAATCAAACTCTATTACCAAACTCAGATTCAAGAGCCCTACGGCGGCGGTTCGTATAAGCAGTGGTGCAGTCATTCGCGGTTTTAATCCGCGCCTGTAACAATCTGATCTTTGCCGTAGACTCCTCAAAAAGCTTGGGTCCCAGCTTAACCCGATCAGACGCATCTGTCCAACAAGATGGTGTCATACACCTCTCGTACAACACCTCATGAGTGCCACGTTAAACGTAGTCTCAAAGCAATTGTTGTACGAAAACTCTATCAAAGTAATCTGGTCCCAAACTCCTCCAAAATCCAAGTCTGATTCACAAAGATATCCTCCAATATCGTAATCACCCACTCCGATCCGTGTGGGTGATAAGCTGTATTCAGATGGAGTCGCGTGCCCAATGCTTCATGAGAAGCAATCCGTAACCGTCTTTGTAAAACGCGGATCACGGTCGATTCGATGGAGTCCGGTACTCCATGTAAACGCATAATCTCCCCGATGTAAAGCCGGGCAAGCCTCTCCGAGGGTCTATGACCGAATAAGCGAAAAGTGTACGCACTTTGTCAGCTGATCCACAATAACCCAGATAACATCATGGCGAGACCGTGTCAGGGGCAGTGCAGTCAGAAAGTCCATCATAACATTACCCCACTTCCAGACTGGACTGGGCAAAATCTGCAGTGTCCCTGCCGGTTCCTGATGCTCACACTGCTCGAGTGTGCCCTCTCTAAAATATCATTCCAGAACTCCCGATCCTCTGGTACACAAAGGCGGTCTCAGAAGTATAGCAATCCTTGCCTATACTGAAACGTCGGTAACACATAAACCCTTATCTTCCCGGATAACTTCTTCAATACCAAATCTCTACCTTGCGCTTCGCGCATCCTATCAAGCCACTCGGAATTTATAATAAGTGTAATAACTCGAGCACGCTCCCGTAGCGCCACTGTGCCAAAGGCACGTCAGATCACTCTCCTCAGATCGGTCACCAACATTTCCTCTCTTAATTAAGCCGGTATACTTCCTGCTCAGAGCATCGGCAACCGCGTTGCCCTTGCCAGAGATGTACCCGATACTACCATCATAGTCCTTAATGTATTCGAAATATCTGCGCTGCCTCATGCTAAGCTCCTTCTGTGTAAACAGATATTTCAGACTCTTATGGTCGGTAAGAATCTGAAATTTATTACCAAACCGATATTGCTTCCAATGTTTCAGCGCGTACATTACTATAACCAACTCCAGATCGTGTGTCAGTCAGTTCAGCTCATGCGGTCGCAGCTGCCTCGACCCATAAGCTACCACAAAACGCTCCTACACCAACACACATCCCAAACCAGATGTGGAAGCATCCGTATCATTCACATACGGTGAAATCGGATCTGAAAGAGTCAGAATCGGAGCGTTAGTCAACTACCGCCTCAACTTCTGAAAATTCTGCTCACACTTATCAGACCAGATAAACGGTTGACCCTTCTTGGTCAACTGCGTGAGCGGAGATGCCAGAATAGAAAGCCCTGGTACAAACCTCTGATAAAATCCTGCTAACCCCAGGGAGCTCTTGATCTCCCGTACCGTGGTAGATTGTTTCCAATCCCAAATTGCCTTCACCTTCTCTGGTTCCACAGACAGACCATGCTCAGATATAATGTGTCCCAGAAAGGTGACTTCCCGAATCCAGAACTCACACTTTGAGAATTTAGCATAAGGCTGATGTTCCCAAAGTGTCTGCAGATCTACCCTCAGATGCTCCCGATGCGAGTCCGCATCCCGAGAATATATCAGAATATCATCAATAAAGACCACTACAAATGAATTCAAGTATGGTCGGAACACCCGATGCATCAGATCCAAGAATGCTACCGGAGCATTGGTCAGCCCAAATGGCACGACCGTAATCTCTAAGTGTCCAAATCAGGTGCGGAAAACAGTCTTAGGTATATCCTCCTCCTTCACCCTAAGCTGAAAGTATCCAGATCAGAGATCAATCTTCGAGAAACTCTCGAACCCCGAAGTTGATCAAAAAGATCGTCAATCCTTGGTAACGAATACTTATTCTTCCCAATAAGAGCATTCAACCATCTGTAATCAATACCAGGTCGGGGCGTCCCATCTTTCTTCTTAGCAAACAGAACCAGAGCACCCCACGCTGAAGTGCTCGGTCGGACGAAACTCTTTTGCTGTAATTCCTCCAGTTGCTTCTTCTACTCCTGCATCTCAGAAATAGGCATCCGATAAGGAGGAATAGATATCGGAGCAGTACCCGACTGCAGGTGGATGTCAAACACAATTCCCCGCTCTTATGGTAATCCGGGCAACTCCTCCGGAAATACCTGCGGAAAATCTCGAACCAAGGCGTACTATCTAACTTCAACCTAGTACCAGCCTCATTCAGACCATAACTTTCCCCAACACCAACTATCGACGGATGATCCGAATGCAACACTGCATCGTCTTCGCGATAGTCAAACCGGTCGAGTCGTGAGAGGTAGTACCTCTCCGTAAACCATAATGGTACGGGTTGCACAATCAATGTGCACAGAATTCTTGGATAACCAGTCCATCCCAAGAATAAAATCATAGTTCGGCGTGTCTAAAACCAACAAATCCGATACTGTCAAATGTCCGCCTACAGATATCGTACAGCCCCGAACCATCTCATTGGAAAACAGAAACTGACTCCCAGCAGTTTTTACTAAATGCGTTTGAGGCAAGGTACTAACAGACAGATACAGAAATGTAACACATTTCGGTGTTACAATGAGAACAAATGCTCCTGTATCAAATAACGCATGAACCGGTATCTTATTCGGAAATATAGTACCTTACAGAACTTCCTGCTGACTCGCCTACGGTAGAGGGCAATCCTGCACCCAAAGAGTATCAGACCTGCTACGTAAACATCGGCCCTCCTGCCGATAACAAATTCAACCTGAACGATACCTACTACAAATCGGATAAGATCGTGCCGGTGGTGCTCCCTCTCTACCCCCACTAAACTGCCCGAAACAGTAATTTCCGACCCAGAACATTTTTCTTCACAGAAAAATGTAAATTATATACCCGACTCAAGATCTTCCTCAAAACTTCAAATATGAGTCACGTGTCACTCCCGAGCCGTTTCTCGCCTGAATCCCGAAAATCGTCCGGGCAACCCCGGCCCCGAAAAATATTTTCCGCGAAATGTCCGACACTGCCAGACACTAGAAATCAGATATCGGGTCAATCCGAACTCCGGTTCGAATCTGAAGCAATCGGCCGAGTAGCCGTTATTCCCGGCCAACCGACTCAGAATAGCCTCCCTCCAGGAGTTTGTCAATTCCTGCAAGCCAAGTCTCTAATACCTCCGGCCCTCCTCGGCCGCTGAACCTCGGGGGGGGGATTCAAATTCTAAAACCTCTCCAGAAGTCTGACCTCGTCAAACTGGTGCCTCAGATCTCCCCGTCGTTGATAGGACCGACGAGGAGTTTAGGTGTCGTAGTGACCACCCTTGTCAGAGTCACTCACTTACCGATCCCAAAACTATGGCGAGCAGTGGCTTAAGTCTTACTATCACCACCTAATCAAAATGCCCTCACCGTGGCATAATCAGATCTTCCCCTGCCTACTGCCGCCTCTGAACCAGCTAGGCTGGCGGTAATACCAAATCAGAGAGGGGTCCCTACGACCGCTAAACCTCGGGGCGGTGAGTGTGGTTGTTCAGACCCTGGGTTACGCTGAACCCGTATCCTATTCCACGGAGGTGTGGGATCTCAGTCCCGCCCCTCCGGTACCAAATCACGCTATTCGCGTGTAGTACACAATTCCTCAAACCAAGTCCAACCAGAAAAACAACTTATCCCAAACCAAATTCCCAAACCATATACCAACTCAACCCATAACCAACAGTTCAAACCCTATCTCTCGGAGGCATGGGATTACAATCCCCTCCCTCCGGTCACAAAACACACTGCCTACGCGTGTGAATCCAACCTGAGACATTCCAGACCAAACAGAATCCAGGCAACTCGGTCACTCCTTCTCTCTACAGAAGCTAGCAGCAGTTTTCTAAGGCTCTGTAGTGTAATGCAATGCATGATGCAGAGATTCTTTTTCAGAATCTCACAACCAAATATTCAACTTTAAACCACAAAACCAAACCATGCTCATAACACAGAAACACCACACAAATCACCCAAGATTCATCAGAGTACCTCAAATTTTCCAAAGTGCTCCAAAGAACCGCCCGCTGCTCCACATCCATTCCGAAACGGTTCAAATAAGGAGGTGGCCAGTCTCCGTCTGAGAACCGCCTGAATGAAACGTAGAACGGTGGCTTGTACCTCGAAGTCACTTCCACAGTTACTTAACCATGAACAGACTTAACTTACTCCAAAAGTCCACCCTCGGACTTGTATACTTGCCTTCCACATTTCATATCAAAACCAAACATACTTTACCTTTTGGGTCATTCCGACCTGACCTGCTCTGATACCAACTTGTCACAGCCACCCCGCCCGGTTGCGGAGGCGGAGCCGGCCGCGACGTCGGAAACAGGAATTACGGCGGAAAGCGTGGCAACGGAGCATCGAGCTCCAAACAAAACCGTCAAGTAACAACTAGCAACCTAAATACTCATGCAAGGCAAGTATACGAAAAATCCAACTTTCGCCACACAAGCAGTTCATGGTATATCCCATTTCAATCATCGCCACAACACAAGAACCAAATCCATAATATAGCAATTCCGACGTAAGCAAGTCAGGACTCCGCCCGCGACACAGAAGACAGATAAAGCAGAAGATATTCCAGATATAGACACATATACAAACCATGATCTGATCTATATGCATGCGATTCTGACTACAGAGCCATTAAACAAAATCCTATATATATATATATACCTAAGTGCGGAATCAGAAGCCTCTCGCTCAAGAATTCCCGCACGTGGTACTGCTGCTGCTACAGAACCCAAGATGTCAGGAAGCACCGCGGATCTCTATTCCGCTGGTTGCTTGTCGATCGCTGAAAGATGGTAAACAAATAAAGGGTGAGTCCTCGAAAGGACTCGGTAAGGGCTTAAGGTAAAGTGCGGTTTGCCCACAGGGCAACTATCCGAACCTGCAAAACAGAATATCACAACATATGCATGTACATATAAGCATAAAATATAACGAAAATCAGAAACCAACATATGCGGTCCAACCGCCAGAACGACCCGTAACGACAGCCCTCAACAGAGGTCAGAATATACAGATCAGAACAGAACAGAAGCACGGTACCGGCTGGGGTCGCGAGCCCCAAACTGTCGTAGGGTCACAGAACAGAAGTATCGGCACTCCTGATGCGGATACGCAAAATGTCGGCACCCCTTCGGTGCGGACACGTAATGTCGGCACTCGGCACTCGTGCGGATACGCAGAATGTCGGCACCCCTTCGGTGCGGACACGGCACTCCTGGTGCGGATACGCAGAACATATAACAATAACAAGAATACATAAACATAAATGTAAGTAACATTACACGATAACCATATACGTAATGAATAGGAACCCGGGCCTCCAAGGTCATCCGGGCCTTGAAACAGAACAAACGTACATTTTACCAAATTAAGCCCTTACCTCGGATACGCTTCCCCGCAGCCCAACACTCGGAAAACCCCGGCTTCCGAACCGTAATGCACATCTTGGCTCCAATGGTCCCACGCTACTACACCATCGCAGATTCAAGCTGGGTAACCATAGTTGTGTCAGTACTCATCCTAATTACTCCAGATAGATATTTATGTACAAACCCGCACTTTCCTAAAATTCCACAGAAGCTCGGTTTTACAAACCGAGCCTGAACCTTGTTATTCCAACCCCCACAAACGTATTCCAACCCTTAAACCCGCATTCCAGACACTTTTCCCGGTAAGCTCGTATAAAACTAACTTTCTCATTTCTAACCCGAAAATGGTATTTCAAACGTCATAACACACCTACTTTCACCCACATTACCAATTTAGCATCCAATTCAATCAACACACACCACCAAGATTGAAAAAGAATTACTTCAACAATTTGGTCCTTAACCAATTTTCCATCACACTTCCAAATCAAACCATACAAGCTTCTAATTAATCACACTAATCACCAATTCCACTTCCTAACCAATAATACTAACCAATTACACCAAAATCAACAAACCCCTCTCTTGAATATTTCGGCCAAATTGGGGGTTTCTCACCCAACTTCCATTTCAATCCAAACAAAGTTCCATTAGCTCTCTTTAATTACCAATTACACTTCTTAACCAAGATTACTAACCAATTTCACTTAAATCAATAAAACCCTCCTTTGAACAATTCGGCCAATTTGGGAATTCTTCCCTAGCATGCTTTTCATCAAATTAAAACCATAGATAATCTTAGAATCATGCTAGGAACAACATACTTAAAGCATGATTCAAGAACACAAACACACACAATTTTGGAAAAATCCTTACAAATTCGGCCTTAATGGGGTTCCCTCTTCCATGGAGTTTTTCCAACATTCAACCATAGATTCCTACTCCCCTCAAGCCCAAGAACAACATACTAAAAGATGGGAGCAAGAGGATCATCAAAACTCATAGCAAAGAACAAACACAAAATCCTCTCTAAACCCATTTTCCATCCAATTTCATGCTTCCAACCTTACAAAGAGAAGAAGAGGAGAACCTTACCTATGATTTGCACCAAAAACCTTGTTGATTCCTTGCCAAATATGAAGAAGGAGAAGCTTGGTGAACAGTAGCCATGGCTGAACATGGTTTCGGCAGAGAGAGGAGAAGGAAGAAAGAAGAAGAAATGAAGTAATTCACTTAATAAATAAATAACCAAATATATATATATATATCCCCTTTTCTATTTCCTCTTAAATCAATAAGGGACAAGTGTCCCTTATCACTTACACACACACACATGCTGCCGAAAACATCAGCTGCTGCCCATACGTTTTTGTTAATTTTGCACCCCTTTGCACATTAACTCCCAATTTTCCGAAAGTTCCAATTCTTTTTGCCCAAAAATAATTACCGAATTCCAAAATTAATGAAACTCGGACACAATCTTCAGAATATTATAACATGCACAGAACATTTTTCAGAAATTCATTTGCCTTTCCGGAGTGTCCTACCGAGCTCGCTGAACCCGAACCAAAACCCGACGTGCGAGCGTGTCAACCCGAACCGAAATCCCGTCACTCCAAAATTCTATAAAAATTCCCATAAATTCTATCTTAAATTCAAACACAACTTACCCCAAAGCCGTCAGAAAATTTCCATCCCGAGCCCCGGGATTCCCGTCCCGAGCCCCGGGAGTCGCCCGGAACCGAACGTCCCGTCCCAAATATTAAACTCCACAAACACCTCCGGGACGTCACCACGACTCCAAAACTACAAACGGCTTCCCAAACTGAGATCTCGAGAGTGCTACCGAGCCCGCTGTACGTCCCGAGGCGACCCCGACAACCCCCCGGCGCCAGAAAAATATTTTCGGCGGAAACGTCCGGGGGACCCACACGACCTCAAATACGGAGGGGTTCGCCAAAATGACACTCGGATAGGGCTCGGAAGCTGTCTGAACGCCGAAAAACGTGACCCGCAGGCTAAAACCGGAGCCCCGGGTCACCCGGTCGCAACCCGCTCGGGGTGACCGTAACAACCTGTGTTGTCTCATGTTCAACTCCTTCTGAGTGAACAGATACTTCAGACTCTTGTGGTCCGTGAAAATCTGGAATTTGCTGCCGAGTAGGTAGTGCCTCCACTGCTTCAGCGCATAAATCACTGCAGCCAACTCTAGATCGTGTGTCGGATAGTTCTGCTCATGCTGTCGAAGATGTCGCGACCCATAAGCTATAACATTCCTCCACTGCATCAAAACACACCCTAACCATGACCTAGATGCATATATGTATATCACATAAGGTAGACTCGGGTCGGGTAAAATCAAGATCGGTGCGTTGGTCACCGTCGCTTCAACTCCTGAAAGTTCTGCTCACACTTCTCGACCACACAAATGGTTGTCCCTTCTTCGTCAAGCTGCGTGAGTGGGGAAGCCAAAACGGAAAACCCTGGCACAAACCGCTGGTAGTAGCCTGCTAACCCCAGAAAACTCCTGATTTCCCGTACCGAGGTTGGCTGCTTCCACTCCTGCACCGCCTTAACTTTCTCGGGGTCCACTGACAAACCGTGCTCACCGATGATATGCCCCAGAAAAGACACCTCTCGGATCCAGAAGTCACACTTTGAGAACTTAGCGTAAAGCTGGTGTTCCCAAAGTGTCTGCAGAACAATTCTCAAATGCTCTCGGTGTGAGTCCTCATCTCGAGAGTAGATCAGAATATCATCGATGAATACTACCACGAAAGAGTCCAGATACGGCCGGAACACCCGATTCATCATATCCATGAACGCTGCCGGTGCATTGGTCAAACCAAACGGCATCACCGTATACTCATAGTGCCCATACCGTGTACGGAAAGCAGTCTTCGGAATGTCCTCCTCCTTCACTCGCAGCTGAAAGTACCCCGATCGCAGATCGATCTTCGAAAAGATCTTCGCACCTCTCAGCTGATCAAAGAGATCGTCGATCCTCGGCAGTGGGTACTTGTTCTTAATGGTGATGGCGTTCAACCGTCTGTAATCGATGCACAATCTGAGTGACCCATACTTCTTCTTAACAAACAGAATCGAGCACCCCATGGTGAAGTGCTCGGACGGATGAAGCCCTTCTCCTGCAGTTCCTCTAATCGCTTCTTCAGCTCCAAAGATTTCCACTATCGGCATCTGATAGGGTGGAATGGAAATGGGAGTGGAACCTAGTTGCAAATGGATCTCAAACACGATCTCCCGCTCTGGTGGCATCCCGGGAAAATCCTCCGGAAATACCTACGAAAAATCCCGGACAACTGGAATTTTATCCAGCTCCAACCGAGTATCTGACGTGTTCAGACCATAGTACTCCTCCGAATCCACTACCGGGACCTGATCCAGAACCTGCAGCTCCATACTGGTCCTGACCACCTTCGTCCCATCTGAACCTGAGAGGGGTAACACCTCTCCAGAAACCATAACACTACGGTTGGCACAGTCAATGTGCACGGAATTCTTGAACAGCCAATCCATCCCAAGAATAACGTCATACTTCGGTGTGTTCAACACCAGCAAATCTGACACAATTCGGTGACTGCCAATGGATAGCACGCAGATCTCGTACCATCTCATTGGAAAGCAGAAACTGACTCCCAGCCGTCTTCACCATGAAGATGCTCGGAAGCCCACTGGTAACCAAGTGGAGAGACTCGACACACTTCTGTGCCACAATCGAAACAGATGCCCCAGTATCAAACAGTACACGTACAGGAGTATCGTTCAGAAGTAAAGTACCTTGGAGTGCCCCACGCTGCGAAGTCTCTCCACGCTCAATCTGAAACACCCGTCCCACTCCGGGCTGCTGTGGTGGGGGCCCACGCTGCGATGTCTCACCCCGCTCAACCTGGAATACACGTCCTATCCCAGGCTGCTGTGGCGGAGGGGGTGGCTGAAACGGACGTCTCTGCTGCTATGGTGGCCTCGGACCGCCCCGCTGTGAACCGCGCCCGTTGGGCTGAAACCGAGGCTACGGACGTGTAGCACCGCTGGATCCCTGTCCCAGTGTCGAGAGGACAACCACGAATCCATGCTGATTTTAGGATCGTCTTTAACATGCTTCACAAGTTCGCATTTAATAATACCGAAGAAAGGATTTAGAGTATGAACCTTGCTTCGGACGCAGATTTAAGAATCTTAGAGATTCTTGCTCCTTGTTGATGAAGAAGACTTGGCTTGGGGAACACCTTAAGGGCGGCTTGAAGATGATTTGTCTCCAAGGTGAGTTCCACTCACAATGCTCCTAGAATGCCAACGAATTCGGAAGAGGAAGTATGAAGAGAGAAGAGAGACCCAATGCTGGTTCAGGGATGCGAATAATGGCGCCACCCTCCCTCTCTTTATCGAGGAGGATGGGCTGCCAATGAGAGGGTACAATGCCTCCTCATTTGCGAAGTAACATGTCTCTAGGGCCAAGGGATGCAACCAATGCCCCTTGGTCCATGAGACATGTCTCATGCCTTTGCCTTTTCAATTAAGTAATTAATTAGAAAAGGAATAAATAAATAATTGTGTCTAATAGGAAATTAATTAACTAATTAATTAATTATCCAAATATGGTGAAGAGGCAAGGAGGTGACCCATGCCCCTTGCCCATTCGGCCATGGGACATGAGACATGTCCCTTTGGCCGAATGGTGCAAGGCATGGGGTGCACCCTGCCTAGAGGCACCTAGGCGAAGGGGCACTCACACCCCTAGGCCCAAGGCCGAAAGGGTGTAAGGCCACCGTAGGGTGCCCTTTCGGCACCCAAGGGTGCTACGCACCCTTCGGCCTAAGCCGAAGGTGTGCTTGGCCCTCTTCGACACCTTTTCACCAATTTACGCACCTTTCCGCCAAGAGACACGTCTCTTCGCCAAAAGGTGCCTAGACACATTTGTACCAAACTCACATAGAGCTAGTCCAAGACATATTAAATCATCCATTGAGCTCCTTGAGCTCATATCAGCTCACTAAGAGCGGATACACATCTCTCTAGCTCAAACACTCAGTTGAGTGAGTTGAGCCGTGCTTAGCTACTTTAGCTAGCCCAGTCATCTTGGTGCACAAGAATTCCAACAAACTCCCACTCGCACTAATGATGACCTTTGAGCACAAGCTCCCACTCGAATAAAACACTTCCTCATACAAAACCAAACACTTTGACAAACTATATAAAAGGAGTTGTGAGTGCGACCTTAAGGCATCCACACCGTACCTCTTCCATAGAGGTTGTTAGACTCTCAAATGGAAGATTGTCCTCTCAAACTCACTTGAACACTTCAAGTGTTTGTGTGTTATTCAAATTTTCTTGAACTTAACAAGACATGCTTGAACATCTTCAAGCTTTACTTGAACTACTTCAAGTAGTGCCTTTAGAACCCCAAGACATATGGTACATATTCTTAACCACAGATCGATCTCTTTCATTTTAATGATGACTGTATTAAGTGTCAGTACTCTTTAATTCGTATTATCCCCAATTCAGAAGTAAAGTACCTTGGAGTGACCCACGCTGCGAAGTCTCTCCACGCTCAATCTGAAACACCCGTCCCGCTCCGGGCTGTTGTGGTGGAGGCCCACGCTGCGATGTCTCACCCCGCTCAACCTGGAATACATGTCCTACCCAGTGCTGTGTGGCGGAGGGTGGCTGAAACGACGCCTCTGCTGTTGAGGTGGCCTCGGTCCGCCCGCTGTGAACCGCGCCCCGGGTGCGTTGGGCTGAAACCGAGGCTGCGGACGTGTAGCACCGCTGGATCCTGTCCCGGTGTCGAGGACAACCACGAATCCATGCTGATTTTAGGATCGACTTTAACATGCTTCACAAGTTCGCATTAAATAAAACCGAAGAAAGGATTAAGAGTATGAACCTTGCTTCTGGACGCAGTTTAAGAATCTTAGAGATTCTTGCTCCTTGTTGATGAAGAAGATTTGGCTTGGGGAACACCTTTAGGTCGGCTTGAAGATGATTTGTCTCCAAGGTGAGTGCCACTCACAAGGCTCCTTGAATGCCAACGAATTCGGAAGAGGAAGTATGAAGAGAGAAGAGAGACCCAATGCTGGTTGAGGGATGAGAATAATGGCGCCACCCTCCCTCTATTTATAGAGGAGGATGGGCTGCCAATGAGAGGGCACAATGCCTCCTCATTTGCGATGTAACATGTCTCTAGGGCCAAGGGATGCAACCAATGCCCCTTGGTCCATGAGACATGTCTCATGCCTTTGCCTTTTCAATTAAGTAATTAATTAGAAAAGGAATAAATAAATAATTGTGTCTAATAGGAAATTAATTAACTAATTAATTAATTATCCAAATATGGTGAAGAGGCAAGGAGGTGACCCATGCCCTTGCCCATTCGGCCATGGGACATGAGACATGTCCCTTTGGCCGAATGGTGCAAGGCATGGGGTGCACCCCTTGCCTAGAGGCACCTAGGGCGAAGGGGCACTCACACCCCTAGGCCTATGGCCGAATGGGTGTAAGGCCACCTTAGGGTGCCCTTTCGGCACCCAAGGGTGCTACGCACCCTTCGGCCTAAGCCGAAGGTGTGCTTGGCCCTCTTCGACACCTTTTCTCCAATTTACGTACCTTTCCGCCAGGAGACACGTCTCTTCGCCAAAAGGTGCCTAGACACATTTGTACCAAGCTCACATAGAGCTAGTCCAAGACATATTAAATCATCCATTGAGCTCCTTGAGCTCATATCAGCTCACTAAGAGCAGATACACATCTCTCTAGCTCAAACACTCAGATTGAGCTGAGTTGAGTGTGCTTAGCTACTTTAGCTAGCCCAGTCATCTTGGTGCGCAAGAATTCCAACAAACTCCCACTCGCACTAATGATGACCTTCGAGCACAAGCTCCCACTCGAATAAAACACTTCCTCATACAAAACCAAACACTTTGACAAACTATATAAAAGGAGTTGTGAGTGCGACCTTAAGGCATCCACACTGTACCTCTTCCATTGAGGTTGTTAGACTCTCAAATGGAAGATTGTCCTCTCAAACTCACTTGAACACTTCAAGTGTTTGTGTGTTATTTAAATTTTCTTGAACTTAACAAGACATGCTTGAAAATCTTCAAGCTTTACTTGAACTACTTCAAGTAGTGCCTTTAGAACCCCAAGACATATGGTACGTATTCTTAACCACAATCAGTATCTTTCATTTTAATGATGACTGTATTAAGTGTCAGTACTCTTTAATTCGTATTATCCCCAATTCAGACCTTATCATGTTGCACCAATGCAACATGTGAGCTCAAAAGTTGAACTTAGGATTCACGTACCAAGTTTCACTTGTCTTTCCTTTACACTCTACCGCTTAATGATCCATATAGACTTAGTTACCCAAAAGGAGGATACTCCACCCGCATTCATCTGCGACCTTCGACAACCAATCAAATTAACTTTTTCAATGTGAATCATTAACAGCGAGTAAAAGTGATTAAGGGTCCAATCGAAGAATTCTCACACTACGCAAGGTTAGAGACAACTTGCTTAAATTCTTCTTTTGGTCGAATTTCATGGTCATAGGATCTTTGCAACATACTTACAAAGATTCTATTAACACTTCTTAGGGTGTTTTACAAACACCACTCCCACTCGGAGTGATATCACTTAAAATGAAGGGTGTGTCATTTCTCCCTCTTAAAACACCTCAAAGTGTGCTCCTTCTAACATATAAAAGGAGGACATGTCACAAGCCATGAAATTTCTGCAAGCCCGAGCTTACACTCACACATAGGCTAGAATGTATCGGTGTCATTCAAAATCGGTGCGAGCACCTCATCTTGATCATTCAAATTAAGGCGACATGAAAGTATACCAAAGTGTCATGTGTTGTAACATGACTCTCACTCAATAGAGTAACATTGCATGTCACATGTTTCTTGAAGAAACAACACACTATTTGAGTCTTTGGTAGTCTCATCCTTGGTCTACTTAAGATCAAGGGCGAATGACTTGGTGTGAGAAAGTCATTCTCAATGCCTATGGTGGACATGTTCATTTGTTCATTGTGTGTTATTAATGGAACCAAGTAAATGACATCAAATAATTACTTTATTGATCATCATTATACATATATACATGTGTGACACCAAAGTGGTGAAAGTCATACAACAATTAGCATATTTACAATCTCCTAAGACCCATTGCTCGGACATGACGAGCAAACACAATGGGTGGCAATGGCTTAGTGAGAGGATCTGCCACCATAAGGTCTGTTGAGATGTATTCAATTTTGACTTCACCTCCTTCAATCGCATCTCGAGCGAAATTATATTTCATGCTAATGTGTTTGGTTTTCCATGATACTTGGGGTCCTTGGTGTAGGCCATAGCTGCCATACTATCACTGTAGATAGTAATGGGCTTACTTATTTTGACCATTGACTCCAAGTTTTAAGGAAATAACCAAGCCACAGGGCTTCCTGGACAGCCGAGGCACAAGAAACGAATTCTGCCTCCATGGTTGATAAGGCTGTACAAGTTTGTTTATTACTACAGCAAGTAGTAGCGCCCCCATTTAGCAAGAAAATATAACCACTTGTAGATTTTCTAGAATCTCTATCTCCTCCCAATCGGCATCGGAATAGCCGTGTAAACCAAGGGTTTTTCCTTGATAACATAGCCAATAATCCTTAGTACCTTTAAGGTATCTAAGGATCCTTTTGACATTTTTCCAATGCTCCATGCCGTGGTTCAAGAATATCTAGCAAGTAAACCGACCGCTTGACTTATGTCTGGCCGTGTACAAATCATGGCGTACATAAGGCTACCAATGGCACTAAGGTAAGGTATCTTAGTCATTTCTTCCTTCTCTTTTGGAGTCTTAGGACATAAGTCCTCTCCAATTTTGCAACCATATGCAAGTGGGGTGTTCATTGGCTTAGAGTTGGGCAAGTTAAACCTCTCAAGAACTTTATCGACATAGAGCTCTTGTGAAAGGCCTAACATATGCTTCTTTCTGTCCCGATGTATCTTAACACCTAGGATATAAGAAGCTTCCCCCAGGTCCTTCATTTTGAAGGTGGAGGACAACCATCCTTTGATGGCGAGCAGCAACTCCAAGCTACTACTTGCAATTAAAATGTCATCGACATATAATGTCATAATGGCAAAACTGGACTCTTTGAAGAACAAGTACACACAATGGTCCTCATGCATCATCACAAAACCATAGCTTGTGACTGCATGATGAAACTTCAAGGTATAATGTGATATAGAACTTTGGCACACATCTTCTTTAGGTTCATATGTATACAGGTTATACATCCGTTTTCATCATTCATGGAAAAAATTGGCAAGTCAACATGCTATACATCCATTTTAATCATACAACATCCACGCATGATTCAAAACACATATAAAATTCATGCTTCCTTTTCCTTTCAAACGACTATAACCCCTTCGAATAACCTTAGCCGAATTTTACATGTATTCATGTTTAGTCCGATCACATACAATCATACATTCATACATGTTATTTGGATTCAACCAACATGTATCATACTTCATACAACACATATAAAGAAATACGAACATCTAAGCATGTATCACAAAGAGAACCGAAAGCTCGATACCATTTTAGGATCGTCTTTAACATGCTTCTCATGTTCGCATTTAATGATACCGAAGAAAGGATTAAGAGTATGAACCTTGCTTCTGGACGCAGCTTAAGAATCTTAGAGATTCTTGCTCCTTGTTGATGAAGAAGACTTGGCTTGGGGAACACCTTTAGGTCGGCTTGAAGATGATTTGTCTCCAAGGTGAGTTCCACTCACAATGCTCCTAGAATGCTCACGAATTTGGAAGAGGAAGTATGAAGAGAGAAGAGAGAACCAATGCTGGTTGAGGGATGAGAATAATGGCGCCACCCTCCCTCTATTTATAGAGGAGGATGGGCTGCCAATGAGAGGGCACAATGCCTCCTCATTTGCGAAGTAACATGTCTCTAGGTCCAAGGGATGCAACAAATGCACCTTGGTCCATGAGACATGTCTCATGCCTTTTGCCTTTTCAATTAAGTAATTAATTAGAAAAGGAATAAATAAATAATTGTGTCTAATAGGAAATTAATTAACTAATTAATTAATTATCCAAATATGGTGAAGAGGCAAGGGAGGTGACCCATGCCCCTTGCCCATTCGGCCATGGGACATGAGACATGTCCCTTTGGCCGAATGGTGCAAGGCATGGGGTGCACCCCCTTGCCTAGAGGCACCTAGGGCGAAGGGGCACTCACACCCCTAGGCCTATGGCCGAATGGGTGCAAGGCCCCCTTAGGGTGCCCTTTCGGCACCCTTCGGCCTAAGCCGAAGGTGTGCTTGGCCCTCTTCGACACCTTTTCACCAATTTACGCACCTTTCCGCCAAGAGACACGTCTCTTCGCCAAAAGGTGCCTAGACACATTTGTACCAAGCTCACATAGAGCTAGTCCAAGACATATTAAATCATCCATTGAGCTTCTTGAGCTCATATCAGCTCACTAAGAGCAGATACACATCTCTCTAGCTCAAACACTCAGGGTCAGCTGAGATGAGCTGATCTTAGCTACCTTTAGCAAGCAAATGTCATCTTGGTGCGAAAGAATTCCAACAATCTAATGATCATCGGCCCCGCATCGCGAGCACGCCTGCCTGCCTGTAACATGGCCGGCCGGGGTGCTGCCCGCCACAACTCGCACAAACTGGTGATACTGGCGTAGTCCTGCTGCCCTGCTTTGCTCTGTCCCAGCTGCTGACCTCCCGTAGACCTCACTGAACTCTGTTGTGCGGGAGCCCTCCCTCTGTCACTAGGTCGGTGTGGTAGGTACCGACTCTCAACCTCCTCCTACTCGAGGAGTTGGGCCTTCTGCACAGCCTCATGGTAAGAAGTGATATCCAGTGCCTCGAGCCCACACGTACTCCGGGCGTAGGCGGCGAATGAACCGCTTGGCCTTCTCCTGCTCCATACCGTAACTGCGGTACGTAGCGGACCAACCGGTCGAATTCCCGCTCATACTCTGCTACGGTCCGAGTCCCCTGCTCCAGATCATCGAACTGTGACTGTCGGAGATCTCGGACTGCGTCCCCGATATACTGCCGGTGAAAGTAGTAAGCAAACTGCTCCCATGTAAGGTCCGGCTCCTGTCCACCTTCCCGCGCAGCCTCAGCTCTCAAACGGCCCTGCAAGCTCCTCCACCGTGATACGCAGCATCCTGCCAGACAACGTCGCGGTGAGACTTTAACCTCGATGGAAGGTGCAGTCTCCCAAGGAGCTTATCAACTCCCGCAAACCATGTCTCAGCTGCCTCAGGTCCTCCTCGGCCGTTGAACCTCGGGGGGTTCAAACGCTGAAATCTCTCTAGGAGTCTGACCTCGTCTGACTGATGTCTCTGCTCCTCCCGTCGTTGGTGGGACTGACGAGAAGAACTAGTATCTTGCCGATCACCCTCCTCAGAATCACTCTCCTGCTGATCCTGAACACTGAGGTGGCTGCTGCCCACCTCCTGATCTGGCTGCCTCTGCTGTGGTGCAGCCCGACCTCCGCGTGCTGCTGCCGCCCTGTACCGGCCTGGGCTGGCAGAATAGTACTCGGCAAGCTGCATGCACGACCCAAAACTGTATCACATCAGGCATGGGTCCCTCTAGCTGCTTTGGGAATGCGGGGGAGTGAATGTGACTGCTCGGACTGGGTCCCCTTGAACCCGTCTCGAACTCTCGGAGGTGTGGGATCCGGTCCCGACCCTCCGGTTCTTGCTCACGCTGACGGCGTGTTCTAACCATACCTGAAAACAAACCAACCCAAAACCATATAATCCAACAGTTAACTCTCTCTCTCTCTCTCTAACGCTAGCAGCAATATTCTAAGGTTTTGTAGTGTAATGCAATGCATGATGCAAGGATCCTTTTCAGAATCCCGAAACCAAATAATAGACCTCAAACACAGAATCAGATCATGTTTGTAACACAGAATCACTTCATATAACACCCCACACCTTACAAAATGCTCCAAAGGACAGCCCATTGTTCCACACGCATTCGAAACGGTTGAAATAAGGAGTTGATCAGGCTCGTGCAGGCTGCCCGAATGGAGTGTAAACTAGTAGCTCGCCCTTCGAAGTCATTACTTGTAGAAGTTACCCATGAACTAGCATGACTTACTCCAAAAGTCCACCCTTGGACTTGCATGCTTGCCTTCCACCACTCATATTGAACTGACCATACTTTACCTCTTGGGTCACTTTGACCCGACTGCTCTGATACCAACTTATCACAGCCACCCCGCCCGGTTGCGGAGGCGGAGCCGGCGCGGCGTCGGAAACAGAATTACGGAGGAAAACGCGGCGGAGCATCGAGCTCAAATAACAAAATAATTGAGTAACGACTAGCAACCTACGACTTACACATGGCAAGCATACATAACAACCCGACATCTACCAAAACATGCAGTTCATGGTGTATCAACATCAATCTTCGCCACCAACACAGAAAACACCGAATCCATAACATAACAATTCCAATATAGGCAAGTCGGGGCTCCGCCCACGACTCAGAAGACAAACAAAAGCAGAATATATCTCAGTATATACATCATATACAAAATCATGATCTGATCTACATGCATGCGGCTACGGCTCTGAGCCAATAGACAAAATCCTATAAATACCTAGGCGCGGAACCAGAAGCCTCTCACTCGAGGATTTCCGCACGTGGTACTGCTTTGCAACCGAAACCCCGAAATGGTAGAAGCACCGAGGATCTCTACTCCGCCGGTTGCTTGTCGGGACACTGAGCGGTGGTAAACGAGATAAAATGGTGAGTCCTCGGAAGGACCCGATGAGGGTGAGGTAAACGTGGTTTGCCCAAGTGGCAACAAGCTGAACTCAAAAGCAGAAT
The DNA here is from genome assembly GCA_024586325.1 of Stellera chamaejasme. Classification (NCBI taxonomy): domain Eukaryota; kingdom Viridiplantae; phylum Streptophyta; class Magnoliopsida; order Malvales; family Thymelaeaceae; genus Stellera; species Stellera chamaejasme. The sequence goes on along the minus strand of CM044979.1, from coordinate 15,269,268 downwards.
AACACAAGCATATACATATACATATGAACATAAAACATAAGGTGAGTCGGAATCCCATCATATGCGGTCCAACCGCCGAGCGACCCAAAATGACAGCCCTCTCTCGGAGGTCGAATATCTGAGCGTAGCGAACATAACAGAAAGCACGGTACCGGCTGGGGTCGCGATCCCCAAACTGTCGTAGGGTCACAGAAGTATATCGGCACCCCAAGTGCGGATATACACAGAATGTCGGCACCCTCCAGTGCGGACACACAGAATAGAACCCATATGCATGTAAATATAAACAGGAGTATCATCACTAGGTACAGATATACAGAGCAGATTAGATACCGAGGGCCTCCAAGGCCACCCGGGCCTTGAGACAGAACAAACATACGTCTTACCATGTGACGGGTCTCGGGATCACCGAACCACCGCCCTCCCCCGGGACCCACCTCAACTAAACCCGATACACATCAAATAACTCCCAGAATGTATAACGAGAGAAGTTGAACCCTTACCTCAGAAACACCGCTTCGTAGCACTACTCCCGGGAAATCCCGGCTCCGACCCGAAAAGTCGCAACTTGCCTTTTACGGTCCCACGCTACTCCACCGACGCGAATCAAGTTGAACAACCATAATTAAGTCGAACACATCCAAACAAACCCCGAGAAACCAATCCCGCACAACCCCGCACTTTCCCGCAAAAATCCACGAAGCTCGGTTTCACGAACCGAGCACGAACATTGTTATTCATACACCCACAAACACATTCCAACCTTAAAACCCGCATTCCGGACACTTTCACCCGCTATTAAGCATAAAGGTGAATTTTGCTACCATCGTCCGAAAGCGGCGTTTCAAACACCAATACGAACCTACTTTCACCCACGATACCGAATTACGAACCAACACAACCAAAAACAACCCTAACATAGAAAAAGAATCATTCAAAGTTTCAGTTCTTCACCCATTTTCCACCAAGCTTCCAAACCAAACCATTCGGGGTTCCATTTGCACTCTTTAATCACCAATCACATAACTTAAGCAAGATTACCAACTAATTTCACCTAAACAACCAAAATCAACCATGAACCCTAACATGAAGAATTCGGCCATTTGGGGATTTCTTCCCTAGCATGCTTTCCATCAAATTAAAACCATAGATAGTCTTAGAATCATGCTAGGAACAACATACTTGAAGCATGATTCAAGAACACAAACACACACAATTTTGGAAAATCCTTCATAAAATCGGCACCTCTAGGGTTCCACCATCCATGGAGTTTTTCCAACATCCAACCCTAGATTCCTACTCCCCTCTAACCCAAGAACAACATACTAAAAGATGGGAGGGAGAGGATCACTCAATCATGTAGACAGAGTAAACCCTTAGCTTGAAATTTCTTCTCTTTATCCACCCAAATCATGCTTTCAACATGGAAAGAAGATGAAAGGGAGAAGCTTACCAATTTTGGAGCTTAAATCCTTGTAGTTTCAGCAAGGAAAGATGAAGAACATGGAGCTTGAAGGTTGAAGATGGTGGCGGCAAGAATAAGGAAGAAGAAGAAGAAAATGAATTAATGTTTTCATGAAATAATAGCCATATATATATGCCTTCCCTTAAACATCTTTAATAGAATTTGGACAAGTGTCCCTACTCCCCCTTCTCAGCCGACTTACAGCCCAATTCTGGCCCACAATATTATTAACTTTTGATTTAATAACAACTTAACCCCCGATTCTCTAAATCTTAGCAATTTAACCCCAAACGTAAGTAACAAACTCCAAATGAAACCAAAACTGACCACAACCCTCAGAATATCATAGAATACCCAAAACATGTTTCCAAAGTCCTTTTGGAAAATCAGAGTGTCCTACCGGGCCTGCTGAACCCGAGTAAGTCCCGACGTGCACGTGTACTATCCCGAACCAAAAATCACACCACAACCAAAAATCCACAAATATTACCATAAATTCCGTCTTAAAATATAACATACCTTACACCGAAGCCATCTGGAAAAATCCATCCCGAGCCCCGGGATTCCGCCAGAGCCCCGGGAGTCGCCCGGGCCCGCACGTTCGCTCTAGAAAATATATTCTGCGAAAGATGCGGGGCGTCCTCACGATCTCAAATATGCGACGGTTTCCCAATATGAGGTCACAGGAGCGCTACCGAGCCCGGCTATGCGTCCCGAGACAACCCCAGCCCCAAAAAAATGTTTTCGGCGAAAATGTCAGAGGACCCATACGACCTCAAATCCCGAAGGATCTCCAAAAATGATGCTCGAGATAAGTCTCGGGAGCCAATTAACCGCCCAGAATCGTGACCCGCAGCCAAAGCCGAAGCCGGGTCACCCGGTCACAACCGCTCGGGGTGACCGTAACAGACAGCGTAAATCCTTGGAATCCGAAAAGGCGAGTTTTGGACTGCGAAATTCCATTTTTGAGTGCGACCATCCTGCTAACTTTTTGTCAACTTGGCAAAGTGTTCGTATTTTGGCCATAACTTTACGCTCGATATCCGATTGAGTCAATTAAAAATCACCTTGGCCATAACTTTCTGTCTAGACGCCTTTGTTTCGGATTGCTAGCGAGCCCCCAAGGGCGGCGGTGAAGGTTCCCCGAGAGTGCTTACGCGGCGGGGTCTCTCCCCAGGCGATCGTCACGTCATCCAAGAGTAGAATATCAACAGGTGCCCTCCTACTGTCCATGAGAAGAAGTGGTAAGCTGGCCGCGAGGAGAGCCAACGGTTCTGTTGGAAAGGAGATGACAATGGTCCCCCCAGAGAGTGGAGTGCCAACAATGGTTAATATTCAGCAAGAGGCGACAGGCGGAGTCGGAGGTGCCTCCCCAACAAGTAGGCAGGCTCCCCAAGGGGGAGGGGATCTAGAGGGGGCACACCTAACCGGTCAGGCTCCCATCCACAGCGACGCCTTGGCGGTGTAGAGAGTCCTAGAGAAGGTGAGTGCCTGGGATGTGATTCGCCCCTCCAACGAACCATCCCAGGGTAGCAGTTGAGTGCAGGATGCCGCTTGTTCCGCGGTGAAGGCGGAGACCCGTGCTCGAAGAACACTGCTGCCGAGGCGAAAGCGGCGGCTACCCGCTTTAAGGCTGCCAAGGATAAGGCCCGGGAGGCGAGCTCGCCTCGAATGGGGTGGCACAAGAGAACATTGAGCTGCACAAGGATTTCATGCTTGTAGTAGAGGCTATCTTTACCCTTGAAAAGGAGCTTGGGCTGGAGCGTTCCTTGGTGAAGCTCCTGAGTCCCCATCGTCCATCAAGGTAGCAGTTCCCAAAAGGATGCCCAGGTTGAAGCAGAAGATCGAGGAGTTGAAGACCCAGGGCGAGGCCGGGGCGCAAGCGTATGAGGAAGGTTGGTTGCGATGCCGCTTCCAGGCAGAGAAACTGTTCCCAGGGCTGAATTTTGAATCCTTAGACGCCACAAAGACCAGCGATCCTGAGGTGGACACCCTGCTAGACTGGGGCGAGCAGGGGAAGAAAATGGGTGCGTCGTGACACGCCATGTTAGAGTAGGTTGGAGGCTCAAGTCATGTGTATGACCTTCCTTAAGTAGGCCGGCCTGAGAGCCGTTGTAAATGTGTAGGTACCTGCAAAGAATGTACAGTGCAAATAGTATTAATGTACAAATTTCAGTTTACTTTGACTGTTGTTGCTTTCTTCTATCTTTGCGATAGCTTTGTAAGGAACGTTAGCAAAGGCTTGAGTCACTACTTTGTTTGTTGGGACTCACGGAAGCGAGGACCTCAAAGACTTCCCCTTCTAGGCTATGTTCTTGTTTAGAGGATTTGTTAGGGTTCGCAGGTGTGGGGCCCTCAAAGATCTTTGTTGAGGGTCTGTTGTGGCTCACAGAGGTGAAGCCTTCAAAGACCTCAGTTGCAAGACTGATTTCCAGCTTGGGGATCTGCCGGGGTTCACAAATGCGGGGCCCTCAAAGATCTTAGCTCCGACGATGTATGTTGGCCACAAGGTTCACATAGGCGATGCCCTTGGGTAGTGTACGCGATGGAGTTGTTTGGTACAACCGCGTATGCATGGGTGACTTGACAAGGTCTGATGCTGTGGCCTTAATAGGCCAGGCGTTTAGCCGTTCTGACCGGTCGGGTGCAGAAGGCGTTGGCGAGCGTCGACGAGGTGTAACTCGATTTTGCGATAGTGATGAGAAGTAGAGAAATATTCCTTTGATTTGATTCATGGGAGTTTCATGATTTACACATAATATGGGCGCACTTCCTAGTTGGGTCGCGGGACGCCTGTTTTGGGTCACGAGCGGTGATGACAGATCTGAGTAAGGCGAGGCCTCTTGGCTTGAGTGCCTTGGGTTTGATTTGGCGTCATCTTGCACGTTTAGGCGTTGCTTGAGGCGAACGAGGCGGCGAGCCCTTCTCGCAATTCCTCGAGCAAGTCAAGTTTGGCGTGAAGTCCTCGAGTATTGGCTTCATCTGTAAAGTTGATCATTCTGATTGTTGGGAAGTCCGCCTCGATGTGCGGGAGTGCATCGGTGCGTAAACTAGGGAGAAGCGGTGTCTGTTACCCCCTTACACGAAGGCGGCGTGTCACGGGCGCCCGGTGGCGTAGGCGGGAACCAGAGTCTGGGGAAACAGTAACACGGAGTTCAATTGGTGTAGTGGTCCAAACCCACCCGATTAAAATTTCACCTTATCCTACTCATGAAATAAACTTGTAGTACAAGTAACGAGAATCATTTGAATTCAAACATACTTATACACACACATGCAGATACATATGTGATGCAATATAACTTTATATGCTCGCGTTTACATTTAAAGAGCCAGAACCTAATATCCAAAATACCTACATGCGTGGAAGGATCTGGTACACCAAGATCCTCAGAAAGCAACTCCATGTAGGTCACCGCTACTGCGAAACAGAGAACAGAAGACAACTGTCAGAAATCTCAGAATGTGCTCAAATCAGAATCAGATCTTGCAGAATATCGCAAAGACGACTACCCTTTTCTAAATCAGAAGGTAGGCTCGGAATTGTTAATGCCTGAAATTCAAACACCAGAAAGCACAGAGAGACTCCACTCCTCGGGCTTCTTACAGACGAGCCTAAAAAGGTGAACAAATTAAGGGCGAGTCCTCGATGAGAACTCAATAAGGGTTATGCATAAGGTAGGGTTTCTGAAGTCCGAAGTATACTGAACTCACAATACCTGCATCAAAATTTCAAATACAAACCGAAAACAGATATACAGATAATAACATTAACAATATCAATAGTCAGACAGATTCGGCAGACCTCTGAGGCTCTTAGCCTTACATAAGAGGTTTTACAGATATTTTAGAGGTTTTACGGAATACCAAAGGAAACTTGTCAAGCAAGTTATCCTGGAGCAGATAACAAAATCCACACGTATATCCTAGTCTATGAGATAAGCTAAGTTCAGTATTACCGAGGCTAGAGGGAGCTGAGGGCCGTATCGCAATACTAAAAGTGTAAGGGTAAAGAAACCCCTAAGGCAAAGTTCCTCATGGCAAAGGCGAAGTCCCTCCAAGAGAAGGCAAAGTCCCTCCTAACGAAGGCGAGGCCGTTCCAGGCGAAGGCGAAGTCCCTCTAGGCGAAGGGAAATTCCCCCAAAGCGAAAGCGAGGCCCGGGTGAAGACGAAGTCCTCCAGGGTGAATCTTCCAAGCGAGGCAGCCCATGCGAAGCCTCCAAGCGAATGTGAAGACCCCATGGCGAAGCCACCCATGGAATCCTCCCAGGCGAAGCGCCCATACAAAGCCTCTTCTCAAATTCATGCGAAGCCTCTTCTCAAATTCATGCGAAGCCTCTTCTCAGATTCATGCAAAGCCTCTTTCCCAGATTGGCAATGGCCCTCAGACACACCCTTTAGCCAAACTTAGCCCCAGTTTACCCTAACATGCATATTTTAGGCATCCCGGAATGCAAAATCACAGAAAAACCGAACCCTTACATTATACACTGAAGATTTCCACCCATTCGTTTTGCACACGAGAAGGTAACAAAGTTCACGAACCCGAGGCGGAGAGAAGCATCCGCGATACCGGTTCTTGCATATTTTCAATCCTTTCTCTCTTTACAATTGATCAACAGAGCATGCAATAAAATTTCTGATCCGTAGGAAACATATAACTCTTCATTGTGAACAACATATATCATTACCTCAAAGCTTGGACCAATATTGGTGGAGATCACTTGAGCTTTAAACTTGAGCACTCACGGAGGAGGCGGACAAGAGAAAGAGAAAGACTTTGAAATGAAAATGTTTTCTTCTCTTTCTTTCTCTCTCTCCTTCTTAATCCATGTGACCGACCTCTCTTACCTTAAGGAAGAGGAAACCTCTCTTTTTCCACATTTACAATTTGGTCATCCAAAGTTTGCAAAGTTGTGATTTAGTCCAACCGCAACTTGTATAACTTCCTAACGGAATTTCCAACTGAACTGAAATTCTGATACCAACTCCGGTCGTAACAATCTCCCCCCTTAGGATTCTTGGTCCTCCAAGAGGGTCCTCAGTCTCTGATACTTCTCGGGATATCGTTCCATCATATCCTTCTCGGTCTCCCAAGTCGCCTCCCGGTCAGAATGATGTGACCACTGAATTTTGACCATAGGAATTAACTTGCTACGAAGTTTCCGAGTATCCCGAGCCAGAATGGCAACCGGTACCTCTTGATATGTCAAATCCGGTGTCAAATGAACCTCTTCCACAGGTACAGCCTGAATCGGATCGAACAGACACTTCTTGAGCATACTGATGTGGAAAACATTGTGAACCGTAAACATGTCGGGTGGCAATGCCAGACGATAAGCTACCTTGCCATCCCGCTCAAGAATCTCATACGGACCGATATATCTCGGGGCTAACTTGCCTCGTCTACCAAATCTGACAATTCCCCTAATTGGCGCCACCTTCAGCCATACCTTATCACCCACCTCGAATTCCAGATCTCTCCAACGTCTGTTTACATATGAGATGGTTCTGTCGTTTGCAGCGTTCAACCGTCTCTGAATCTTCTTAATCTTCTGCGTTGTCTCCTTGATAATCTCTGGACCTAACTCCACTATGTCCGATGCCTCTACCCGGTAATGAGGTGTCATACACCTTCATCCATACAGATCTCGTAAGGCGCCATGATGATAGTACTCTGATTGCTATTGTTGCACGAGAACTCTGCCAATGGCAAGTGCTGATCCCAGTCACCTCCAAAATCTATCGTACAGCTTCGTAGCATATCCTCCAGAATCTGAATAACCCTATCTGACTATCCACCAATCTAAGGATGATACGATGTGCTCAGATGGATACGCGTGCCCAATGCTTTATGAAAAGCATTCCAGAATCGTGCGGTGAAACTTAGATCCCAATCAGATACTATTGAGTCTGGTACTCCATGTAATCGCACAATCTCCCTGATGTACAGATGGGCAAGCTTTTCCAACGGATCTGTCACTCAGACTGGCGGAAAGTGAGCACACTTAGTCAGTCTGTCTACAATAACCCAGATAGCATCGTGATGAGATCGCATCATAGGTAGACCTGTAAGGAAATCCATCATGAGATTACCCCATTTCCTAACCGGAATGGGCAACATCTGTAATGTTCCTGCTGGCTTATGGTGCTCAATCTTCACCCTCTGACATGTAGCACATTTTGAGACATAGGTGGCAATGTCTCTCCGCATGCCAGGCCACCAGAAGTGCGTCCTCAGATCCTTGTACAACTTCTCGCCTCCAAGGTGTATGCTCAATCGACTCGAATGAGCATCTGCCATAATCTCCCCCCAGAGTGCCTGAATATCGGGCACATATAGCCGATCCCTGAAGTACAACAACCCTGTCTGTACTCAAATGACTGGCGTAAAACTCTTTTGATCTCGCCCGATATCTTTTTCAGCTCTGGATCCTTTCCTTGTGCCTCTCGAACATTATCTAACCATGCAGACTGAATAGTCAGGGTACATACCTGTGCATCCTCCCAACGCCTCCAATTGTCCCATAAGCACACCAGATCATTCTCCTTCGCTCTATGATCTGTCTCCACCCCTGACCAATCTTGTGTACTTCCTGCTCAGAGCATCCACAACAGAGTTTCCTTTACCAGAGGTGTACTCGATGCTACAATCGTAATCCTAAATGTACTCGAGCCATCGACGTTGCCTCATGTTCAACTCCTTTTGAGTGAACAAATACTTCAAACTCTTGTGATCGGTATAAAGCTGAAATTTACTCCCGAGTAGATAATGTCTCCACTGTTTTAGAGCATATATCACTGCAGTCAGTTCCAGATCATGTGTCGGATAATTTTGCTCGTGCGGTCGAAGCTGTCTCGATCAATAAGCAATGACGTTATTCCCCTGCATCAAAACATCCCAATCCGAATCGTGACGCATCTGTGTAGATAACATACAGTGCACTCGGATCTGGTAATATCAGAATTGGAGCGTTTGTCAACCTCTGTTTAAGCTCTTGGAAACTACGCTCGCACTCGTCAGAGGACACAAAAACTCGCCTCTTCTGAGTTAATTGAGTAAGGGGTGAGGCTAGAACAGAAAAACTCTGAACAAACCTCTGATAGTATCAAGCTAACTCACGCACATTCGTGGGTTGCTTTCAACCTCGTACAGCCCTAATCTTCTCGGGATCGACAGACAAGCCATGTTCTCCGATAACATGACCCAGAAAAGTAACCTCACGAATCCATAACTCACATTTGGGGAACTTGGCATATAGCCGATGTTCCCACAGTATCTATAATACCATCCTCAGATGGTCCTGATATGCATCCTCATCCTTGGAATAAACCAAGATGTCATCAATAAACACCACAACAAATGAATCTAGGTAAGGACGGAAGACTCTATTCATCAGATCCATAAATGCTGCAGGAGCGTTAGTCAGACCGAACAACATAACCGTGTACTCATAATATCCATACCGAGTCCGAAAAACAGTCTTCAGAATGTCTGCTTCCTTAACCCGTAACTGAAAGTATCCGGACCGCAGGTCGATCATCGATCCTGGGTAGCGGATATCTATTCTTCACTGTGCTGGTGTTTATCTTTCGATAATCGATGCACAACCTGAGGGTTCCATCCGTCTTTCTCACAAATGGAACCGGAGCACCCCATGGAGAAGTGCTCGGTCTAATAAATCCTTTCGCAAGCATTTCATCCAGTTGTTTCTTTAACTCATTCATTTCAACTATTGGCATGCGATAAGGGGGAACATAAATAGGAGTAGAACCTAGTTGGAACTGAATCTCAAACGTGATCTCCCACTCCGGTGGTAGCCCCGGAATACCCTTCGGAAAAACCTGCGGAAAGCATCGTACAATTAGGATCTTCTCCAGCTCCACTCTGGTATCAGCTGGATTTATTCCATAATATTCTTCCTCGCTCACCACCGGGACCCGATCCAGAACCTGAAGCTCCATACCGTGTTCCACAATTTCCACATCCGGTACAACAGATAGAGGCGTTACCTTCCCTGATACCCTGATCTACCGCTGGGCACAATCAATCCGAACAAAATTCTTGGATAGTCAATCCATCCCAAGAATCACATCATATTTCGGTACATCCAGAACTAACAGATCAGACAAAAAATTGTGTCCTCCCACTGTCAAGACACAATCCCGAGCCATCTCACTCGAAAACAAATATTGACTCCCAGCAGTTTTAATCAGAAATACATAAGACAATTGACAAACAGATATGTTGACACCCGATTTTGACCGGAATCCTAATTAATGACAAACCTAGGGTATTTAAGCAAATTGAAGAAGGAGGGATCTAATTGATCCGTGATGATATCTTTGGTGACAAATGAGTAATTTTCCCACTAATGCATAACTTGGTCAACAAGTTTTTCTTTCTTACGTGATAATTCTTTTAGCTACTTTTTGTTCTAAACCTCTTAGATTTAGGTGTTTAATTCCTACCCAAACTTCCCTAAGCCTTCCCTATAAATATCCCATCTAATCTAACCCTAAAGGAGGAATTTTTAGAAGAAATTCGATAAACAAAAAGCAACAGAAATCTGCCTCTGTTCGTCACGTCCGAAGCCAATCCTCAACACATTCAATCTCTGTTTTTCGCCTCTCGATTGCTGAAATAAAGTGCATTAGATTCGTGTCACCGTCGAGTCCGAATCTACCTTCCGTTTGCGGAAAGGGCCCGAAGAAGGAGACTTTTGCATCGACCCGCTACCGCCCGCGGCTCAACCCGTTCGATCCAGCAACCCAGGCCACCGCGATCGCTCCCACCGCAGCAAACCTACTCGTCAACAGCCGTCTTGCTGATCCGCACCGCTCTCGTCACCGTCCAGCCCCGTTTCAGCCGAACCCAAGCTGCACCGTCATCTTCCTTCTCCTTCGCGAGTCCTCTGCGGGTAAGTGTTTTCTTTTGTTTATTTTCCTCTTTTTTATTTTTAATCCCTAATAATTACTCCTTTAAATTACTTAGGTTCCTCAAGGTTCTGAAATTGTCATTTGATTCACTAACATTCACTTATGTCCGAAGCATCCACTAACAAACTTTTAAAAAAGTGACAGTTTGGGCACCATGCCTAAACCTTTTAATTTTTTTCCTTGTTGCTAATTCTTTCATTTAAATTGTGTTAATTTATTCTCTTTTTTTTCGTTAATTGTTGTCATTATCTCTGAATTGATTATGATTAAATATTTTGTGTATCATTTAAATAATAAAAAAATCAAATAAAAGAGAAATCAAGCAAAATATGAAATAAACCCTGTGGTACCAATTTTTGGCAATCGAAAATTTTTATTTTTGATTGTAATTGACTAACGGATCTAAAGCTTGTGCAGACCGGTTATTTTAGGTTTCCAATCGACCTAAGCCAAATAGATTGGTGGCGACTCTATCGAAAATCTCGTCGCTACGGTGGCGACTCATTGAGGACTTGTCCGCCACATTAAGGGTTTTATTTTATTTTATTTTGCTTGATTTAATTTTATTTATTTACTTATTTATTTATTTGTTAATTCCATTGTGGCATACATGATATGGTGTTCTCTACCCGAGCTCCACGAAAGCCAATATCTTTCAAAGCGGAATATGGTGTTGTTGTACTTGTGAGATTTTACTCTCCAAGCATTCACCATTTCCTAGTAGGGAAGTAGTGCTAACCCGTGAGATTAATATTCCCGCATGGGTTCATGAAAACCTACGACCGGATTAATCCATTCCTTACATGTCCCTCGTGGGTAAGGATTCGGCCGTCGCTTTTCAACGATGGGATCCAGGAACCACCCTAAGCCTTTTGATATACCATTCCTTGCATATAATGGCCCTATATCCAACCAGTAGCTCCGATTTTAGGATTCCTACCCACCTTATGTCTCCCGTTAAATATGATGTGTGCTATTGTACATATTGTTATTTTTGCTAATCTGCCTGTTCTTATAATTTTATCTCACTTTGCATGCATATCATATAGGTAATATACTCAATGAATGAATATGTACCATGAATATATTTGAACTTCTCCCCATCGCTCATGACGAGTCTTGGACTACCACAATAGTGGAAAACCAGCCGGAGGCGATGGCCTTTTCTGAGTCAACACAAAGTCGTCAAGGGGATTGTCTCACTCCACAACAATCAATCGCGCTCAAGCCCAAGGTCCCCATCAATATAGAGCAAAATGATATGGTGAGCTACTAGGAGTTTGGAGAAGCTGGGAACCATCAGAACATCAACTCTTTATCACTGAATATGGTCACGTTGCTAGCTTACTCAGGGTGCCAGTCGATCAATCTCTCATCCGGGCTTTGATACAATTTTGGGATCCCTATTATCGATGTTTTTCATTCAACAAGATGGATCTCGTACCTACACTTGAAGAATATGACAATCTCTTGGGCAGACAATCCAAGCAGCCAGAAACCATCTATCAATATGATAAGCGGGCCGAACCCCATCGAGCTCTAGCTCAATTGATTGGTATTCAAGCTGCATCACTTAAATCCTTGTTCACAACGAAGGGTCAACACAAGTATATGGTTTGGAATGATCTCAAGCAGCTCATGTCAACATTCCCGAGGATAAAAGCGCCGCATTTTTGCTCGGCAATATACGGGCTACTAATATTTCCAAAGCTAGTAGGGTATATTGACAGCGGGGTCATCTACCTCCTTCAGCAAATATGTATGTCACGAGCCACCCGGCTGGTCATTTTAGCTGAAACTATCCGATCTCTGAATTTTTGTCATCTTAAGGGAGGAAGGTTTATCGGCTGCACCCACCTGCTCACCATTTGGATCAAAAGTCACCTTCCTTGCATCCAAGACAACATGCATAATCGGTTCTCCTATGATTTTATTCCCATTCAGGCCTTTCTGAGTAGTAAATGGATAGAGCGGTCCAGTAAAGATGAGTGGATTGATTATTTCAAAAGCCTCACTGAGGAGCAAATTGTTTGGAGAGCACCTTGGAGTTCGGTACCGGGTTCTATACCGATGTGGTCTTTGTCCATGGGTACCTCTCCTAGGCATTTGGGGAGGTACGAGTTATGCCCACCATGGCTCGTAGGCAATTCAACTCCGCAGGTTCACTCCGCAAAGCAAGAAGAATAGTGATGAGGGAACCTCACGAGAAAAAGTCGAGGTTGGAGTTGAGAAGATGAAAGAGGATGATAGTCAAAAATTAGAAACCTTAGAGAAAAGGTTGCAAGCCATTGAAAGAGTCAATCTTCTAGGTTCCTTCAATGTCGAGGACCTCTGTTTGGTTTCAGATGTTAAGATCCCTACTGACTTCAAGATACAAGAGTTCACAAAGTATGATGGGACCACTTGCCCAATTACCCATCGACATTATTTCGAGAAAGATTCACCGCTCACTAAAAATGAAGGAATTTGGATGACTCTTTTTCTGGATTGCTTGACCAAATCCCCTCTTCTATGGTATCTTAGTTTGGGTTCTCAAACCATAAAGACTTGGAATGATTTGGCTCATGCATTCGTGAACAACTATCGACATGTCACCGACCTGGCACCAGACCGTCAGACATTGCAGAATCTTGAAAAAAGGACTCAGGAGACGTTTAAGGAGTACGCTCACAGATCGAGGAACCTAGCAGCACAGGTTCAACCCCTATAACACAAAAAGAAATGGTGACAATGTTTATCCAAACGTTGAAGTCTCCCTTTACGACAAACTTATTGGGAATTCAACCAACAATTTTTCTGATGTGGTTTTGTCTAGAGAGCATATTGAATATGGCATCAAGACGGGAAAGATCACGAAATACCTGAACAACGATGCAAAGCGAGGTCTACCACCTCAAAAAGATGAAATTCAACCATATGGAAGAGGTAGAGGAACTCCATTTGTGGGGGCAGTAGCCTCAGGACCACGGCCATTCTATCCCATTAGCAGACCAAGAGGACCTGCTCCTTCATTCCCGGTGGCTACTTGGCCAAGACAAAGAGAGGTATTCGCCCCAATTCCGATTCCCTACTCGGAATTATATCCTCAATTGATCCAGAATGAACTCATACGTCCCATTCCCACTAAGCCAATGGAGCCGCCTTATCCGAGATGGTATGATCCGAACGCTAAATGTGCTTATCATGATGGTGTTGTTGGGCACGACCTCGAGAATTGTATGGCGTTAAAGCGGAAGGTCTAACAGCTACTAGACACAAAGTGGCTAGACTTCTCTAAGGAGGCGAATGTTACTCAGAATCCGCTTCCTCAACATCAAAGGGGGCAGGTTAACATGGTTGAGATTGAAGGATGCGATTGTCGTTCTCTTCACGATAGTGAAGGACGCTCTCCGAATATCACAGAAATTCCCCAAGAAGGCCCAAAAGAAGCGAATGTCTTCATGATCAATAACGAACAGAGTTTTCCCACAGGTCCCAAGCCCTTAATTATTCAAGTGTCAAAGCCTGTCGTGAGGCCCCTGATAGTACAAGCACCAACGCCCTTTTCATATCATTCAAACCAAGTAGTGCCTTGGAGGTACGAATACACCTCCAATGTCTTGGCAAACCAATCCTCGGTAGGGGCATAACGAGAAGCGGGAGACTTTACTCTCCCCAACAAGAAGAAGAATCGCATATAAAGAAGACAATGCAAGCAGGCGAGAAGAACTCGGGAAAAGAAAGAGCAATATCCAAACCTATCACGAAGAGGAAGCTCGAGGCATTTTTGAAGCTTATCAAGCGAGTGGTTACAGCGTGGTAGAACAGATTAAATCAGTTGCCCGCGAAAATTTCCATCTTGTCTTTGCTCCTGAGCTCCGAAGCTCACAGGGAAACCTTGCTGAAGGTGTTGGACAAGGCTTATGTCGCTAATGATATCACTGTGAATAATTTTGACCACTTGGTCAATCATATCACTGCACAAAATATGATTTCTTTTACTGATGAAGAAATCCCCGAAGAAGGAAGAGGTCACACTAAAGCCCTACACATATCCACCGGGTATAAAGAAAGAATCATGACCAAAGTCCTTATTGATAATGGCTCAACACTGAATATAATGTCATTGGAGACCTTGCACAAGTTGGGAGTGGACTCGACCTACATCAACAACAGTAATATTGTAGTTCGGGCATTTTATGGAACGTGAAGGGAGGTTATTGGTGACATTGAGCTGCCGATACAAATTGGTCCCAGTGTTTTTCACATCAACTTTTAGGTCATGGACATGAAGCCTGCCTATAGGCTGCTGGGGAAGGCGATGGATACACATGACAGAGCCGTACCCTCTTCTTTACATCAAAAGTGAAGTTCATTGTGGAAGGAAAGTTAGTTCTTGTCTTTGCGAGAGGAGGATTTTCTGCTATCAAAACCTCTGATACCCATTATGTCGAAGTTGGAGAAGACAGTCACCCTGCTCATTCGAGATACTTGAAGTAGCAGCAGCATTATACGGGTCAAACCCTATTCCAAAAGTTTCAAATGCCGCCCAGATGGTGCCAAAATTCATGTTGAAAGAAGGATACACCCCGAGTACAGGATTAGGAATACTAGCACAAGGGATAACAGAACCTTTGAACATCCCATCAAATGAAGGAAGATTCGGATTGGGGTTCAAACCTACTCCTTACGATAAGTGGATTCAGGCTTTAGAAAGGCGAAAGAAGAGGCTTGCGTGACTACAAGGGCACGACATCGAGATGGAGATGGCAATCCCAGACTTGTTAGAGACATTTGTCAGTGGTGGATTGGAATTGGATGGACGAAGCAACCGCTCTCTTGTCATTCAAGTTGCAGAATCATTAGAGAACTTATCTATTCACGCCATTGAAGATGGAATAATTGACGGCTTAGAGCTCATTCGACTTAGAGAACCAAATGAAGCATTGGAGAAGCGGAAGCTCTAGAAGCTGCTGTTTTGGGCGATGATTTTTCAAAGTAATTTCTTTGGAACAACTATTCTTGGAATAAGTCTTAGTTTTGAGACATAAACTCGCTTATTTGGGATGTTTTAGTTATAATTGGTCTTTCTCATAAGATTGTCATTTAATGCATGTCATTAATAGATTCATCTTCATTCTCCTACATCTCATTCCTCTTTACTCCCCTCTCCTGTTTCCTCTCTATTGTCGAATGCGAAATAATTCTCGCGATGACAACGATGAATGCAGCCTATTCATAAGTTTTGATAATCCTGTTAACACTGCTGAATCTGACGAAGAAGATTCAGAAATATCTTATGAATTTTCAGAGTTAGTTGAGCAAGATGAAAGACAAAGAGCCACCAGTCAAGAACCATCCGAGGCAATTAATCTAGGAAGAGAATTTGAAGAAAAATATGTCAAAGTCGGTACCTCTTTTCCCCAAAGAGAGAAGTTGGTGGAAATATTAAAAGAATATGTTGACATCTTTGCATGGTCCTACCAAGATATGCCAGGCTTGAGCTCTGATATTGTCGTTCACAAGATCCCATTAACGCCGGAAGCAAAGCCTGTTCGACAATAACTGCGAAGATTGAAACCATAATTAATTATAAGAGTCAAAGAGGAAATTCAGTAGCTATGGGATGCCGTATTCCTGGGTGTTGCCGAGTATACTGAATGGGTAGTCAACATAGAACCTGTCGAAAAGGTAGAAAGTGGGAAGCTAAGAGTATGTCGGGACTACCGTCCGATGAAACAAAGCTAGCCCTAAAGGCAACTTCCCTCTTCCTCACATTGATACTCTGGTAGACAACACGGCGGGGAATTCCTACTTCTCTTTCATGGATGGTTTTTCAGGGTACAATCAAATCAAAATGCATCCAGATGACATGTTAAAGACAACATTCATCAGTTTGTGGGAACTTTCTACTACAAAGTGATGCCCTTCGGATTGAAAAATGCAGAGCCACTTATCAAAGGGCCATGGTTGCTCTATTCCATGACATGATGCACAAAGAAATTGAAGTGTATGTAGATGATATGATCGCTAAGTCCCATTCTACTAAAGAGCATGTAGAAGATCTCGAGAAGTTTTTCAAAAGACTTGAAAATATCGATTGAAATTGAACCCGGCAAAATGCACCTTTGGTGTAACATCCGGAAATTATTGGGTTTCATGGTGAGCAAAGACGGGATCAATGTTGATCCCAACAAGGTCAAAGCTATACAAGATATGGAGCCTCCTAAAACTCCTAATGAGGTGCGTAGCTTTCTTGGGAAGATCAATTATATTGCAAGATTCATATCTCAGTTAACCTCGAAGTGTGAACCTTTGTTTAAATCATTGAAGAAGAACAGTGGAGTGGAATGGACGAAAGAATGCCATGAAGCTTTCGAGAAGGTTAAGAAATATCTGACAAATCCACCTGTGTTGGTACCACCAAGGCAGGATGAACCTTTGATCTTATACTTATCCATACAAGACACCTCATTGGGGTCAGTTCTCGGACAACGGGACATCACAAGCTGAAAAGAACATGCCATTTACTATTTGAGTAAGAAATTTACTGAATGTGAAGCAAGATACTCATTGGTTGAGAAGACATGTTGTGCTCTTGCTTGGGTAGCAAGTCGTTTGAGAACTTACATGCTCAACAACTCCGTCCTATTAATCTCAAAAATCGACCCTATAAGATACATCTTTGAAAAGCCTGCTTTATCAGGAAGAATCGCCAAGTGGCAAATGCTCCTGTCAGAGTATGATATTCAATTTGTCTCGCAAAAAGCTATCAAAGGAAGCATTATTGCAGAATACTTAGCCGATAGAGCAATGGAAGACTATGAACCCATGAAGATGGACTTCCCAGATGGAGATGTAATGATGATCGAACATGATACTGATGAACAAGAAGATGAACATAAAAGTTGGAGGATGGTTTTTGATGGAGCGTTAAATGCTATGGGCCAAGGAATAGGAGTGGTTATTATCTCTCCTGACGGTAAACAATTTCCACTCACCGCGAAACTCACATTCCCGACATGCACTAATAATATAGAAGAGTATGAGGCCTGCGCTATGGGTCTTAAAATGGCTTTGGAGATGCGAATTCAAGAACTAGAGGTATATGGAGACTCGGCCTTGGTAATCTATCAGTTGAATGGAGAATGGTAGACACGAGACTCCAAGCTTATCCCATATCAGAAATATTTGCACGGTTTAATGAAGGAGTTTAAGAAGATAAGCTTCCATCACATCGCTAGAGAAAATAATCAAATTTTGGACGCTCTAGCCACTTTAGCAGCTATGTACAAAGTAAGCAGTTTAGGCTCGACTCTCACCTTTCACATGAAGGTGTCTGATATACCAGCTTATTGCAGTAATGTCGAAGAAGGAAAAGATGGGAAACCCTAGTATTATGACATAAAAAGGTATCTTCAAGAGCAAGTCTATCCTTAGGGGGCATGTCACAATGACAAGAACTTATCAATGAGTTTCTTCCTTAACGGAGATGTGCTTTACAAGAGAAGTCCAGACATGGTTCTACTTCGCTGTGTAGACTCGAAAGAAGCCAATAGAATCATAGAAGAAATACATGAGGGCATGTGTGGAGCTCACACCAATGGGCATACAATGGCAAGACAAATATTGAGAGCGAGATACTGCGGCTTACGCTAGAGACGGATTGCATCAATTATGCGAGAAAATGCCACAAGTGCCAAGTATACGCAAATCGAATCCATGTCCCTCCAGCACCGTTGAATGTGACTGTTATACCGTGGCCCTTTTCTATGTGGGGAATAGATGTGATCGGAGCAATCAACCCGAAAGCTTCAAACGGGCATAAATTTATTCTCGTGGCCATTGATTATTTCACTAAATGGGTTGAAGCTGCTTCATATGCTAGTGTGACCAAAAAGGTAATCGCCAATTCATCAAGAAGGAAATCATCTCGATACGGACTCCCGAGCACATCATTACGAGATAATGGGAACATTAAGAAGATCATTGAAAAGATGACAGTGACATATAGAGATTGGCATGAGAAGTTAGCATTCGCTTTCCCGCACGTGAAATGCTTCTTCTTGCTACATAACAACCGCGAATCGACCATGCGGCCCTCAAGCGGAGGTCAGAATATATCTGGTCGAGCGAATGCAAGAAGCACGGTCAGTACGGCCCAAATCGGGGTCGCGAGCCCCCTGTCGTAGGGTCACGCAAGCGATATATCGGCACTCGATGCGGATACGCAGAATGTCGGCACCCCTTGATGGCGGACACAGAGCAGAAATCGGCACTCCTGGTGCGGATACGCGAGAATGTCGGCACCCCTTCGCGGTGCGGACCACGCAATGTCGGCACTCTGGTGCGGATACGCGAGAATGTCGGCACACCCGGTGCGGACACGTAATGTAACATATAATAATAACAAGAATACATAAACATAAACGAAATAACATTACGATAACCATATACGAGCAGAATAGGAACCCGGGCCTCTAAGGTCATCCGGGCCTTGAAAGCAGAACAAACGTACATTTTACCAAATTAAGCCCTTACCTCGAAAATCTTGCCCGACCCAACACTCGGAAAATCCCGACTCCGATCGAAATGCACAACTTGGCTCCTACGGGTCCGCGCTTTACTCCACCAACGCAGAATCAAGGCGGAAAATTCCACGAAAAATCGGTTTCCCAAACCGAGCTAGAACATTGTTACTTATACATCCATAAACACAACCAAACCTTTAAATCATACCTTCTTCCCAAATCGTTCACACAAGTCCGAACCGAAATTCTCGTTCAAATTTGTCCGGTACAAATTTCGGCGAGTTTCGGTCCAATTTCAAAGCAACTCCTGTTCACAATCAATTCCATATACTGAAAACGCATTCAATTCACGGAATCAATCACTAACAATGGCACCAAAACCGAGGCTCGGGCGGGAAAAGCGGCTTTCACACCGAGCCTCTTCTATGAAACCGATTACACTAACGAGACAGAACTTCGCTCGATCACAAATATATCCTTACCTTTCATTTGAATCCACCGTTGGATTTTACACCCAAATTTTCAGACGCACTTGGCACCACCTCAGCGCGCGTTTCTTCCTACGCTCCTATTGTCAAACATGCACAAGAAGATGCAGAAGCGTTTAGAAACCAAGAAATCAAACAAACCTTGTGATTCCATAATCACTTCCAAATTTCAGCGACTCACGGTTTACAAACCGGGCAGAACCTTCACAAACCGACCTCAGATTATTCACTTACACAACACAATGATCGTTTTAGCATGCTTACCTCAAAGATTCCTCGAGAAATGGCAAAGTTCAGTTGTTGGAGCTTGAAGCTTCAAGAATGGCGGCAGAGAAGGTGAGAGAGGAAGAAGATGAAGTTGTGCGTGTGTTTGTTTTTTTTTTTTCATTTCATTTCTCTTCTTTTATATCTTCTTTCTTTTTCTTCTTTAAATTAAGAAGGGACAAGTGTCCCTCCTATCACACACACACACACACATGCTGCCGACAATGGGCTGCTGCTGCCCATGCTAATTTTTATTAATTTGCACCCCTTTGCAAATTAACTCCCAATTTTTCCGAAAGTTCCAATTCTTTTTGCCCAAAAATAATTACCGGATTCCAAAATTAACGAAACTTGGACACAACCCTCAGAATATTATAACATTCACAGAACATTTTTCAGAAGTTCATTTACTTTTCCGAAGTGTCCTACCGAGCTCGCTGAACCTGAACCAAAACCCGACGTGCGAGCGTGTCAACCTTAACCGAAATTCCGTCACTCCAAAATTCTATAAAAATACCCATAAATTCCATCTTAAATTCAAACACAACTTACCCCAAAGCCGACAGAAAATTTCCATCCCGAGCCCCGGGATTCCCGTCCCGAGCCAGGAGTCGCCGAACCGACGTCCCGTCCCAAATATTAAACTCCACAAACACCTCCGGGACATTCTCACGACTCCAAAACTGCAAACGGCTTCCCAAACTGAGGTCTCAAGAGCGCTACCGAGCCCGCTGTACGTCCCGAGGCGACCCCGACAACCCCCCGGCGCCAGAAAAATATTTTCGGCGGAAACGTCCGGGGGACCCACACGACCTCAAATACGGAAGGGTTCGCCAAAATGATACTCGGATAGGGCTCGGGAGCCGTCTGAACGCCGAAAAACGTGACCGCGAGGCCAATCGGAGCCGGGTCACCCGGTCGCAACCCGCTCGGAGTGACCGTAACATCCTCCCCCTTAGAACTCTTGGTCCTCCAAGAGTAGCTGAACCAACCAAGACAGGTGACACTACCCACCAGAATATACAAACATTCCTCTAATCGAGAACAATCGGACCACCGTGCTTGGTGCGGCGGGAGTGGTAGTTTAGACTACCATACGAGCCTCACGACCCTCCGGGTGCATCTTATTGCACCCGAGTCAGTTGCGGTATTTCTACCAGACAACCCCCAGACAGTACCGAACCTAAATCTAAGCTGATCCACAACAGGCTATCACGGAAGATACCACATAAAGCAGAAATAGTGGGGGGGGTAAAATCAACCTAACAACTTACTCTGGAAACTCATAATAAACGATACAACTCGGGGTAACTCGCCCCGCCTATCACATCTTATTGTTCCTCTGAACGGTGCTATCTCAAGTCAAATTCTATTACCAAACTAATATTCCATAGCCCTACGGAGACGTTTCGTACAAACAGTGTTGTAGTCATTCGCGGTTTTAATACGCGCCTGCATAGCACATCATTACGAGGACTTACGTGCGTACTTCTCTTCGCTTTACATGCATACACACACACACACACACATGGAGCCACACCTTTCTCTTTAGTGTACGGAATGGAAGCAGTGTTGCCTATTGAGGTTGAAATTCCCTCTTTGAGAATCTTGATGGATGCTGAGTTAGAAGAAGTGGAATGGGTAAAAGCAAGACATGAAGAGCTGAGTTTGATTGATGAAAAGAGAATGACCGCTCTTTGTCACGGGCGATTATATCGAGAAAAGAATGATGCGAGCCTACAACAAGAAAGTCGGACCCCTCCAATTTGTCGAAGGAGACATTGTCTTTGAAAGATATCTTGCCTATAGTAAGCGATCAAAGAGGAAAGTGGACACCAAATGATGAAGGACCCTATGTGGTGAAGAAAGCATTCTCAGGGGGGCATTAATCCTTGCAGAAATGGATGGACGAGAGTTACCAAAGCCCGTGAACTCAGATTCAGTCAAGAAATACTATGCATGATTCTCGGGATACTCAGGATCTTTTGAGGAGGGGACGGTAGTGAAGACACGATTATCACAACACCATTCAAAGTTGTCAAAGCAATCTCCCATTTCTTTCTCATTTTCTAGTCTTGTTCCTTTCACACCTACCCTACTGTACCTATCTTGATTCGTTAACAATAAAATCTGCATTCTTTCGCACTTTTTCATAATTTTCACAAGCTGTGCCTTTCTTTCATTGATGTGCTAGAACGACAATTTTACGAAGATGACGATTGTAGTTGAAATCCCTTTTAGAGTAAAGACGGTAAATTACTTTTGGAGAAAAATTTCAAATGAACAGGCATGTGTCAAAGTTACCAGGTCTACAATGTGTCATATCTGTCAACTGGGAAGAAGATAACAACAAGTTGTCAAAATGATTCTATAAATTCCTTGAAAGCTGAGAGTCTAAGAAGACAAGGTCATCAACGTCAGATTAGCCATTTGGTATCAGAAGAGGAGGAAGTGTCAAGCTGTTATAATTTTTCAACCACCCAATAGAAGGAAAGTCACCAGTGAAGAGCGAAAAGTGACATCGCAGGACAAGACATGACGGAAGGAAAAAAGGGGCATAAAAGGTTCAGGTAGTAAAGAAAACGAAAAAAAATAAAAGAAGAAAGAAAATTGGCATATTGCATTCCACATATTGCATTTTGCATGGCATCTCGCATGACAGGTATGAAGAAGGAAAGCATCTAGAAACTCCACACTAGCAGTTCAGACAGTCGAAGAGCGATGAGGTACGCACTCAAACCTCAAATTCAAAGGCGAGGAAAGGTTCCTTTGCCCAAGCCATGAGAGGAAAGTTTCTCTCATTGAGTGGTAAGAAAGTTCTTCCATTCGCCAAATTTCAAAGTCAATCCAAAAAAAGGTGACGAAGGTTCCTTTACCTTAGCCGGAGAGAATGGTTTTCTCCCAAATTGGTACGAAAGTTCTTACTATTCCGCATATTTCAAAAAAAGATCGATCCAGTTCTCAAACAAAGACTCGCAAGGAAAAGTTCTTTAACCTTACCCAAAAGAGAAAAGTTTCTCTCTTAGATTAGTAAGAAGGTTCTTTCTATTCTTTGCATTCTACGGTATCGTCCAAGATATTGTCCAGGTAAGAGAAAGTTCTCTACCAAGTAAATCAGACTCATGGTAAGAAAGGACAGGTGAGGTGGTAAAAGGAAAAGTTCCGTACCTCACAACTCTAAGCTTAGGTGGTTAAAAGAGAAGGTTCTCTACCTAACAATATAAGTCGAGGTGGCAAAAGGGAAGGTTCCACGCCTCACGGCTCAAGCCTAGGTGGCCTAAAAGAGACAGTTCTCTACCTAGCATCGCCTTTGGAGTAGGGAAAGTTCCTTAACTCTAATAGTGGGAAGGTTTCCACTATTCAACCCAATAGGAAAATTCTTATATGGACGAAGAAAAGAAAGGTTTCTTTTCTTTACGGATAATGAGAATGTTCTCATTATCATATCATTTGGGGCAAAGAAGGTTCTTTAGCCTCGAATAGTAGGAAAGTTCCCGCTATTCAACTCAACGGGAAGATTTCCGCTGAGCGAAGCAAGGAAGGTTCCTTCGCTTCAGAAAGGTAAGAAAAGTTTCTTCCTTTCCTGAATAATGGGAAAGTTTCCGTTATTCATCGGACAACATTCAGTGTCATCTTACTTTGCATGCTCCATGTTCCATGAACCATGCAAAGGGGGACAGCTGTTGACACTCGATTTTTACCCGGATTTGTAATTAATGGCTAACCCAGGTATTTAAGCAAATTGAAGAAGAGAGGGATCCAATTGACTCATGACGATATCTTTGGTGACAAATGAGTAATTTTCCCACTAATGCATAGCTTGGTCACCAAGTTTTTTCTTTCCTAGGTGATAACTCTTTTAGTTATTTTTTTGTTCTAAACCTCTTAGATTTAGGTGTTTAATTCCTACCCAAACTTCCCCTAAGTCTTCCCTATAAATATCCCATCTAATCTAACCCTAAGGGAGGAAGTTTTAGAAGAAATTCGATAAAAAAGCAACGAAATCTACCTCTGTTCGTCACGTCCCGAAGCCAATCCTCAACACCTTCAATCTCTGTTTTTCGCCTCTCGATTGCTGAAATAAAGTGCATTAGATTCGTGTCACCGTCAGAGTCCGAATCTACCTTCCATTTTTCCGAAACGGCCTAACGAAGGAGAACTTTGTGTCGACCCGCTACCGCCAGCGGCTCAACCCATTTTAATCCATCAACCCGAGGCCACCGCGCTCGCTCCCACGCCTCCAAACTACTCGCCGCCGCCGTCTCGCTGATCTGCATCGCTCTCATCACCGTCCAGCCCGTTTGATCGATCCCGAGCTGCACCGTCATCTTCCTTCTCCTTCACGAGTCCTCTGCGAGTAAGTGTTTTCTTTTGTTTATTTTCCTCTTTTTTATTTTTAATCCCTAATAATTACACCTTTAAATTACTTAGGTCCCTCAAGGTTCGACATTGTCATTTGAGTCACTAACATTCACTTATGTCCCAAGGATCCACTAAAAACTTTAAAAAAAAGCGCGGTTTGGGCACCATGCCTAAACCTTTTAAATTTTTTCATTATTGGTAATTCTTTCATTTAAATTGTGTTAATTTATTCTCTTTTCGTTAATTGTTGTCATTATCTCCGAATTGATTATGATTAATTACTTTTATGTATCATTTAAATAAATCAAATAAAAATCAAATAAAAGAGAAATCAAGTAAAAATATGAAATAAACCTGTGGTACCAATTTTGGGCAATCGAGAATTTTTATTTTTGATTGTAATTGACTAACGGATCTAGAGCTTGTGCGAGACCCGGTTATTTTGGGTTTCCAATCGACCTAAGCCAAATAGATTGATGGCGAGTCTGTCGAAAATCTAGTCGCTACAAGATAATCGCAGAGATTGAGCACATTTATGTGCTACAATCGATGTGGAAGCACTAGTGTTGAAAAGCACATTAACAGATATATCATTCAGAAGCATTGTACCTTTCAGCGCTCCCTGCTGGGCTGATTCGCCTTGCTCAATCCGAAAGACTCTGCTTGCTCGAGGCTGCTGTGCTGGCGGAAGTGGTGGTCAGGCTGGCTGTCGCGGAACTTTGTGAAGTGCCTCCCGCCCCCTGTGTGCACTAGGCTGGTGTGGAGGCGGTGTCGAGGAAAACTTCCGGACTCCTGTCTGGGCATCAGAGGACAGTCGCGGATCCAATGCTCCATGGACCCGCATCTCAGACATTGGCTGGACTCTCGATAACACTGTCGCTCGGCCCAGCCCTAGACGTCTACCCAGTACTCCTGAAAAATCTCTGTGATCTCTGGAATTTGAGACCTGGTACATTCTCACGAGGTCGATAAGGAGACTCCTCCTACTCAGTGAGTCTTGAATCGCCTCGCGGTAAGTGGTGATACCCAGGGGTCACAATGCCCATCTGATATCGGGGCGCAGTCCCTATACAAACCGCTTGGCCTTCTGCTCCTCAAACCCATAGTACTGAGTAACAAAACGGACCAACCAATCAAACTCCTGCTCATAGTCCCGCAGTCTGTCACTCTGCTGTGTTGTGTTGAAGCGCCTCTAATGAAGATCTCGACCGCATCACCGATATAGTACTCCGGGAACACTCGGGAAAACTCCTCACAACCCATGCACAGGTCTGCTCATCTCTGCTCTCTAAGCTGTACTCTCCTGCCGCTCTGTACACTACTCACCAATGATCTGCTGCCTAGCCAAATTGTATGTAGCCGGGGATACCTTGGTAGTGGAAGACAAGTGTAACATCTGAGCGTCTTCTCCATATCAGAAAGCCAGGTCTCGACTGCTTCCGGTCCTCCCTTACCATCAAAATTTATCGGATTCAGACGTAGAAATCGCTCAAACAGTCTAACATCACTGGATCGGGGCTCCTGCTAACCAAGTCGCCCACAAGACCTGCGGGAACTCTCTGACTCATAATTCTCATCACCTCTATGTCGTCGATGATGGTCCCGATTTCCGTCATCCCGGTGCCGCTCATCCTCAGATTGATCAGATCTGACCTCACGGTCGACTTCAGATCGTACCCTCCTAGATCGAGGGTGTCTCTCTGAATCCTCCTCCTGCGATGGAGTATCCGTATGAACGATAGCGCGAGTGACTGTATTCTCCTCGCTCTGATACTGCTGAACCCGGGAGCAACTTTGAGCCAAAACAGGCAGTAACGCTGTAACTATATCTCGGATCTGCTCTAGGGTCTGTGCGAGATCAACGGGTGGCTGCTGCTGGTGTAACTGCTGTCCCAAATCCCGCTCCTGTGGGACATCTCTCAGAGATTCGGGATCCCTGCCCCGCTCACCCTGATCTCTTTCTCGCTGACGGCGAGTATTAACCATACCTCCTGAAATTCACAAATACCAAGAGCACATACAAGACGGTAAGTGTCTAACAGAAGCTAGCAGCGGTATTCCTATAGGCTCTGTAATGTAATTGCAATGCATGATGCAATCACACCAATTCCTCAGATTCATACATGCATATCAGAAATTCTAACTCTGAGCATCAGCCTTTCTTGATATCCAGATCTGATTCTATATAGTACGTCTCGAAGAACCGACCCCTGCTCTGACACCTCTTCTAAAAATGTTCAAGGGGGTGGCCAGACCACTTACCAAACATCCCTGGAATCAGATAGCAGCACAGTGGATCGCTCTATCAAGCTCGTACACAGAACAGATGTAACGGGTGGTCGTCCCCAGTTGCGGAGGCGGGGCCGCCTCGCGACTGCGGAAGCTACGTGAGGTGCGAAAATGGAAGCGGTCGGTCCAACAGAGACCTGCTGCGTGTGGTGGTCCCATGGCCCGCCCCGCACAGTCTCGTTCTCGAAGGCCCGTGCTTGAGAACGCTTTGCTCTTGGAGTATGCAGACAGAGTTATGCACTTATATTTTTCGGTCATTTTTCGACCCACAACTTGTAAATCTCATACATGGCAAGTATACAGTATAAACCCTAACTATCCATGGCGAGCCCCGCCCCACTGAAATATGCGAGCACCCCACAATCACCAAACATGCAGTTCATGGATAACATCAAGACGAGCCTTGCCCTCACTGAAATGGGCGAGTTCTCAATCATCACCACACATATGCACAATAGAATCATATCGATACAGAATATGCCTGGCATGTCAAAATGTGATCACATCACGGGTCCCGCCCTCCACTGACATGGGCGAGTCCCTGGTCATACAAAATATCCAGGATATGTATACAGAAGCAGAATGTATCTAGGAGACATAGTATAATCATACAAATGACATGCATGAATATACATCTACAGAGCCTACAAATGAAAAACCCCGAGAATGCCTAAGTGCGGAATCCAAGAGAAACCCCGAGATCGAAGCTTCCCATAAGTACCGTTCTTGCTGCGAACACACAAGCAGAGAGAGAGACAAGTTAAGCTGTGAAAAACCCAAATGCTATACTTAGAATAAATCCAGAAAAGCGATTATAACCTCTACGAGACTACCCCTATAACTTAACGAAGTTAGTGTGGAACTGCGGATACTGACCAAAATATAGAAACGCACCGCATGAACTCTAGGCATTGTGTCACCCCACCGCCCGGAAGCGGCGAAAGTGAGCGCCGGCGGCGGTGAGCGCGAGTTTTCTCTTAAAGGCGTGGACCCGAAACCTGTCCCTTAAAACATTTTCTTCAGGTTTTAAGGTCAATACGTGTGTGCAGTTTTTAAGATGTCTTACTAGTCCTAAACCTGCACCCGAGACACGTTAGTGGTCTACAGGATATCGCGCGTGCGAAATTAAAGCGAGAATGTGAATAATACGAGGCCGAAGGAGTTCCACCCTCTACGTAGGGTCGAAAAGCTGTTGGAATTCTTAGCGCACCAAGTACTTTTGAGGTGATGTTTGAGCTCATCTCAAATGGAGAATTGAGTTTCAGCTCAAAGTGAGCTGAAATGAGTTCTATGGAATTCAACTATGTGAATTGTCGCTATATGGAACATTTGTGATGTTTCATGAGTAGTAACTACTTACTAGCATCATTTTATACAAAATAAGGGTATTTTGGTAAAAGGACATGGCTTTGGCAATCGAGGTGCATGATGCATGTGCATGTGTGCACATCTCTTAGAAGTTACTAAGTGATTTCAGCCATGAGAGCCTAAATGTGGCGAAGAGGCACCTCAAGAGAGGCACCCCTTCGCCCAAAGAGGAGTTACTTAGCATTTTGGACAAGGGAGTGTACAAGGAGGAGTAACCACTCCTTGAGCGAAAGTATGTGTACTTTCGGCCATAAGAGTTGTGACTCTTCCTAGTAACTCCTACATCATCTATTAATAGATGATTTCGCCACAACACAACACAACACACACTCAAGAATCCGAAATATTAAGCATTCCTAGAGCATTTTGTGTTACCCACACCCGGTACGTGATTAAGTTAATTACGCGTTTAAGTTTGAGTACTGGGTTTTAGATAATCTTGTTTTGGGACTCATTTTGCGTGTTTGGTATATGTGGAATTAATTTGGTGATTTTGGGGCAACCCGGGCGGTTTTAGAATTTTTTACGCGGGTGCGCGTAATTCCCGGGAGTTGCAATTCTGAGTCACTCGGGACTTATAAGTGGGGAAGAAAAATATGTTTTATGGGTTTTATGATGTTCTGAGTATGTGGTTAAAGTTTGGTTCCTATCGGAATAATTTTGGTAAAGCGTTGCATTATCGGGCTGAGCAAAATTGCAAATTTGTACTATGTGAGAAATATTTGAATTTGGACATTTTGGAAGAAAAGGAAGTGATGGGGCGGATGGGAGAGAGAAGGGAAGGGACATGTGTCTCCTTTTGGTATAAGTAGAAAAGAAAAGAAAGGAATTTAGGAGATACTCCCTCAGTCCCCGAAAGATTGGTAGATTTGTTTGGACACGGAGATTAAGGTGAATGTAAGATGTTTGTATATGTTTACTTAATTGCCCCTTAGTTGAGAGTGCACAAAAAACGAGGTAGAAAAAGTAAAGATAAAGTGAGGATAGTTTAGTAACTTTGAGAGTGAGAAGTTTCCTTTTAAGGAAAGTGATCAATTTTAAGGACAGCCCAAAAGGAAATGTGTACAATTTTTCAAGGACGGAGGAGTATATATGTATTTATGTAAATAATATAATACTTAAGTAAAGGAAAAGAGATTATTGGTCAACACTTCTCACTTCTTCTTCTTCCTCCATTCGTATCTCTCTCTCTCTCTCACTTGTGCCATTTTGGAGCTTGAGCTCACAACTGATCTTCGTCATTTGGCGACTAAACTTCGAGGTAAGGTACTCAAATCGATCATTGGGTTGTGTAGTTGAGAAATATGAGGTCTGTTTTGGAAGAATCAGTATAGTTTGCAAGTTATGAGCATTTGAATTTTGGAGTGAATAGTGTCATATGCTCCTTTGTGTGGTTTTCGGTTCTTAAGCGTTCTCGGCACTTCCTTGTGCGTGTTTTATAACGAGGCGTAGGAAGAAAGCACCCGAGGTAGTGCCGATTCGCGTCTGAAAAATTGGGTGTAATTTTCAACGGAGGATTCAGTGAAAGGTAAGTATGTTTTTGTGTTGAGAATGGAATTACGGTTACATTAGTGTAATTGGTTCGATTAGAAAAGGCTCGGTGTGAAAGGCGTTTTCCGGCCCGAGCCTCGATTTTGGTGCCATTGTAAATGGTTGTTTCTGTGAATTCTGAATGTGTTTTCTGTATTTGGGATTGATTGTGAACAGGGAGTTGTTTGGAAATTAGGCTGAAACTCTGCCGAAATTTCTACCGGGACAGTCAATCGAGAATTCGGATTCGGACTACAATCGGGGGTAAGGGTTCAGTGTGTGTTAGGAGTATTGTCTTGCGTTGCAAGCATACTCGGATATAGGCGAGGCTAGGTTTGGAAGAGGAAGTGCCACGATGGCGCCAACCTAGTTCCGTGGTATATACATTTTTGTGCGAAAACCGATTGGGATTCCGATATACCTACGATGGTTATCGATGAAATTACCGGATTCCGATATACCTACGATGGTTATCGATGATTCGTATTGATTGACCGATGGAGGTCGCTCCCGAGCGGTACCATGCTCTACCGACCGTTTATGACCGATATGCCTTGGTGGGCCAAGGGCATTACCATTCGATTGTGTATTGATTGTGATTGTGATTGACCGATTGCATTGCATATGGTTTGGTTGTGTTGCATTGATTGAGCATATGTTTGATTGGTTGCTTTGTGTATCGTATATTTTTCCGTTTTCGATTGCGGGTACATTGTATTGAATGGCTTTATTCTTGCACCATGTCTATACTGTACTCATACTAAGTTCTTCGAGAACTTACCCTTATATCTACCATTTCAGGAAAAGGAAAGGAAAAGCAAGCCGCCGAGTAGAGGCGGGGGTGCTAGTTTGAGGGTTTGGACTAGAGGCAACGGCGGCGGTAACTTCAGGTAGCGCGGTTGGATTCCGCGAGACCGCCAACTGGTTGGTTTCTTTTGTATTCCGAACTTGGCTTCTGGCTCTGTATAATGTTCATAACATGCATGTTTTCTTTAGTAAGGTTTGGGAAGTGTAAATGGTATGGATTGCTTAAGTGTTAAGTTCAGGTTCAGAACCGTTGGTTTTCGCCGTGAAATTTCAGGTTTTGGGTTCAGTTGGAGGGTCAGGCGACCCCTCTCTTGGAGCAGACGGTCGCCTGGACCCCTTCCGTAGGATACAAGGGGAGCGAGGCGAAAGTCGGGCGACCCTCCCATGGAGCGGCGGTGCTGGACCTTCCCTCGTTGGATACGGGCGGTCGGGCGAAGGGCAGGCGGCCTCCTTTGGGCGAGCGGTCACAGAGGCGGGGCGAGAGGCCGAGCAAACCCTCTCCTCGGGTCAGGCGGTCGCACAGGCCACTCGGTAATCTGGGCTGCAAGACAGGCGATGTTTCAGGCGACCCGGGCTTGGGCAGGGCGGTCGCCTGGACCCTGAATTGGGATTCTTGGTTCTTTTAAACCCCTTTCGCATAGGTAAGTGTCTTGGGACTTGGTTGAGCATTTTTATGCTATGGTTTAAGGAAAAATTTGGGGTGTTCCCAAGGGGTGGTTGCCTATTAGTTGTTGTTGTGTTAAGGTTGTGAGCGAACCATCGCCCCCACTCTCCCCCTTTCCCCGGTTTGAGTCATTCTCTGTGTGCTTCGCGGCCTTGAGGTCTTAGGGGCGGGGTGGGGTGACAAGTTGGTATCAGAGCAGGTTACCTAGTTGCGAATGGGTTAAAGGTAAGGTTGCATTTCATTGCATCATGCATGTACGTATACAGAGCCAATTGGAATCTTTTATTCTTTGCTAAGTTTTGATTATTCTTGTAATGTTGTGTTTATAATGATTCTCGGAAAATGGTAAACACCGGGAAGACCGGGAGTGAATGAGCAAGAGAGGCGGGGCGAAGGTCCCGAACCTCGTCGAGATAATCTGGCGGCAGGGGGCCGGGCACCACAAGTTTCCCCTTTTCTAGTGCGGGTCTTAGAACAGATCCGGGATAGTTTGCTTACAGATATTGCACGAACCGTCGATTCAAGGAGAGTGCAACAACTCCAAGGTGCAAGTGGAAGTGGATCGGGGTGTCATGGACCCCATCTGTGACTGATAATAGCCCATCCTCATCGAGAATGAGGAGGAGCCTAGTACAGATGAAGAGCGGCGACACCACAGGCGGGAGGATGCATCGAGAGATTGGTTACTGTGGAAGACAGGATCATGATGATCATGGCCCGTCTCGGGGAAGTGTTAGTGGTCGACGTCATCATCGACAATCTGAAGAAGCCGAAGGGTCACATCGACCCAAGAGGCAACAGAAGAGAATGAGCGCCCTAGTAGGATGCTCGGCGATTCCAACGCTGAACCAACCCGTTTCAGCGGAAAGGGTCGACTGAGGTGGCGGAAGTTTGGTTTCGACGGATCAGTTCCATGTTCGAAAGATTGGAATTCTCACCTCTGCAATGGTGTCATTGGCTACATATAATCTGGATGACAGAGCGTTGATATGGTGGGAAAGTGTGAGAGCAGGCGTCGAGTGGAGCAGTCCGCGCGGGAGAGCACGATGCGATATGGCGTGGGATGAGTTTACTCGCTTGTTCCACGATCACTATGTGAGTGATCTTGTCTGCAGGACTGTGGCGAGCACGGTTTGATAGTTTGGCTCGAGGGTACTATGAGCGTCTTTGTACTACGAGCACGAGTTTGATCGATTGATTCGCTCGTCCCACGGTATCATGGGATGGAGGAGCAAAAAGCAAAAGGTTTATCGAGAGGATTGCGACCTGATATTCGATTGGCACTCGACCGTTGGATATCAAGTTTTATCGGGAAGCAGCAGAGAAGGCTCAATTGATTGAGCAAGAGGATGTTGAGAGTAGGTTCATACCTCGTGAGACCGTTGGACGTGGAAGGGTGCTGGTTTCCGTGGCTTTTCTCGAAACACCGGGAGGGCACCCCAGCCTAACCCGAGTGCTAGAGGAAGGGAGCAGCTTCACCCTCACTCTGTTTATACGACATGTCAACGTTCTCACCCGGGCGGGGCATGCTATCGGGAGACAGTCAGCGTTTGGGATATGGTTCTTCGGACCACTTTGGATGCAGGATTGTCCCCAAGCTGCACCGAGAAGGGAGGTCGGCCATGGTCGAGGCCTCCATTTGGGTTACCGCTGATCCGGCAGGGGCACCACGAGGTGGTGCCGAGGCAGCAATTTCTGCGACCGCAAGCACCTCCTCCGCCAACGCAATCGAGAATGGGAAGAGTGTGCCAAATTGAACAGCGGGAGGCAACTCGGCAAAAGGAAGGAGAAAGCGGCACGGCAGGTGCCCTTAAAGGTACCATCTTGTTAAATAACATTCTGCTCTTTGTATTATTCGATACGGGTGCTTGTGTCTATAGTGGCTCGAAATTTGTTACGACTCGGCATCTATCTGTGAGTTCCATGCCTCGCGTTGCTTTAGTTAAGATTGCGAGGGAGCCGTGGTTGCTTTCTAATGATATGGTTCAAGATTGTGTGATTGATTTGGGAAAACATTAGATTGAGTGATTTATTGGTTACTGGATATTTCGGGTATGATGTGGTTTTGGGAATGGGTGGTTAGCTAAAAATAGAGTGCGATTGATTGTGCGAAGTGGGAGGTGACACTATCTACCGGGCCGCTTCTTACGAGCGAGGATCGGAGATGAGGAGTCTAGAATTGCAAATTCTACACGAGTTTAAGGTGATCGAGGAGGAGGATTATTGTGGTTTGAACTCTTCGGATATCGGGGATGAGATAGATCGAATATTGGTTGTAAGGAGTTTTCGCAGTATTTCCCTAAGATTTATCGGGGATGCCTCGGAGCAGAAATTGTCTTCGAGATTTTGCTTCAGTCGGGATCAGTACCCATATCTACTCCCCCTTACCGAATGTCTATCCCTGAAATGAATGAGCTTAAGAAGCAATGGATGAGCTTCTTGCTAAATGATTCATTCGACCGAGCATGTCCCCGTGGGGTGCTCGATCTTGTTTGTGAAAAAGGATGGAGCGTTACGATTTGTGTATCGATTATCACAAACTGAATGCGATAACTATGAGGAATAAATACCCCTTACCTCGAATTGATGATTTGTTTGATCAAGCTGAAGGGGGCAAAGGTATTTTCGAAGATTGATTTGAGATCGAGGTATTTCCGACGAGTAAAAGAAGAGGATATACCCAAAACGGCTTTCCAAACCCGGTAAGGACATTATGAGTATACCGTCATGCCATTTGGTTTGGCGAATGCGCTGCAGCCTTTATGGATATGATGAACCGAGTGTTCCATCCATACCGGATCAGTTTGTAGTGGTGTTTATTGATGATATCTTGGTGTATTCTAAGGATGAAGGTGAACATCGGGATCATCTGCGAATTGTGTTGAAGACTTTGAGTGATCATCAATTCTATGCCAAACTCTCCAAATGTCGAGTTCTAGATCAGGGAAGTGTCCTTTTTGGGGCACGTTGTCGGGAGAATGGCATATCTGTGGATCTGAAAAGATTAAGGCGTAATGGGTGGAAGAAACCGACTATGGTACGAGAGATTAGGAGTTTCCTCGGGTGGCATGTTATTATCGGAGGTTCGTATCTGGATTTTCGACTCTAGCTCTACCCCTTACTCAGCGTACGAAGTGGCGAGCATTCGTATGGTCGAGGTGTGTGGCGCAGCTTTCGGGAACTAAAGGACAGGTGACTCACGCACCTATTGATATTTCCGGATCCGAGTACGTCTTATACGATTTACATGGGCGCTTCGAGTCAGGTTTGGGTTGTGTACTCATACAAGATAGGAATGTGATAGCTTATGGGTCGATACAACTCCGACCGCATGAGCAAAACTACCCGACTCACGATTTGGAGTTAGCGGCGGTTATTTATGCACTCAAGCAATGGCAATACTACCCATTGGGTAGCAAATTTCAAATCTTTACGGATCATATGAGCTTGAAATATTTGTTTACCCGAAGGATTTGAATATGAGACAACGGAGGTGGCTTGAGTATATGAGGGATTATGATTGTAGTATCGAATATACCCTTTGGTAAGGGAAATTCGGTAGTGATGCCTTTGAGTCGGAAGTACACCGGTTTGGTGAAAGGTGGAGACCGGGATGGTGATGATGAAGAGAATGATCTGGTATGTTTGTGGAGTTTGTGGGAGCACCGAGAACGAGAGCAATTGTTTACATTGACGATCCGGTCGGAATGGTGGACAAGGTGCAGGCAGCTCGAGTGCGGATCGTCATCGAAGAAGGTATCGGGAGAAGAGAAAGGATCACTTCACCCGTCATTTGAATATAAGCGAGGATTGTTATATTTCAGAGATCGACTGTATGTACCAAAGAAACCGACCCTTCGTAATGAAATACTTGAGGAGGCACATACGAGTCGATTGAGCGTACACCCGGGAGGTGAGAAAATGTATCATGATTTGAAATCTCATTTTTGGTGGCTGGGTATGCGCAAGGACATTGCTACTTATGTTTCCAAGTGTGCAACATGTCAACGGGTGAAAGCGGAGCATCAGAAACTAGTGGGTACCTTACAGACATTGCCCATTCCGGTCAGGAAATGGGGCAATATTTCTATGGACTTTCTGACAGGATTACCTATGACCCGAGCACACCATGACACTATATGGGTCATAGTGGATCGATTGACCAAGTGTGCCCATTTTCTGCCAATGCGGATCACAGATTCTTTGGAGAAGTTAGCTCAACTGTACATCAAAGAGATTGTACGGTTACATGGAGTACCAGACTCCATTGTGTCGATCGGGATCCGCGGTTTACAAAGACGGTTTTGGAAAGCTTTCCATAAAGCTTTGGGTACACGATTGCATATGAGTTAGGCGTATCACCCATGACAGATGGACAATCGAGCGGGTGATCCAAGTTTTGGAAGATATGTTACGGAGTTGTGCCTGGACTTTGGTGGTGAGTGGGATTATCACCGCCATTGGTGGAATTTTCGTATAATAACGCTTATCAGTCCACCGTTGGCATGGCACCATATGAAGCTTTGTATGGGCGGCGTTGCGTGACGCCACATTGTTGGGCAGAAACTTCAGATCTAGTGGAATTGGGTCCCCAACTGATTGAGGAAACGACATCAAAGGTTAAGAAGATTCAGGATCGGTTGAAGGCTGCTAATGGTCGGACCACTTCCTATGTAAATAAAAGGAGACGGGATTTGGAATTCGAGGTTGGTGACAAGGTATGGCTTAAGGTAGCACCAACCAGAGGAGTTATCAGATTTGGTAAGAAAGGAAGTTGGCTCCTCGTTGTGTGGGACCATATGAGATTCTAGAGCGGGTTGGTAAAGTAGCCTACCGATTGGCTTTACCCCGCATATGTCAGCAGATACATAACATGTTTCATGTAAGTATCTTTGAAGAAGTGTATCTGGATCCGGTTGAGACGGTAACGCGGAAGATATACGAATATAAGCTGGATCTTTCATACGGGGAGGTGCAGTGGCCATTTTAGGGCACGATGTGCGGAAGCTTCGTAGTAAGCTAATACCGGCGATCGTGGTGCAATGGTCTCATCATACCGATTGAGAGGCAACGTGGGTGGTCGGCGGGATATACGGGATCGGTACCCCCAAGAGTACGAGCGCCTTAAGGCTGCCTTGGAGGACCAAGGGTCTTAAGGGGGAGGATTGTTACCCACACCCGATGCGTGATTAAGTTAAGTATGCGTTTAAGTTTAATTACCGGGTTTTAGATAATCTTGTTTTGGGTCGTTTTGCGTGTTTGGTATTTGTGGAATTAATTTGGTGATTTTTGGGGCAACCGGGCGGTTTTAGGATTTATTACGCTACCGCACGTAATTCCCGGGAATTGCGATTCGAGTGACTCGGGACTTATATTTGGAGAAGAAAAATGTGTTTTATGGGTTTTATGCTGTCCTAGTATGTGGTTAAAGTTTGGTTTCAATCGGAGTAAGTTTGTTAAAAAGTTGCATTTTCGGGCTGAACGAAATTGCAATTTTGTACTATGTGAGAAATAATTGAATTTAGACATTTTGGACGAAAAGGATGTGATGGGGCGGATGGGAGAGAGAGGGGAAGGGACATGTGTCTTCTTTTGGTGGAAGAAGAAAAGAAAAGAAAGGAATTTAGGAGATATATATGTATTTATGTAAATAATACATATATATATATATATATATTTAAGTAAAGGAAAAGGATTTTTGGTCAACACTTCAAGGTAAGGTACTCAAATCGAGGTAAGGTACTCAAATCGATCATTGGGTTGTGTAGTTGAGCAATCGAGGTCTGTTTCGAAGAATCGGTATAGTTTGCAAGTTATGAGCATTTGAATTTTGGAGTGAATAGTGTCATATGCTCCTTTGTGTGGTTTTTCGGTTCCTAAGCATTCTCGGCACTTCCTTGTGCGTGTTTGATAACGAGGCGTAGGAAGAAAGCACCGAGGTAGTGCCGATTCGCGTCGAAAAATTGGGTGTAATTTTCAACGGAGGATTCGGTGAAAGGTAAGGATGTTTTTGTGTTCATAATGGAATTCTGGTTCTGTTAATGTAATTGGTTCTGTTAGAAAAGGCTCGGTGTGAAAGCCATTTTTCCCGGCCCGAGTCCCGATTTTGGCGCCATTGTTAATGGTTGTTTCTGTGAATTCTGAATGTGTTATCTATATCTGGGATTGTTTGTGAGCAGGGAGTGGTTTGGAAATTGGGCTAAAACTCTGCCGAAATCAATACCGGAACCGTCGATCGAGAATTCTGTTTCGGACTACAACTCGAGGTAAGGGTTCATTGTGTGTTAGGAGTATTGTCTTGCGTAGCAAGCATACTCGGATATAGGCGAGGCTAGGTTTGGAAGAGGGAGTGCCACGATGGCGCCAATCTAGTTCCGTGGTATAGACATTGTTTGTGCGAGAAACCGATTGGGATTCCGATATACCTACGATGGTTATCGATGAAATTACCGGGATTCCGATATACCTACGATGGTTATCGGCGATTCGTATTGATTGACCGATGGGGGTCGCTCCCGGGCTGGTACCATGCTCTACCGACCGTTTATGACCGATTTGCCTTGGTGGGCCAAAGGCATTACCGTTCGATTGTGTATTGATTGTGATTGTGATTGACCGATTGCATTGCATATGTTTGGTTGTGTTGCATTGATTGAGCATTTGGATGGTTGTTTATTTTGTGTATCGTATATTTGTTCCGTTTTCGATTGCAGGTACATTGTATCGAATGGCTTTGTACTGCACTATGTCTATACCTGTACTCTTACTAAGTTCTTGCGAGAACTTACTCTTACTTCTACCATTTCAGGAAAAGCAAGCCGCCGAGTAGAGGCGGGGTTGCTAGTTTGAGGGTTTTGGATAAGAGGCAACAGCAGCAGCAGTAACTTCAAGTAGCGCGGTTGGATTCCGCGAGACCGCCACTTGGTTGGTTTCTTTTGTATTCCGAATTTGGTTTCTGGCTCTGTATAATGTTCATAACATGCATGTTTTCTTTCGTAAGGTTTGGGATGTGTAAATGGTATGGATTGCTTAAGTGTTAAGTTCAGGTTCAGAATCGTTGGTTTTCGCCGTGAAATTTTCAGGTTTTGGGTTCAGTCGGAGGGTCAGGCGACCGCTTTCTTGGAGCGGGCGGTCGCCTGGACCACTTCCGTAGGATATAGGGGAGCAGGCGAAGGTCAGGCGACCCCTCCCTTGGAGTAGGCGGTCGCCTGGGCCCTCCCCTCGTTGGATACAGGCGGTCGGGCGAAGGGCCAGGCGACCCCTCCTTTGGAGCAGGCGGTCGCCTAGGCAGGCGAGAGGCCAGGCGACCCCTCTCCTCAGGTCAGGCGGTCGCCTGGGCCCCTCGGTATTCTGGGCAGCAAGCCAGGCGATGGTTCAGGCGACCCGGGCTTGGGCCGGGCGGTCGCCTGGACCCTGATTTGGGAATCTTGGTTCTTTTAAACCCCTTTCGCATAGGTAAGTGTCTTGGGACTTGGTTGAACATTTTTATGCTATGGTTTAAGGATAAATTTGGGGTGTTCCCAAGGGGCGGTTGCCTTTTAGTTGTTGTTGTGTTAAGGTTGTAAGTGAACCGTCACCCCCACTCTCCCCCTTTCCCCGGTTTGGTCGGTTCTCCGTGCGCTTCCCGAGCGCGGAGTCTTAGGGCGAGGTGGGGTGACATTTCGGGTGGAACATTTTTGTGTCTCTCTAACACAAAACAACCTCATTGCATCACATGCAATCTGCCCTCATCAAGGAATTCGAAGGCACGAAGATTCAACCGGAAGACTTGGAGCAAGCGTTTGGAGCAAGGACAAAGATCCTTACGCTGTTTTCTCAAGGATGCAAGGTATGCTTCCTATCTATACTCCTTCCTCCTCCTTCTCCTCTTTCTTCCTTGTGAAAGTGGAGAGGCATGATTATGGAAAACACATCATGCTATGAATCTCTAAATCTACAAATGGTATCAGAGCCAAGTTGCTTGAATGTATATGCATGTTCGCATGTACTTATATGCATGTTCACATGAACTCGTATGGATGTTGCATGAAAATATGCATTTCGGGTTGACTGAATATTGCATGTATTTTCGGCCTTAAGCATGCAGTTGATATGAACCATATGCATGCTTGTATGTTTGAAGATGATTAAAATCATGAAATTACATGTATGTATGAATTCAAACAAGATAAAAGTATCTTGTATGAGAACCTTGTATGACGCCTCGCGGTCCCTTGACAAGCATTCGCGGTGTCAGTTTCTCTGACGGGCGTTCGCGATGTCAAGTTTTTCACACGATAGGCGTTCGCTAGTGTCAAGGCTTCGCCGACAGTGTTCGCCAGATGTCCAGCGTTCGCGGCATGAGGGTTCGCCCGAGGCATTCGCGATACATGTTCGCGGGATTGGGTTCGCCAGTCCCCATTCCGCGAAGGCTGGGGTTCACAAGCCGTGTTACGCAAGGGCGGGATTCGCGCTCGCGAGGAAGGTTCGCACATGCGATAGCATGTATGTTGCTTCTTTGTGATTCACATGTATATCTATATGTAAATTAGAACATGATATAATTGTGATTATGGCATGAAATGCACAAGATACGTTCTTGGTGTAATTCTTCACTTGAGTTATTGGCTTTACCAGGAGATAGTCTTAATTAGATGGTAATTCTGTCTAGGAAGGAACTTAAGCGGTACCATTGTGTCCCTCCTTCCTAGGAATTATCACTATGGTGACTTGAGGGATGAGAGACTTAATTCAAGGAGGAATAAACCAAGATGTGTTCTTGGTGTATTTTCTACATGTTCTTACTAGTATGCATAAGTTGCATATATGTGACATTGTACCTCGACTTAGACTAAGAACCTCAGCCCTAAGAGAGTCTTAGTACTGGTGATTAGTTCACCACTATGATGGACTTGAGGGAAATGAGACTTGGTTTAAGGAGGATGTGATATTTCTATAAGCTAAGGTTTCTAGGGACCCTGTCAAGTTGATTACAATTCTGTCTAAGGAGGTGGGTTTTAAGCGGGACCGTTGTGACCCCTCCACCTTTCCTGGGAATTGTATCAAGGAGACTTATGGGTGTTGAGACTAAGGTTTTGGAGAAATACCATATGTAATGTTACATAAGCTATTCGTGTATGTGTACATGAAACCTTAAAGTGAGATATTTGAACCTTCTTGGAGGCTCAATTAGAACATGTATGTGAAACTATGGAAACATGTTTATGTGTTTCTAATTGGATGCTATATGCACTCCTTTTGCCATATATGAACATGTTTGAAGTAGTTGCATGTATTTGTTGCTTGGTTGAGTCTTGTTGTGATTGATTGAACTTTGATACATGTGATTTGCATCATGTAGATGGCATGTAAGAATATTGTTGCTGAACTGAACAAGGACCTCAAATTGGATGGTGACAACTATCCGATTTGGCAGCAAAAGGTCAAGTTCATTCTTCTTGAGCAGGACACTTGAGGTTTTATCGATGGAGGTCAGGTTGCCCAACCGGAAGAGGGGCAAGACCGGACAGCCTATGTGGCTTATCTGAAAAAGAATCGTGTTTGCAGAGTGTCCCTTCTTTCGACATTGGTGTATGAGATCATGGTTGAGTTCTCTACCCTTGATAGTGCCAAAGAAATTTGGGACACTGTCAAGACCAAATATGGTGATGTTTTTGTAGAGAAACAGAGATCGATGATTATGAGGTTTGAGAACTATCAGAAAAGAGCTGATCACGCCATGTGTTCTCACCTTCGAGAGATGTCTCGGATGATCCACCAATTGAAGCAAGCCGGGCACGACCTCACAGATGAACAACAGGTCCAAGCTATAATCCGATCTTTGCGGATGAGGATTGGCGGTTGATGAAGGTCAACTTGCGCCACGATCCTCAGATCAAAATGTTTGATGACATAGCCCGCCATCTTTTACTTGAGGCCAAAGTAATGGCCCTCAAAAACCATTCCAAAGCATATGTTGCTTCTACTACCTCCAACAAAAAGGGAGGAAACAAAGGAAAAGGGAAATGGTTTGGTAAAGGTGGAAAGAACAAGTTCGGCAATGGCAAAGGTAAAGGAGGTGGGAACGGTCCAAATTTGAACAAGTTCAAAAGAAAAGGGACGTTTCTAAGCTCAAATGCTTCAACCGTGGAAAGAAGGGGCACTTTGCAAAAGATTGCAAAAGTCCTTCTAAGGTACATATACCTACTACTTGATGTATATGTTGCATCTTGTTCTTTGCTAACTGAAAGCAATTCTTTGTTGATTGTAGACTCAGGAGCAACGGACCACATAGTCTGAGACAAGTCTTGGTTTGTGGCTTACAGAAAGCTTCCAAGAGGTGCAAAGTGTGTCTTGGTGGGAAACAACGCTGTAATAGAAGTAGTAGGAATTGGGACGTGTAAAGTCCCCGCTTGTAATGGATCATTATATTTAATTGATACATTATATGATGTGATCATGGGATCTTCAAGCAACAACAAAGTGTACCGCACGAAGAGGCGGGTGAGCGAAGCTCGGAGCAACTCTGTGGCGAGGAGGATCATAGGCTAATGCGGCCTAATCCATGGTTCAGGCGATCACCTGACCAGGAGAAGGCAACGCCTCTATGCGAGGATTCCACAAGAGGCCTCAAGGCATAGGCATGGCTTCTTCAAGCGAAGGCATCTGGGCAATGGCGAAGCCCCTCAGGCGAAGCCATTTCTGTGGACTCTCACGGCGAAGCCCTCAAGCAAGAATCTCCAAAGTAAAGACTTCAAAGTGAAGGTAAAGCCTTCTTCGTGAAGCCTCCAAGAGAAGGTGAGGCCTTTTTGGCGAAGCCATCTCTGCGAAGCTTCCGAACGAAGGTGAAGCTTTCAGTGCGAGGCCTTCCAGTTCAGGCGAAGCCCTGAAGCGAAGCCACCTATGCTCAATAATGCCGCCGACCATCTCCAACCACTCCCATCCCATCTAGAACACTCCCTCCTTTCTCACTGACACTAGGGAGTATTATATTACTTAGTTTTTACCCTTTTACCTTTTTTTAGGATGGCATGCATGATAAAGCACTTTATGCTTTTGGCATGCATGCACATATGTCAGACTGTTCCCTTCTCTCCTATAAAAGGGACAGCAGATTCTTTTTGTAAGGTAGAACATATGTAAAGCTTAAGAAGGACAATTCCTTAAGCCTGGTTCTCACTCCCTTGCTATATTCCGCCACCCCCTTGATTGATTGTTTATCATCAAGTTTAATATCTAGTATTGCTTAATCTCGTAGTTAAGAGGTGCTAGATCTTCCATACTCCCCAGGCTTATCGCAGATATTGCCCAACCTCGTAGTTGGGAGGTGTCTGTGGCCGAATCTATCCTTCTTTGTTCGTCGACTCCTTCAAGCTAGATCTGCACTTCCGTACGATCTCGCGGCTTCGCGTCAAGTGTACCCGTGATCGTATCATGTATATATACCGGATATTTGTAGAAATTTGATTTCTATAAGTTGTTTGTTGAAGTAAAAATATAGTTTGTCTTTTCGAATGACAGTGTTACTATCTTCAAAGATAATCAAGTTGTGTGTGAATGTTTAGTAAATAATGGCTTGTATGAACTTAGACCGAGTAGCCACACTAATGCTTCATCTAGTCACAAGTGAAATGACTTGGCATGAAAGGCTCAGACATGTGGGTTAAGATAGGATGAATAAGTTAGCCAAAAATGGCTTGCTTGGATACTTGACCAAAGTTGTCTTGCCAAGTTGCCAAGCATGCCTTGAAGGAAAGGCAACGAGAAAGCCTTTTGGGCGTGGAACTAGAAGAGAAGAAGCATTAGATTTAGTTCATTCTAACTTGTGTGGACCTATGAGAGTAACATCTAGAAATGGATTTAAATATTTCATTACATTTACTGATGATTATACTTGATTCACACATGTTTTCTTACTCAAGTACAAAGCTGAGGCTTTATCATACTTTGAGAAGTATGTGCATTTGGTTGAGAACCAATTGGGTAAGAAAATAAAATCCTTGAGAACGGATAGAGGTGGAGAGTATAATTCAAATGCCTTCAAAGCCTTTTGTGACGTGAAAGGAATCCAGAGGAGTTCATGCTTTCTTGGACACCCTAACAAAATAGAGTCTCTGAAAGGAAGAACAGAACCCTAATGGATATGTTAAGGTCCATGATGGCTAAAGAGAACTTGGACATCATCTATTGGAGTGATGCACTACTTTGCGCAGTGCACATCCTCAATAGAGTACCAACTAAGAACATCGACTCTTCTCCATATGAGTTGTGGAGGAAGAGGTCGCCTAACCTAAGCTACATGCACCCTTGGGGTTGCCTTGCTTATGTGCATGTCCCGGACCATCCTTTGGGAAAATTGGGTCCTCAGGGAAAGAAATGTGCTTTCCTTGGATATTGCATTGATTCGAAAGGTTATGTGTTCTTAGATATCAGTCAAAAAGAAGGATTGGTATTTGATGGCAGAAACGCCAACTTCATGGAAAGTGAGTTTCCTAAAGTTGGTGAATGTAATGATCTTAACTCTTTTGGTCCAATCCTTGAAGAGGATCAACCTAGTACTTCAGAAGTACTAGTTGCACAAGGTGCACCTACTCCACAAGGAGTACCTCAACAAGAGGGAGTTGTGACTCCTAATGATGAATCCAATGTGTTGGATCACATGGAACAAGATCCTGTAGAGGATACACTTGTTCAAGAGGGAGTTGAGGATCAACAAGAGTTAGAATCACCTCCGCCCATGAACAGAAGAACAACTAGGGAAACGAGACAACCCAAAAGGTGGGGTCTCTCGGAGGGTGAGACTTATTTGGTGTCATCTGAAATAGATGAACCAAGTAATGTTAAAGAAGCTCTTAATAGTGCACAAAGAGAAGAATGGCTAAATGCCATAAATGAAGAACTTCATTCCATGGTAGTGAATGGTGTTGGGGAACTATCAGATCTTCCTATTGGCTGGAAGGCCATTGGTAATAAATGGGTGTTAAAGATAAAGAAGAATTCTGATGGAAGTATCGAAAGATACAAAGCCCGGTTGGTGGCTAAGGGTTTCACACAAAAGGAAGGTATTGATTTCAAAGATACCTTCTCACCTGTAGTGAAATTCAATTCCATCAGATTACTACTTGCCATTGTGGCATACTTGGATCTGGAGTTACATCAAATGGATGTTAAAACAGCCTTCCTCAATGGTGATTTGAGTGAAGAGATCTATATGAGACAACCATAAGGGTTTGTCCAAGAAGGTCTTGAGGACAAGGTATGTAGACTTAAAAAGTCTATTTATGGTCTTAAGCAAACTTCGAGACAGTGGTACTTGAAGTTCCATCATGCAATTACAAGTTATGGCTTTGTAATGATGCATGAAGATCATTGTGTATACTTGTACTGCGGATCCGATTATGCTATAATGACTTTGTATGTAGATGACATACTAATTGCAAGTAGTGGAGTTGAGTTAATGACAACCATTAAAGGGATGGATGGAGATCGGAGCTGATCCCGGCTGTAACTGAATCTCGAAGGTGATCTCTCTCGCTCTAGAGGCATCCCTGGTAACTCCTTCGGAAAAACATGAGAAAAGTAATGAACTACAGGTATCTTGTATAACCCGGTGCGCGTATCTGCTCCAGAATGCACAGCTCCATACTCTACTCCACTGGCTCTGATGGATACCCAATCTGTACGACCTCTCCGAAAATCAGAATATGTCGCCTGGCACAGTCAATCTTCACATCATGCTGCGATAACAAGTCCATCCCCAGAATAATATCGTACTTGGATGTATCCAAGACCAACAACTCGGACTCAATCTGATGAGGCCCGATACTCAACATGCACTCACGAGCAATCTCATTCAAGTACAACCGCGTCCCTCGGTGCGTACCATAACTACGCTCGCCGTGTAGGCGATAGGAAGAACTCGAGATGTCGCACAT
This sequence comes from Stellera chamaejasme, assembly GCA_024586325.1. NCBI lineage: Eukaryota > Viridiplantae > Streptophyta > Magnoliopsida > Malvales > Thymelaeaceae > Stellera > Stellera chamaejasme. The sequence continues at coordinate 15,224,668 of CM044979.1, read as the reverse complement.
CTCGCGAAATAGTAGAAATAGATGCGCCAAGATCAAAAGTGCATTAACGGTACATTATTTAAAAGGATGATACCTGCCAATGCTCCCTATTTGAGACGTGCCGGCCTGCTCAATCGATAAACTCGTCTTTGGCTGACCCGTCCGCTAAACCGGTGGTGTTGGAAGTGGTGGTCTCGTGGTTGAGCTCTCAAGCCCCCTTGAGCAAAACCTCGCACTGAATGGCCCCGGTCCGATCCCACTTTGTGGTCCTCCCGGCTGAAAATGAACATCCTGAACCTAAGTCTGCGGGCAATCCGCCCCACAACTCAGGCACTAGCCTCCGGTCCTGAAGCAAGTCCGTCCCCGTGGCGCCGGCCACACTCCCGGCAGCTGGAAACTCAATAATGGGGCCTTGCCCTTATCAAACCTGCCCAACTTGCTCGGTCTGGCTGCTGTCCTCGGCCTTGCTGGCCTGCGGATCTTCCGCCACTGCAGGGCCGGGTAGATGCTACCCCAGTCATCTCCGTCTCTAGCAGAAGGGCCTTCTGAATGGCCTCATGATAGACAGAGATGCTGAGTGCAATTAAGTATCCCCTGATCTGCGAGCGCAAGCCCTTGATAACAGCCTGGTCTTCTCCCGCTCAAAGGAGTCGAACTGGGAGGAAAAGCGAATGAGCTGGCTGAACTCCAGCTCATACTCGATCCTTTGTCCGGCTGCCACAGGTAAGTGCATCAAACTCGGCTTTGACGGCGCTCTGGATAGCGTACCCCAGCCACCTCTCATGAAACAAACGAGAGAACTCCTCCCACATCATCCACCGGATCGATCGCCTCATCTCTCTATCTTGTATCGCCCGGTCTCGGCCGGTCCTTGCTACCAATTGTGCGCGGCATCTCTCAAATAGAAAGTGGCCGGAGAAACCATCTCCTCGGATGGTAAGTGAAGTCTGTGCGAGAAGACGCTCAATGTCTGTCAGCCAACCCTCACCGTATCCGATCCCGATCTGCCCGAAAATCTGGGCGGGTTGAAGCGGTGCGGGCGCTCCATCATCCTAATTTAATCATAATGTCACAGCCACCCCGCCCGGTTGCGGAGGCGGAGCCGGCCGCGACGTCGGAACGGAAATATGGCAGGAAGCGCGGCAACTGAGCATCGAGCTCACATAACGAAACAGTCGAGTAACAACTAGCAACCTATAAACTCATACAAGGCAAGCATACTAATAAAACCAACTTCCACCAAACATGCAGTTCATGGTGTCAAACATCAAACGTCGCCACAATACAGAAGCACCAAAATCATAATACATCAATTCCAATATAGGCAAGTCGGGGCTCCGCCCACGACTCAGAAGACAAACAAGTGCAGAATAAATATCAGATCATACCTCATCTACAAAACCATGATCTAAACTACATGCATGCAGTTACAGCTACAGAGCCATTAAACAAAAACCTATATATATACCTAAGCGCGGAATCGGAAGCCTCTCTCTCGAGGATCTCCGCACGTGGTACTGTTGCTGCAACCAAAACCCCAAAACGTAGGATGCACCGCGGATCTCTACTCCGCCGGTTGCTTGTCAGGACGGCCTGAAAGGTGGTAAACAGATAAAAGGGTGAGTCCTCGAAAGGACCCAGTAAGGGCTGGGGTAAAATGTAGTTTGCCCAAGCGGCAACAAGCTGAACCTGCAAAACAGAATAACACAAGCATATGCACACACATATATATATATATATATATATAAATAAATATAAAATATAAGGTGAGCCGGAACCCAATCATATGCGGTCCAACCGCCAGAACGACCCAAGACGACAGCCCTCTCACAGAGGTCAGAATATACGTAATGCATCGTAATGCAACAAAAGCACGGTACGGCCGGGGTCGCGATCCCCATTCGAGCAATCATTGAATGAAATTCCAAGTTTTAATGTTGCTCCAAATATACCCAATTGCAATAATTTGACCTCAATTTAACCATTCGAACACTTCGGTGCATCCACCAATTTCGGATGGGTTTTCTCTTCTACTACCATTTCTAGCCACAATTGAATGAAACTATAAGTATTAATATCATCCCAAATACATTCAATTGCACTAATTTGAAGTCAATTTAACTTTTCCCCAAATTTGGTTCAACCGGGTCATGAACCCTAAATTACAATTTCCTCAAATTGAAGTTCAATCCATATTGCAGATGATGTTATAGACCCTATTCTGGCATTAGAACATGTTTATGCTTCCAATTGAATCACTAGAACACTAAAAATCCTTACCTCAAATTTGCCCAAATTCGAAAATCCTCAAATTGTTGTTGTTGTTGTTGAACCTTGGTTTTAGAGGTTTTAATCCTTCATTTTCTCCATGAAATCATCGTTTCCTCACGAAACGGAGCTCAAAATCGGATCCCGGAGGTGGGGTTTTGGGTAGGGTAAAGAGAAGTTAGATAGAGGAGAAGGGAAAGGATGAAAATGGGAAGAAATGGCTCAAAATCGGGCTTAAATTAAGCCTTCCAGGCTCAGGCTGCCAAAAACGCGCCCCCGCGGCGCTTTCGCGGCGCCCTCCGTCTTAGCGCCGCTATGCCCGCCAGTTTTGACACCCTTCAGTAAAACATTTTTAATAAATTCTACAGATGTCCAAATCCGATTCTGTAAAATTTGGCTTAAACTAGACACATGAGGCTACATCCTCAAATTTTCTCAGAGCCAAATTCCCTCTCCAGATATTTTTACATATTTTTACAATATGATTTAAGTTCAAAGCTTTTCCCAAAACCATTCCTTTGGCAAACTTTTGCCCCAATTCACCTCAAACAAGAACCATATCTTTAAATTGAACCACTTAACATGGAATTTTCATACCTTACTCTTCAATTAGTCTTTGATGGTTGGAATAACTTGACCGCTGGTCATTTCTTGCCGGAAAAATTTCACCGGACAAAGGTGGGTGTAACAATTCTCCCCCACTTAAAACTCTTGGTCCGCCAAGAGTTCTCATACTCTTCAGACCAACTTCATTGTCTCTAAGCTCTCTGGAATCCGATCCAGGATGATTAACTCCATACTGTTATCGAAAGTCCTTGTGTCGGATGATCCAGCAAGAGGTACTACCTCTCCTGACACTACAATGTGCCCCTTAGCACAATCTATCAGGACGGAGTAATAAATCAACGAATGCCTACCAAGCACAACATTTCTTGGTGTATCTAACACCAACAGCCTCTATCCAACCTTGTGTTTATCAATAGTCAACATACCTGCAATCACATTTATCCTTCCGGAAAGAATTCCTTAAGTCCACTCAAACCAATTCACACATCAAACACCTATCGAAAAACCAATCACATCTAATATCATTCCTTTCACCAAGACATCGATTTCTGGAGATGTAATTCAGAAACTTATCGCATAACAACCACTAGCATCCAATATATCGACTAACTTTCCACCATTTCATCTCACATTAGACTAGACATTTGAACCACCATCTGATTAGCAGGAGAGGTAGTTTAAACTACCTTCCTGAGTCTTTCAGCATCCCGTCCTCTGAGTACATCTTGTTGCACCTAGAGTCAGCTACCAGTTCCCTTTCCCAGTAACCCCAGACAGTACCGAGTTTTACGACCAACTCATATTCGCTACAGCCTTACCTTTGTCGCCCTGACCTGCCTTGCCAGGTGCTCCCTGCGAACTCGACACTCCCCCACTGGTTCGGGGTCGATCCGATACTGTTTTAATCCAGTTCTCATGTACCTTCACAACTGAAACCTTACTCGTATCACCTCAATAAGTGATGCACTTCACTTTATCTCTAATATCAAAGTTATTCCTTAACAATCTGAATCATCCGCTCCGATTTCCCATCGGGTTGAGAGTGATAAACTGTACCCCGATGGAATAGCGTGCCCCAAGCCTTATGAAAAGTACTCCAGAACCGTGCCGTACGACGCAGATCACAATCAGACACCATGGAGTCCGGTACTCCATGTAACTGCCCAATCTCTCTGATGGACACACACAGCCCAATCTTCTCCAGAGGGTCTGTCACCCGCATCGGCAAAAACGAGCTCACTTAGACACATAAGTGGTGATATGTCCCCGCATATCTGGCCACCAAAAGCAAGCACGCAAATCCTGGAACAACCCTCTCCCTACCGGGGTGTATACTTAACCAGCTCAAATTACCTCCTCCAGAGCCACATCCCGTAGTGCCTGATCCTCTGGTACAAACAACCAATTCCCAAAGTATAATGATTCCCGCCTGTGTTGAGATGTCGGTAGTAGTGCTCCTTTGTCCTCTCAAGACAACTTCATCAAGCCCGGATCCTTCTCTTGTGCTTCACGCACTCTGTCCAACCATTCTGAATGAATAGTCAAGTGTTGACTTGAGTATGTTCCCAAAGCTCCCACTTGTGCCAAAGGCACGTCATACCATTCTCCTCGGTCTAATTTTTCGTGTTGCCTCCTTTGACTAACCCGGCAAACTCTTTACGCAGAGTATCGGCAACTGCATTGCCTTTACTAGCAGTGCACTAGATACTACCATCATAATCCTTAATGTCCTCGAGCCACCTGCGCTACCTCATACTCAGCTCTTTATCTCACGTACTGAGGTTGGCTGCCCTCAATCCTGTACAACCTTAATTCTCTCGGAATCCGCTAAAAAAACCCATGTCCTCCGATGATGTGTCCCAGAAAGACAACTTCTCGAATCCAGAAATCACGCTTCGAAACCTTTGTGTATAACCGATGTTCCCAAAACGTCTACAGAATATCCCTCAAATGCTCCTGGTGCGAGCCTTCATCCCAAGAGTAAATCCAAACCTCATCGATGAGCACTTCCACAACCGTATCCAGATACGACCGAAACACCCGGTCCCTCATGTACAAGGACGCTACCGTTGCGTTTGTCAGACCAAATGGCATTACCGTACACTTATAGTGCCCATACCGAGTCCAGAAAACCGTCTTCGGCATATCCTATCCTTTACCTGCAACTAAAAGTACCCTAATCACAGATCCATCTTAAAAAACGGGTACTTATTCTTAATAACGAGAGCGTCTAGTCGTCTGTACTTCATACCCAACCGGAATGATCCATCCTTTTCCTTGACAACCAGAACCGGAGCACCTCACGGTGAAGTGCTTGGCGAATAAAACCCTTCCCCTGTAGTTCCTACAACTGTAGACAAATCTTAAGCATAATTTCCCGTTCTAGTGGCATCCCGGGCAAATCCTCCAGAAATACCTGCGGAAATTCCCGAACCAGTGGAATCCTATCCAGCTCCAACCGTCTACACTATCGGTCTCCGATAAGGAGGAATAGAAATTAGAGTGAAATCCAACTGCGGACGTATTTTAAACACAACTTCCTGCCCTGTTGGCATCCCAGATAAATTCTCTGGAAACACCTGCGGAAATTACCGAACAGCTGGGATCCTATCCAGCTCCAACCGAGTATCTGTCATGGGCAGATCGTAGCACTTCTCCAAATCCACTGTCGGAACCTGATCCAAAACCTGTAGTGCCATGCTGCTCTTACCATTTCCATCCCATCAGAATTCATGAGAGGTAACACCTCTTCCAGAAACCGTAATACTACGGTTAGCACAGTCAATGTGCACGGAATCCTTGAACAGACCAACCATCCCAACAATGACGTCATACATCGGTGTGTCCAAACCAACAGATCTGATAGAACCCTGTGTCTGCCCATAAATAGTACGCAGTCATGTGCCGTCTCACAAGGAAAACAAAACCAGCTCTCTCAACCGTTTGTACCAGAATCATTTGGCAGCTCACCGCTAGCCAAATGCAGAAATTCGGCACACTTCTGTGCCGAAACCAAAACAGACTCTCCAGTACTAAGTATATCCCGAACAGGAATGTGTCACTCGAAAATGAATACCTTGCAATGCCCCATGCTGTAAAATGCCTCCCTGCTCAATCTGGAGAACACGTCCAGCTCTGGGTTACTGTGGCGGAGGGGGTGGATGATACGAAGATCACCGCGGTGGTCTCAGAACGCCTCCCCCACGAACCACACCCTTGGGGTGTGTTGGGCTGGAACCAAGACTGCGGATATAAAACACTGCTGGATCCCTATCTCAACATCAGAAAGCAATCCCGAATCCAGTGGTTATCTGTCCCACATTGCAAGCACTGCCCCGACTGCCTGAAGCAGGGCCGGCCGGGGTGCTGCCTGCCACAACTCGAACAAAACTAAACTATCACAGTCATCCAGCTGCCCCTGCCACTCTGCCCAGTCTTGCCTGCCTTACCCATAAACCTCGACGATCCCTGCTGTGCAGAACCTCCTCTTCGATCTTGGGACCGGTGGGGGACGTACCGACTCTCAATCTCCTCCTGCACCATACCGTGGTTCTTTGGTATGTATCAAACCAGCCGGTCAAACTCTCTCACTCATACTCTCTGATAGTCATGGTCCCCTGCTCCATATCACCAAACTGCACCTGCCGGAGGTCCCTGGCTACATCCCCGGCGCACTGCCGGTGGAAATTGTAGCCTCGCCAGGAGTTTGTCAACTCCTGCAAACCAAGTCTCTACCGCTTCCGGCCCTCCTCGGCCGTTGAACCTCGGGGGAGTCAAATGCTGAAACCTCTCCAGAAGTCTGACCTTGTCAGACTGGTACCCCTGACCTTCCCGTCATTGGTGGAACCGACGAGAGGTCTCTGTTCCATGTGATCGTCCTCCTCGGAGTCATTCTCCTGCTGGTCCTGGACACTGAGGTGGCTGCTGCCCACGTCCTGGTCAGAAGGCCGTTGCTGTGGCCTAAGTCTCACTATCACCTCTTGATCCGAATGCCTTTACCGAGGCATAAACAGATTTTCCCTTGCCTACTGCCGTCCCTGAACTCTTTGTCTTTGGCCGGGCAAAGTACCTAGCACACTGCACTGCCCAACACAAATACCAAATGAAAGGATCCTGTGGATCGCTAGAACCCGGGGTGGTGATTGTGGTTGTTCGGACTCGGGTTATGCCGAACCCGTATCCCATTCTTCGGAGGTGTGGGATCCCAGTCCCGCCCCTCCGATGCCAAAACACGCTATTCACGTGTAGTAAACATTTCCTTAAACCAGGTCCAACCAAAAACCAACTTATCCCATAACCAAAAGTCCAAATCAAATATCTCTTCCCTATCTATCCAAAAGCCAGCAGCAGTATTCTAAGGCTCTGTAGTGTAATGCAATACATGATGCAGAAATTCATTTTAGAATCACACAACCAAATATCAAATCCTCAAACACAGAAGCAGTTCATGTTCATATCACAGAATCACACCATATACCAAACAACGAATTAAAGTACCCGGATCATATCAGAAGTCCAACATCCAAACCTTCCAGAATGCTTCAAAGAACCGCCCCAGAATGAAACGTAGAACTAGTGGCTCACACTTCGAAGTCATCTCTCACAGAACTTACCCATGAACTAGCATGACTTGCTCCAAAAGTCCACTCCCGAGCTTGTATACTTGCCTTCCACAATCCACACTGAAACTGATCATACCTTACCTTTTGGGTCACACCGACCCGACCTGCTCTGATATCAACTTGTCACAGCCACCCAAATTGTTACACCCACCTTTGTCCGGTGAAATTCTTCCGGCAAGAAATGACCAGCGGTCAAGTTATTCCAACCATCAAAGACTAATTGAAGAGTAAGGTATGAAAATTCCATGTTAAGTGGTTCAATTTAAAGATATGGTTCTTGTTTGAGGTGAATTGGGGCAAAAGTTTGCCAAAGGAATGGTTTTGGGAAAAGCTTTGAACTTAGGTCATATTGTAAAAATATGTAAAAATATCTGGAGAGGGAATTTGGCTCTGAGAAAATTTGAGGATGTAGCCTCATGTGTCTAGTTTAAGCCAAATTTTACAGAATCGGATTTGGACATCTGTAGAATTAATTAAAAATGTTTTACTGAAGGGTGTCAAAACTGGCGGGCATAGCGGCGCTAAGACGGAGGGCGCCAAAAGCGCCGCGGGGCGCGTTTTTGGCAGCCTGAGCCTGGAAGGCTTAATTTAAGCCCGATTTTGAGCCATTTCTTCCCATTTTCATCCTTTCCCTTCTTCTCTATCTAACTTCTCTTTACCCTACCCAAAACCCAACCTCCCGGATCCGATTTTGAGCTCAGTTTCGTGAGGAAATGATGAATTCATGGAGAAAATGAAGGATAAAAACCTCAAAAACCAAGGTTAAACAACAACAACAATAATTTGAGGATTTTCGAATTTGGGCAAATTTGAGGTAAGGATTTTTAGTGTTCTAGTGATTCAATTGGAAGCATAAACATGTTCTAATGCCGAATAGGGTCTATAACATCATCTGCAATATGGATTGAACTTCAATTTGAGGAAATTCGAATTTAGGGTTCATGACCGGGTTGAACCAAATTTGGGGAAAAGTTAAATTGACTTCAAATTAGTGTAATTGAATGTATTTGGGATGATATTAATACTTGGAGTTTCATTCAATTGTGGCTAGAAATGGTAGCAAAGAGAAAACCCATCCGGAAATTGGTGGACGAATGAAGTGCTCCGAATGGTTAAATTGAGGTCAAATTATTGCAATTGGGTATATTTGGAGCAACATTAAAACTTGGAATTTCATTCAATGATTGCTCGAATTGGTACCTAAGGCAATGTTCATCCGGGAATTTTGGGTGGAAATTAAAGTGTTGTAAATGGATGAATTGTCGGTTGAGTTATGTTCTTATGATGTTTGTGAGGAACTTTAATACTTGGATTGAGTTCCAACTCATTATAAATAAGGAATTATTGGGTGAAGTCCATATTAAGTCATTTTTGCAAAATGTTGATATATGATTGAAAATGGCAATGTTAGTGCATGGTTGGTTTTAGAATAGGTCCTTAAATATGGACACGAAGATTGAATGGCGTTGGTTGAGGTTTAGTCGGGTTTTGGGAAAATAACCGAAATGTAAAGTATTGGGTATATTGACAATGCATTATTGGAAATGCGTTCTGAGAATGACTACTATCGTACAAATGTGTTGTACTCATAATTGAAATGATATTGCGAATGAATAGGAAATACTTGACAAGTGTTTTGGCGAAGAACAGAGGAAGGAAACCTCACAAAGTGATCAAGCAAACTGACATCGCCGTCATCAATCAGGTAAGGGCTTAATTTGGTAAAAATGTACGTTTGTTCTGTTTCAAGGCCCGGATGACCTTAGAGACCCGGGTTCCTATTCTGTTCTGTATATGTTTATCAGGTAATGTTACTTCTGTTTATGTTTATGTATTCTTATTATTATATGTTCTGTTCTGTGACGAGACCCGAATGGTCGTAGAGGCCACGGGTGCTCCTTGATTCTGTTCTGCGTATCCGCACCGGAAGTGCCGATACTTTTGATGCGTGTCCGCACCGGAGGGTGCCGACATTACGTGTATATCCGCACTGGGTGCCGATATACTTCTGTGACCCTACGACAGTTTGGGGATCGCGACCCCAGCCGGTACCGTGCTTTCTGTTCTGTTCTGATCTGTTCTGTATATTCTGACCTCTGTGAGAGGGCTGTCGTCTTGGGTCGTTCTGGCGGTTGGACCGCATATGATTGGGTTCCGGCTCACCTTATATTTTATATTTATTTATATATATATATATATATATATATATATATATATGTGTGTGTGTGTGTGTGTGCATATGCTTGTGTTATTACATTTTGCGAGTTCACTTGTTGCCGCTTGGGCAAACTACATTTTACCCCAGCCCTTACTGGGTCCTTTCGAGGACTCACCCTTTTATCTGTTTACCACCTTTCAGGCCGTCCTGACAAGCAACCGGCGGAGTAGAGATCCGCGGTGCTTCCTACATTTTGGGGTTTTGGTTGCAGCAGCAGTACCACGTGCGGAGATCCTCGAGAGAGAGGCTTCCGATTCCGCGCTTAGGTATATATATAGGTTTTTGTTTAATGGCTCTGTAGCTGTAACTGCATGCATGTAGTTTAGATCATGGTTTTGTAGATGAGGTATGATCTGATATTTATTCTGCACTTGTTTGTCTTCTGAGTCGTGGGCGGAGCCCCGATTTGCCTATATTGGAATTGATGTATTATGATTTTGGTGCTTCTGTATTGTGGCGACGTTTGATGTTTGACACCATGAACTGCATGTTTGGTGGAAGTTGGTTTTATTAGTATGCTTGCCTTGTATGAGTTTATAGGTTGCTAGTTGTTACTCGATTGTTTCGTTATGTGAGCTCGATGCTCAGTTGCCGCGCTTCCTGCCATATTTCCATTCCGATGTCGCGGCCGGCTCCGCCTCCGCAACCGGGCGGGGTGGCTGTGACGATCGGCTGTAGAATAGTCATCATCACTCTCTCAATCGGATACCAAATCCCCCGAGCAATGACACTTGCCAGACGGTGCGAATCTGTCCCAAAACCTCCACGAGGTTGACACGCTCCTGGCGTCCAACAGATCTAGGTCGGGGCTGCGGTGGAGATCATGGTATAGGCTGTCGAGCCTGACGGTGAACCCTCATCTCCGGATCACTAACGGGAGAAGGGTCGGAACTATCAGTACGAGTGGTGCGATCGTGCCTCGTACGGACCATCTGAAATTTCCCAACAAATGCATTAAAAGATCGTTAATCTCTATGGTAGCAACCAGCAAATTCCTAATGGCTCAGTAGTGTAGATGATATGCATGCTTAACAGAAATTTTAGCAGCAATTCCTTTACTTGCCTACTCGAAAAGAATTAGATAACCCATATCCTTCATGGATTACCCAAGTGCGATATCTGTTTTTAACCACTTATTTTGAGTTTCAGATTATGCTAGTTCTGGCGTCAACTAACTAACCTTAAATATACCTAAAGTTCTTGAATAATTTTAGTAAAAGTTAGCTACGCTTTTAGTTAAATTACCCCAGAACTAATAGTGTAGTTTAGGTCGGAAAGTCTAACCATTCCTAACTCTAACCTTAAGCTCTGATACCAAATTGTCACCCTACCGCCCCTGAAAGCTGGCGGAAGTCGGAAGCGCTGGTGACGGGTGAACGCGGAGTTTTCTCTTAAAGGGTGTAGACCCGAAACTTGTCCCTCAAAACATTTTCTTCCAACTTTAAGGTTACTACGTGTTTGCAGATTTTAAGACGTCTTACTAGTCCTAAACTTGCACCCGAGACACGTTAGTGGTTTACAGGATATCGCGCGTGCAGAAATTAAAGCAGAATGTGAATAAAACAGGCAGAAGGAGTTCCACCCTCTGCGTAGGGTCGGAAACTCCCACAATAATAACAAGACCTGAAATACCCAAATGCTAAAGTTTCTACCTGCAGACTACTCCTACTGAGCCGAGCCACGGTGTCGAATTATACCTCGCTACTAGTCTGCTGCTAAACATACACGGAGAAATAACGTCGACTTATTATAGATAAATACCGACAAATCACGAAGGGATCCAACGAGAACACCCCGGTCGTAACTCTACCTCAGATAAAACAAATGCAGAACGAGCACCGCGGGAGATCTACTCCGCAGGTCGTTTGCCCAGATTCCCTAAAATCATAAATTACATGGGGTGAGTTCTCGAAAGAACCCAGTAAGGGGGTAGGTACGATAACGGGAAAACATTTAAAACATTTTTGCCTGCACAAAAATGGTTAGTGTGCAATGATCAAGCGATAACAAAATCCTAAACATATAAATATGATATGCAAAGTCATGATGCTCGAAGTCCCGTCGGACTATGTTAACGACTATGGTTGGCATACCGTAATCACTAGCGTTCCCATCGGTAGATAATAGGTGGTACAACCCATATATGTGGTCCCCGACCACCGACAAAGACTCCTACGGCGGCTTGTTAAGCTCACGTCGATTATCGGGATCAGAGCACATGGTACTAGCGAAGGGGTGATCATCCCCTAACTGTCACAGAAGCGGCATAAGCCGGCACAGAACAAAATATGGGTCCGTCGTCGACCCCCAATATGCATAACCGATATAGAAGAGGTCCAGAAAGCATAGCAGATAATGGGTCCGTCATCGACCCCCGATACATAATAGGTCCAGAAACATAAAACCCTACAAACCGCTACGTACCTTGTGACTAGCCCCGGAGTCACCGGTCCCCACCCTCGACCGCAGTACTAGCCCTTAACTAACCTAATACACATAAATGTGCATTAAGAAAATTAAACCTCTTACCTCGACAGAACCGGATAATCTCCGGGATCCCCGACGCTCCTCGGTAGTATCCCGAAAAGTGCGTAATTACTCTGCCGTAATCGAAACACAGAATAACTTTAGTTATTTCACTAAAGTTCCTTAACTTAATATGGCTAACTTTTCCATAAGGTACATTTTAGTACCGACTTCGCTAAGTTACAAAATATCCAATTTTTTACCACAACTCAAAAACATGCCAAATAAACTTAAAACATGTTTCTTTTCAACTTACACCAACAAAACATCCAACAACAAACACCCAACAGATTCGGCCTCTACCCAAACTTCCCAACAACATGCTTAATATGCTACCAACTTCAACATAGTTGAAGATCAGAATTATCTAATAACCAAACTTCCATAAACTTGTCAAGGATGATCCTCACCTTGAAGATACTTACACTCAGCCCTAGATGAGTTGTTGTTGAGCCCAAACAGCCACCAAAGTTCCTTCAAACTTTCGGCCAAAGAAGAACACAACCATGGTGAGTTTCCATTCATGTTCTTAACTTCAAAACATGAAGATTTAACCAATATAACTCAACCATACCTTGAATAAACACTGATTTGTGAGGTTTGGGAAGGGGTAGGACCTTGCTTGTTGAAGCTCAAAACTCAAAACTTCCAGTTGAGACTTTTGGCACCAACCTCACAACAGAACCCGTCGGCGTGCACACAAGATTTGGAGACCTTTCCGTCACTTTTGGGTCTGGCTTCCTTCAGTAAAGTTGAAGCCAGGATGCATATGAAGACTTCTTATGTTGGCCTCAAGAACCAAATCTGCCTCTACAAAGAGCAGTTCGGCTTGGAATAAGGAAGATGGCTCTTGGATAGCAAGATGAAGCAAGGAGAGCTTCTCTAATTTCTTCTAAGTGTTAAGTTGATGAAATGAAGTGAAGTGAGCTGAATTATTGACTGAGAGAGAGATAAATTCAGCCCAAATTGGCTGAGATGGAGAATACTTGGCCAAAATTGATTTAAATTGGTGAGTGGAAAGAAATGGTGTTAAAGGGTGATAGGTTGATGACATACTTGGCCAATATACATTGACATTTGAAAGATATTTTCATCTTCCAATCAGCCCAAAAAGCAGTCCAACATTTTGACCCAAAAGAGCAAGCCCGACTTGTGATTTTTCAAAGTTTTTCCCGACGGGGACCATTTTGCCGCTGAAACCCTAATTTTGCAAAACGTCCGGAACGCGATAAATGCCGCCCGATATGCAAAACACTAACAATTATCACCAAATACAATTTTCAAATACTGAATTCCATTAATCAATCACAATTCGTGTGTGATCGGAAAATTACAATATTTGAACTTTGTCGAAAATTTACGTAAAAAGTACATAATGTCCGGAGGTGGGTGTGACACACTGGCTACTTGTCGTAGACCTGAAAGGTGGTAAACATAAGGGGTGAGTCCTCGGGAGGACCCAGTATGGGCTGAGGTAAGGTACAGTTGCATAAAGTAAGCTAAGTACGCGGTTACCTGCAAAACAAGGAAAACACAAACACAAGAATATATGCAAACAGATATAGATATAAATAACACAGAGAGTCCCGAAGGACACGGTTAGGACCGCTAGAGACCCATGAACGCATACAAGCAGGCAGCGGCCCTCTCCAAGAGGTTAGAAGCCGAAACTGACAGAGGCATGGTACCAGTCGGGGTTGCGATCCCCAACTGTCGTAGGGTCACAGACAGAGTATACCGCAGGGTATACAACAGATAGAGTATACCGCAAGGTATACACAGAATATCAGAACTAAGTGTAGAAGTAGAATACCGAAGAACCCGAGGTCTCCGAGACCATCCTGGGCCTTGAACCTGCACACCTGTACCTTACCATATAACTGGCCCTGGGATCACCGGACACCCGTCCTCAACCCGGAACCCGCTTCAACTAACCCCGATATACATGATATCCCTCCCAGAATGTATAACGAGAGAAGTTGAACCCTTACCGTACTATTACCAATCCGCAAAAAAATCACGAGAAAATCCCGACGCTCGGCCCGAAGCGCGGTAGTGTGACCTCCGAAGTCCCGCACTACTCCGCAACTGCAGATTCAAGCTAAACAACCAATTACATATCAGAAATCACCAATCTAGACCCCCGGAAACTAATCCCGCACTTTTTCGCAAAACTTCACAGAAAGCTCGAATTTTCAAACCGAGCTAGAAAATCGTTGTTTATACTCAAACATGCACAGCTAAGCATTTAAAACATACTTTTCCAAATTTAAGCAGGCAGGCCAGCATGTCGAGTTTCACAGTTACGTTCACAAATTCAGAAAACGAAGTTCTAAACATCGTTTGTTACCTACTTCAATTCCCGATATCATTTCAACACCAATATACCCCCGAAACACGCCGTAATTATCAAAATCTCCTTCCCTTCAATTCGGCCTTAAGGTGCACTTTGTACCAATATCCTTTCCAATCAATTCAAGGCTTCTAATTCATGCATAATCAATCACCTAAACATTCTAAGCATGAATATCAACATATTACTCAACATTCACCCAACAATCCCATCAATTTCATCACTAAAGTTTTGTCCAAGTTAGGGTTTTTCAACCCAAGATGTTCTTCAATATTTCAAACCTTGATTCCTACACCAAATCACACTACTAATAACATATCCCAAGCTTGAAGCAAAAAGATGAACAAAACATCTAGCTAGGGTTTAGCATAAATTTGGCCCTTAACATGTTCAACCATAAATCATGTTTCAAACATACCAAGATCATGAAGGAAACATGCTCACCTCAAGATTAACACCAAGAACAATCTTCCTTAAACCCTTGAACAATTCGGCCTTGCCTTAGGAATCAAAGAGAGCTACTTGTATGTGTGGTTGTTCTTAAGAAAATGAAGAACATGAGAGAGGGAGAGAGAGTGGCATTTTTTAGAGAGGTTTATGAGACCAAGAAAATGAAACTCTCAATGATTTTTTACCTTAGATACTCCTTAACATAATGAGTCATAAGCCAAGCACACACTTAGGCACCTTAGTTTCTATGTGAGTCACTTAACAAGTACACAACTAGGCACCTTAGTCGCCCACCTATGCACACACCTAGGCACCTTAGTCGCGAAGTCCAAGCCAAAAATATGCCTAAGTGTCATCTCGCACCAACTTATCCCGAGCAAATCCCGACGTATGTGCTTGCTAGCTTAACCAAGTAATCCCGTCATGTGTACTTGCTTGTTTATCACCACAATACTCATCTCAAGTCATAACATACCACACACACCATTGGCGCCATCAAATTATTCATCCCGAGCCCCGAGTGTCTCCCAAAAACGAACATCCCGACCCCAAAAAATATTTTCCGACGAAAGGTGCGGGGAACTCATGCGACCTCGAATATGTAAGCATTCTCGAGAATGTTACCTAGAAAATATCCATAAGCTCTCTGACCAGCAGTAAACATGCCCCGCATGCTTGGAATGGAGCCCCAGGATACTCAAAAGTCACCACCCGCTCGGGGTGACTGTAACAACAGAAGTCCACCTCTAGACTATACCAGACTCAGAACACAACCTTACCCGATCCTTGTACTTGACTAAACTTGCTCTGATATCACCTTTAATGTTACCCCCCCTTACGCAGAAGCTGACGTAATGCGAAATGCCCAGTGGCGTAGGCGGGAACCAAAGTCGGGGGAAACAGTAACATGGAGTTCCCTTGGTGTAGTGGTCCAAACCTACCCGATTAAAATTTCACCTTATCCTACTCATGAAATAAACTTGTAGTACAAGTAACGAGAATCATCTGAATTCAAACATACTTATACACACACATGCATATACATATGTGATGCAACATAACTTTACATGCTCGCGTTTACATATACAGAGCCAGAACCTAATATCCAAAATACCTACATGTGTGGAGGGATCTGGTACACCAAGATCCTCAGAAAGCAACTCCACGTAGGTCACCGCTACTGCGAAACAGAGAACAGAAGACAACCGTCAGAAATCTCAGAATGTGCTCGAATCAGATCTTGCAGAATATCGCAAACAGGACTACCCTTTTTCTAAATCAGAAGGAAGGCTCGGAATTGTTAATACCTGAAATTCAAACACCAGAAAGCACCGAGAGATTCTACTCCTCGGGCTTCTTATCAGACGAGCCTAAAAAGGTGAACAAATTAAGGGTGAGTCCTCGATGAGAACTCAGTAAGGGTTAGGCATAGGGTAGGGTTTCTGAAGTCCGAAGTATACTGAACTAACAATACCTGCATCAAAATTTCAGATACAAACAGAAAACAGATATACAGATAATAACATTAACAATATCAAAAGTCAGACAGATTCGGCAGACCTCTGAGGCTCTTAGCCTTACAGAAGAGGTTTTACAGATATATCAGAGGCTTGGTACCAGCCCGGGGTTCAGAATCCCCGTTGCCGACAGAACAGATTCAAATAACGGAATACCAAAGGAAACTTGTCAAGCAAGTTATCCTGGAGCAGATAACAAAATCCACGCGTATATCCTAGTCTATGCCATAAGCTAAGTTCAGTATTACCGAGGCTAGAGGGAGCTGAGGGCCGTATCGCAATACTGAAAGTGTAAGGGTAAAGAAATCCCTAAGGCAAAGTTCCTTCTGGCGAAGGTGAAGTCCCTCCAAGAGAAGGCAAAGTCCCTTCTAACAAAGGCGAGGCCCTTCCAGGTGAAGGGAAATCCCCTAGAGCGAAAGTGAGGCCCGGGTGAAGACGAAGTCCTCCAGGGCGAAACTTCCAAGCGAGGCAGCCCATGCGAAGCCTCCAAGCGAATGCGAAGACCCTAGGGCGAATCCGCCCATGGATTCCTCCCGGGTGAAGCGCCCATACAAAGCCTCTTCTCAAATTTATACGAAGTCTCTTCTCAGATTCATGCGAAGCCTCTTCTAAAATTCATGCTAAGCCTCTTTCCCAAATCGGTGATGGCCCTCAGACACACCCTTTAGCGAAACTTAGCCCCAATTTACCCTAACATGCATTTTATAGACATCGCAGAATGCAAAATTATGGAAAAACTGAACCGTTACCTTATAAACCAAAGATTTCCATACACCCATTCATTTTGCACATGAGAAGGTAACAAAGTTCACGAACCCGCGGCGGAGAGTAGCATCCGCGATACCTGTTCCTGCAGATTTTCAATCCTTTCTCTCATCACAACTGATCAACAGAGAATGCAATAAAATTTTTGATCCATAGGAAGCATATAACTCTTCACTGTGAACAACATATATGATTACCTCAAAGCTTGGACCAATATTGGTAGAGATCACTTAAGCTTCAAACTTGAGCACTCACGGAAGAGGCGGACGAGAGAAAGAGAAAGACGTTGAAATGAAAAAAATTTCTTCTCTTTCTTTCTCTCTCTCCTTAATCCAAGAGACCGACCTCTCTTACCTTAAGGAAGAGGAAAACTCTCTTTTTCCACCTCTCTTCCTAACGGAATTTCCAACTGAACTGAAATTCTGATACCAAATCTGGGACTTCATAACACACAGAAAACATATTCAACATGATTAAATTTAAGTCCTGATATTCACAGAATCAGAAAACATGTCATAAATTGTACGAAAACTACCTCGGAAGTCACCCGACACGTGGCGGCTGTAACAGTGTCTCGCATGTTGGTGTTCTTGTTGTTGTTCTTTAGTCCCATAGGATGCTTGGGAGCTCATCAACCCATCATCCCTTCGCGCCTGTCAGGCGCTTCTTGAGTCCCTCCTTGAGTGTTCTGTTGGTGACCTTAACTTGGCCATTGGACTGGGGGTGAGCCAATGGGGCGTAGAGCATGCGGATTTTATTGTCCTTGGCCCACTGCTGGACGCTGTGGCTGGCGAACTGGCAGATGTTATTTTCATAAGGGGTTCTACTTCAATCCACTTTGTGAACGGCGACAACACAGAACCGGTATTGACCTGTCGCCCTTGGTATTGGTCCGATGAGATCGAGACCCCATAGGGCTAAGGGCACAGGGTTTGTGAGTGCGAGAGACTCTGTAGATGGGAGCCGCTGGACGCGAGAATTAATCTGACATTGATGGCATGTCTTGACGAGCGAGGCCACGTCCTTCTTCAAGGTAGGCCAATAGAATCCATGGCGAAGGGGTTTGTGTGCAAGTGCCTCTGCAGCTATGTGGGCACCACAGTTGCTCGGTGGATGGTGTCTACGACAGTGTGTCACTCCTTGGTGGTGATGCAACGCTGGAGAGGTGAAGAGAATCCTCGATGCCACAACAGCTCATTTATGAGGACGAATCTTGTTACACGAGTACGGGTGCGCGGATTTGTGAATGTCCCCTTGAGTTGGGCGATGATAGGGTTTCGCCATACGTCCGAATCTTCCTCTGGTGAGGCAACGTTGGAGAGGTGAAGAGAATCCTCGATGCCACAGCAGCCCATTTATGAGGACGAATCTTGTTACTCGAGTGCGGGTGCGCGGATTTGTGGAGGTCCCCTTGAGTTGGGCGATGATAGGGTTTCGCCAGTCGTCCGGATCTTCCTCTGTTTCGAGTGAGCCAATGTCCAATGTTCCATCGATCGATGGTCGAGCCAGAGTCTCCAATGCTGAGGGTGTTTTTCCCTTGGATAGCATATTCTGCTATGGTGTTCTCAGAACGAGGGATGTGAATGAAGACTACTTCCTCAAAGTGTGAACGCAGGGAGTTTACAAGCTTGAGGTACTTGATTAAAGTGGCATCCTTGCACTCTGAGGACCCCTGAACTTGATGTATAGCCAGCTGGGAATCGTTATGAATGTGTATTCGGTGAATGCCCAATCTGATTGCCAGTTTAAGCCCCGTGATGACGGCTTCATACTCTGCAACATTGTTAGTGACTGGGAATTGGAAAGACACACTGAGGGTAGTTTCCATACCTAGTGGTCCGTGTAGGTAGATGCCACCAGTTGGTGACGCTACTTTGGATGCACCATCGATGTACATTTCCTATTCTGGGGGAGGAGGCTCGGGTGCTAGGACTTGTTCCTGAGGTATGGAACAATCAGCTACTGAGAACTCTACCAGGAAATCTGTGAGGGCTTGACCCTTTATTGCTTTCTGAGGCTCATAGTTGATATCGTATCCGCTTAGTTCAATGCACCATTTGGCGAGGTGGCCTGAGTGTTCCGATCGTTAAAGGACTTCCTTGACTGGCAGGTCCGTTCGCACTGTGATTGTGTGTCCTTAGAAGTAGGGCTTGAGCTTTCTGGCTGCGTAGACCAAGGACAGAATCGCCTTCTGTAACGGAGGATATCTTGTCTCCGCAGATTATAGGGTATGGTTGGTGGAGTAGACTGGCCACTGTTTGTCAGTCTCTTCCTTGATAAGAACCGAGGCAACACTGTTGCTGGTCGTGGAGAGATAGAGGATAAGGTCATCGCCAGGCCTAGGACACTTAAGGGTGGCCAACTCCTGTAAGTGTTGCTTGATGGTGTCGTAAGTTGCTTGGCAGTCCTCCATCCACTTGCAGGCCTTCTTCTTCCCGATCTGGTTGAAGAACAGTTTGCAACAGTCATTGAGCTTTGAAATGAATCATCCCGGGGCCACCGGCCTCCTGTCGATTTTGGACGTCTTTTAGTCCCCTGGGTGTGTGGAGGTTGGCGATGGCCTCGATCTTCTTGGGATTGGCACGAATTCCACCTTTTCAGATCTAGTAGCTGAGGAACTTCCCTTCGCCAAAGCCAAAGATGAACTTCCAGATCCTCCAGATGTTTGGTGATAGTTTTACTCTGCACCACTATGTCGTCGACATAGGCTTCAAGGTTCCTCCCCATTTGGGCCGTGAAGACTCTGTTTGCCAACCTTTGGAAGGTGTCCCCTGCATTCCTCAAGACAAAAGGCATGCGAATGTAGTGGTAGACCGCTTTGCCTGTTGTGAAGGCAGTCTTTATAGCATCTTCGGGATCCTTAAAGATTTGATGGTACCCGATGTATGCATCAAAGAAAGAGAGGACTGGGTATCGCACAATCGAGTCCACCAGTTGGTCTATGGGGGGTAAGGGGTATGGATCCCTAGGGCAGGCTCTGTTGACCCATTTGTAATCTACACATAGGCGCCAGTCCTCGTTTTCCTTATCCGCAAGTATGATGTTAGCGACCCACTCGAGTAGTGAACTTCTTTGATTATATTAGCATCCGGCAATTTCGTATCTCGGTGCGTACAAACTCTTTGCTCTCGGGGGCCATGCCCCTTGTTTTCTGTCTAACTGGCTTAAAGCCAGGGAGTACATTAAGTTTGTGAGATATGACCGAAGGATCTACGCCTGGGAGGTCAGCTGGGCTCCATGCGAAGACATCCATGTTACCCTAGAGGAGGTGGATGAGTGCTTGTTTGTCCTACTCCTGGAGGTCCTTTCTGATGCGGAACCTGTTGCCTGGGGAGATCTCGACTTTTTCAAAGGCACCGCAGGCAGTCGGGGGCTGCCTCGTTCAGCAGCTCAGGATCCTCAGTTGGCTTCTTCCTGTTGGGCTCTATGCATTGAGGCAGCTGAGAGGGTCCAGCGAGTGCGGAGACATAGTTACCCCTGGCCACATTCTAGTTGACATAGATGTAGGCATCGCCGACGGTGCTGCGGAACACCAGTGTTAAGGTTCGCAAGTCGCAGCGAATGTGGAATTCAGTTTGTGTGGCACACCCAATGGTGGCATTGTACGGCGAGGGGAGGTCGAGTACGATGAAGTCCACAAAACTAGAGTGGTAGACCTGCCTGTTGTCCTTGGCGGCGCCAACCATCATAAACGGGAGTGTGATGGCCCCTAAGCTTGGGATTTTTCTCTTCCGACCCCAAAGGTTGCTCCCTTCGCGGGTTGGATTTGCGACAGGGGGACCTTCACCGCAACAAGTGTGTGCTTGTAGATGACGTTGGTATTAGCCCCAGTATCTATGTAGATCCGGTCGATGTCCCATCCGGCGATGCGAGCTGTGATGATCAGTGGAGTGCAGTGAGGATTTCCACAGAGGTTCCATCGCGGCGATGGATGATGTGGCTGGCTATATGATCGAGCTGGTAGTCCGCCTCATAAAGCGGCGCCTCACAGCCGCTCCTTCGCATTAGGTGATGACCACGATGTGGCCCCGGCCGGTGGGATCTGATCTGCACTTCCATGGGCTCTATTCTGCCGAGGATGATCCCGTCCACGATCCTCCCGGTCGCCTTCGCGCTTGTGTCCTTCGCGAGGAGGGGTTGCGGACTAGGAATTCTATGAGCTTGCCTTGGGCAATCATCTCCTCCAGCATGCGCTTAAGCTCAACGTAGTCTTCAGTGTCATGGCCCTTGTCGCGATGGTAGCGACAATATTTGTTGGTTGGTCTCGCAATCCCTTTGGGAAGGGGGCGAGGCCACTTAGGGACCTCCCTTCTCTATTCCAGGGCATGGAAGATGTTGGTGCGGGAGTCCCTGAGCGGAGGAAGGGTTGGATATGCTCTTTCCCTATTATTCTATGGGGGTTGTTGCCTCCGCTGCCCCTGAGCCCTACCGTCCGCCATGCGCGAGGGCTGCCCCCTCGCATCAGCTGTAGTGCCCTTGGCATAGGACCTGGTAACTTCCTCAGTTTGCATGAATCCGGTGGCTCTGTCGAGGAACTGTCCATGTTGTGAGGAGGATTGGTGTGGACATCAATGAAGAATAGGGACTCCTACAGGAGACCCTATATAGTGGTTACGAGACCAGTCTTCTCACCCAGGTTTGGGACCTGGAATCGTTGGATGTAGTCCCTTAAGGAATCATCCTTTCTCTGACGCACCTTAAGCACGTGCCCTACGGTTTTGGGGGGAGGCTTGGAAGCAACAAAGTGATTAGAGAAAGCACGGGAGAGTTCCTCAATGGAGTCGAACTGCTTATCGCGAAGGGTGGTGTACCAATTGGCTGCAGCCCGGTAAGGGTAGAGCTGAACGCCCTGCAAAGAGTGCTGCCATCCGCCCTTGCAATCGCCATCGTAGAGATGTAACATTGAAGGTGGATATCTGGATCCGAGAGGCCATCATAGGCATCCAGTTTGGGCTGGTGAACTTGCTCTGGAAGTGGATCTTCCAGGATCCTCTGGGTGAAAGGCTGGGTCCGGAGGTGGTCTAGACCCAAAATGGCGGAGTAAGGTGTGCTGGCTCTTACTTCTCTCTTCTCCATTTGCTCCAGGCGCCAGGCGAGGGCTGCGAGCGCAACCAAGTGAGCGGGATCCGGATGGTTTTCCTGCTATGGTGGAGCAAGGGGAAGCTCTTGGTGGTTCTGTGATTGCTGGTTCACTCAAACAACTCCTGTGGTATCCAGGACTCCTCTAAGAGTGCATGCCAAGGTGTCGCATAGATTTTGGGCGACCGCCTCTGTAATTGCTGTGAGGATTGCGGGGTCGAGACCGGCCAGTGGGTGGTTCAGAGCGCTCCGCCTCCAGGAGGAGGCACCTTGGTACACTACCCAAGGAAACGCCCCTTGCCATCATGGGACCGAGGAGAGGAAGTCGGGAACGCGGGGAGAACACCCTCCAGTCCTCCACTACCCGAGCGTGGGAGAACATCCCACTACTCTGGATCATAGGACAACCGCCATCTCAACGCCTCCTATCTACACATACCCACTCCTCTTTCTGCTCCTGAGTATTTCGTTTCACCCTTTGCAGATTACTCTGGACCAACAGATCGTCGTTCTCAACACCACTTCATCCCTTCAAGCATCTGAGAGCCCCAACCGTTGAGGAACGAGGCTATCAGATTTGCTTGGGTAGTGTACCAATTTTGTCACGGGCGCCCGCAACTAGTTGGGGAGGTAGGGCTGCCCCGCGACGGCGGATGCGGAAGCTACAGCGGAAACGGAAGCGGTAGGTCCAACCCATACCCACTGCATGTAGTGGTCCCGTGACCCGGCCCGAAAACTCTCATTCTCGAAGGCCCGGTGTCACGAGTGCGCCCGCGCCCGTTTGCGGAGGCGGGGCCGTCCCGCGACAGCGGAAGCGGAAGCTGCGGCGTAAACGGAAGCGATCTGTCCAACCGAGACCCGCTGCGTGTAGTGGTCCCGTGACCCGGCCCGCAAAGTCTCGTTGTCGAAGGCCCGATGCCTGAGAACACTCTGCTCTCGGAGTATGTAGATAGAGATATGCGCTTATACCTTACGGTCGTTTTCCGACCCGCAACCTGCAAATCTCATACATGGCAAGTATACAGTATAACCCTAACTATCCATAGCGAGCCTCGTCCCACTGAAATAGGCGAGCACTCAACCATCACCAAACTTGTTGTTCATGGATAACATCATATATATGCTCCTCAGAAACACACAGATATACGATGTGTCTAACACATCAGAATATGATCACATCCCGGGTCCCGCCCTCCACTGTCATGGGCGAGTCCCCGGTCCTACAGAGTATCCAGAACATATATACAGAATGTAATGTATCTAAGATACATAGCATGATCAGACAGATGACATGCATGCATATACACCTACAGAGCCAAACAAGAAAAACCTCAGAATACCTACATGCGGGATCTAAGAGAAACTCCGAGATCAGAAGATCCCCGCAAGTACCGCTGCTGCTGCCAACGCACATATGCTAAACTATTAGAAAACCCATATGCTAAACTTAGCATAATCCTGAACTCAGAAAGCAAACTGAATCTTCTACCGAGACTACCCCTATAACTTAACAGAAGTTCCGTGTCGGAACTGCAGATACCTGATTACCAAAACAGAAAGCACCACGGATCTCTAGTCCACTGGCTGCTTGTCAGATACACCTGAAAGGTGCTTGTCGATACTCCCATTTGGAATGGACAAAGTCTGCAAAGTCCCTGCCGGTTTCTGATGCTCCACCTTCACTCGCTGACAAGTGGCACACTTGACACATGTATGGCGATATGTCTCCGCATACTCGACCACCAGAAGTGAGTGCGTAAATTCTGATACATCTTTTCACTACCGAGGTGTACAATCAATCGGCATGAATCTGCCTCTTCCAGAATTTCATTCCGGAGTGCTTGATCAGCTGGCACATATAAGCGGTTCCCAAAGTACAGAAATCCTTGCCAGTACTTGAATGCCGGTAGCAGTGCTCCCTTGTCCTCTCCGGACAACTTCTTCAACCCCGGATCTTTCCCGTATGCTTCGCGAACTCTGTCAAGCCATTCAGAATGGATGATCAAAGTGTATACCTGAGCATGCTCCTAGGACTGCCACTTGTGCCAAAGGCATGTCAGATCATTCACTTCGGTCCGGTCCTCGGTGTTGCCTCCCTTGACCAAACCGGTGTACTTCCTGCTCGGAGCATCGGCAATCGTATTGCCTTTGCCGGTGGTGTACTATATACTACGGTCGTAGTCCTTGATGTACTCGAGCCACTGCGTTGCCTCAAGTTCAACTCCTTTTGGGTGAACAGATATTTCAGACTCTTGTGGTTGGTGAAGATCTGAAACTTGCTGCCGAGCAAATAGTGTCTCCATTGCTTCAAAGCATAGATTAGCGCAGCCAATTCCAGATCGTGTGTCGGATAGTTCGCTCATTCGGCCGAAGCTATCTCACCAATAAGCTATCACATTCCGCTCTGCATCAACACACATCCCATACCTAGATGCATCGGTGTAGATCACATATGGTAGGCTCAGTGCAGTAAGATCAAGATCGGTGCATTGGTCAACTGCCGCATCAATTCCTGAAAGTTCTGTTCTCATTCCTCGGACCAGATGTACGGTTGACCCTTCTTGGTCAACTGAGTAAGTGGGGAAGCTAAAATGGAGAATCCTGGTACGAATCTCCAATAATAGCTTCCCAGACCCATAAAAACTTCTGATCTCACGCACCGAGGTTGGCTGCTTCCAATCCTGCACAACCTTAACTTTCTCGGAATCCACAGAAAGGCCGTGCTCACCGATGATATGTCCCGAAAGGCAATCTCTCGAATCCAAAAGTCGCACTTCGAGAATTTGGCGTAGAGCCGATGTTCCCAAAGTGTCTGTAGAACAACCCTCAAATGCTCCTGATGTGAGTCCTCATCCCTGGAGTAAACCAGACGTCACCGATGAAGACAACCACAAAAGAGTCAAAATGCAGGCCGTAACAACCGGTTCATCATGTCCATGAATGTTGCTGGTGCGTTGGTCAGACCGAATGACATAACCATATACTCGTAGTGCCCATACCGAGTATGGAAAGTAGTCTTCGGAATATCCTCTTCCTTCACCCGTAGCTGAAAGTAACCAGATCGCATATCGATCTTTGAAAAGATCCTCACACCTCTCAATTGACCAAAGAGATCATCGATCCTAGGCAGTGGCTACTTATTCTTGATAGTGATGGCCTTCAGTCGTCTGTAGTCAATGCATAAACGAAATGACCCATCCTTCTTCTTGACAAACAGTACCGGAGCACCCCATGGTGAAGTGCTCAGTCAGATGAAGCCCTTCTCCTGAAGTTCCTCCAACTGCTTCTTCAATTCAACCATCTCCACTATCGGCATCTGATAAGGAGGGACATTGATAGTCTCGTTCCTAAAGAAGGCCCGGACTCTCAGTTGAAATGGTGGAGAAGATGATGTTCTTGAGACTCCAAGCTTGCTTGTTATGAGTAATCTGTAAAGATAGAGAGAATACTCGAAGTAGCAAGAGAGGAGTGGGGGCGTGTAGTAGCTTACCCGATTTAGGGTGGACATCACCCTATTTATAGAGTGATGCCGGGAGAAGAGCCTCCCAGGTTGAAGCCCTTAGGCAGGCTGTTGAGATAAGTCTGTGTCGACTGATTGGAGATAAGGCGGCTGTGATGATGAAGATCTCAAAGAAACCGCCTTAGGTGATTCGCTTGTCGAGAATGTCGGCGTATGAATCAGTGAAGATCTCCCGAGCTCGTGCTGCCCTCCTTATTGGCCGGTTGATGTCGACGACCAAGTGGTCTATCTCCAAGTGGAGCAAGTGGCGGGCGAAGGCCTCGTAAGGGCGAAGGCCCAAATAGAATATAGCCAAATATGGAGTGAGGTTGCACGAACACAGGTACAAGGGCCTTATTCGGCGGGGCCAAGATAGGCGGAGAGGCGGGAGTAAGACCCATGGAGGCGAAAGAGATCGCGAGTGCTCGCCCTAAGACCGCGAGGGTGGCCCGCGAAGGCCTTAGAAACGCAAGGGTGAGTATGAGGCGTCGCCCATGCGAGACTTGAGGCCCGCGAGGCGGGACCCCGCCTAGGTGAGGCCGGAGACCACAAGGATGAGATTTCCTCAAAGGCCTTGTACGATTATAATATGACGCGAGGGCGCGTTTGCTTGGGTAGTGTACCAAGATGCCTCCTCACGAGAGCGGAGTATGGGCGGGGTCCCGTACTCCGTTTTTAAAGTACTTTGCTGAGGACCTATGTAGCAGCCATAAGTGAAGTTGTTTTGTGATCCTTGTGAGTTTGCGCGGGGGAGGGGGGGCATTTGCGTGGGTAGTGTACCAAGATGCCTCCTCACGAAGGCGAGTATGGGCGAGGGTCCCGTACTGTTCAATTTCCAAGCCTCCGGAGTTGGCGAAGGCGCTTGGGCCGTTTGCGGACCGTTTGATTGTGAAGGCAGCGAAGAGTCCCTTCAGCATTTAATGTAGGAGAGATAAAGGAAGATGGGAGGTTTCTCGATCGTTATGGGACGCAACACGTGGCGTCGTAGGGGTCGATTACTCTTTGCAAAAGCGTTTCTCCTTTTCTGCACGGCAGGGGAGAGGCTTAATAACCGCTGGATGCTGACACGCGGCGCCTCAGGAGCCGATCACGCTTTAAAAAGCGCTTTTCATTTTGGCGGGCTTATAAAAGCGTACCGAGAAGATTTGAAGCCTTTCTCCTCCACTCTTGCATTTGTTCGTTCTCGCTTTGAGTAACCCTTTCGTATTCTTGCGTTTCTTGAATATTTCATCGGCGGTTGAGGGTTTTTGCGGTGGTTCCTCCTTTTCGTTTGAGATTCCGCCGGTTAAGCTGTTCATTTGCCACCCGCTCCGTCCGTTCTTGCTCACTGTTTAACAAATCGTAAGTTTTCACTTCCCGCACACCGAGTGCTTCAAGTTCTCTGAGCGCACCGAGCGTTTGACGAAATGTCTTTCTTTGGGCTGTTTCGATTTATATGCCCGTTTGTTCTTCTGTTTGTAGAGATGGATTCCAAGGAAGCTGTTCGCCCAGTGGTCGCTCCTCTCGAGAAGACCACGGTGAAGTTTGAGAGAATTCACCAGGAAATGGTGGGGGCCTTCTGGCCCGTGGGGAAAACGCCGGTATACGCGTCCCGTGCGGGCGTTTGTCGGGCGATGGGTTGGCCCGTCACCGAGGAGAACAAGGAGAACCGGGTGCTGTGCCTGTACACGGCGCAGCTTGCGGCGGGATTACGGTATCCCTTTCCGCAACTGGTGCAAGATCTTTGCGCTGATTGGGGAATGCCCCCAACTCACCGGGCGCCCAATACTTTCACGAGTATCGCGGGCTTTATTGTCGCCGCCACATGGCCGGCGTGAAGCCATTCGCCGGCGTCTTCAACCGTTTCTATCGGTTGGAGCTGAGGAGTGGGGGCGCGTTCTTCTACGTCACTCCCATAAACGTTGGAGGTAACCATTCCATCTCCTTCATCGCCTCACCCGCATCCTACCATAATTGGCATGGATCTTTTTCTTCTTGCCCCGCGAGGGCTCATGGGACTTTCCGTGGCGAGGACGCGACAATCCTTGCAAAGCATTGTGCGGAGGCCTGAGCCGACTCACGGGGAGTACGGTGGCGAGCATACGTTCAACTCTGGGGTGGTTGGACGATGTCTTTCAAGGAGCGCGTGCGATGCGTTCTTCCCCTTCTCAGCTGCCCAACTGGACGAGACCACCCTGAGGTGGGCTGGGATCAGCACCGGTTTCGTGCTGGACCCCGAGGTGCCCCCGCCATGCGAGGGATGGGCTCCCGTCCATCGTGGGACAACAATAGACTCCTTCTACGCTGCTCGCGGCGCCCAAAGGTATGTTGCGCACATATACAAATATACTGTAAATTTGTAAGAGGTGCAGTAGAACACAGTCTCAAGTCCCTCTTTGTCTGCAGATGTCATCGCAGAAGTCTCGCGAAGCCTGTGGCAAGAAAGCATCCATGCGTATTGCCCAGCGAGTGCACCCGGCCTGTGCACTTGGGAGATGCCCTGGGGGCGATCAAGGTGTTGGGACCCATTGTCCCCAAACCGCCCAAAAAGAGGGTTGGTACCAAGGCTTCGATGATTTCTCAGCCGGAGAAGAAGAAGAGAAAGGTGGCTGCGGCGCACTGGAGAAGGGAGTGCCCTTGCCGTTCTTTGAGGATCCAGTGGTCGTGGAGCCGACCGGAGAGGCGGAGAGGCTCGCCGAGGCAGAGGGGTCCGCTGCAGTCCTTTTAATCTGCGGAGGCCGGGGAGCTTCTTTGGGGAAGAAGTTCAAAGTGTTACGGAGGAGGCTGGAGAGCTGTGGCGATCCCCATCCTGCGGAGGAAGCGGCGGAGCCTGTGGCTGAAGAAGCCGGGAGAGTGGAGGTTGAAGTGCCTCTTGCTGTTGGAGAGGCCGTGCCCTCGCGGAGGGTCCGAAGGAGCGCCAATGGACAGCTGTTCCCATAGAGGCTGTACCCCTTTCGGTGGTGCAGCCTATTTCTCCCGAGGAGGCTGCTTTGAAGCCTTCGTGTCCGGGCTTTTGCAAGTCCCTCACCAGCCCAAGGCGAGGATCTGCTGGGTACGTGGTGGCTGCAGAGATCCTTTCTGGGGAAAGGTGCCCCCTCGTAAGGGCAAAATGTCGGCGGTGACATCACGATCTCTATGAGAAAGAGGGCATCCACGCCGCCAAGGCCATTGGAGGTTACGGCCTACGGGAGGTATCGATCGATCTGTGGAGGGTGGAGACCCCTAATGCCGAGGATGTGGTCCTGCAGCAACCCCTCTGGAGAGGGGATCCTCAAGTGGTTCTCCCGGGGAGTAGGCCCCGCCACAAAGGGAAGGGAATTCGAGGATTGAGGAGATTTCTTCTTCCTCGGCAGCGAGGCCCACAGGGAGGGTGCAGTAACGCGGTCCTCTACGAGGGCTAGTGGTTGGGAGATTGCCCAACCTTCTAGCAGCCAGTGGAAATCAATGAATGGAGGCGTCCTTCTGCTGGTGAGTTTTTCGACTTGAAAGCGTTTTCTTGCTTTGAGTTTGTAATTCTGCTATCCAATTGTTGATGCACATGTACTTTGTAGGTGCGGGCCCTTCTGTGCCAAAGGGTTGGTCCTCTGTGAGGCCCTCGTGGACCAAGGGGTCCTAACAGAGATCCTGTAGATTTGGGGACCAGGACGAGGTCCTTGAGAAAACCGGAGTCTGGTCTCATTATTTGGAGCGGAGGCGAGTTGCTGCCAAGTCTGTCCCCAAGTGGTCGAGGAGCCGAGACCTCACGAGAGTCCAGAGGCATCGGACCGAGGCTCGGGGTGTACGAGGAGCAAGGGAGGCTCTGAAAGATGCATGGGATCCGGTCTTCCTTCTCGGGAACAGCAGTTCACTGCTGCGGGGAGGAGCAAACCCTCCTATCCTCGCTGGAGGGCTGCGCACCCCCTACGACGGGGAGGTGACAGAGCGGAGCCTAGACTCCCTGCTGAATTCATGAGGGAGGCAGCTCAAAATAGTCTGAAGGTAAGACAGCATCTGGAATTTATGAATAATTTCAGTTTATCCTCTTTATGCCTCTGAATTAATAGCACTGGGATGTAGGCGGCTGTCAAAGGATATCTTTCTTCTTTGAGCAATGGCATGACTTCGTGAAGTATGCCAATAAGCGGGACGACGCCTGTATCGAGATTGCTTCTCTCAGGAGGTATCTGGAGGCCTCAAAAAAGAGAGAGGAGGAGCTCAAAGAGGAGCATGCCAAGCGTGTGGCCCAACTAGAGAGTTGGTGCGATTACGGCAACAAAGAGCGGGCACTCGGCATGCGGTACCGGTGGGAGCAGGCCTGCTTACTTGATGTCGCGAAGCAACGCTTCCTTTAGCAGTAGCAATCTTTGGAAGCCAAGCGGCTTGAAAATGCTGTTTTGAAGGAGTCCCTCCTTTCTTTGGAGGCGAAACCAAAGCTGCCCTTGCGGTGGTGAAGGCCCAAGTTGAGCGGCGAGGCCGCAGCGAGAGGCGGCGCCAAGCTGTGCCCAGGCTCAATTGGCGAGAGAAGAAGGTGGAGGAGGGCAGGCTTGCTGCTGAAGCTGCCATGAAGGCACGCACGGAGGTCGCCATCGACTCCGGAGAAGGCAATGGCCTCGGTGCGGGAGATGGAGAAGGCTCGGGTCTTCCCTCCTTTGAAGGTGAGGATCCCGAGTCCTCTTCCTCTATCATGGTGTCCATCCACGAGCGGATGCCTCGGCGAGTGGAGAAGCTTGGCGAGATCCAAGCCCTAGGCGAAGCGGGCGCAAGCCTACGAGGAGGGCTGGCTGCGATGCCGCTTCCAAGTGGAGAAGGCGTTCCCAGGCGAGTCTTGGGATCACTGGATGCTGCTAATACTA
Source organism: Stellera chamaejasme (assembly GCA_024586325.1). Classification (NCBI taxonomy): domain Eukaryota; kingdom Viridiplantae; phylum Streptophyta; class Magnoliopsida; order Malvales; family Thymelaeaceae; genus Stellera; species Stellera chamaejasme. The sequence goes on along the minus strand of CM044979.1, from coordinate 15,194,014 downwards.
GTAGCCCAACGGTAGAGGCTCTGCTTGGTGGGGAGAGCAGGGAAAGAAGATGGGCGAAGCCTTTGGTATGCCCTTTTGGATTAGGGTGGAGGTTCCAACATGTGGATGCCCACCCTTCTTTTTGTAAAAGGAACACTGCATTCATGCATATTCTTGCAAATAGTAGATGAAGTAAAGTTTCATTTTACCTTCCTTGTCTTGTAGCCTCGCTTTTATTTCGCGATAGCAGTGCAGGGCACGTTAGCTAGGTTAACAACCCTAGGCTAAGTCCTGTTTGTGGAGAGAAGCCTTTACGGGGTTCGCAGTGAAGCCACGGGGATTACTTTGTCCAGAAGCTTGGGATTTGGTTTGAGTTTATAGTGACGAGGCACTTATAATCCGCAACGGCGGAGCCACATATATCATTCCGATAATTTATGGGTTCACTTGCTCGAGACAAGCTGAGATGGAGACCACTTGTTGGGACAAGTTATAAGGGTCCTTTTAAGGCTTGCAGAGGAGATACCCTTGAAGACCATGGGCAATTTTCAGGGAGCAAGCCCTTGGGTAGTGTACAGTGTACCAAGTAGAAGACCCTTGTAGGTTGCTCACCATATATATGAAAGGAATGAAGTAAAAAACTCAGTTTACCTCGAGCACGAAGTTGCGCGTTTGGCGAAGGCAGTAGGGAAGGTCGGTTGGGAATGAGACCCATGACCACTGTGTGGAGAAGTCCGAGCGGAAGGTCTGCTGTGGCGTGCGAGGACGACTTACACATAGACCTCCCTGAAGGAGCCAAAAGGGGGTTACCCTTCCGCAGCGCAAGGGGATTACCCTTGGGGCGGGGCGAGTTGAAGGTCAGTTGGGGATGAGACCAGCAACTACCTGTTTGGAGAAGTCCGAGCTGAAGGTCTGCTGTGGCGTGCGAGGACGACATACACATAGACCTCAATGAAGGAGCAAAAAGGGGATTACACTTCCGCGGCGCAAGGATTACCCTTGGGGCGGGCGAGTTGAAGGTCAGTTGGGGAATGAGACCCGCAACCACCTGTGTGGAGAAGTCCGAGCGGAAGGTCTGCTGTGGCGTGTGAGGACGACTTACACATAGACCTCCCTGAAGGAGCCAAAAGGGGGTTACCCTTCCGCAGCGCAAGGGGATTACCCTTGGGGCGGGGCGAGTTGAAGGTCAGTTGGGGAATGAGACCCGCAACCACTGTGTGGAGAAGTCCGAGCGGAAGGTCTGCCGTGGCGTGCGAGGACGACTTACACATAGACCTCCACGAAGGAGCCAAAGGGGGTTACCCTTCCGCAGCGCAAGGGGATTACCCTTGGGGCGGGCGAGTTGAAGGTCGGTTGGGAATGAGACCCGCAACCACCTGTGTGAAAAAGTCCGAGCGGAAGGTCTGCTGTAGCATGCGAGGACGACTTACACATAGACCTCCCTGAAGGAGCCAAAAGGGGGTTACCCTTCCGCAGCGCAAGGGGATTACCCTTGGGGCGGGGCGAGTTGAAGGTCGGTTGGGGAATGAGACCCGCAACCACCTGTGTGGAGAAGTCCGAGCGGAAGGTCTGTTGTGGCGTGCGAGGACGACTTACACATAGACCTTCCTGAAGGAGCCAAAAAGGGGGTTACCCTTCCGCAGCGCAAGGGGATTACCCTTGGGGCGGGGTGAGTTGAAGGTCGGTTGGGGAATGAGACCCGCAACCACCTGTGTGGAGAAGTCCGAGCGGAAGGTCTGCTGTGGCGTGCGAGGACGACTTATACATAGACTTTCCTGAAGGAGCCAAAAAAGGGGGTTACCCTTCCGCGGCGCAAGGGGATTTCCCTTGGGGCGGGGCGAGTTGAAGGTCAGTTGGGGAATGAGACCCGCAACTACCTGTGTGGAGAAGTCCGAGCGGAAGGTCTGCTGTGGCGTGCGAGGACGACTTACACATAGACCTCCCTGAAGGAGCCAAAAGGGGGTTACCCTTCCGCAGCGCAAGGGGATTACCCTTGGGGCGGGGCGAGTTGAAGGTCGGTTGGGGAATGAGACCCGCAACTACCTGTGTGGAGAAGTCCGAGCGGAAGGTCTGCTGTGGCGTGCGAGGATGACTTACACATAGACCTTCCTGAAGGAGCCAAAAGGGGGTTACCCTTCCGCGGCGCAAGGGGATTACCCTTGGGGCGGGGCGAGTTGAAGGTCAGTTGGGGCATGAGACCCGCAACCACCTGTGGCGCGACCTTAGGAGCTTCCCTTGTGGGTGCGTAAGTGAGACGACAAGGTCGATGCCATAACTCAGGCAGTAGCCAATCTGACCGGTCGGGTGCAGATGGCAATGGAGAGAGCATTTGTAATGCCATGTGATCTGTAAGACAGGAATAAAAACATGTATTTTATTGAATTTGTAAGACTAAAGACTTACACGTAATATGGGCGCAAGTCATCCGCATGGAAGTTGCGGGGGAGAAGGCGACCATCATGGTCTTGTAGTTCATAGACTCCTGGGCGGATTTGTTTATGAACAATATAAGGCCCGTCCCAGTTGGGTCGCAAGACACCCTGTTTGGGGTTGGGAGCAATGAGGGCAGACTTAAGCAAGGCAAGGCCCCCTTGTTGTAGCGCCTTGGGCTTTACCCGGGCATTATGGTGAAGACTGAGCCTTTGTTTGAGGCGGTCATGCGAAGTCGAGCGCCCTCACGTAATTCTTCGATTAAGTCAAGTTTGGCGCGGAGCCCTTGAGCATTGGCCTCATCGGTGAAGTTGATCATACGGATCGTGGGAAGGTCTGCCTCAATAGGCGAGTGAGCGCATCCGCGCCATATACCGAGAGAAAGGCGTTTGCTTTGTTGGGGTTCGCGTTGTGGTGCGATAGTCCCATAAGACACTTGGGAGTTCATCTACCCGGCGGCCTTTGGCCCCCTCCAGGGCGCTTCTTGAGGCCTTCCTTGAGGGTTCGGTTGGTGACCTCAACCTGCCCATTAGGCGGGGGTGCGCCACCGGGCAAAAGCATGCGGACATTATTGTCTGAGCCCATTGTTGGACACTTGTGGTAGCAAACTGAGTGCCATTATGCGTGATGATAGCACGAGGGCTGCCGTGCGCAGACAAGATTCTTCCAAAGAAACTTGATAATCTTGGCGGAAGTGATGGAGACCAGGGGTTCTACTTGACCCATTTGGAAAAATAATCAACTGCTACAACACAGAAGCGGTACTGACCTGGAGCGGTCGGCATTGGACCAATGAGGTCGAGGCCCCACAGGCGAAGCGGCACCGGATTTGTCGATCTTTGGAGATTCCGCGGATGGTAGCCGCTGAATGCGAGAATTGATTTGGCACTGGTGGCATGTTTTGACCAGTGTAGCGGCGTCCTTTTTCAAGGTAGGCCAGTAATACCCTTGACGAAGGGCTTTGTGGGCAAGTGCCTCCGCAGCGATGTGAGCGCCACAATTGCCTTGGTGGAGAGTGTCCAAGACAGAGTGTCCCTCAAGGGTGCTAAGGCACCGTTGTAGAGGCGCCGCAAACCCGCGATGCCATAATTGGTCATCAATGAGGACGAAGCGGAGGGTTTGCTTGCGAACCTGGAGATCTGTGGTGCTGGCCTTTAGCGTAGCAATAATAGGGTTTCTCCAGTCTGTGGTAGGTCATGTGTTGCTAGAGAGGCAATATCAATATCTTCCGTGATGGAAGGAGGGCGAGTGGTGAGGTGGAGGAGTCTTTCCCTTTGATAGCATGTCTGCTGTAGTGTTCTCGGGCGAGAACATGTATGAAGATGACTTCTTCAAAGTCGGTTCGTAAGGCGTTTACCAACTTAAGGTATTTGATCGGGGTGGCGTCCTTGCACTCGGCGCACCCTTGGACACAGTGAATCACCGGTTGCGAGTCATTGTGGACATGGAGGCGGCGAATGCCTGCCCTTTTGGCGAGTTTCAGCCCCGCGGCGAGGGCCTCATATTCTGCAACATTGTTAGTTACTTGAAATTGAAAAGAGACACGAAGGAATACTTCCATACCTAGGGGTCCACGTAGGTACACACCCCAGCGGGGATTCAAGCTTGGATGAGCCATCCACAAATAAGTCCCATTCGGGAGGAGTGGGTCGAGGTGCGGAGCCACCGCTCGAGGGCCGAGAGGATATCATCATCCGAGAATTCCGCAATAAAGTCGGCGAGGGCCTGGCCCTTAATTGCCTTTCTGGGCTCATAATTGATGTTAAAGCCGCCAAGTTCGATACACCACTTGGCGAGGTGTCCTGAATGTTCGGGACGCCTTAGGATGTCTGAATTGGCAAGTCCGTTCGGACTATAATAGTGTGCCCTTGGAAGTAGGGCACTGAGCTTCCTTCTTTGCATATACAAGAGACAATATAGCCTTTTGGAGGAGGATACCTTGTTTCCGTATCTTGGAAGTATGGCTGGTGTAATAGACCGGCCATTGTTTGGCGGCCTCTTCCTTAATAAGGACAGACGACACTTCTTTACGAGGTGGCGAGGTAGAGGACCAGGTCATCGCACGGCCTAGGGCACTTGAGTGCCGGTAGTTCTTGCAAGTGCTTGTTTGATGGAGGCATATGCCTCCTGACATTCCTCCGTCCATTTGCAAGCTTTTTTCTTGCGAATCTGATCGAAGAAAGGTTTGCAGCGATCACTTAGTTTGGAGACGAATCGTCCCAAGGCAACTAGCTTTCCTGCCAGTTGTTGGACTTCCTTGAGTCCCACAGGGTGCGCAAGGTAGTGATTGCCTCAATCTTTTTGGGATTTGCATGGATTCCTCCTTTGGAGATTTGGTACCGAGAAACTTCCCTTCACCCACGCCGAAGATACACTTCTTTGGGTTTAATCGCATATTGTATTTGCGGAAGTTGTCGAATGTTTCCTTCAAGTCTGTGAGATGGGTTGAGGTGGCCTTGCTTTTGACCACAATGTCATCCACATAAGCTTCAAGATTTCGGCCAATCGGCTGCGAAGACTTGATTTACAAGCCTTTGGAAGGTAGCCCCGCATTCTTTAAGCCGAAGGGCATTACGATATAATGATATACGGCCTCGCTTGATAGTAAAGGCGGTTTTACCGCGTCCTGCAGGTCCATAAAGACTTGGTGGTACCCGCTGTAAGCATCGAGAAAAGAAAAGACCGAGTGATGAGCGGTTGAGTCAACCAGTTGGTCAATAGGCGGTAAGGGATAGGGGTCCCTTGGGCAGGCCCTATTAACCCCCTTGTAGTCCACACAAAGTCGCCACCGACCGCCCTCTTTATCGGCGAGGACAATATTCGCAACCCATTCGAGTAGTGAACCTCCTTGATTATATTTGCCTTAAGCAATTTCTGCACTTGGTGCGTACAAAGTCACTTACGGTCGGGGCCATGCCCCTTGTTTTCTGTCTAACCGGGCTAAAGCCGGGAGTACACTCAACTTGTGAGAAATAACAGCGGATCCACTCTGGCAGGTCCTCGTGGCTCCATGCGAAGACATCACTTTGTTGGCATGGAGGAGATGGATGAGCGCTTGCTTTGGTCTTTGTCCTCGAGGTCCTTTCCCACCCGAAACTTCTTTCGGGGAGATCTCAACTTCTTCAAAGGCTCCAGACAAGTCGGGGGCAACTTCACCCGTGGGACCAGCTTCCTCTGCGGGTGCCTTTCTCTTAGGCTCGGATGGCCGGGGAAGCTGCGGGGGCCCGGCGAGGGCAGAGACATAATTGCCCCTGGCCACATTCTGGTTGACAAAGATATAGGCATCCCGGCCGCAGTGTGAAAAACTAAAGTCGGGGTTCGTACATCACGGCGGACATGGAACTCGGTTTGAGTATGCCGCCCGATGATGGCGTTGTATGGCGTAGGAAGATCCAGGACAATAAAGTCCACAAAGCTCGAGTGACATACCGCTTCTTTTCCTTGGTGGTTCCCATCATCATGTAGGGCGGGGTGATCGACCCCAAGGTTGGGATTTCATCCCGTCCTATTCCAAAGGTGGCCCCCTTTGCGGGTTGAATGCGTGACAAAGGCACCTTGGCCTCAACAGTGTGCTTGTAGATCACGTTGGCATTTGCCCCCGTATCCATGTAGATTCTGTCAACGTCCCATCCCGCAATACGGGCAGTGATAACCAAGGGGTCAGCGTGCGGTACTGCCACAGAGGTGCCATTGCTGCGATGCAAAAACTGAGTAGAGGAGTGGTCTATCTGGTAGATCTGCCTCATATGACGGCGTCTTGCCGAAGCTCCTTCTCACTGTGTGATTCCGCCGATATGTCCCCTTGCCGGGGGGTACTGAACCAGATTCTCCTGACCTGGGTTTTGTTGGGAGCGCCCCCGCCTGCGGTCCTCCGGTCGGCGCCCTTCACGGTCACCTTCTCTCCTACGGCCCTCCTCAGTTTGGAGCAAGTACTCCCTGAGTTTGCCTTGAGCCAGCATTTCCCCAATCATGCGTTTGAGCTCAAAACAATCCTCAGTGTCGTGACCCTTGTCACGGTGGTAGCGGCAAAACTTGTTGCTTTGCCTTGTTATTTCCTGGGAGAGGGGGCGAGGCCAAGTGGGGACCTCCCTCTTTTGTTCCAAGGCATGGAGGATGTTGGTACGAGACTCCCTTAGCGGGGGAAGAGAAATGTCGCCCTCTCCCTCTTGGGGCGTGGGTCTGCCTTTGAGACCTAGGGTCCGATCGCGAGGGCTGTCCCTTAGCGTCCGCCGTGGCGGCTCTGCGAGTGGTCGAGTGACCTCTTCCGTATTCATAAACCGCGACGCCGTGCCAAGAACTGTTCCATATTGGTGGGAGGGTTAGTGTGGACATCCACAAAGAAAAGAGACTCCCAGCGGAGGCCTTGGATAGCTGCAAGCGGCGAGCTTCTTCTCCCAGTTAGGGACTGGATAGACTCGGCACAAGCGTTGAATATATTCTCCGAGGGCTCATCCTTTTCTGCCGTATCTTAAGAAGGTGTCCCGCCGTTTTAGGAGGTGGTTTAGACACCACAAAATGGTTGGAGAAGTTGCGGGATAGTTCCTCAAAGGAATCAAACCGTTTGTCCCGGAGAGTGGTATACCGGTTGGCGGCGGCCCGGTAAGTGTGGAGCTGAAAGCTCTACGGAGCGTGTTGTCGTCTGCCCTTGCTATTGCCATTGCGGAGGCGTAACGCTGGAGATGAATATCGAGTCGACAGACCATCATAAGCATCTAGCTTAGGCTGTGGCCCAGTCGGAAGGGGGTTTCTAAAACCCTCTCGAGTAAAGGTTGGGTCAGAGGTGGTCCGGACCCATCACGGAGATATTATGGACACTGGCCCTTTCATCCCTTTTTCCACTTCCTCTAATCGTCTAGTAAGCGCGATAAGTAATGACGAAGAAGGATCGGGGTTACTTACTTGTTGAGGAGGAGTAGGCTGGGCGTTCGGGTGACTAGTCCGCGGCGTTCCCACGCTATCGAGCGCCCGAAGAGTGGTGGCGAGAGTTTCACGTAAGTTGAAAGCAAGCGCCTCGGTGATCGTTTGCGAGCGGCCAGATCCGAGCTTGTTGGAGGGTGTTTGGAGGTGGAGTGTTACGCTCCTGAGGCACGTTACGGTTAACGTGGGAGGAGCTTTCCTCCGTTGAGTGAATAGAGAGTTCTCCCCGTTGTGGGGGATCATGGTTCGAGGATGGCTCCGATGGTGGATCATTGTTCGTATTCGTCCCGGGAGGATTCCACCTTCCTTGACAAGCATTCTGTTTGCACTCCGGGTGGTTGGCATGACTTATTACTTGTGGTTTGTAATATGGGTTTATAGTAAGAACTTTCGTTCCCACAGACGGCGCCAAACTGATAGTCTCGTTCCTAAAGAAGGCCCGGACTCTCAGTTGAAGTGGTGGAGAAGATGATGTTCTTGAGACTCCCAGCTTGCTGTTCAGAGTAGTCTGTAAAAGATAGGAAGAATACTCGAAGTAGCAAGAGAGGAGTGGGGGCGTGTAGTAGCTTACCCGATTTAGGGTGGACATCACCCTATTTATAGAGTGATGCCGGGAGAAGAGCCTCCCAGTTGAAGCCCTTAGACAGCTGTTGAGATAAGTCCGTGTCGAGGCCCGATTGGAGATAAGGCGGCTGTGATGATGAAGATCTCAGCAAACCGCCTTAGGTGATTCGCTTGTCGAGAGAATGTCGGCGTATGAATCTGGTGAAGATCTCCCGAGCTCGTGCTGCCCTCCTTATTGGCCGGTTGATGTCGAGACGACCAAGTGGTCTATCTCCAAGTGGAGCAAGTGGCGGGCGAAGGCCTGTAAAGGCGAAGGCCCAAATAGAATATAGCCAAATAAGGAGTGAGGTTGCACGAACACAGGTACAAGGGCCTTATACAGGCGGGGCCAGTATAGGCGGAGGCGGGAGTAAGACCCATGGAGGCGAAAGAGATCGCGAGTGCTCGCCCTAAGACCGCGAGGGTGGCCGCGAAGGCCTTAGAAACGCAAGGGTGAGTATGAGACGTCGCCCATGCGAGACTTGAGGCCCGCGAGGGCAGGACCCCGCGCAGGTGAGGCTGGAGACCACAAGGATGAGATTTCCTCAAAGGCCTTGTACGATTATAATATGACGCGAGGGCGCGTTTGCTTGGGTAGTGTACCGGACATAAATTGGGGTGAAACCCGATTGCAAATGGATCTCAAACACAATTTCCCGCTCTGGCGGCATCCCGGCCAAATCCTCCGGAAACACCTGCGAAAAATACCGGATCACTGGAATCTTGTCCAGCTCTAGTTGAGTGTCTACCGTATTCAGATCATAACACTCCTCTGAACCTGATATCGGAACCTAATCCAGAACCTGCAGTTCCATGCTGCGCTTTACAATAGTGCCTCTGTCGATCACGCGCGCTCCGCGCCCGGTTGTGGACTGGATACTTGCCTCCGCGGGGCACCGTCCTCTCGGGTGACAAATATTGTCGACGCTCGATACCAACTTGTCAAGCACCCGGAAGGCTGCCCGCCCGCGATGGAAACCGCGGAAACGGTCCAACCGAAATCCGCTGCGTGTAGTGGTCCCATGACCCGGCCCGCAAAGTCTCGTTCTCGAAGGCCCGGTGCCTGAGAACACTTTGCTCACTGATAAGTATTGGTCGTACTACGACCCGCAACCTACAAACTCAAAGATGGCAAGTATACGATATAAACCTTAACTATCCATGGCGAGCCCCGCCCCACTGAAATAGGCGAGCACTCAACCATCACCAAACATGCAGTTCATGGAAATATCATTCACAACTCACAAAACATCCAGATACAGAAACCATCCGATTTATACCAACATGAACACATTTTGGGTCCCGCCCTCAACTGACATGGCGAACCCTCCACCAAACAAATACTGAAGCGAGAATGTATCTAAGATACATAGCATGATCGACAGATGACATGCATGCATATACACCTCTGAGCCGACCAAGAAAACCTCTGATTACCTACAAGCGGGATCTAGAAGTAACTCCAAGATCGGAAGATCTCCGCAAGTACCGCTGCTGCTGCTAACACACCAACAGAAAAGAGAAGTCAGTTAACTGTAAAACCCATAATCCTGAAATCAGAAAGCAGACTAAAACCTCTACGGAGACTACCCCCATAACTTAACAGAAGTTCCGTATTGGAACTGTTGATACCTGATTCCCAAATAGAAAGCACCACGGATCTCTAGTCCGCTAGCTGCTTATCAGGCTGACTCAAACGTGGTAAATGAGGGTGAGTCCTCGGGAGGACCCAGTAAAGGCTGAGGTAAGATACAGTTCGCATAAAGTGCTAGTGCGCAGTACCTGCAAAACAGAAAAACACATAACACAAGCATATATATATATAAACAGAGTCCCGCAGAAACGTATCTCACCAAATCCCGTAGGAAAGTATCACACCAAATCCCGTAGGAAAGTACCACACCAAATCCCGTAGGAAAGTACCACACCAAATCCCGTAAGAAAGTACCACACCAAATCCCGTAGGAAAGTATCACACCAAATCCCGTAGGAAAGTACCACACCAAATCCCGTAGGTGCGGATATACTGAACAAATAACCCGAGGTCTCCAAGACCATCCCGGGCCTTGAAGCGAACAAACTATACCTTACCATATGGTGGTCCCGGGATCACCGGACCACCGCCCTTAACCGGAACCCGCCTCAACTAACCTCGATATAGATGAAATCCCTCCCGAGAATGCATAACGAGAGAAGTTGAACCCTTACCTCACAAAAACCAATCCGCACAAAATCCGGGAAAATCCCGTCGTCCGGCCCGAAATCTTTGTAGTGTGACTTCTGAAGTCCCGCACTACTCCACCACTGTTGAATCAAGTTGAACAACCACACACAAGTCAGAAATCACCAAAATAGACCCCCGGAAACCAATCCCGCACTTTCCTGCAAAATTCCACAGAAATCTTGGTTTCTCAAACCGAGCTAGAACATTGTTATCTACACACCCATAAACACAACCAAACATTCAAATCACACTTCCCCAATATTTACCCCGTAAACAAGCAAGTAGGTCGGTATTGTCCACAATTCCCGAAAACGATGTTCGAACATCGTTAGTTACCTACTTCCATTCCCGATACCAAAATACAACACAAACATAACCAAAACCTTCCTTTAATTTCGGCTTTAACCTCCCTTTTACACCAAACTTCAATCCAAACCAATTAAGGTTCCAATCACATGCTTACTTTACCAATTAACCATTTCAAGTATGCTTACTAACATACATCACCTTAATCACCCAAAATCATACCAAAACCCTTATGAACATTTCGGCAAATTGGGTACTTTTTACCCAACATGTTTACCTTCAAATTGAATCCACACATCAACTTAGAATCATGCTAGGAACAACATATCTCAAGCATGATTCAAGAACACAACCAATCAATAGGTTTAGAATTCAACCTAATTTTCGGCCATTTAGGGTTTTCCCATCCATGGTATTCTTCCATAAATCAAACCTTGATTACTACACTACTCCATGCCAAGAACAACATACTTAAATCTTGAAGCAAGAAGATGAACACATCACGTAGCAAAGACATACATGAATTCGGTTCTAAACCTAGTTTCCACCCAAAAGCCATGCTTCAAACTCACCAAACCATGAAGGAAAGAAGCTTACCTCAAGCTTAACACCAAGATCAATCCTTGCTTACCCTTTGAAGGATGAAGAACACAAGTGAGGGAGAAGGGAAGAGAGCTCACGGTTGAGAGAAGGAAGAAATGAGCCAAAAATGTGTTTTCTTCCTAAATTCCATCCTTATATATTTTCCACTTAATGACTCACCACCTTACTCACCTAGCACACACCTTAGTCACCACCCTAGTCACCTTGGTGACTCACACACCAAGCCAAATCCGAAATCCATAAGTGTTGGGATGTAATCCCGCGCCAACTTCACCCGAGTAAATCCCGACGTGTGCGCTTGCTTTCCCGAGCCACTAATCCCGCCATGTGTGCTTGCTCGGTTATCTCCACATTACTCATCCCGAGTCATAACACACCTCACACCATTGTCGTCACAAAACTTTCATCCCGAGCCCCGCGTGTCATCTGGAAACGAACATCCTGCCCCAAAAACTATACTCCGTAAAAAGATGCGGAATGCTCGTACGATCCCAAATATGCTGACAGTTCCCTTTTCCGAGGTCCCGATAAAGCTACCGAGCTTACTGACCGACCCGAAACAAATCCCGCTCCCGAAAAAATATTTTCCGTGGAAATATCCGGGGAACCCGTGCGACCTCGAATATGAAAGCATTCCCGAGAATAATAACTAGAAAAGATTCGGGAGCTGTCTGACCACCCGAAGACATGACCCGCATGCCTGAAACGGAGCCCCGGATCACCAAAGTCACCAACCGCTCGGGGTGACTGTAACAATTGTGGCGGAGGGTGGTTGATGTGGAAATCTTGACCGTTGTCTCGGGCCGCCTGCTGTGAACCACGCCCCGAGGCGCGTTGGGCTCTGTGGACGTGGAACCTGTCGGACCCTTGTCCCAGTGTCGAGAGGCGATCACGCATCAAATGGTTATCGCGCGCACATCGCAAGCACTCGACCCGTGCAGCCGGTAGCATGGCCGACGTGGTGATGTCTACCACAACTCGAGCTCAAGCATGATCGCCACTCGTTTACCCTTGCCACTCGGTTCAGGCCTACTCGCCTTCCCGGTGGCCATCGATGGTCACGATATGCGGAACCTCTCCCCTGTCTCTCGGTAATGTCACAGCCACCCCGCCCGGTTGCGGAGGCGGAGCCGGCCGCGGCGTCGGAAACAGGAATTACGGCGGAAAGCGTGGCAACGGGCATCGAGCTCCAAACAAAACCGTCAAGTAACAACTAGCAACCTAAATACTCATGCAAGGCAAGTATACGAATGATCCAACTTTCGCCACACAAGCAGTTCATGGTATATCCCATTTCAATCATCGCCACAACACAAGAACCAAATCCATAATATAGCAATTCCGACGTAAGCAAGTCAGGGCTCCGCCCGCGACACAGAAGACAGATAAAGCAGGAGATATTCCAGATATAGACACATATACAACACCATGTTCTTATCTATATGCATGCGATTCTGACTACAGAGCCATTAAACGAAATCCTATATATAAATATACCTAAGTGCGGAATCAGAAGCCTCTCGCTCAAGAATTCCCGCACGTGGTACTGCTGCTGCTACAGAACCCAATATGTCAGAAAGCACCGCGGATCTCTATTCCGCTGGTTGCTTGTCAGACTGCCTGAAAGATGGTAAACAAATAAAAGGGTGAGTCCTCGAAAGGACCCAGTAAGGGCTTAAGGTAAAATTGCGGTTTGCCCATGGGCGACAATCGAACACGCAAAACAGAATATCACAACATATGCATGTACATATAAACATAAAGTATAACGAAAATCAGAAACCAACATATGCGGTCCAACCGCCGGAGCGACCATGTAACGGCAGCCCTCAGCGGAGGTCGAATATACTGGTCGAGCGAGCGAAGCACGGTACCGGCTGGGGTCGCGAGCCCCAAACTGTCGTAGGGTCACGCAATGCAAGTATCGGCACTCACTGGTGCGGATACGCAGAATGTCGGCACCCCTTCGGTGCGGACCGCAGGCAATGTCGGCACTCCTGGTGCGGATACGCAGAATGTCGGCACCCCTTCAGTGCGGACACAGAACAGAACATATAATAATAATAAGAATACATAAACATAAACAGAAGTAACATTACCTGATAACCATATACAGAACAGAATAGGAACCCGGGCCTCTAAGGTCATCCGGGCCTTGAAACAGAACAAACGTACATTTTACCGAATTAAGCCCTTACCTCAGAAATGCTGCCCCGCAGCCCAACACTCAGAAAATCCCGACTCCCGATCCGAAATGCGCAACTTGGCTCCTACGGGTCCGCGCTACTCCACCAACGCAGAATCAAGTCAGACAACCACGGTTGGATCGAGAACACATCCAAACAACCCCGAGAAAACAATTTCCGCACAAACCCGCACTTTCCGGAAAATTCCACGAAGCTCGGTTTTACAACCCGAGCCTGAACCTTGTTATTCCAACTCCCACAAACGTATTGCAACCCTTAAACCCGCATTCGGACACTTTTCCCAGGTAAACTCGTATAAAACTAACTTTCTCATTTCTAACCCGAAAATGGTATTTCAAACGCCATAACACACCTACTTTCACCCACGTTACCAATTTAGCATCCAATTCAATCAACACACACCACCAACATTGAAAAAGAATTACTTCAACAATTTGGTCCTTAACCAATTTTCCATCACACTTCCAAATCAAACCATACAAGCTTCTAATTAATCACACTAATCACCAATTCCACTTCCTAACCAATAATACTAACCAATTACACCATAATCAACAAACCCCTTTCATACCCAATTCGGCCAAAGGAAATTTCTCACCCAACTTCCATTTCAATCCAAACAAAGTTCCATTAGCTCTCTTTAATCACCAATTACAATTATTAAGCAAGATTGCCAACCAATTGCATCAAAATTAACAAACCCCTTCCTTAATAATTTCGGCCAACTTGGGGGTTTTCTACCCAACATGTTTTCCTTCAAATTGAAACCATAGATTGTCTTAGAATCATGCTAGGAACAACATATCTCAAGCATGAATCAAGAACACAAACATACACAATTTTGGAAATTCTCTCTTAAATTCGGCCAACCCTAGGTTCCACCCTCCATGTAGTTCTTCCAACATTTAACCATAGATTCTTACTCCTCTCAAGCCCAAGAACAACATACTAAAACATGGGAGGAAGAGAATCATCCTAGCTTATAGCTAAGAACAAACCCATCAAATGCAAAAACTCCTCTTTTACCACTAATCTTCCAAATTAATGAGAAAAGAGGAGTTAGGAGGTACTTACCACATGTAGCAACCAATTTCTCTTTGATTTCCACAAAGAAGAAGGAACTCAAGCTTGGAGGTGCACATCCATGGTGGTTTTCGGCAGACTTGGAGAGATGAAGAAGAAGAAGAAATGAAATAGTTTCATTTTATGAAATTACTAAACCCTTTATATATTTTTTCCACTTTTTGCCCATGCTTCTCTTCTTTTAATTAAAATTGACCAAGTGTCTATTTATCACACACACACACATGCTGCCGAAATAGGCTGCTGCTGCCCATACCCCTTTTTATTTATTTTGCAACCATAATTCAATTAACTCCCCATTTTTCCGAAAGTTCCAATTCTTTTTGCCCAAAAATAATTACCGGATTCCAAAATTAATGAAACTCGGACACAATCTTCAGAATAATATAACATTCACAGAACATTTTTCAAAAGTTCATTTGCCTTTCCGGAGTGTCCTACCGAGCTCGCTGAACCCGAACCGAAACCCGACGTGCGGCGTGACAACTGAACCGAAATTCCGTCACCCCAAAATTCTATAAAAATACCCATAAATTCCATCTTAAATTCAAACACAACTTACCCCAAAGCCGACAGAAAATTTCCATCCCGAGCCCCGGGATTCCCGTCCCGAGCCCCGGGAGTCGCCCGGAACCGAACGTCCCGTCCCAAATATTAAACTCCACAAACACCTCCGGGACGTCACCACAACTCCAAAACTACAAACGGCTTCCCAAACTGAGATCTCGAGAGTGCTACCGAGCCCGCTGTACGTCCCGAGGCGACCCCGACAACCCCCCGGCGCCAGAAAAATATTTTCGGCGGAAACGTCCGGGGGACCCACACGACCTCAAATACGGAGGGGTTCGCCAAAATGATACTCAGATAGGGCTCGGGAGCCGTCTGAACGCCGAAAAACGTGACCCGCAGGCTAAAACCGGAGCCCCGGGTCACCCGGTCGCAACCCGCTCGGGGTGACCGTAACATTCTCCCCCCCTTAGAACTCTTGGTCCTCCAAGAGTAGCCTGAACCAACCAGACAGGTGTCGCTACCAACCAGAAAATATGAACGCTCCTCTAACCCAAGATAAATCGGACCACCGTGCAGTGGTGCGGCGGGAGTGGTAGTTTAGACTACCATACGAGCCTCACGGCGTCCCACCCTCCGGGTGCATCTTATTGCACCCCGAGTCGATTGCCGGTATTTCTACCGAGACAACCCCAGAACATACCGAAC